>OY720186.1:10602356-11802356 GCA_963082885.1 Parascotia fuliginaria
GATAGAACAATAATGCACCTTTGCAGTTTTACTACCAGTTTTGGTGTACAACTTTCCACCAAGTAAAGTTTTACATTTGTTTGTAAAACGTACCTATGTTTGAATATAAAAGAAGCTTTATACTCATACCACGTATATAAATTGAATAGTAATTGGCTAATTTTTATATGGTTTCAAATCTTATATCTTCTATAGTACTTTACTAATCCACGCGTGTTATTATATACCTATACATTTTCCATTTAACCACAACAAAGCGTGACTAGTAATAATTACGTAAATTAACCAATCATAAAGCGTATAATTTATTCATCTTGAATGTCTTCTAAAAGTTTGAAGTTGACGTTTTGAAGTGTTCTGTTAAATATTCATTCGAATTTCTCGAGGCGAAAAATGTGTAGATACATGAAAATATGATAAAAGATTGACGATGCGTACAACGCTTGTGTAACAGCAAAAGAAATACATTTTATGGCAGTGTTAACGTTCGAGGGGAAACAGTCAGATAAGAAGTAAAAGACGGTTAATGTTTTTAAGCTTTTAAAAGTTCATTCTAAAGACTGTTTAATGCTTTTTGCTTTTTGTAAGAGATCTGTAAACCCATAGCAAACCGTATCGTTTATGATCTATTTTGACAGAAGAAAAATGTGACAAACCACAAAACACAAAAGCAAAGTTGTCTATGTTTCTGCTTTCAGCGACTGTTCCTCAACAGCTATATATTTAAAAGACACAAATATCTTATGCTGCCAAAACTGTTTTTTTTTCATACTTAGAGACACCTACTCACCCAAATAGCATAACCGGCATAGTGCTACTATGACTGCAGTTTTTAAAAAGGATGTATTTCATATTTTAGCTTTAATTTAGGAAAAAAATATTTTATAAGAAAGTCGTGCTCTACATCTCTGATAAAACATGTTAGTTACCTATTTGAAGTTTTTATATAACGGCTCTTACTTACCATTTACTTATTTTCGCTAAAAGAGAAGCTAAAATGTACGAGAGTGCGACTCGCTCAAGCGAACAAACTTGTCAATAATGGAATCACACAGTATTTCAACCAGAAAGAATATTGAATAGATTCGAACAGTTTTTGTGAAACCATGTGTCAAAATGTGTTTTATGTTTCATTGGACGTTATAGAATATTATATTATGTCAAATAATATTATGTGTAACAGAGGTTAAGGTTATGGATACATCCATACCATCCATACATGTAGGATACCGGCCAAGAAGGTATCAATGTGACTTTTCGAAAGTCACATGTACTTTCTAAGTTTACTTTGGACATTAGGTACTGCTGCTACTGACTTATGAAAAAAAAGTTATAAGTCTGAAATCGCCAATCCGCATTGAGCAAGCGTCGTGATCAATGCTTTTGCCTTTTCTATATGAGAAGAGGCCTTTACCCTGCAGTGGGAATATAATGGACTAAGACATACTACATAAAATATATAAAATGTGAAATTAAATTTAGGTAGGAGCCATACTTTGAACTAATTGTGTCATTTATATAGACGATTGAACGAAATCTTTAACAATATTAAGTCTTAACCCAGTTTAATGCTATTGATGTTCTTGTTACGATATCGGTCATTAACAATACAGATTTCAATGAAATTGCCCATTTGCCATTGTGATTGCCCAACTTCTTTCTGTAATAGATACCTAAGGTTAATAGAATCGATATTTGCTAGTACCTTTAGATGGTCAAGAAATTCCTTTCAATGGCTTACTTAATATTAAAGTCTACGAGCTTGGTCAATGGAAGAGTAATCTTTTCTCGTTCTAAGTGATGTAATGAGCTTGTCACACGTTGGAGTACCCATTCATCTTTATCAATAAAGTTGTTATAATTTTACTATAACTTTAAGAATAAACAAAAAATCAAAATAGGAGTAGATATACCAATTAGACATAGTTTTAATTTGGCATTATTTTGTCCAAAGTACCTAAGTTTTAGATTCTAATAGGTATCTCAAAGACAAATTACAGATTACATGGCAGATTTGGCTTTTAAAAATGACACAATATTTTGTTGTATTAATTATCTATGTAACTTACGCTTGACAATAATTAATTTAATTTAATTCTCTCGACTCTCTTAATCTTAATGAACTTATTAATAAACTTGGAGGCCTAAACAATACAGCCTGAAACAAAAACAGTCTTAGAGAATCGTTTAGTAACTACATAGTATCCATATCCGAAGTTCTTAATGAAAGATCTAATATGCATTCTAAAAATTAAATTAAAATAATAGTTTAAATACCTAGTTTAAAACTACAATATAGTGGCGTATCTTTGTTGACTAGTAAGATATACTGTGCTGAAATTCAAGAATGTTGAACAACAATTTATAGCGGGCGTAGCTGGGAAAATTTGCTTAAATTATATTTTATGTTTTTTAATATCGTATTGGATTGTCTGTGATGATATTGTAAATACATACATACATAACTTCACGCCTGTCTCCCATTAATGGGGTAAGCAGAGATTATATAAGGCCATTTGCTGCGATTCAAACATATCTCCTTTGTCCCTTCAACATTCATTAATCTTTTCATACACACACGTCGGTTACGGGTGCTTATAATTGTGCCCTTTGTTAACACATCGCCTATTTGGTCCGCGTATGTTCGTCTAATACGACCTCTACCAACTTTTCCAGTTATTTCCGCTCTATAGATCTCTTTCGCTATCCTACTTTCATACATTCTTTTCACATATCCAAACTAACTAACATACTCCTTTCAATTAAATACTTTAAAATAAATAAATAAAAAAGTTCTAAAAGAGGTCAGAGAAATTACATAAATTATTAGAATTGTAACACCATGGTCTTGCATGTTTTATTAAAACAACAGCTTTTGAGTGGTAAGTAGCATTTTATTGTACTTTCTTCGCGTCCTCGTGAGGTGCATTGTAATAGAGTTAGCTATGCTCGAAATACCTAAGTATCTTAACTAAAAGTCTCAATGCTGGATACGCAGATTTAGAATTAGCGTTATGGGTACACAAATTCGTATTTTAAAGTTACATTGTCTTTAAATTTGTAGCACAATATTGCGATAGAAATAACAAGTTTCAGCAATATGTTCATAATCCTACTAATATTATAAATGCGAAAGTTTGTGTGTATGTATGTATGTGGTCCGGGAGACGGACATAGGATTTTTACTCCGAAAATCAGTCTGTTTCCCGAGTTACATTAATTAATCACATACCAATTTCCGTGCGGGCGAAGCCGCAGAGCGCAACTAGTCTATACTATTAAACAAATGGGAGAGTTTATTTGTTTGTTTGAACGCGCTAATCTCGGAAATTGCTAGTCGGATTTGAATAATTATTTTTGCGTATGATAGCTCTGTTCTTGAAGAAGTTTATAGGCTATGTAACACGCTAGTGGCGACAGGAGCAGAGCAGTAAACAAAGTCTCAGGTGAAACCACGCCACGGGAAGCTAGTTTTAAATACTCGTATTTGGTATTTTATGTCCGATAAAACAATGAAACTTTTACTCAATTTCCAGTATTTAAATCGTATGTAAGCTCTCTTTGTATTCATAAAATATCTCACTGCCAATTACCAAGCAAAGAAAAGGGACCGACTTATAAACGTAGGTACCTCTGACGATGTCTAATGAAAATTGGCAGGTCATTGGATCGAACATACTTTCGAACTACTCCATCGAAAATTGAATCTTTTGCCCCTGATATTGAAGTATCTTTTGTATATTTCTATTTCGAGGGTTTCTCGAAAAATACTTAGATGGGACATACGTTTATTTGTAGAATTTTTAACAAATAGTAAACCGACTTTAAACAGGAAGGAAACTAAAAAGTAAAAAATAAATTTACATAGCACAAAGTAGTTCGTATTTTGATTTAGTTAATCAGAAATAATTAAATAAGTATTTTATAATTTTGAAGTTGGTGCCAAGTAAAACAATAACTAGGTACCTATAGGTATTATCAATCTTAATTTGCTATTGTAGTAAGGTTCTTTTTTTTTTATATTAGTATACCAAAGTGACTCTACCCCGTCTGATGGTAAGCAGTCAGTGGAATCTAGAAGTGGTGGCCACCATACCACCTTCTTAAGCTGCTGGTATGGTGGCCTCCACTATGGCGGCTGGGAATGGGGTTAGGGGAAGGGAATGAGGGAGGTGAGGAAAGAGGAAAGGGGGGAAATTGGCCCTCCGGCGCGTTCACTCACCGAGCGAAACGCAGTAGTACGGATACTACTACTCTTACTTCGATTTTTTTGAAGTCGGTTAAAAATATGGCAAAGCTGTATAACTTTTATAAAAATATTAATTCGACTATTTAGAAAACGAAGTTCAAAAAATCTTTATAGAAATATAATAAAATTAGACATAGTAATAACCGAACTTATAAATTATTTTACTGCTGTCATTTCAGGCCAAGCACAGATTTATCTTAGACCAGTTAAGATTCTATTAGGTATTATGTGCCCTGTCTCTAAATCTATATAATCAATCATAGAACTATCAATAACATAATCTATATTCGAATTTATCGAAAGAACACACTATTTATTATAGCTTGTAGTAACAAAAAAGCGAACAGCACGTCTCATAGATCGTAAAAGCACAGTTGGCCGTATCCCAGGCGCTTCCACTTGCCCATGCCACCACGCATAGAAAAAGGTAAAACATTGTACTTGCAACCGGAGGCAAAATCTCTTTTACTGCCAATATATTGCTTTAATTAGAAACACTTTAAATCTGCTGGGTAGTGTTTATATAATTGCATCTGCTGTAGAATGAAGATATTGCCCATTTGAACAAAGAGAAAGTTCGTTTTGTCTCTCATTGAAAATACTGAATTTTGTATGAAGAACTTAACACCTTTTTACCTGTGCGCCGCCATTGATTTGCTACAAGATTATAAATAACTTTATCTACACGATAAGAGAAAACAAAGGCAGCCGTTTGAACTGTATTTAAATTACGAAACTTCTAGAACTGCTCCTAGCAATTAGCACGTTCGCTCTGCTTATTAAAGTAAGATGCATTTCAAATTCAAAGTTATAACATTGCCGTTAAATATTTTGATGTGTCTCGTCATACATTTCATGTAAGCATCAAGTTTGTATGTACACTGAGAAAAGTAGTTTGGCGTCTAACTTGTCATTACTCCATTACCGTGATTAGTGGGAGTTATGGAGAGAGGCCTTCCCCCTTGGGCGTACAGAGAATGTGCCGAAAGACGTCCCCCTATGTTAGCGTTATTCCCAACTAACGGGTCTCATCAATGTTTCACGGCTGTAAGCGGCGGCATCGATTATTGGGAAGTGAAAAACAATCGCGACGGAAGAAAGGTTTTACTGCTAATTTGTTAGAGATTCGAATTGTTCGTTCTGGTCGAATGTTAAATGAGATAAGAGTGAATTTTGACGTGATTCTCCTGCGTTTGTTTAAATATGCTAGTACTATACTTACGTTTACTTTCACCCATATAAATTCACAATGAAGTTGAAGTGACGGGCAGTCATACTAGAGACACAGAGTAATCAAAGAGTAGTATTTTGGCTCACAATACTGCAAAGTCTACTAGATACCTATTTACCACTCCAGTTATGATAGGAAAATTAAAAAAAGAATAGATTACCTGGTCAAGTTTGAGCAGTTCCTCGGGTGTATCAGGCAATTGACCCAGCATAAGCGGCGGATTGATGTTGACCTCCTTGCCTAGGGAGCGCACCACCTCTTCTCTGTTGTATCTGTCCGCGAACACGCATGATGCCGGGATTAGACCATGGACCGTGTAGCTTATTGCTCGTACTAGGATCCTGCGAGAAATAAGTTTTGTTGAGTGTCAACGTGTTTTAGAATTCATCAACAATATATATATATATATATATTTTTGGATCGAGTCATGGTTTAGATAGCTGTAGAATATGAGAGAATCTAAACGTTTATCCGCAACTATAGTCTTGGATTGTGAAGATTTGTAGAATCCCTAGCGATACAGACATTTCCCTGGTGCGTGCCCAGAATTAAAAAATCTATAGTAGAATATTGGCTTACATAGGTTATACATAAACTGTATAAAAGGTTTACCCGTCCCTGTTATTGCTACAGTGGTCAGCCGTATGCTCGTAAGTGTCGATTAAGTGAAATAGGTCGGCGTATTTGTGAGCCAGGTGAATTAATATTTGTTTTGGTACTATTACGATTCCCAAAAAAAACACCAATTTCATCGAATATATAAAGCGGTTCAAGAGAAACAAAATATGCATTTAAGCACTTCGGTAATATAAATCAAGATCTTAAAAATTTAAAATTCTGAACGAAGTAATGTTTATGTCCAGAGGGTATCAGATGATTTATTTTTAGCGTAAGTAAAAAAAAACGACATTCTTGTTCAATTATAAATGCTTATTATTTTATTGAAACTTGAAACATAAATATACATGAAATTTTGGTGTATTCAGTTCACTAGCACATCATCACTGACACACAGATGCTTTAAAAAATATAATTCTTTTTTATATCTAAAGAGTCGAAAAGACAATTGGTCTAGTAAATAGAAACGACTGCCATTGAAAGTCATTTCAAAAGGGTTCGGGCAATTTTTTTACAATATGCACATATATTATACCGCCAATTCTCTGTAAGATAGAAGACGAGCCTATTCTTTCTATTATTCATCCATAATAGCTACCATTCAGAGTTATAACGGAGTCTGAAAGAATTACACTTTCACGAGACTTGGCCGTGTAATAAAATTTTGTAGTCACTAAAGGTATTAAGCTGTTGTAAAACTTGGCTAAAATCAAGTAGAAGCACCAACATTTCGTTTAAATTAACAATGAGTTGTTAATTTAATATGAAAATTCGAAACGATTCAGTAAATTCTACTCGTTATTCTTGAAGAAAGACAGAAGAAAGTGTAACTGTGTTTATCATATATTTTTGCTCTTCGGCTACTCTGTACGGAACCGTCGTGATTTGTATACTAAAATATTTCTCCAGTCGTAGCTATAGTATTACTATTGTATTATAGTCGGTTAAAGCACGGAAAATCGCACAATATGTAGTGAATTTCTCCATCAAAATTGACAAAACTGTCAAATTTGAAACATCGTGTAGTTGTGTCATAGGTCATAACATAAAAATGTTTCTTACATTTGCAGCTGAAAAAAAAGATTATTATGTATTTCAATATATAGGTCAGGCAGAGTGGAGTCACTTTAGTAAGCTTGTAAAAAAAATACAGCAAAAAAAGTGACCTGTTCAATTACATTTGTCCTTTTTAAAAAAGGGTAAAAATTATCGTAACTGCCTGGTTCTCATTGTCATTTGTTAGGTTACCAAAATTGGTGGACTTTGCCTGATACGATTTGGTCCATTTAAGTACCTACCTATATTCTGCGGCTAGGTTTTATACTATTTGTATTTTGACTTTGAACTTTCATGTTTCATGATCATAATAATATATTGACGACCAACCTAACAGCAAAACCAGATAAACGCAAAACAATGAGTATAAATGCGGCTTTAATAAAGGTAAAAATTTAATTTGATTACATTCAAAACAACAAGAGTTATCATATCATATCTAATTAATACGAGTTTAGTTAATTCCGTAAAGCGAGACGTTCAACATTTGCGTTTTGCTGAACCTGTCTAAAAATGTGAACACTCGACGTTTTTAATTAAATTCTCCCGTTGCCGTTGTCTCAACGCGTTTCAGTTTGCCTATGACAGAGTATAATGAGAATGCCGGAATTTACGGTGAACATTTGAGGGATCTCCCCGCGAGTAATTCCTATGTAAAAAGGAGACATTTTTGAGGCGTGTCTTGATTTTGATGATTAGGGTCGCTCCAAATGTTTTGGGTTTGTACCTACTCAATAGCTAACTTTTAATGGAAAATATTTAAAAGGTTTGCGAGCTTTTTGCTAAGAATAGCAAATAATACCAAAAAACAAAATTGCATGTCCAAGCTGCCGGTTAAATTTCTTATAGCTGACAAAATTGATCGACAAAGGGTTTTTGTTTTTAATGTAATAAATTTTTTACTAAAGGTGGCAAAGAATATACAAACTCTTAATAATGAGTGGTTTGCGTAGTATTATATGAAAAAGTTAATAAAGCCACTGGTCTTAAATCTATTTCTTGAATTTCATTAGTTTTAGAGTCAGTTAGGAATATAGTATTACTTGTAATAATTCATATTTGATACTACAGCGATATTAAATGCAATAGATAGATAGAATAGCACTTCAGGAGGACCATATCTAATAATTACTACATTTCGTGTGAATTTCTCATGAAAATATTTGGAGAGCTTCAATAAGCAATTAAATGCTAAATGTGTAACTAACTTAACTACATGTTTCTTTGTTTTAAAATTCGATTACAAATATTTGGTATTTTGACATCAAGTCAGACCTTTTGGTACATATATGGTCTCAAAATATAGGTAATCCTTTAAACGATGTTTAAGTCGGAGAAGGAAAAAAAACATTCAGTTTGCTTTCACGTATTTCGTTAGGTGTTAATAAATGACTGTCATATCAACACACGTGTTGACACAAAAATGCAAGGGCTTACTGAATAATCTATGCCGCATTATTGTAGTTCATAATAACAGCCATATTATGATTGCCTTGAGAACGCCGTATGAAAATGTTCATGAAAGAGGATAATGTAACGTAACAAAGTATCATAAAGTAGTTTGAAATCTGAAATTGCAATATCCGATTCTAAGTTCTTTAAATGTTCTTCTGTGTTGATTCAGCGATATAAAAATATAAGCAGGCAAATAATAAATAAAGCGTTTTAACGTATAACCTTTGTCGACGAATATTGTTACTTGTGAATGCTTTAATTAACTTTGTTCGTTTGCCTCTAAATATGTATATTACACGAGATATAAAATAGTCTATAAAATTAATAAAACTATAGGATTTTTTTAAGAATTTAATGAACTGAACTTCATACATGAATGTTTTTTTAAAGTTATGATAAGAAATATAACGGTGAGATGATATTTAGTTTGGTTTTATTTTACTAAAAATTAAAATTTATGTCAGTCAAACAAGCCAAGACTAAGCTAATAATGTGTAATAATGTCTGTCACTCATAAATCAAAAAAGAAAGTAGTAGGTAACTGACAAGGTAACGAAACTAGCGAATTAGGGAAACTGAAGACGAACCTAATCGGGTTATTCCAACTGGAGTCAGATGCCAGACAATTTTTTTTACGTAAACCGTACCTACGTCTTACGTAGTATTACGGTAGTAGATCCACGCTGATTTCAGCATGAATGGGCCGGATCGTCCGGGGAAGTACTACCCTCTCATAGAAGATCGACTTAAGAGTAGTAGTATCCGTACTACTGCGTTTCGTTCGGTGAGTGAGAGCGCCGGAGGCCAAATTTCCCCCTTTCCTCTTTCCTCTCCTCCCTCATTCCCTTCCCCTAACCCCATTCCTAGCCGCCATAGTGGGGATCACCATACCAGCAGTTTAAGACGATGGCTTTTAGTATAGTGGCCGCCACTTCTGGATTCCACTGACTGCTTACCATCCGGTGGGGTGGAGTCACTTTGGTAAGCTATAATACAAAAAAAAAGTCTATAAATGCGTGGCAATGCCGGTTGTTAATAGTCAAGAAATACCTAACTTATAATGAAACATCAAAAGTCAATTTAATGATCTTGTACGATTGGCCTTCGAAGTGACCACGCGAGGGTTAATGACTGCTGGACACGCAACTTTCTCATTGAAGGCTTACTGAAGCTGTTGTTATCCCCATTACATAATATACCCTTGAAATACCATAGAGTATATCGTATTTTGATAATGTTAACGTAAGGTTTCAAGCTCTAGGATTCAAAGTAAGAAGGTATCAATAAAACTTTTATAAAGTTTTCTAAAAAACATTGTAAGAAAATCTGAACTAGTAATAAAATCTTATTAAATTCCTATATATAGATTATTTTGGTAGAGAAAATTCGTACTTAGACCATAACAAAGTCGGAAGGAGTAAAAATGTGTTTAAGTTCTTTAACCTGTAATGCCATAACAGATTTCGACCATTCATGCAGTAGACTTTATGATAAAATTGTTTTTAGAAAAAAAATGAAAACCAGAAGAAAAAAGGCAGAATTAAAGATCCTTCTTGGCTGGCACCGACTCAAAAATAACTGATTAAAAACTATAAATAGTAAAGTATTATAGGTATCAAGGATTGCGTTGAGTCCCCTTTAATGTTCTTTGCTATGAAGTAATTAAAATATTATTTTCTACTTTTTAGTTAAGGATTGAACATGTAGGTGTTGTTTGAAGTCGGTTTTCATTTTTTTTCTAAAAATAATTTTATTTTTAAACTTTTAGTGGGATTTAATTGTGTATAAATATATTCAATATGGGTAGACCTATTAAACGTGCTGCGCAAATGAGACAGCGCCGCGCCGTTTGAAAGAAAGTAGAGACGAGAGGTAAGATTGTAAATAGATATATAAGGTCCTTGTCAACACTTTCTTGATCGCTAAACCCTGAATCCCAGAAACTACAAATCAAAACAAAATAGTGATGATCTACCAACAATAAAGAATCATTAAAAATCATAATTTAACTGACCGAGCAATCGCTTAACAGATATACAAAAAATAAACAGTGGTGCTGTAAAGGCAGGTTCAAGGCCGCCCGTTGCTGTTGTAATTTCTCACCACCATAAGACCTCCAACTTGGCTTAACGACTACCTAATTATAGTGATAACCATAGTCTACTGCTTCTAAAGAATGAGGACGCTGCAAATGAAATGACACAAATGGTCACTCATCCAGGGCCACTTCATTTCTAACAAAAAATGAAAAAAAAAAGCACTTTGCACTTGTAGCATGGGCATGTCAATGTCAGATAATTCGTCGCAAAAGACATCGACGTGTTGCTTTACACATCTTCACTTCTTGCATACGTTTTGTTACAAAATATAAAATTGAAGCCAAACCACTACACCATCCTTTATAAAAAAAACATGGGATCCCATTTCAGAGTATACCCTTTCAAATAAGAAGAATTTTCAAAATTGGTTTATAAATGACCGAGTTCTGTTGTAACAAACATACAACCACTGAACCATTTATTATAATAAAAAAATGGGACCAATTTCAGAGTATACCCTATCAAAAAAAAAATAAAAAAAATTCATATCGGTTCATAAATGACCGATATATGAGGTAACAAACATACAAAAAAAAAAAACATACAACCCGAATTGATAACCTCCTCCTTTTTGAAGTCGGTTAAAAAGACAAATTGACAACGATGGGTAACGTATTGGAAAATGGCCAAATTAGAAATAAACGGAATCTACGAGCATGTATGAAAGATTAATGAATGTGGAAAAGGCGATAGTTTTGTATGTTTGGATCGTAGTGAAAAGCGGTTTATAGCCATGGTTTTTCCATATAATTGTAGAGAAACCTGAAGGAGAACTTTAGTAAAGGGCGTCAAATATTGACCATGAATACGATGTACTACAAAATAAACGAATACATAACCGGCTTCGTGTAAAATTTGATAAATGTAGAGCAAGATATGCTTAAGTGGGAGTAGAGAAGTATTTATATGCCAATTCTTATGGCGTACTTATCTACCATGGTGATATGTCACTTGCCCAAAGGACTACATGAGCGTGATCTCATAGTACATATAGAAAAAGATTGTGTCTTCGAAAGTATTTTGTTTACATGGTGGCCAATACTAGTATCTATGAGCGACGTAAAATAAAGTGCCGAAAATTCCGAAATATATTTCTACGTCAAGATCGATCGACAAAAATTTCAAAGGCTTTTATTATTACAAAAATGTCAAAGGCCTCTCATATACTTGAAAAGCAGGAAAACTCTTATACGTAAAGACGTTGTGTTATAAGATAGTATGGAATACTTATGTCTACATATAATTTATCGTTCGGAGCTGTTAGTTTATTACCTTTGTTAGGAGTAGGTACAACGACGACATTCGACCTTTGGGGTTATTGCTATAGTCTAAGTTTCCTCGCTTATTTTTTTATACGACTGAGGTGATAAACAAGCAAACGAAACACCTGCTGGAAAGCTGTTACCGTAGCATGGACGCTTGCAATACCAGGAGTATCGCTTGCGCGTTGCCGACCCTATAAAAACTTTTGACTTTTTTTTATGTCTCTAATATTTATTATAAACATAAATTGACTAGTATATTATGAACCTTTACTCTGGTACTTAAAAGGAGAGCATCAAAATAGATATACTCGTTTAACGGTGCCTGCCTTTTAAGTACTACTAAGATCTTTACAAAAGTACTTAGTTATAAAATTTTTTAACAGAGATTTTAATGTTGCCAATTTTAATTGTAATGCCAATTTTGTCTTAATGAAATACCTTAAGGTACAATTAAAATTCGGTAAGATTGTAATAACACCTTTTATGTGTAAGAGTGAGGCACATTCGAATCGTCGAACGCGTTTACAACAGGGCGTCACCATAAAAGATCGTTGGTGACGTTTATTGCTTTTTGAGTCGAATACGACTTGGTTGTTAGGCACATTGTGTTTACTGTATGAGATATAAAACCTATAATTTTAATTAATTAATTGAATAAAGAAAATTAGATTTTATTTATTTATTTATATTTTAGAATTAGAGTACAAAATCAACGAAGCTTCTTGCTCTTTCGGGGATCATAAGAAAATTAACAGCTCTATAATTAACGAACTACTCTCCGATAAAATATGCACTGGCTACTCCTTCCAATACTCAATAACGTTCCCTACAAAAACAACTTTAGAAATGAGGTTCCTGAAGATAGACGTAATAGGTGTGTTTTCTGCGTGGCATGTGTGTTCTAGTTGCAACGTTTTGCTTCGAGGGTCACTACGGTGGAACAGTATTACTAGATTAGCATGATGAGTATAATGTAGTATTGTGTTCCTCGATGTAAAAATGCTTAGTATCTATGGTGACATAGCTTAACAAGCTATGTCACCATAGATACTAAGCATTTTTACTATGCTGCTTATTCTCTGATTGCTCTTTTGCGTGAAGCTAAGTAATATTATATTTATATTAATGCCACCACAGTCAGCCAAATTAGCTACACATAAAGTGTTTGTAGATATAATAAAATGTGTATTCACACTAGGCAATATCATGTAGTGTTTAATAGCTGGTTTCTACATTATGCTAATTGAATTCTTGGTTTACGAGGGTTGCGGAACCCCCGGTGAGGTTACCGTTACAGCCCAGTTAATTATGCCTCCTGCAAACAGTTTACAAAGGTCCATTTTATTTTACAATACCTTACCATTTTTAATTAAAATGCACCGCACAGTTTCATTCGTTTTGACTGGGGGGGAATACATAACGTGTTATAAGAAATCATACGGTTATTGATGATAGATCTTTGTTTTGCAGTAGAGAAATAATAAGCCACTACTAATTATTATAACTGACATTATAAAAGAAATATCATTTTGTGCGGCTTCCCAAATCTTGAAGTTAATCATTCTTAAATTAAATAGCAATAGAGTAATGTTTTTATTATACTGTTTTACTTGTACATGTGGAAACCGAACTAAGTTTACTAGTAAATCAAGCGTAAATTCGTGGACAATCCACACTACACATTGGGTACACATAAATAAAGTAGACACTTGCCAAGAAGAGGAGCAAGGTCCTTTCTATCAAAAGTTCTCGAGAGCCTTCAAGAGCAATGTAACCGAGATTACCTTAGGGTAAGCAGTTGCCACTTCTACAGCCGAGAGGACGCAAACTGCATTTTAAATAATATTTACTTAGCTACCAACCTTAAGGTTAAGTCTTTAAACGCCACGTCGGTCACCGGTGACCGCAAACAATAGATTTTGTATGGTGTCTGGTTGCATGGCGTTAAAAGTCCAAAGATAGAAAAAACATGAAAGTATGTTACCAGGCCACATGTAAATTCATGTACTTGATATCTACTAATTTAAAAGGCAACATTAATTATGATGAATTAATAATACAAAAATAATTTTTAATATGGTTCCCCAGACGATAGGAATTTCATATTTTGCCTACCACTTGTCCGCTCAGGGCGGAATGAAATTTTCATTTAATTACATTTAATTAAATTCCATATCGACAGTTTTACTATACCTAATATGATGCAATTTGATAAATTCCAAATTATTCAGTAGATACAAATGCCTCATTGATCGACTAATTATTTTATATTATATTTTATATTATATATAGATTATTTTATGAACCTATGTACTTTGATTATGTATCTGTATTAGAAACCCGAATAATTCAGATGCCTGTGTGGTCACCGATCTAGAATATGAAACAGGGTATGCCATATTTTTCTGCGGGTGTCTTAAAAGGAGCCTAAGGACATAGTAATACCAGAAAACAGGCTGCGCACTAATCTTACTATGGTCAAGCGTGAGGACTATGGCGAATTTCTTTTATATGGTATTTAAATGAGACGAACTTCCCTTAGTAACAAAAAGTATAAAATATTAACCGTTAAAGTTTATAAACAGTATAGTTAATTGAGCTTTATTTTTTTACGCTTGTCAAAAACGAGGTGTTGTATAATAACAGGTCTGTTGAGTTAAAAGCATAATTATATTTTTACAGGGCCTCTTATTTGAAAGGCTAGTTAAGTGGATACCTTCGATATCCTTATATTATTCCGTCGTTGAGTGGGTGAAAGCTAATTCCACACTGTAGTAGGCGTAAGTTGTGCCTCAATACTGCAAGAACAATGTATAGTTTTGAAGCTTATGTATACAAATATATTTAATTATCACATAAGTATTCGCCTTACACAGTATGACAATCGTGAATAGTTATAGCCAATGAAGATTTAAGAAAAAACTTACCTGAACTGGTCTCTGCC
This sequence comes from Parascotia fuliginaria, assembly GCA_963082885.1. NCBI lineage: Eukaryota > Metazoa > Arthropoda > Insecta > Lepidoptera > Erebidae > Parascotia > Parascotia fuliginaria. The sequence continues at coordinate 10,617,274 of OY720186.1, forward strand.
ATTAAGCGTCTCTTGCTTTATTGAGAGTATAACAGGACCAAGGTCTTCATCGTTCGTGAAGTAGTTCCAATGTTCAGTACCATAGAAATATTTCTCGTAGGTTTCTTGCTCCACAGACGTGAGTTCGAAGCCTCCGGATCTTTCCCATTGCTCTTCAATCACCGTTTTCTTTTTAGGTGTGCTGCCACCATTATCGCTACTGTCTTCAGCTGCCTCATCAAGAGAACCAGATCTTCTGTGGCGATCTGTTGAAAAAAATAATAGCAATTAATAATGATAATTTAGGTATACTTAAATTATACAGTAATTCTATTAGATTTTGAATTATAATTAATGTTCATAGAAGCGTTTTCTGTCGAGGTGCAGGTCTATATCCAGTATTGCATGGCTTTTAGCTGAAGAAATGATAAACACAAATGATAAACGCATTTTATGCATTTTTTTTTATCGTCGCCGTAGCTCATGGTCTATGGATAATTACTCGGTTACCCTCTATCACAAAAGTCGTGTTCAGGTAGACTTGATTAATATCATCTTTATTCATATTTGTCTAACGGCTTAATATTAAAGGCATAATTTGATATTAACCTACTAAAGTGACTCCCCTCTCTCTTTCTCTTTCACTCCACGTTGTGAATTAACGAATTTTTTCAAGAAAGGTAATACAATCTATATATATTTTTTGAGCCTGTCAACATATAAACCAGGTTCATACAAAATGTAGGCAAAGTTAACAGAATTCTTCCATGAGATGTCGAAGTCAGAAAGGGTTAAAAGTTTTTGCTATTTTTGTCGAGGCGCATGTTTCATTTTTAATTCAAGCACAATAAATGCGACTTCTGTCGGATTATTTAGAACGTGAAACTAGGAAAATATTAACTAGGTTACATATCTGTTACTACATTGTTTTGGCAATTCTTTGATATGTGAGTATGATTATAAATTTTAATTTATAGCTCTCGAATCACTATATAGGAAATCCTTCAGTTATTGTCACTTTGAAAATAATTATTTTACTTTGAGCAGATTCTTTATATTAATATGTTTTATTTACATAAGGGTGTAAATTTATCAACATATAATATTAAAATTATCATCCTGTTAATCTTTAATTATAAATTGTACCTACAAGTCAAAATTTTTAATCAAAACGGTAATAAATACAGCAAATAATAAGGTGAATGTCAAAGGTATATTTAATTTGCCTTTGTTCTTAATTGAATATAATTTTCTGACGGCTCAAATGAATAACATGACAAGGAGAATGTCTGATTAATTTTCGTAGCCCTTTCAATAACAAAATGTTAAATAACGAGATACTTATTGACTGCCTCTGTAGTTCGGTGGTACTGTGTATGGACTGCCGCGTAGAGGTTGCGGGTTCGATTCCCGCTCAGTGCAAATATTTGTGTGCATGAACATGTCTATTTGCATTGGTCTGGGTGTTTCTATGTATAATATGTATGTATTTACAAAAAAAAGTATTTAAGTATATATATTCGCATTCTAGAACCCATAACTCAAGCTTATAATATGCTTACTTTGGGTCTAGATGGCGTTGTGTGTAGTTGATGAAATATTTTTTTAATTTTTATTAACTAGCACCAGTCTGAACTCCAAACCATACAATAAATGTAAATAAATAAATGTCTGTTTCAATAAACATAGATACACATTTTTATTACTGAAACAAGCTATGGAATAATAAAATTCGAGCGTAAATTAAAAATCTCTAATATCCAAGATAAGATTTAATTTGAGTTTTGGATATCAGGGATCTCGCACTCATTATACTGTTACATTGCGATTAAATAATACAGAGATTAGAATATTATATATAATGAGAAGTAGCTGGCACCGCTCGTCGCTTATCGGGGAGGCTTGTTGGCTTGCACGTCTCTGTTCAAAGCCTGGCTTACTATGTCATTCGTGCTTCAGTTCACATGTTTGCACAGTTCAAATTAAATTTCAGAGCAAATATTTTGTTGTCCCACGAATTTACCGGTGAATAGAGCTCTGATTGCGACTGCGATGTGTGTATCATTTACATCATAAACCAATTTAATTTGTTTAGAGTATATTTTGAAACAGTTGGTTTGTTATAATTGTTTGATTATTCGTTTTGAGGTACCGCTTCACATTAGGTAAAATTTATTTTACATTCGTGGTGTCTTTCTTTCAATTGTATGTAATTAAAATTGTATGTTATTAATTAAAATACTACATCTACTAGCGGACTTCACGCGGTTTTACCCGCGTGGTTTACGTTTCCGTGGAAGTACGAGGATAAAATAGAGCCTATGTTACTCAATGATAATGTAGTTTTTTAATGGTAAAAGATTTTTTAAAATTAATCGTTGCATACAAAAATTCAAATCTTTCCTCTTTATAATATTAATATAGTGTAGATTTATGTAACTACAATTGTGTTCGTACAAAAAAAGCTGTGTAGGGTTAAAACAATGTAGTAATTCGATGAATAATAATGATATCAAACATCCCCAAACTAATGGATGTGAAGAATCTTGATGCTCATGTGTTGATTTGTTGTTTCAGTATTTGTGAAGCTTTCCGTTTCGCGAAAACACGTTTCACTTGCCAGTTAATCGTAGCTTAGTGGATTTTCAGTGCTGTCAATTTTGAATACCTTTACGCCAGATAACTTTGCGAAAGCTAAGTGCGCTTTCGCAAAGTTACCTTTCATAAAGAAACATTATATAAATAGAGGTATAATATGGGAATACTTAGAATGAACGAACAAACAGGTCGTTTTTATTTATTAGAATATTCAAGTTAAAAATAAGAATGTGTAAGCATACCCTTGTTATTCCCTTGTCAATGTCTTTTTTCCATTTTACATCAAACGCCTGTCTGTATGCTTTAAGAAAAGCGTTGTCAGACTGTCAAATAGCTATGAAATTCAACGCCTTGCAATCTACCGTGTGATGGGAGCCCCGTTAGTTCTTTTATTTATTACTTTATCTCGTTTATTGAAAGTCAAGGTATTTGTTGAATGCCTTTACTTTGACATACAACGCTATGTATAATATAGAATATGTATTTCACTAGCGATTTAATACCGGACTATTTTAATGAATTTAAAATAACCTGGGATTAAAGTTACCTTAGTTTTAGATTAGATTAGACCTTAGTCTAATCTTTTATAATAATAGATTCTTATTCAGACTTATTTTTGACAAACATCTTCATTATATCGAACTCGTTAGGTGTAGACGCAAGCTTGGAAAGCTCATTCGGACGCACTACTATCCATCAAATCAATGTGATGTCTAGCAAATAACATTGTGATAGTAAGTCAAGAAGCAGTTCAAGTTCTCATCTCGATGTGCTTAGGAAAAGGTTCGGTGAACAATATTAATCATAAATTTGTAATTAAAAAAGATTTACATAAAAATTGTACACAAAAAGGTACCTATAAAAACTTTTATTTTTTAACACCCGTAATCCTGCAGAATTCAGAAGTCGTACAGTACAGAAAATTAAAAAAAGTAAACTATTAATATCGGGATTTCATATTGTCAGCTAAATCCTAAAGTCTTTGACAAGTTGCAAAAGATACAAGAATCATAATCTTGTAAACTGCTTTTCGCACCTAACTGAACTTGAAAAGTAAACTCTACGTGAAGGGAATATTAGACACATTGGATTCTAGTAATAACTGGAATCCTCAAATAATATTAGATTTTTTTTACGAAGTCTTTTAATGGTGTTAAGATTGAGTACTTTTGTCTTTCACTTGTTCTTTTTCTGTTTATCTAAGGGAAATTATATAGCGTGCAGTAGAAATTATTAGTATTTAGTAGGTGTTGCAAGTAAAAATTCATCTTTTATTTTTACGATTAGGTTTTCAAAAAAGTTATGTTTAAATAACATATTGTTGATAGTAATAATATTGTTTTTACTGTAATGCTATTTTAATCAAAAGAGGGTAATAAATAGATATAATAAGTAAGACTGCATCAAAAGAAAATTTGCTCAAAATGGGCTTTGCAGATATAGTCGATAAATATGCGAAAATTATTTTATCAAACTTTATATTGGAAGTTGAAAGTGTTTCAAATTAAATCAATTTTTGACCAATGATATTCAAATTTTCTCTGAACTTTGAGTGAAATGTTTATGGTGATGAGGTTGAAATTATGCTGTCATTTCCGAGGCGTGTTATTTACAGTTAGGTATATTTTTGACGAGAAAATAGCAACAATATTCTTCCTCTAATTGAAACAGTTGCGATAAGAAAGTACGTCCACCCTGGTCATAACAAATTTATTCAGATAACATTGGGTGAAGATATAGCTATCCCTGACTTATCAATTATCAGGCGTGTGTCTTGCACAGTAATTTATGCGTTTTTTATATAGCTATAACATATATGTATTTCATTGGTGTTTGAATATCCCTTCCTCTAAATAAATATGTTCATTTTAATGTATATTAATAAAACATTTAAATCACTAAAGCTACATAAACGTTATCCTAACAATATGAAAGATTATTAACATTATGATTAACTTCTAACTTCATGTCCATCCAAAGGTTGTCTGAAAGAGATCGCTTTTAGCGATAAGACCGCCCATTGTCACTATTTATTGTTAAATATTTTTAAATATCTAATGTAAGTTACATATGGTGTACAATAAAGCATATTCTATTCTATTCAATTCTATGAAAGTGTATCTGTATATTATAGTTTTGAAATTATAATATTTGTAATTATAATTATATTTGTGCCAGAGAGTAGGGTTAATTATAGCAACCACCTTTCCCAATTATAATATCTTCAAAACTTGACCATAGTGATATTCGCAAAAGCATGAAAGTGTGCGTTTTATATTAAACACAACGTTTTGTAAATTCACAGTTTGAATAGGGATCTAAATTTAGAGTACAGACAGGATAAATTGGGAGAGAAGCAATCTAAACTAGTGTTTTATTGTCCATTAACTCCCAAAATAACTTAGATCTAATCTTTCAGAGATAGTCTAAAATAAAATATATTGTTTTATAGTTTGAGAACGGAAATTAATTAGGTTTAATAAACACTTTTAAATATTCCGTTCAATTTTATTACTTTTAGAGTGCGCGGCTGTCGTTCCAATATTAGCTTTCGACCTATAGCTATTAGATTGCTATCTGAGATCTAGGTGTGGTCCGTTGAGCAAATCAGAGCTTGTAACTCACGACGAAGTAACGTTTAGGAATGGCTCGATAACGAGTTAATTTAAAATAGGTATCAAGCTCTATTCAAGTTTGACGTTTATATAAGGACAAGAAAAAGTTTTGTGGTCATAAATTGCGTATTTGTACCATCACATGTTTTGTAAAGAAAAAGAAATCGAATTATGTAAGATAAGTTTGCATGTAATTTCAAATAGATATTATATGTGTTATGTTAATTAGTAGCACAGAGTTTCTGAAGATTCTTCTGTTTAAAATATTTGCAGTTTTAAATACCAATTGTATAATGCGCGTGGCAGTACTATGAAGAAAACCAAAAAGCAACATAGTAAGAAAACGTAACACAACGGACAACCACCGTGCTCAAACGACATAACTTTCAATATCCTCGAACAATCGTTTGCAATAAGAAGAGCGGTCGTCGGAAAATCCCATTTACGTTTATCAAGTCCCAGGCAGTACAATAAATTTAATAATGCTGGTCAGCAGAACCCTGCAGCGAACCCTTCAGAACAACCTTTCATAAACTTTGTTTTCCGAGTCACATTAAAGCACATCTAAGTAAATAAACGTGCTTGTTGTTTGAACAAAGCTTTGAATACATTCCCTCGTTTGAAATACTGTGAAGTTGTGTTTAAAGAACTTTAAGTTTCTGTTCAATGTTGACAAATAATAAAACTATTTTCAAACTGTTAATGGGAAAGAAGTCAACAGATAAAATGATACGTTTTTAAATTTGTTTAATAGTATATCTCCACTCAACTTGATCGCAGGTACTCTGTGGAATCCAGCGTTGAGACTAGATAAATTTTATTACAAGTCGAAGCCTCGAGGGAAGACCTTAAATAGTATACGCTGGAGTAGATGTACGTATCTGAATCTCGTTTCAAGGTATAAATTATAATAACTTTAGCCAGCGCAGGCTGCTAAAGTACAGTATTTCAGTAAGCATAGCACTTGTTTGCAGTATCGTGTTCCTGATAATGAGCAATAGTAAATGATAAATGAGATGAATGAATGAAGATGTTTTCCTTCATGGTAAAAAACATGAATTTGAAAAAGTCACATTTGTACTTGCCTGGTTTCGAACACACGACCAACCGCTTTGTATACACGAGTATACAAAGCGGGTGCCTCAAGCACTAACCCAATCACGACTTACTTACCACTGCTTATCTGATACAATTATTATATTATACATAAAAAATATATAAATTGCCAAACTTTCATGGATAGAACAGCAATTAAAATTGTTGTCCCACGAACACACTCCATAACTAAAACAATTCGATCACATTTTCACCAACAACTAATTAAAACTATATTTTGTAGCTATGATTAAGAAACTAATATCTGGTATTGTGGTTAGTATATTGCTCGTCAAATAAATGTATGAACATTATCCCTCAAAAAAGGAGGTTGGCCAAACCAAACAGGGATTATAATTAAACTTTCTTTGTTTAAATTAATCTTTACAAAATTATTATAAATTTTTCCCAATTTTATTGCTATCGGATTTTAGTGTCGATTACTACTTAAAATCATTATATTTCAGAAAGGGACATCTCGCTGTTAGCTTTTAGCAACCCAATTTTGGGGCACTATGATGGTCTTTTGGTTTCTCAGTTTTAGGACTATTCGTAACGATTGCTATAAATACTTATGTTACAGAGACTGAACGCTTAGCGAAGCCGAGCTCTTTGCCTCGGCTTCGCCTAGGTTTAGGTATGCTTTAAATTGTTACTTATCCATGGACTGACTGGATACCTAACACCAAGTACAATAATATCTATCATATAATATATTATTTAAATAGTTTATATATACTTAAATACTGTAAGAAATCATCCTCATTAAATCCCAAGCAATGAATTTTGTACTGGCCGGTTTTTGTTATAATCGTCACGATTTGCAAACAAATTTATGATCAGAATACTGGCTATTATTAAGACATTTCCAAAACTAATGCTATTTCGATCACTGAAGCAGTTAATTGATACAACATTGTTCATGGTACAGTAGTGCAGAGAATAGGCACGCAGAAACCCTTTTCACGAGCTCAAAAATGTTCAGTTTCAAACAAAGTTTGCGTATATAACGATAACGTACGCTAGTAGATGCCGTACGTGTACATAATTTTAATAAAGAAAATGTTATTTCAAAGACTGAACATTGGGGAGCTTTGAACATTTATCTACATTTAAAACTACTCACACGTAAAGTGTAGTGTCGGTGTTGAGTGTAATTATATATTGATAAGTAAACTAAGCATTAGGTATATTGAAAACTTGAAAAAGACAACTTTATAATTTACAGAGTGGCTATCGTTGCTTCTGCTTCTAATAATCTGTTCTTGGCTAATTTGAAAAAAGACATTAAAACAATCTTCGTGTTCATGTAAAAATACTTGTCTGGCTACTTCTTTGTGTATATTTTGTCCCTTAGAACCGTAACGAGTACGTATCCCTAAGAAACCAACCAACTAACAAACAATATAATCGCTATATTATTATGTAGCTATTACAAGTGGTGATTAATGGGTATAATGTCGATTTGAAAGATGTCGTAGCAAGGTATAATGTCCAAATCGTATTTAAATCTATCTATCAAATCGTAATTTTTGATGATATTTTTGTTATTCTAAAAAAACAAAGTATCTAAATATTTGTAGTCCTTTACAAATTATTCTCTGCCTGACTTTTTACCATTGATCAAAGTAAAATTTAAATGCTCGTAAATCAACGTCAACCCCAAACCGGTGAAGCCCAGACTTGGAATTTTACAGAATTTACCTAAAAATACGGTTACATTTTTCTAAACAGGTGTGAAATTGCGACAAATTAGTCTATCGATATTTTTTAAATTTATGATGCACGTTGTTTTTTTTTGCTATAAAAATTTATTCTAGCGGGTGTTATAAATACCTAATTATTTAGTTTTCGTTAAAAATAACATAATACGTCTGCGAAATAATTTTTATTTACTTACTATATGAGTCACAAATCCGTCTACTAAACGTGTTGCATAAAGGTTGATTTACATTAATACAGTAGCTGTTGCCAGCATTACTGTATCAATGTAAATCTGCTTTTACGTATAACATGTTCGAGAAAAGTCTTTAGACTTTCAGTCTGATGAAATAAAAATAATAATAACAATTTTATAAACATAAAAACAAATTCAAAAGACCTATTTTGGCTTATTATTTTAAGGTATTCATCATCATCATCATCATAATAACAGCCGAAAGACATCCACTTCTGGATATAGGTCTACCCCAATTTTAGCCACCACTTTAAGATATTAATAACAAAGAAATAAAGCTTAAGTGTAATTTTACTAACTTTAATGTAACCCGAACTACAGTAGAAGTTAAAATCAATACAAACATAGCTTTCGTTAGCGAAGCCATTTCCAAATTAGATAACCATCGAATACGTTTCCCTTAGCTTGGTTCTACTTACTAGTTTACTTTTTTAGTTGCTGCCCTCGGGAGGTCATCAATCACTGCATACCTTCTCTGAACATGCTTAATAGATTAATTAATTACTTTTGTCTACACGCATAGCATATTTATTTGCGAACATTTTGCTTCTCGTCTTCAGTCGTATTTCAAATTAATTTTCATATTTGAATCTATGTCAAAAGAAAGATGGTACGAGCAGATCCTTGTTCGGCACATTATTATAATCTGCAAGCATGTAGACTGTAAAATTTTCATTTGCCCTAAAATTACGCAACATCAATAACGCATTATCCAAAAAAAAAAAATAGTCTATTACAATATTTCTTGTTGTACAGTAAGTAAATTACACAATAAAATAATAATGAAGAAAAAAACCAAAACATAAGTATTTAGCTATTAACGATTGGCGTCCTTATCAGTATTAGCAATCTTGTCTAGTATGATACGAGTGCATAGTTCTTAGAGAACACATAAAAAACAACATTTTCTTTTCGTGTATGTTTCACAGTTCATTTTGTGAATTTATTTAATTATGTCATAGCACCCTGTAAGCACAGAAGGCAATCTCACTGCATTTTCATAAAATTCAACTTCCAAATTTTAGGTAAATCAAATTACGATCAAGTTATAGGATAATACGGCAGGCAATGGTCACTCCATCCTTGCAAATAGATCCGTCTCGAATCGAATAACAGGCACGAAACGATGTAAAAATATCGCCAATAAAATTATATGATGGTCTCTAGCAGCTGCGTCTTCAATATGAAAATTGATGTACTTTTGCAGAGTAATATGAGTTTTGTATCTGTAGGAATGCTCCATTGAAATTTAGCGTTTTATTGCAAAGTATAATACTCAAGTCATAAAATCATCATTAAAAGTGCAAATTTATTGGAAAATTTTAAAACATTTTGTCAATATAATACATACATACATAGCTTCACGTCTTTTATCCCAGAAAGGGTAGGCAGAGGTGTATAATCACCCACTTTTCGTTATTTGAAAAAGCAATATAAATATAAAATTGGCAACATCATTTGTAACGATAAAAAAGTTCCTTTTGAGAAATCCTATGCAAGCACACACCTTTGCACTCTTTTATATGCACTCGCTCATCTGATTAATCTTATTGTGCAATGCTATTCTGTACGTTTCGACCGTTCCGAAATACTCTCAACAAACGAATGCACTTCAAAATATGTTTTCAGATTCACATATTTAGTTTACGAAAATTGGCTTCTACCGGTTTTGACAATCTATATTCTCCTTATCGACTTACATTCTACATTGTTTTACAATAGGTCGCTTAAAGTTAGACTTTTGACCAGCATTTGCGATAACTTTGATGCGCTAATTTGCGATAGTTATTACCGCACTAGTCAAAACTACTGCTATTACTAGAATTATAATTCTGTCATTCCGTAATGTTTATAACTTTTTTTTTGTGTCTTAATAAACTTGTTTTGTTAGTATGGGTTAAATTTTGCAAAGAAAAAGAAAGAGATGAAATTTGTAAGATTTCAAGATCCATTTCGATGTTAATGTACTTTGTATCTAAAAATTCGTCTTCATTAATGAGATTATTAGTTAGTATCTCTTTATTCGATGGGTGCGGGAATTGCGAGCCCACGTCTATACCTCATCATTAATGGATATGGATGTTTGTCCATTAACCGTGTATTCATCTATCAAGAATATATCAACTGTTGGAGGTGTGTTTAGGTTACTTTTTCTTGTAATTGGAATGTTATGTTATTCTTAATTTGTTATTCTTTTATATTTACACGTGTTTCTTTACGTAATATCAAAAAAAAGTAATTTTCAAGTTTGCTAATACATAGATATAATAGTTATACATATATTACAATACATATTTTTCTTTTACTTGTTTGATTATGTCAGTAGTTTAATTAACCTTTACCACTGTTTCCCGCACTAAGAGTCTATACTCTATGTTGCATATACGTAACGTTCGAGTTGTTCTGTTAAATTATCATCAAATATTATATTAGTTTATTCCACTACGACCTTGTGCCAAATTGTTTCTTGCTATAATTACGATAGAATCACTTGTGAGTAACAACAGGGTGTCGAATCTGGGAGTTTAATTAAGATTCATTTAGATAGGTTATTAAGACGCAAGATGTTATTAACAGCCCATAACTATAAATCAGTGATGTGGGGAATATCAGCTGTTAAGAGAGTTATCGTCTTGTGGAAATGGATACCCCATACTCGATGTCTTTCATAATCTATTTTACGTTGGTATTTTTAAATTTATAAAAAAACTAGCGGTCCGCCCCAGCTTCGCACAGGTGGACATTTTTGAAAACATTATGAAAAAATTAAAGATACTTTTGCATGGGAATATAGAAAATTGTTTTCTTTCAGGCAATTTTAAATTTTTTTTCTCCGTAAGAACCATCCTTGTACTTCAAGGAATATTATAAAAAAAGAATTAGCGAAATCGGTCCAACCGTTCACGCGTGATGTCGTGACCAAGGGAAATAGGGATTCATTTTTATATATACAGATGATATGCAATAATCTCGGTCGGATATTGACACGAGATATCTATAATATAATATATAACAAGGCTAAAATTTGTTTGTTTGAACGCGGTAATCTCTGCAGTTACCAAATGGCTTATAAAACTTTTTGTATTTGATAGCCCGAATCTCGAGGAAGGTCTTACATTATTTGACATTTACTTTACGAAGCAAAGCATTTAAATGATGATATTAAACTTACACAAATATACAAAATTGAATACTCAGACACAAAGGCTTATTCTCATCAGTTTCAAATATTTTTTTAGAGACCATAAATTTATTATTTTGTAGATTTAATTTGTGTTTCAATAACAAAGACACGGATAATTAAGAGGGTGAGCTTTGACTCACAATTTTATTTATTACGTTCTTCAAACTGTTCATTATGTTTGAGCGTTTATTAAAATAAATGTACAAGCTGAAATTTGCTATAGATACGTTTCTATAGATAACATCATTAATTTTGTCGCTATTGTAATAAAATAATATATTGATAAAGTAATAGTCTAACTTCTTAGGCTTTTAACTACCAATAAAGTAAAGACCTATATTTATTAGAGACTTGGGGAAAAAACATAAAAAGAATACACTGCAGTGCTAACACTGTAAATTAATGTTTATCTCTAACCTCCCACCGAATATCGGTGTAAGCCAGCGATTAGGTTATGGTGAATAATAGCTGCTTCATATAAAATATTGATATTCGATTGCACCCGCTTACATCAGCAGTAGAATTTGACGGATGATAATACATTATTACGTATTGTGTCCATCAACGGCTTGCAATATATAAAACGATGTCGCTTACTATGATTTCGAGCATGCAGCATTTTCAAGAATTTATTTTCTCTTCATTTATTTACCGACGATCTTATAAAAGCTTATTTAAACATATGCGGTCAATTTAACTCTGCATGTTGATAACTTGAATATTATTAGAGTGATTAATCACCATATGTAGTACAGGTATCGCGGTAATCAAACAAACGAACAATGATATTTATAACAAGCTGTTTACCTAGATATGCCGTGTTTGCTTGTTATCGGTATTCAAATTGATGTCTGTCATGTCTAACTAAAACTAGACGAATTTTGATTTAAAATAACCAACCTAAGGAAACTAAAGAGTACACTAATAAATAATGTGTTTATTTTATTTGGCAGCAAACATAAAGAGGTTATTTTTATCTGACATTGCCAAACAATGTAAGTAAACAGTATACGTTCACCTCACGTCGATAACTGATTGAGATGACAAGCGCACATCAGTAGGAAACGGGACAGGGTCAGTGTGTTACACTACCGCGGTACATTTACAGATGACGTGACTTTTGAATAGCATCGCCGATAAGGGAGGAGACACGACGTCGGGCGCCTAAGATCCTCGCATCGAACCCTACTATCGCAGACAATGAGGGGAACTCAGATAAATTGAAAACGTGTGTCGAATGAGACACCGACGATGGTCATGATCGTTTACACAAACAGTACGGATAAACATTTTAACTGCAAATATAGATAAAACCTTCGCCAAACCTTCAATCTTTGTAGTAAATATTGAAAACCAGGAACATCGGCGAAGTAATACTAGGCTTATGAATATAATAAAGCTAAGATGGTACCTTCAAAATGTGGGTGTATTTAGCTTACTATTTTGGAATCATAGACGTGCGTGTCTTGCGTAGGTTTAATAAAGAAAACTTTAGTGATTTATTTTTATATACTTAGTTAGTACTTCTAATTGCTACTAAGAAATAATTTTAAAGTTCAATATACGGATAGGCACACAGTAGTGATATATAAAAGTATGTTAGTGACCGAGAGTTTGTGATAAAAGTTATAAATAAGGTTAAAATAAATAAAAAACTTTGTAAATAGCGTTTTGAGATTTTGTGGACGTATTATTTCAAACTTTATCTAAATTTGCGCTAGCTGTAGATAAAATATTCTTAATCATCGGCCGAAAGACGTCCACTGCTGGACATAGCGTTTCCCCTAATTTTCGCCACTCGCGTGATCAGACCCTTTATAAGGTGGTCGTCGATCCACCTTGTAAAGAGTCTGATCACGCTGTTAAATATTACTCAATCTAAATGCTATATGATTACGATATACCTAATTAGAAATTATGGCGTATTAAAAGAGTGGTCATACTGTGTATTTGTTGTGATATACCAGCTAGAAAATATTTTACTTTCTCTTTGTTAATATATGTTGCTCTTAGGGTTTATTCTATATATTATGCTTCATTACACGCAAAGAACATGTGACTTTCAGGATCCAGGTGTGTGATTGAAATTTTAATGCTTAATACTTATAATGTTTACATTACTTGTATTCCTTTGACTAAACTATAGATATAAATAAATGTACATAATTTTCTAATCAAACCTTGAGCCATTTTGTGTTCGAAACACGTTTTATTCACACAAACGTATTATCGTAACCTCCAATGTTTTAAAACTTTTTAAATAAGCGCGATGTTTTGGCTCATTCATAATAATAACTTTATGTTATAACTCTACTAAAGTTTGATGTCGCCTGAGATCCACTAGCGACAAGTTGACGGAACTACACACCATAACAGCATCACTTAGTACCCGTCGTGTACTCTAAATAATCCGCTTTGCATAACCAATGTAGTACAAAGTTTGGCTTCTCAAACCAATATTCATCTGTTAACAGTCATTATGTAATATTTTTGTCATTTAAACAACTAAAAGCTATGAAACGATTGAATTTTTAAAAGTAATGTTACAACTTTGCTAAATCGGCAGAGTTGTTAAATCAATGTTACTAGTTTCACCTGTGTCTTTTCTTACTGCTCTTCTTCCGTCGCCAGTAGCGTGGTGTTATATAGCCTATGACCGTATTTCCAGAGATTAGCGCGTTTAAACAAACAAAAAAACTCTTCCGCTTTATATATTAGTGTAGAGTATATATGACAGTTAGATTATTTAGTATTTGCCTATTGTGTTCGCACTGTAATGAAGGCCTCTTTGCGTACAGAAAAGGCATCAGTTTTAAGTTAGGTTTCCTTGATAGGTGATTTTAGGACACAAAAATGTGGAATCAGATCACACAGATGATATCACCTGGGTGATTAAAGTAAAAGCAACCTTATAGAGCTGCTCGATGCTAGGAACATACATAATTTAATAATATAGTACTTATATTTTATTTTATGCACGAGGTTGAAATAGCAATCCGGGCAAGAAGAAGAACTAATTTGGCTTTTTTATTTTTATCATGCAACTTCAAGTTTATTATGAGTATTAGGTACAGTGAACGCCGACATTATTAGTAATTCTATAGTATAAAGAAATAAAGCACAAATTCTAAGGCGATTCTAAGGGTCTAAGTATGGGCATTAACACTAATTCAAATCATAAGATAAAGATAAAATGTATTATTACTATACTATTTTCCGTTTATATATTGCTCCTATTACGATGACCGCTACACCATTCATAGGTCCGTTGACAGAGAATGCCTTCGGAATAAATAATGAGGCTTGGCAATAAACTACCCAATGAACAATAACCTACGTATAGACATTACCTGACCGAATTATCAAACATTATCAAGGCACATATAGCACTTTTAAATTAAATATCGATATCAAAACTGACCACATTTTTGTAGTTTGTATTCCCTTCATCATTTTCACAATTTCAGCTGTCATATTTTCAAGTAGCAAACAATCAAATTTGATATACTTACACTTCATCATTCTCGGTCAATAAATTGAAAATTCCCGATAAATAAGTTATTTTTATTGAGCTACGTTGCGGTTAACTTTGTAATAACAGCGGAGGCCGTAAATACTCAAATGAGGTATATTCAACATAAGGGTAAAACTTTTGGAGTATGTTGAGAATTGTATAGTCTTCGATAGGTAGCAATCGATTTTATTATTTGGGAAAGCTAGTAAATGTTATCATCGATTTTGTATAATATGAACTATTTTGTTCTAAGGACATGTTAATGAGTTGAGCTACATATTTGTGTTGATATAGCATAGCTAGGTTGTATGTGATATCGAAAGGTTTTCTTTTATTTTACTATGTGTGTATTGTACTACACTTATATTCTGAAATATCAGAGAGAAATTTACGTTTTATGTAATAACATTATAGAATTTCTTTGAGAATACAATTCACAGATTTCTAAGCAAAATATTTTTGAGATTATTTTACTTACATTTTGCATTTGATTTCATGCTATGACTTTTGCAGTCTACAGAAATATAATTTACAGAAAAAAGCGTCTTTATATAATATTGTGTTTCTACTGTTAAGCAGCAGTTTCCATTGCAACTGATTACTTCTTACCCGTTGCTAAGAAGTGTATACAACTAGCAGGTGAGACGGCGTCTTGAATTGCAACTATACTACTAACTAGCACAAGTGTAATAAACCGTCTTTCTTATACTGACAATATACCTTTATAAGAACAACCAACTTCGTGTGCGTGCCTCTATAACCATTAAACTAAAACAAAACTACTAAAAATACTTCGACAACCTACAGGAGTTGTTCGCAAAACAAAGTAAAAGAACTGTGATTTACCCATACAAGGCTAATATCATTTATTTTTCGATGGATGGGCGCTTCGGGCCAATGGATTCATCATTCTGTTTGACAGTATCAATATACTTCACGAAACAATACATATAATGTACGAGAGAGTACCTATGTCTACGTGATTATGGAACGATGTAGCCTCTTTGTTAGGTTAACATTAAGTTTTAGAAAAAAAGTTCTTGAAAACTAAAATAGAAGCACTCCTGAGACGGCAAGCAGTTGTTAAGTACCTCTGTGGACAATTGCAAATTACGTTACCTGTAGAAGTAACGAAATCCTTCAAATCAAAGTTTCTTTTGTAGTTTATCTGTATTTTGGTTCGACATAGATTAAACCAATTATTTTCACACTTATTTATGACCAAGTACTTCGCAGGGTGTTCACTGAATCACTGTTACATTTAAAATTGAGCAGCAAATGTTAATATCGAGATTTGTAAAGGTCGTTACATATTGTATGAGTTGTTCCTTAGTCGATGTGCCGGAAAAAGGGAAGTAAATTTAATTTTCATCTCGACTCGGAGCTAATGTGACATTGGAAGAATTATCTTCTCCAACTCTTATGTTCAGTATTATATAAGAGAACACTCCGTTGCGGCGCGTGACATCGCATCACATTTTGCGTTTTCGTTTTATCTATTTATATATATAAATTTTATTTTCATTTTGTTTTTTTATTATGACCACGTTTACGTAAGATCCTTTTTTTATTTTGCTTTGTAGAAGAACCTCTAACTCTCCTACGTTTGTAATTTTCACTTTGTTTTAAACACAATATTTTTATAAGCACATGTGTGTTTAAAACAAAGTGGAAATTACTAATGTAGGAGTTAGAGGTAATATAATATTGTTAACAATGTTAATACTTTTCGATTATAGTTAAAGTGGTATGAAAATTTGCTTAATTTCATTTACGGTGTTATAGAATATTGTTTGAAACAAAGTTGAAATTAGAAATTTAAATGAAATTTTTGATGATCGATGTGATACCAGTTTTCTGTGCGTAGTTATTATAACCGTCGTTATAACATTAAAACTAATAAGTAATTGATTGATAAACTCGAGAAATATCTATATAACTACAAAAGGTGACTTCTCTTTCAATATCTATATATTTTCAAAGAGTTATAAAATGGAGTATACTCTCTTGGTGTTTAAAATATGATAAGTCCAGGCGTTATGGTGTGGTCCGAGTCAATACTAGCTTAGATAAAAATGGAACTTACTTACTGAACTTTTATGTCAACAAATGCTGATAAATATGTGGTCGAATTCTCGACTGCAAAAATGATGATAATGACTTCAATACATTATTGTATCTTATCGGATAAGAAAAAAAATTACCAAGTGTCTACTTAGTTAGAGCAAAATACGTTGTGCTACATAAACTCATAATTGCACTGAAAGGTTACACTCAACCACCGTTACGGAATGGAGATGTTAAGGAAAGTATAAATTTCATTTTCATTTCTGAGTTAATATGACAGGGAAGGAATCACCGGCTATACGGACCCTTATTTAATACTCTGAAACCCTATTTTCATGCTTAGTTATAACATATTCTAGTCCCAGTAGATGAATTGAGATGGCACGACGCCGACGCGACGGTCTGTTCGTACACGCCTTGAAATATTAATTTGGTTCGGTGTAATCTGGGGGATGATGCAGCAAAAATAATCAGCCAAGAGACAATTTTACATAACGTCTTAGCTAGAAAGTAAGCTTGTTGTTTTGGTAACCAAATTTTAGTGTATATTTATATTAACCAAAAAGTTAGTACTACTTTTGTAGGGCTGATGTTAAGAGCTGTTACGTGACTGTGTACTATGTTCTCATAGATGTTTTGAAGACATACAAAAGATCAAAGACTAACATAAAGACTATTATAACTAACATACTAGTAAAAATCTCACCCGTAAACGAATTAAAAAAGAAATAGCAATTTCTGCGCTGCAAATAAAAATGTTCACTCCATCAGTAAAGTGTCTGAAGTAAAGTAAATGCTCGGTACACTCTGAAGTGCCGTCTCTACTTTGTGGTGGCCAGAGTTACTTCAATGTGCCTTTAATAGGCTTATTTAATGTAAAATATTTCGCGGCGAGTGACAACGCTGTGGTGAATACTTTATAGCAAAGTAGGTACATTGATTTTATGAAGGTATATTAAATATTTAAATACCTTCCGTTATGTTTAGCGTTCTTTATCAAAATTATTAAGATATTAAATTTTTATAATTAATGTTTGTAGATACAACTTTTATACACGAGAATTTATTTTCATTTGAATATAAATAGTTCTTAATATCTATTTAAGGATTTCAGGTGCTATAATAATGTAATAACGAAAGTAAGATTTGTTAAACGAGGTGTAAAAACATACAATTTGAAAAAGAGAACTACAGAAAAAAACTCATATTGATTGAGATTTGGCAAGTTTTAAATGTAGGTAGTTTATCTTGATCTTTGTCTTTTGTTTTCACGGAAGATGGTTGTCATTTAATTTCATCCACGTTTTTTGACACTTGACGCTGGCAGAAATAGCTGACACAATCGACAGTTCTGTTGACATAATAAAAGAATCAGAAGAAGGAGAACTACCAACTGTTTATTTATGCCAACCAAAATAGGTAGTGAGTAGTTATTTATTCAGTGCTTCGTATACGAGTAGGTACTAAAGTCATTTAAGGTTTTATTTTGTTTCAATTTTAAATAGATACTTTGCATTGCAGCTAGTATTACCAATCAGTACTAATAAACTATAAAGAACTGTTTTATATCAAAAAGTGTACCTTTTCACTTGCAACATGGATACCTTGAACTTTTAACCCCTACAAACAAGGCGAGTCCCTAAATTTTCTCAATCCGAAAACGAACTTTTTTTTCCAGAATCGAAACTGACATAACAAAGAAAAAAGGCGCCGCGTATTTCCCTCACATTAGAGACATCATTCATGCCCTTTGTTTAATCCACTTTATTTTGACAGAGAACCGATGGCATTAGGAATAAGATAAGCGTACGGAATAATAACTTTGAGTAAATATGGAGGAATAATCACATATTCTCTGTAAGAGACTCGAGGCCCTGGACAAGTGTCAAACATTTCTATTATATTCATAGAATAGATAAAAAATATATGAGATTGACATAAGCGTCGGCGTTAGCTTATGTCAATTCAATACATTATTTAATCTATTCTATGAATATAATAGAAATGTTTGACACTTGTCTAGAGCCTCTGAGCTGGTAATTTTCTTATTTTCTTAAAAGAGTTCATTCCTTTTTACATTTAACAGTTATTTTAAATTACAATAAAATATTTGTAACGCTGTGCTTAATTTTCATATTTTTTATTATAAATACCTAGTAGAATGAAGTTGATGATTTCGACCTCCGACCTATATCTACTTAAAACCTTACAGAAGACCTCAGTTAAGTGTCATTATCTAGGTATTAATATTGACTGATAAGTAAGTTCGCCGTAATTTCTAGGAGTAGTGTTTTGACAATGGTGTATAGTTTGATCGCACAGTGATTTCTTTATTTCACAGGATAATAGTGATCTCTCTTCTTGGACTTGCAAGCATGTGTAGAGCTGTGCTGTGTGAGCTATTTTTTCACTTATATGGTATAAAATCGAAGAAGTGATGCAAGAATTATGCAGATGCGATTTAGTTTAAATTGTAATGAACTTACCATTATCAGCATTGTCTCTGTCTGGTCCACTGTCATGTTCAGATTCTGATTCGTCCCATATCGTGTCAGTGGCGATCTTTTGTCGCGAACATTCGATCCAATATCCCGGCGTGGGGATTAGGCTGTGCGGGTACTCCTCGCAGAATTCATCTGTTAACAAAAGTATTCTTAGAAATATTTTCAGAATTAAAGTAGAACATATAGGTTGGTTTATTGTGACAAGTTTAATCTTAGATTAAAGGTAGATTTACCAGAACATGTTTCATCGAACTATTGCATATTTGTCTACATAATTTATAGAAAAGTAATATTTAAATTCAAAGTTTAATGTTTAATATAACCGTCGTTTTTCATCCCTGCTTGAAGCAATATTATTCTTTTCCCTCTTTGCGTAGTTTAAGCAATAATTTCCGTTATCAAATTCTTTACGTGCCAATATCAAAAGAAAATATAACAAATAATTTTATCTAGTAAATATTGCAGAAAAATTCAATAACTGAAACAGCAGATATGAAAAGACTTTTTACTAGAAGACTAGAATTCATACATCATAAATATTGAGGTAAACAACTGAGCTGAGCCGTTTTTATTAATATTTTTACACTTATCCATGCGAGGGAAATTTGATGCTGATGCCATTACCGAGGCCGGCCCGTGAGATCAAAATAAAATATTTATATAGGAGCGCGCGAGGCGCGGTCCGCAGTCCACTAAGTCGCCACCTCTTTACAAACACAAAAACATAATGTCACACAGTACAAATATCAGTTTTAATATTCTAAAGCCATAGATTTAAAAGTTGCGTAATGAGATACAAACTCATGGTAGAATTACAGTTTTACCCTGAAGTTGTATCTCATCGTTGACAGTACGTAAATTTTGAAAGAAAAGAAGTTCTTAAAGTGAACACCAGAGACGCTATTCATTTGTTATACAAAATATATTTTAAGCCGCAACCGATGAGATAGACTCGAGTTAACACATGGTAGGGCTGCTGAATATGTTGTACCCTCTACAAAGTTTGCTGTTGAAATTAAATAAGCTCCCAGGGGCTTGTATTAATTTTTCGACAAAGTATCTGCTACCGAAAATAACATTTAGTGTTTACAAATTTTCCATAATCCGCGGCGTACAAAATTGTAAGTATTTCGTCGCGTAGAATAACAACACTTTTCATAACAACCAGAGGCGCGTGTTTCAGCATATTTACCTGCATACTTAGCTCGTATTCAGTTTTTAATATTTAACAAAGCAAATTATAACTAATCCTAATATTTAAAGTACTATTATTGATATATGCTATGTGGTAAACCTTAGGACCGATGTTATATGTGAAGTAATAAATAATCTGCCAACAATACACCAATAAACGTAGCCGTTTAAGCCGATAAGACATAGCCGTTTAAAATGGATCCACATGTAAAGTTATATGCAAATGACCGCTACAAAGACTATTATAGAACGTATTATTTAACGTGGGATTAAACTTGGGTAGCTAGTAGCAAATTTTGTGGGTTGACTGTGCGTAGTAAATTAGTCATACTTGGTAGGTATTCAACAACATGTGTCTTTTCTTGTTATAACAACGTCATCGAACTTTCAATTCTATATCGTTAAATTCAAAATCAAAGAATATATTGACTGGCCTGTTGGCCTAGTGGTTAGTGACTCTGACTGCTAAACCGGAGGGCGTGGGTTCGATTCCCACCTAGGACAAACTTTGGTGTGATGAGCATGATTGTTTCTTCTGTGTCTGGGTGTAATTTATCTATGTATAATATGTATTTATTTACATAAAAAAAATGTATGTAAGTAGTATATCAGTTGTTTGGTTGGTACCCATGACATAAGCAAATATACTTGCTTAATTTGGGACTAGATAACGATGTGTAAATGTGGTAGAATATTATCATTATTATTATTGTTATATACTATACAAAGAAAAATAAAATCTTATTAATAAATTGCCTTTAAACCCCATATTCATACCTGTCGACTCGTTTCTTCATGAGCGATGTACTTATCTTCTAAACTGATGATGATCAATCGGCGCTCGATTCACTGTAAGGTAGAACACCAAACTCTACTCAATATGCTTGGCGTTCATACTTAGAGTGAACCGAACTTGCCAAAGGCTCTTCGAAGAAAGCTGACGCTGGAATTCTTCTGCTGAAATCTTGTTCTTGTAGTTGCTAAGGTACGTTTACAATAATCTATACTTAATATATAAAGCTTAAGAGTTTGCTTGTTTATACGCGCTAATCTCGAGAACTACTAGATCAGATTTCGATATTTATTTTATTGCATTTGATAGCCCGATTCGCGAAGAAGGTATAGACTATGTCACGCCACGCTATGATTCACGGGAGCGGAGCAGACATATCTTGACGAAGATAAAACCGTGCTGCGAACAGCTAGTAATACATAAGTAATCAATTACTTAAATTGAAAGCTAAAATTCAAGTTAACAAGGAATTGTAGAATTACATTTCCGTATAGTTTAATGTAGCAGTCGTAAGATTTCAGCCATTAAATTATGCTGCGACGCAATCTGAGAAATTAATGCACTGGCAACATATTTTGTTATTATTAAATACGATGTTAACTTTAACATTTGAATCCAACCCTTTTGTAAACCTAGTGAACTGGTATATATTAAATTAATATTATATAAATACTGAAGTGGTTGTTGTCAAGAACGATGAAACTGCAAATGCCGCTAGGCAAAGACATACTTGTCTTTGTATAACCTTAAAAATATGTTGATTACAATGTCGCGTATATGTAATTATTATTTGAGGAGAGGGATCAGACTAATATTTTGGTTTCAGGTTTTTGCAGAATGCCACAGTCATTATAGTAGCATTGCCTATCAGTGTTATGTTCTTGCTAGTGGGTAGTTGCTTCCAGTGTTTCTTGGCAAGAAGAAGCTGGAGAAGAAATTTGATGTTTTACTTTTTGTTTAATAGTGAATAAGTATGAGTAATGAGTAGGTACCGTATGTCGCACACGAATAAAAGATACGGCGATTGCAGATGTTTACAGTTTATCGAAGTTATGACTACATGAAATTCAATAAAACTAAAACACTTTTATACGGCACGTAGAAACTGCTA
Organism: Parascotia fuliginaria; assembly: GCA_963082885.1. Classification (NCBI taxonomy): domain Eukaryota; kingdom Metazoa; phylum Arthropoda; class Insecta; order Lepidoptera; family Erebidae; genus Parascotia; species Parascotia fuliginaria. Next base: position 10,639,885 of record OY720186.1, read on the forward strand.
AAGATATTATCGACTATAAAATATAGCTATTCAAATATGAAAATCTGCTGCCGTTGCAAAACACCAACATTGTTTTTCTTTTAACATAAACACACGACTAATTTAATAGAAATGTTTGCATGAATATAATATAAAATATTTTAAAATGTCGAAATGACCTACATAGTCGTCTTTACTCCAAAGCAACAAAGGAAATATTAATTTCCGTTTTTCGAAAAAGCATTCTTTTATTTAAATCTAGGCACAGAGATCTGGAGTTTTTGTTTATAGGACTAGATTTATCTTTTTCTTTGTTGTATTTTTATGTTTAATAATATGAGAATTTAATTCGTATTGCAGCTCCATGAGTTTCCTTACTGACGTGTTTTCATTTGTATGGTGGTCACGGCAGGCTAAACGTGGTGACTAGGATATTGCCATTTTTTTTATAGCTTTTTGAATACCAATAGCGGCTACCACTTAAAATCATGTGTACTGTTTGCTTGTCCACAACTATATGGAATAAAAAACCTTTTGACCTAATAAGCGAAGTCGCCGCCACAAGTTATCATTTATTTATTTAATAATAATTAAAACGGTTAATTACTATCAATTACAATAATTATTACACCATATACGATTAAAAAAACAATAAACATAAATCATGATCGCCGCATGATCATACTTTAGACGCCTGAGATCAAATGGAATCATAATACCGCTAAAGTTTGCTCAACATAGTAAATGTCCTGAAACCGAAACAGTCTTTGGTATATTGTCAAAGTTGTACCGTTTCAAGATATGGCAATGGAATTATGAGAACGGAACCACTTAGTGGTTTTAGTTTATTCACGAGACATCTACTATGAAACATAGCTTACCCTTTGTTTTGTGGACTTTATGGTAACATGTTCAGTAATAGCTAAATCTAACTAAATCTGCATTTCTGCATGTGTATATCTTTTGCGGCAGTAAGAAAAGTGTTTCTAGAATCATATCTTAAACTAATTTCTGACTGAATTAATGTATGCTATAGTAATATTATTAAAATTCACAGTCAAAATTGTAGGAAATCAAAACATTGTTGTTTAACATCTTCAACTGTTGAAATAAAATTCATATTTTCGTTTATTATGAATGATTGAGGAGGTTAACTTTCCAGTTGTTTCATTTTCACAAGACTTTATTGCATAAGAACCAGCCCATTTTCAATTTGGTTTTAATCTCCTTAACTTAGCAGATTGAACTCAGACAAAGGAAGTAACATTTATTTAGTCGGATTATTACAGTGGGCACCTCTGTCTATTTTAGCAGTCAATTTTAACAACTGTGTTTTGGTAATAAGTTTATGATGAATCATTAAAGTTAACGGGAATTTTTCAACCCCAGGCGCTACAATAGGTAGTAATATAATGTGTACAAGATTTCTTTTAATCTGATCTGTTTTTGATTTATTGGTGAATTTTTTGAAATGAACAATGATTTAGTTATGTTCCTGACGTTTGCAAGAATATTCATCTGTAGTACAGGCACAATAGCAAATAAGGTTCAGGTCGTAGGTAATTTCTGAAGTTATACTGGTACAACAAATATTGTTATGTATATTAAGTTTTGTTTTATTTCATACTCTATGCGGGTCGCGGTACGCAGTAGTGGTATCGCAATCATAAGCTTGAGTGAAAACCTCGTTGTGTGTACTTACAATTTCTATCAAACAAGCTTAAAGGTTGCGTATCGAAGTATGTGAATATATCTTAAATATATTCCTAAAAATATGAGATCAAGTAAGAAGCACTAACTTCATATTGTCTACTGTCCGCGAATGACAATTACCATTTACCATCAGTAGGTACCATCAATCTTGTCTCGAGTCATTTGGCCAAAATTGGTAAAACAAAGAACGCGGCGTTGTTTGAAAATACTTATTAGAAAGTAATGTATGTATTATGATTAAGTAAAAAAATAATGTAGTTTAAGGAAAAGAGTTCATATGTTTTTTTCTTAAATACCTAAAATTCGTTGATAAGCTTTGAGTAATTAAACCTTAAAATGTGTATGAGCTATAGTATATTTAATAAACAGTTTTACGAGCTATCGAGCTACGTGCTTTATCACACTGTACAGAGGTTGAAAATAATACTCGCCCGTTTTGTTTGTTCAGCGACGGCAAACGTAAAGGAAGGTTTTTATAAATTTCATTTTGCTATTGTTTGAATTTCTGTTCCAATTAGTTCCAGTATTGTTTGCTTTGATATTTTTTTAAATTAATTGATATTAATACAGATTGTATTGTCAACATTGTTTTTTTAATATCGCTGTAATTTATATTGGTGACACCTACATAAGTATGGGTTGATAGATGGATGTTATTTTCGGTTTGAATAAACCCAACCCGGTTGAATATTGTATCATGTAGTTTCAATGAGTACTTACAATTTAAAATTTGGATAATATGTTCGGGTTTATTCATATTCTATGATCATCTAATTTCAATGACTACCTGCAATTTAAAATTTGGTTGCATTAAATTCAAAGTGTATTTTGTAATTTTCCATTTGGTGATAAACGGACTAGCGGTAAATGGTGACCGCAAAGTCGTTTACTCGTTATGAAAAAATGTGCAATTACGGCTAATTTAATCTTGTATATTGCTATATAATATATCCTCGAAATGTAACTGATATTAAACAGAAAACCCTATTCATCCTACAACTATTTTTTACATTACCTATTGTATTTAGGTTAAGTCTTTTCGGATATGGGCATAGTTAGGGTAACCGAAGGGTGGAAGTTAGCAAATATATTAGATTCTCAGAATAGGCCGAGACAAACACAATTTGGATCTGTCGCATGGCCTTCCTTTCAAGAAGTAATCACGACACAAACATTCTTAATAAACAGAGTTAATTGTTTGCGAAAATGCAAGTAAAATTATTACCTAAATAAGAAAGTAGTATAAGGATAACTTGTACAAGAGAGACAAATATAATCAAAAACCAAAAAGCCCGTCTGCCTAAAACAAAGTGAAAAGTAAGAAATCGTTTCTTTTTCTCGTGCTGACGCTACATAAAAAATTTATATACCTTTTATCACTCCCACAATCAATACGAATCTAATGACACCTCATACGTTAAACTCCATGAAATCATTTAGGCTGTAGAGCGTGCCAAAGAAATAGACATACATGCTCACGTATGCATACGTACATATATACATACATGCATACATACATACGTTCGAAAAAAATTACCCTCCCTGACTGCGTCAGTCGGGCAATAAAAATAGCAAACACAAAATTTTTAGATAGACTTAGATACTATTTAGACGCCATGTCTTCTAATTTACACTAATAGTAGCTCTTTGACATTGGTCTAGCGTTACAACTATTCTAGCCGCCGTCATGCCATGGAGCTGCTGCAGTTCATCAAAGAAATTTACAATACCAGATTGCAAATAGAAAATCATTGTGATGGCGACAGAAAAGACAAATCCTTGCCTTAAATGCAGTCTATCACCCGTAAATACTATGTAATGCCAAAGATCGCACAGGTAGCGTTAATCAGGTGTTTCCACGAACGAATGAGAAGGATTTTATAGAGGAAAACCGACGCAAAAAGAATAATATACAGCTAAAGCAAGCATCATATAAATTCTTGTACGGTGCGGCGACTAAGCCCACTACACAAGGCACCTGTATTAAGTGGATTTTCCTATTAACATTATGCTACACTGCTGTGTTCGTTATATTAAATTTCCCGAGGCGTTCATGAGGTAACTTTTTGTCCTTTATTAATTTTGTAGAGACTCGAGCATATGCAAGTTTTACAAGTTACATGCATATAATTTCACTTAGAAATGAATCTCTAGTCAATATTTTTTGGTATTCACAAGATTTAATTTGAAAGCATGTATACGCCCACCTTTACACCCAATAAGTTCTTACCTTATGGGTATGGAGTCTGACCGAATGTTTTTTGAATTATCGTTCGAATGTTTGTTTACTAATTGATTAAAAGATTTTCCGGTTATCGGTTCTAACGACTTTATTACAAAACTTTTAGTAGTTACTTACGAGTATTATTTTGTTTTACTAATTAATTAAGCTTCTATGACTCATAAAGATGAATATAATAGTATGTAGTGATATAATTAGATAAAGAAAGAAGAAATGTAAGTGTCATCGGTACTTAGTAAAAAAAATAACAGAAAATCATTTTATTTATTTATTTATTTATACTTCTATTCAGAATATGTATAAAGGTGGACTTAATGCCTGAGGCACTCTCTAGCAGTCCACCTATTGGGTGATGCAGAAATAAAGCAAGGTAGATGTATAAATTAAAAATTAGAAATATTACATAAGCTAACACCAACATTGTCGTTAGCTTACGTCAATTCCATATAGTTTTTAGTCTATTCTATGCATTTATGGCACTTGTCTAGGCCTTAGGCCCTCTGGAGAGATAGAAAAAGTATGATACTAGCCGTTTTCAAATAAATATCAAATTACTATCAAAGCCATTATAATAAATCTTGTAAGTACATACTCGTTGCTCATAATTTTTTATTAGGCAATTTATAGTGACGTATACATTATATGGGCTTGTTCTTGCATAATCATTTAGATGCTCGACATTAAGAAAATGAGAAGAGGCTTGTAAGAAAATAATAGCTGGGCTGAATTTAAGATTTGTAAGGTAAAACATAAGTGTTGTAATTATGATGGTTACCCGTTTTTAAAAAGCATGCTAAGATGTTTTAGGTTCAGTTATCAAGTAAGCGTCTATGACAATTGTTACAGGTGACTTATTCTGTTTATCAATCCTAAAAGAGCCACCCTAAGGTGACTCAGAAACGCGTGTACGTCTATTCACCCTGAACGAGATAGACAATAACAATCAGAGAGTGACTTCCGATTATCCACCCCGTCCATGGTGGATAGATGGACAAGCGTTTCCGAGTACCTATCCACCTTAGGGTTGCTCTTTTATGGTAGATAAACGGAATAAGCCTTACAGCTATAATATGTATTTGTGTTACTAGTAAGATTGATTTGAGATTGATTACGCTGATTTTAATGTAGTTGAAAATTTTTCTTTATTATACAAGAAACCTGTTATTAGTTTATAATACCTAATGTTTTGGACTAAATGAAGATTTATATCACTGTGTTTAAACAAGTTTACAAAGTGAATTAAAAAAATAGCAGAGCTCAATCCTACACATGCTGAAGAACGCATGTTTAAAATAAAGGATTCTATCAATGGAACTCCACTTGCTAGGTTCGACCAAACATTAGTATACATTAGTATACAAAGTTATACATTAGGTACGTACTTTACGTACCTAATGTATAACTTTCATTATCATAGCGGCCCATTATTATCCCATTGCAGAGAAAGACCTCTTCTCATACAGAGAAGGTATGAGCATTAATCGCCACGCTTGCTCAAGGCGGATTGACGATTTCCAGGTTTCCTCACGATGTTTTCCTTCACCATCAGTCAGTAATGTCCCAATAAACTTAGAAAGTGATTTGAAAATCACATTGGTACTTGCCCGGGTTCGAACTCCAACCTCGTGTTTACGAAGCAGGTGCAATTACCACTATAACTTATAACTTATAACTTTCATACTTCACTAAAATACTATTTAAATAAATTAATAATATTTAAATAGTTTGAAGTTGATTGATGTAGAGAAACACCTCATTAGTACACAGACGTAGCACACGAAGTAGGGACAAACGAGTACGAGAATCTACAATTTCATATTATCTCTCACAAGAAAGGCACTGTTAAATAACATAGTATGTATACACTTTTTGATGTTCACATATTGCATCTTCTTGTTTTGGATTTAAAAAACTGCAGCAATAATAAAATTCTTTAGACGATATAATATCATTTACTTCAGTAAATGCTTTACTTGATTATTATAATTGGCAGGTAAAAGTGAAACGTTACAAAATCATATCGCGCAGCCTCAAACAGCCCCTATTATAAACTGCATACTCGTAAAGACTTAGCAGTTCTAAATGTAATTGTTTACTAAGGTTCACCTTTCAATTACTTTGAAACTCCTCACAAAGCAATTTGCCAAAAAGTGCTGACAATGCATTACAAGTTATATCTGTTACTAGCGACCTGATCCCGCTTCGACCGTTGGTACGCACTAATTTGTTTTACGACATGAATACAAATCTATACTATTAGAGAAAGTTAGCAGAGGAACAGACAGGAAAAAACAGCGACTTTATTTATAAAACCTCATGCACATTGGCGGACTTAATGCTAAAAGCTATACTATTTAGAGAATACAAAGCTACCTGCGGAACTAACGAGCACGAGCCTTAAATATTTTATAGGTACTTGTTACGTGAGCCTGTATGTGGTTACAAGCCGACCGGCCGTTTATTATTAGAAAAGTTTTTACCTTTTTCCTGTTGAATTTTGATCTGCTTAAACGGGTATAGCGAGACGGAAATTGAGTTTCCTTGCATTTCATTTCATGACTGCCAGAGTGAGGTCCTATTGTCGAAATGTAGAGGCTTCGGCCGACGTTGATAGACGTCTCAGATCAGTAATAAATATCTAAACTTTTTGTGCATTTGACGTGTGATAGGTAGTGGCATGTTTGTATGTATGAGACTTGTTTACTTTCTTACTTCTTTTATTATTTATACTTATGTTCCATTATATGTTGTATTTTGGCTCTACAAAAAGTAAAATATACAAGTGAAATACAAACACCATACTTAGGGGTCCATCTCTAACTAGCCAGATTAATACAGTAATAGGTACTGCACGAAAATATAGGCATTGCACCAATATTATAAGTTTAGTTATTCACGGTTGTACATGAATAAGGGAAGAACGTACAAACGTGTTAAGTTAAAGTAATTCTATGGAAAATACAGTCTCGAGTCTTTATAGACTTGTTCAACAAAAGTAACATGCTGCAAGTTACCGCTGCGTCTTATCTAAGCTATAAAGAAAACATTGTAGTTACATTCGTGACTGTGTGTAATATACTCTCGTATAACTATTGCAGCTTCTGCAAAATGCTGTTTCTTTAAAATAAATTCTCCTCTATTAACAGTTAATAGATGTTCTGGAACTACTATGCAATATAAATGATATTAGAGAAAAATTGCCACAGTAGTTCAATAGTAAAGTGTACAAACACAAACATAAACTATAGCAATAAATAAATAAAATAAAATTTGTTATATTATGAATTTCTGTCCTGTTTACGTTTTGTTGAAGCACTGTGCAATACATCCAAATACAACATATACATATATATTTTGAATTACATTTTAATTCCAATATCCGCAACTCTATTCAAATATCAACAATGACTGCAGCCTATTATTGACTGTGTATCCGTAATTCCAAACGATGGAAATAAAAGCACTCATCGGAAATACTGTTCTATATGTGAATCGCATAGCTATAAAATCGAACCGTTACAGAAGGTATCTATACATACAAAAAAAAGTCCCTGGAAAGCGTCTGTCTGTCTGTATACAATCTCAAAAACCCGCTCAACAGTTTTTTTAATGTAGGTTGTGGTATATAATTATTATGTACATTAATTTATCACTTACTATCGCTCCCCCCCCCCTCTGCTTCACACGGGTGAACATTTTTTAAAACATTTTGGTATAAATAAAGATACGTTTGTATGGGAATATAGAAGGTGTACTTTTCTTTTTTTTTTGGCATTTTTTTAAATTTTTCACTTCGTAAGAACCATCCTCGTACTTCAAGGAATATTATAAAAAAAGAATTAGCGAAATCGGTTCAGCTGCTCTCGAGATATGCGCTTAGCAAGACATTCAGCGATTCATTTTTATATTGTAAGTGCCGAACAGCAACGATAATAGAACAAAGGCGAAAACCACAACTTTTAATACTGACGTGGAGCAAGAGCGGGTTGCTAGCATCAGTATAAAGGGGTACATTACTACACAAATATAGAGTTAGCACGTAGTATGGAACGAGTGTGGGCATCGGGTGTGAATTCCGTCGTCAGGTAACAAGTATTTTCCATTCCCCGTTGACAGTTATTGACCGAATACGGTCATTCGAGCCGTCTACTGACCCTCTACGGTATTACCTACAGTTACTGAATAAATCATCTCTTGTAAATCTGCAGTATGAGAAGCTTTACAGTAATATTTATTTATTTATTTATACTTCATATACAGACAATGTATAAAGGCGGACTTAATGCCTGAGGCATTCTCTACCAGTCAACCTATTGGGTGATGCAGAGATGAAGCGAGGCAGATGTAAAAATTAAGACTAAAAATAAGAAAATGTGTTACATAAAATAAATACATATATATATATATATATATATATAAATATAAATAACCCAATAGGTTGACTGGTAGAGAATGCCTCAGGCATTAAGTCCGCCTTTATACATTGTCTGTATATGAAGTATAAATATGCTCTGCCTCCAGAAATCAGGTTGTCCACTAGTCGTATGGTGTTCAAGGCAAAAGTTAAATCACTCCTTCTAAATAAATTAACAGAATCATCACAATAATAATGTAAGTATTTATGAGGTATATATGATGTATGTATATTTATTATATATATATATATATATATATATATAATAAATATATATATATATATATATATATATTTATATATATATATATATATATATATATATATATATATATATATATATATATATATATATATATATATATTGCAGAGCATTCCAAAGAAGGATAGACTGTATTGGAAAAGAGAAATTAATTAAATCAGAGGTGTGAAAGGGACACAGAAGAAGAAGATTATTTGTAGAGCGGCGGTTTCTGTCATGAGTAGAACATAGATACTGAAACTGAGGAGTTAAATAAGAAGGAGTATAAGGGGATGTAAGGATGGAGTATAGGGTAGTGAGTGTGCGTAAACTACGACGCTGACGAATCGGAAGCCATTTCAGTTGTGAACGATAAGTAGACACGTGGTCATACTTGCGAAGATTAAAGACGAATCGAATGCAGTTATTAAGAAGACGATCAAGTTTATTAAGTAGGTATGCATTCAGGTCATAATAGCACACATCACCATAATCGATTAGCGGAAAAATTAAAGTCTGCACAAGCATTGTTTTAGTCTAAATTGGAAGAAAGTGCTTCAGCCGATACAGAGCACGCAAAGTACCGGTGACCTTCTGACTTACCTGTGTGACTTGAGCTGCCCAATTTAAGGTTGTATCCATGTGCTATCCCAAATTTTTTACCGATGTACTCAAATCAATGTTGATACCGTTGAAAGTAATTGAGGGCAGAGATAGAAGGTCGAGTCTGCACAGTAGGTGCTGGCTGCCAATGATGATGGCTTGACACTTGGTTGGGTTTACAATGAGGCCAAATTTATCCGACCAGTTCTTTATATATGCTAAATCTTTATTCACCATATCCACTGCAGACGTAACGCAGCTTACACTGGCTTGAGAGTAAATCTGCAAGTCATCCGCATACAGATGATACGCACACTGAAGATTAGGTTATGAGATTAATAAAAATTTAAAACAATAGAGGAGATAAAATGCCGCCTTGAGGAACGCCAGCGTCAATATCAGCCCAACAAGATGACGAATCTTTGTAACGACCCGACTGCTGACGACCTCGAAGATAACTTGAAAACCATTCCAGAGAATCGGAAGAGACCATAAAGTGGGAGAGGATAGAGAGGAGGATGTCGTGACTGACGGTATTAAAGGCGTTCGAAAAATCAACCAAAGCCAGCACTGTGACCTTGGTGTCTTCCATAGCCTCTCTAATATCGCCAGTCACTTTGAGGAGCATGGAAACAGTGCTATGACCAGGTCTAAAGTCGGATTGGAAAGGACTTAAGAGGTTGTTACGATAGACAAACTGGGAGAGCTGTTTGTGCACACAGCCCTCGAGAACTTTGGATAATAAAGGAAGAATGGATATAGGTCTCAGGTGACTGGGGAGAGAAGGGTTTGCAACTTTGGGTAGGGGAATGACACAGACTTTGCGCCACACGGACGGAAAAACACCAGTGTCAAGGGAAAAATTAATGATGTGAGAAATTGGAAAAAGGAGGTGATCAATGATGGTAGTGATCATGCGTCGACTGACTTTATCGCAGCCGACTGCGTGGGATTTGATAGAGAGGATAACTTTCTTGATCTCATCTTTTTCAACTGGGAAAAACAAAAACTTTCTATGTTATAGCGAGGTAAGGAAGCTATGTAATTAACAGTTTGACATTTGGTTTGATGATCCATCAAAAATGCAGAGGAGAAATGACGATTTATATCATCCAAACCAAATATCTCTTGAAAATCAGCGAGAGGCTGTCTACTAATACCTAGTGTATTAAGGAACTTCCAAATATCAATATGGTAACATATCATACAATAAAATTTGCTTATTTGTTATAGTTAGCTGAATTATTTTGAGAATAGAAAGAGTATTGCTAAGATGAATTATTTAAAACTAGAAGTGCCCGACGGCTTCGCTCGTGCGTAAAATGCCTAAAATTTTCGAAATAAAAAGTAGCCTATGTCCGTCGCCGGCACCGAATGTATCTACATACCAATTTTCATCAAAATCAGTTCAGCCGTTTAGGTGCTGAGTGGTAACAAACACACATACATACACACACACTTTTGCATTAATAATATTAGTTGAATAGTATAACATAAACCGATTTTAAAAATTGTCTGTATAGACAAGTAAATTTAAACTAAAAAATAGCAGTAGTTGTTATTTTATTGTAAAATAAAAGTTGCGGACAATAGCCAGTCATATTATACTATACCAAATTTTACAATTCAGCAGTTACCATCTTGAAAACAGTCATTATGTCAAGTCAAATGTCTCTATAATAAATTGACACTAGGTTGACCACTCGAGAAGAAGAAGTTGTTTTTGAAATTGATTTCAGTCAAATATTACAGAGTAACAGACGAGATAATAGACCGATGAACTATCTTTATTACTATTAATTTTTTTTCTTACTGCGATAAAATTCAAACATTTTAATCATCAATTCATACATATTTATCATAGAAGCTAAGATTTTAGTACTGTTAGTAGATTTATTTCGTACCTATCCCAAAAGAATTCCTGTTTCATGCCTTGTCAATTTTAATAGATAAATGAAGGAAAGGGGGATATTGCCATTCATGTGTGCGTGATTTGAAGAGAAAGATAATTTATTTTAAGCGTGTACGAACCAAAAATATAGACGACTTTTGACAAAACTTTTTTAAAACATTTATATACGTTTATAATCCTGTTTCAACTTGAAATGTGAATCTTTGTAAAGATATTTGGGTGTCTGAATGTTAGAGTGGGTAGTCTGTAAAACATACATTTTATTTATTTCCATGTATATTGCCAATATTAAAGCGTCCTGATATCAACCGAGTTGTCTGAGCTTCTTAGTTAGCGAATGAGGGTGTTTAGGAAATTTTTCACCACCAGTTGGCGCCACTTCAACTTTCGAATTGGACCAATCAGAGGTTAACTTTCAAAAAGCGTTTGACAGCTAGACCTGACTCATCGGTGATGCCCCCTGGGTGGGTGCCATTTTGGAAAAGCCTCTCAGCAATTTTCTTTTGCCCTTAAGCACGTTAATTATCCATTTTGTAAATTAAACATTAAAATGGCCGAAATGAACACTGAAAAATATTTTTTAACAAAAAAAATCGACTTCAAACCGGAAGTAAAGTAAGAGTAAAAAATAAATATTATACGTATTTTATTTGGATTTAATAAATTTTGAAGTTGGTGCAAAGTAAAACAATAACTAGGTACTTACCTATAGGTATTATCTATCTTAATTTGCTATTATTGTAGTAAGTAAGGTGCTTATAGTATTTGCTTGAAGCCTTTTTTTGAAGTCGGTTAAAAATATTTGTTTTGATAGCGCTTTCAAAATGGAAGACCTTTTACCAAAGTGCGCCAGCAAAAATTTTCTAAACACTCTCATTGACTGACACTTTTTTACCTAAACATAAACGTGAGCTTAAGTGATACAGATACACTACGTCTTGAATCAACACATAACATTTTTAATCGCGGTAATGGACTCTGGTAAATTTAACGTTAATGTTATTATAAAACACTTAAGGTGTAAACTTATTACTAACTTTAATTTCTCACGTGGGTTCTTCTTTAATTTTTACTAATACTAAAAAGGTGAAAGTGTGTATTATGTTTGTCCTATTTTAACACCGGAATCCTATAAATATTATAAATGCGAAAGTTTGCGTGCGTGTGTGTTTTTTACCACTCAGCGCCTAAACAGCTGAGCCGATTTATATGAAAATTGGTATTTAGATAGATTTGGTGCCGGAGATAGACATAGGCTACTTTTTATCCCGAAAACCGATCTGGTTGCCTAATACAACAAAACATATTTTACGCGCGGGTGAATCTATGGGGCGCAGATAGTATAACAAAAAATTGGAGCCCCAAAATGTGCATGAATGTGTATTGTGTAAATGTGAATGAACTTGTCTTAGGTACCTAACAAAATATCAAAATTTACACGTCATTTCTCTCGTATATACTTGACGGTTCTTCTAAATTTGTAAAAGTGCCATTGTATTTATTCTAAACACGCAACTTATAATTGCTTCCTCCTTCGACTATGCAGCGGATAACAATGACATGATACACAATAATATACAGTATATAATATTTAGAAAATACAACAAAATCCGGCCATTACCACAGGCGAACGTTACAGTCAAACTTATCTTTTAAAACAATAATATAATGTTACTTGATAAAACAAACTTTTGGCAGTCGACGTGACTTTTCAAAAGTCGAACAAATTATAACTGTCAAACCGAACTTTTAAATTTTAAGTAGCTTTAAGATCAAATAAATTCGTTAAATGAACACTAATTCCAACTGAAGTCAGAGGCAAAATCTTCATTTGAATGAAAGTAAAACTGAACGTAATTATTCAGTTTTGAGTTTGGAAACATTAAAAAGGATAGCAATGGTTGCCGCGTTTAATCTTGTAAATTATCCGTAAAATTGGTGCGGCCCCGATTTGTCCTCGACACGGCAGCGCGGGCAATGTTTAGTAACATAAAGTCTTAGCTAGATTAATTGCGGGTTACTAATGGATTAACAAAATCTTTTAATACATTTGAGCTGGAGTTAACTAGCAATGTTCACCGATTGATTAAACCTTTAAACTAGTCCAAACAACGAACATGGAAAATGGAATCGATTTCATTTAAATGTACTATTAACTGACTTCAGTTGGAATTAGTGTTCATTTAACGAATTTATTTGATCTTAAAGCTACTTAAAATTTAAAAGTTCGGTTTGACAGTTATAATTTGTTCGACTTTTGAAAAGTCACGTCGACTGCCAAAAGTTTGTTTTATCAAGTAACATTATATTATTGTTTTAAAAGATAAGTTTGACTGTAACGTTCGCCTGTGGTAATGGCCGGATTTTGTTGTATTTTCTAAATATTATATACTGTATATTATTGTGTATCATGTCATTGTTATCCGCTGCATAGTCGAAGGAGGAAGCAATTATAAGTTGCGTGTTTAGAATAAATACAATGGCACTTTTACAAATTTAGAAGAACCGTCAAGTATATACGAGAGAAATGACGTGTAAATTTTGATATTTTGTTAGGTACCTAAGACAAGTTCATTCACATTTACACAATACACATTCATGCACATTTTGGGGCTCCAATTTTTTGTTATACTATCTGCGCCCCATAGATTCACCCGCGCGTAAAATATGTTTTGTTGTATTAGGCAACCAGATCGGTTTTCGGGATAAAAAGTAGCCTATGTCCGGTTATGACACGGCAGCGCGGGCAATGTTTAGTAACATAAAGTCTTAGCTAGATTAATTGCGGGTTACTAATGGATTAACAAAATCTTTTAATACATTTGAGCTGGAGTTAACTAGCAATGTTCACCGATTGATTAAACCTTTAAACTAGTCCAAACAACGAACATGGAAAATGGAATCGATTTCATTTAATAGTACATTTAAATGAAATCGATTCAATTTTTAGTTGCTATCGTATTTACTGGCAATAGATGTAAATCGAGTTTTAGTAAGCTAGCTTGAGATTATTCGTATTTCAATACAAACGTGCTTACAAAATAAATAGCGAATAATCTCAAGCTACTATTATATTCAACTAGTATTTGTTTTTAAAAAATTATTTCCTCATATCAATATTATTTTTATACATGAAATCAACGATTTCGTTTCCACGGTTGACATTAACGTATTAGGCTCTGAATCTGAATATAATTTTAGGAAGTTTTACAATAATTGATGATATCGCGAACACTTACATTATTTTACACTAACATTATTACAACCTTTCACTTTTGGTAGAAGTCGGTAAAAAAATAATTACAATTGTGCGTCTCTCGAGATAACCACAAGCGCTTTTATTATTATCCGAAAGATAACCCAACGTATAACATTTTTTTAATCGTAGCAAATAATCATATCCAAAATAATACTAAATAAATTGATGTCATTAAGTCAAAGTCAAAGAAGTCAAAGTCAAAGTTTTATAAATTGATTATTTATACGGTAAGTTTGCAAGCTGGTTTTATTATAGAGGGTAGTCTATTCGGATTTATTTACTCACTGAAATCATTTACTCTTAAAAACCGAATACTTGCCAAAGCGAATTACGTAACTATAAAAATGTATAATTCACATAGATGAGATGCAAATGTTTTCCTTCAAGTTTCGCCACATAATTCAGAGTCAATTTTATAGAAAACCTTAGGAAGACATCAGTTGTTGACTCGCTTTGTACTTATGTTTATATGTATAAGTTTAACCAAGCGCAGAACAGAATATTGTACCTACGAAATTCACGAGAACAGACTAGTTAAAACGAGACGTGGTTTTATTCAGCACCACTTATTAATAAGAAATATGGTTTAAAAACTAATAAAATGAATATATAGTAAAATACGAACGAACTTTAACAGAGTAAAAGAATAAACTTTAAAATACAAACATTATTACGTAGGTAATTCATTATTTTTCGACTGAAACATAAGATGTAGGTACATGCGGTAGAATATAATGCGTTATAGTTACGGTGATATAGCTGTTATACAAGTACAGTGCATCGGTATGGTGGCATATCATACGCGTAATAATAATAATAATAATAATAATAATAATTATAATTTTAGCCAATGTCTCCTCATATCTACTAGCGAAGATTCTGCAAGTCTTAGAAAGTTTTGGGGATAGTTGCAGTGACCATCACTCCGAAACTCTACTAACTGACTTATCATTAGTCAGAGTGAAGTTAAATTAGTGAGCTAAATACAAAACAACGTATCTCAAAGTCGGATTAAAACTAAAAACTATAATATTTTTCTTTTTATTTCACTATGATTTGCAGGATTGCAACTTATGTTGTTTTACAGATTCTCATTTGCCGGGAACTTGTTAAAAGTTAACAAGGATGATACTCGATTCAACTTGGTTTAATCAGATATTTATCTACTTTATAAATTTATCTAATTAGTGTCAAAGACCAGATTAGTGGACTATAAAAGAATTTGCTTCTCTAAGCTTATGATAACGATCTGACTAAGTACTACTTGGAACTAATTTACTGGCTTGTTTATAACCCTCGACGCAAAGAGAGGGGTACCTATTGTAAGTTTGACATGTATATCTTTGTGCTTGTTTGTGGTATCGTAGCTTTCAAACGGATAAACCGATGTTGGTACAGATTATTATAATAGAAAACTGACTTAATAGAAAGAGTTCTTAACTATGATTCAAGAATATCTATTCAAGTATTTGAATCATCCGCTTTTTTACTAGTCATGATGTGGTATTAGCCGCTACCATAGGTCTTGATCCGAATTTTGGTGTACTTT
Source organism: Parascotia fuliginaria (assembly GCA_963082885.1). NCBI lineage: Eukaryota > Metazoa > Arthropoda > Insecta > Lepidoptera > Erebidae > Parascotia > Parascotia fuliginaria. The sequence goes on from OY720186.1 coordinate 10,655,797, forward strand.
TACGATGCTGTTGATTACTTGGCTATCTGCAGCTATCTTGTTTGGGCTTGTTGGCATAGCTTCATTGTACGGTATACAAAATATCGATAGATTAGGTTTTTTTTTATTATTATAAGAAAGAAAAATTAAAATTGTGATTTTGTATCAATATAAGTAGCTGGAAACCACACGTGGAACCTATTAAACCCATAACTAATAGAGGCAGTCAAGGAATGTCTTATAAGTGCAAAGCAGCTACCAACCACGTGGAATAGAAAATATGTGGCGTATTAAGTGATTGAGTGTTTGCCTTGCAAACTTTCTATTTCAATGTTTTACTCATACATACCTCAAGCTGCTACGTATGTATAAAGTGGCGTTTAATGTATTGCAACTTTGTAAGGCTTGAATTCAAATGTTTATTAGATGCATAGAGTTTAGTTTATTTCGTTAAAGTTTAGGTGCTCCTATTGCGAATTACATTAAAAATATTATACAGGTAAGTTATACACATATATTACATTAACAATATACTTATAACATTACATAAAAGTAACCAAATTACTTGTAGGTACATACGTGAATAGCTAGTACCTGAGCAGGCCTGAGGCGGCAGTGGAAATATAAGAGTGGTGGAAGACTTGCGCCTTGCCACGGCGCAGCCCAGCGACTGGGGTTTGAAGCTGCGCAGCTGCTGCATGAAGTCACTGCACTCCATGAGCGCAACGTCCGCGAAGTGCAGGTCGCACAGGATCTGGTTCTTGAAGCGGCGAGCGCGTTTCTGTACACAAACAAAACAGTTATCATTAGACAACCAGGTATGTTTTAATAGCCCCCAGAAGTAATATTTAAAAGGAGCCTATATCTAGCAGTCTTTCGGTAGAAATTTTGAAATCCTTTATGCTACCGAAAGATCAAACTCCATGCAAATTTTATATACCAAACGCATTATCCTTATAGTATGCTATTAGTTATTACAATTCACTATAAACGCTTGAAATAAAAGAGGCACCATTCTCGTATACCTACGAAGTCTAAAATAACCTTTCAAACAGAAAACACCTATACAGTACACAGTTTATACGCTACTATTACCATGGGACCATCCTATTCTCACTCATCACTGTGTCTCATATACAGGATTAACAACGCTGAAATCCTTACAAACACCGAGTTATAATATTTGGGAGTTCCAAGCTAAAGCCATTGGACATCGCAATAAATAAAGTTTAGAAAATAGTAGAATATATAATGATAGTAGCCATGAAGATGGCCCTATTGAAAGAAAGAAAACAGTTGCCAGTCCGATTAGGAAACAAGACTAAAACATTAAAGCAATCTAAGAACACCGACAACTCTTGATAGGTTTTTCACTGTCAGTCCTCATTTCAAAACTTATTAAACAATAACTTTTCTGCCAGTGTTATTTCAAGGAAGGTTCACTTTCTTATTAATTTTACTTCTGCGCTCTCATCTTGAATCTAGTAATCCTCATTTGATTCTTTTTTTTAAACAAAGACGTTTTATATTAAATTGTTTATTAGCTCCGTCGTTGGATGAGATAATTCTTTTTGTGTTCGTGATCTTATGATGACTAAGTGGCGAAAATATTCGTTTTATTATTATAAAGATAATAGAATTCTTATATGCTGTTTTAAACAGAACTGTTCTAGAAATGTTTATCGATGTATAAAAAACAGACACTTCTTTAAACAAATTAGTGCTTTAATACCTAATATCTGAGACCTTAAAGTATCTCAGTTACTGCCATTGAAAATGCCGAACAACAAAATAAATAACATAAGAACAAAACGTTCATTGTTCCTACATAAAGGTTTACCCATTAACAAGCATTTTCCACAGATTGGTGATCGGTAAATTTCCCTCTATCGAGGATCAAGCGATTGTGTCCCGAAAAACAATTTCCTAAAGGTATAATGGGAATGGGAATCAACATAATGTCTACCTATTTTGTACATTTACAACGATTACGTCCTAAAATAACTTTATTGACTTTTTATTAGAGCTCGAGTCATGCAATGTAAGCTTACTAGACGGCGATATCTGATATTGCAAAAGGTAGAAATAATTTTGCTAGAAAATGTAGCCTCCACTTTGATCATTTATTTATCTGATCCTATAAAAAAGTTCTTGTGAGTACGAGTACATCCTAAAATTGTTAATAACATACATCTCTATTTTCAACATATGTACTCGAGTAATCTATATTGAAATTAAGGATATCGTACCTTTGAGTTATATTTCTGAATTTCATCGTAACCTACCGTTTGTGGCAATCACATGTGTGGTGAAAGATACTAGTTTGCTTCAGGCAGATTGGTGACTTCAGACATTTTATTTAGGTTTAAGTTTCTCTTACCACAGTCAAAAAAAAATAATTGTTTGGTTATACCTACGCAGAGTGCTTCGTGTTTCTTCTGTTTATCTCTTAAAATAAACTTGTGGATTACGATAAGTACACCTTGCTAAAATGCTAAAGGTAATACAGTATGAAATAACCAAAGTAGAAATGAAATCACGAAGTTAATAGTTCTTTCACGTGCAGTAAGGGTAAATGTAAATCTGCATCACTGTGATATGGATTTACGTAACGACATAACGCCGTGCAAGGCTAAGCTTAGCACATATGTTAGAAGCGACCACAGCTTTAAGACTTTGTTTAGTACTTGAGATAGAATGTTTGTGGAGTTTTTTCTTCGCTTTAGTAAAAGTTGTATTCATTAAAGTAAGTATACTTTTTTAAGATTTATGTCTTTTATCATCATCAGCATATCAGCCGAAAAACGTCTACTGCTGGACATAGGCCTCACCTAATATTAATATCTTTAACGTTTATTAGGCGTTTGTTTAGGCGTTGAGTGGTACATACACACACACACACACACACATAGACAGACACACACACAGCCACACACACATAACCGTAAAGAAATCATTGTAGATACATTTTGCTTTAAAACAAAATTGCTCAACAATCTTGCACGTGACTTCAGTTATTTTTATCAATTGTAGTCCACATACATTTATGTTATATGTTATTTGTTATATTTGGTCTCTTCCATATTGCTTTGAACTTATGTTGACATGTTGACAAATGTATCGGTACCATAATCGAGTTCGTTCATCTATATCTTTATGGCTTACGGTGAACAAAATCACCTCACATATATTTGTGTTAAAGTTCGAGAAAGTAGCGTGTCGCATTTATGCCGCGTGACATTTTGTATTATACACTGCATATTATTTTATGCTTAGCGCGGCAAATATAAAGAAACGCCATGTTATTTCATGATTATAAGTATTTTGGTTCTATTTAAACTGACCCAAACTATCATCACGAAATTGCATAACTAAATATCTGAACTATCTGTAATTATCAAATATGTAAAATTGTTGGCACGACTCTCGACGTAACTACCTTCTTGTAACTCTCGGCCACCCACACTGCAATACAATACGTGGAGTCAATCATCTCGATTCTAACAACAACGTTAAGTAAAGTATAATATATCTGTCTAGCCACGTGTTGAAATCTTAGCGGCGTTCCAAGGCTGTACAAAACAGTAATGGACTGTTAATGATGATTAAAAAACTTTGTTTTATGCCAAACACATCTCGTTTGAGTTCATACTCATTGGTATTTATGGTGAAAGTACCGCCCAAGGCTGTAAAACTAAATGAGGGATGGCTTTCATTTAACTTTTTGAGTATATTTACTGAGTATGTATAACTGTAATATTAAATCCTTACTATTTACTATTTCAAAATGATGAAGTTTGTTTGTTCGTTCTTCGTTTAATTGCTTACCCTCTATGTATATTAAAAACTAATAAGTAAGTTATATGGAAACTGTACTAATCAAACTACCTACGGCAATAGTAATTGTAGTAGTTCGGTTATTCGGGTGGGTCGTCGAAAATGGCCACAAATAAAGTTGATTGCGATATAAAAAGCATTTTCTGTTTTTTTCAAAATCTAAATTTTAATAATAATATATCTATCAACCTGAAAACATCTACAGCTGAGAACAAACTTCAAGAGAGGAGATTGTTATAGTTACTACACTTAGTAGGTATGATAAGGACCGCGAAAGATATGGGATGATTTCATATTCCTGGCCGGAGATAAATACTCAAATGACAACTTTACTTTTCTATTGTCAAATTTTGGAACAGTGAATTTACTGTCATACGAGTAAAATTTCGAATTGGTTCCATGAAGCCGTCAGTATTTGTCATTATTGTAAATAGCACAACATTTTCTTGTCATTTTGTTTCTAAATCACGGTTCGTGGTTACAAAATAAGGGTTGTTTTGAATCACGGACCGTAAAATTGGTTTAATTTTTGGCGTTTTGTATTTGTTCTGCATTGATTGTGTTTGATTTTGCAGATATAAATTCTATTCTTACTATTTAATCACATCTTTAACACCTTTTAGATATTAGATTTTTCTTAATTACGGATTTGCAAGATACAATGGATAGCATTATATGTGAGTAATGCGAGTTTAGCGAGGAGCATATTCGGGTCTCCGGCAATGTAGTTATAGTCAAATGTCTATTTGTTGTTATAAGATATTGGGGATTTTGAAACCGGACCTGAAGGCCTTCATCATATCGTCCCATTATTATCCCACTGCAGGGAAAGGCCTCTTCTCATACAGAGAAGGTATAAGCGTTGATCGCCACGTTTGCTCAAGACCGATTGGCTATTTCAGACTTCTTGAGAAGTCCAGGTTTCCTCCTGATGTTTTCCATCACCGTCAGTCAGTAATGTCCAGATAAATTTAGAAAGTACGTATGATTTGAAAAATCACATTGTTACTTGCCCGGATTCGAACCTCCGGCCTCGTGTTTACGAAGCGGGTGCCTTCACCACTGGGCCATTACGACAACAGTATGAAGGCATTATGTCCACTTACTCATAGAAATATGAAATAAAAGTGGACATTCTTCTTCGCGTTTTATTATGAGATTAGTGAAATCGTTTTATCAAAATTAGTCTTATTTTGTTCCAAATAATTCCGCTGCCCCTTGAATATGTTTATGGAACTTACCGCAAATAACTAATTGCTATAATAAGCTGTTACCGATGTAGTTGGGATCAAGTTCTAGACCAACTTAAGTAACCTAATTAGTTACCTCGTTACGAAACGTTTATCACGTGACCTCTGAAAATTACAGCTAAAGAGCATGTTTCACATGAAGACGAGTTGTAATGTTTGTTTAGACAATGTCACAGCGGGATCACAGAGTAGTAGTAGACTAAAACTTTAGCCTAGAAATGCCAACATTCTTAAAGGTACAGCCCAACGTCGAGGTTTAATCAAAGGTTACTCACGCCCAAATATTTCTCTAAAAACGGCATTTAATCGTATCATGTTTGCATGGTTTATGCCTAAAAGCTTAAATAAATTAGACAAAAATAGGCCGTAACATTTTTACAGCATTTCACATTTACATAAAGGATCGTCACATGTCAGTGGAATCCTGACAAAAGGCAAGTACTCGTATATGTAAAGCCCAATTTTGTACAAAAGACGCTGAGTACGGCCAAAATAAAGTAAATAACAGACTTGTCTTTGTTTACATGCCGCGGGAATTTTATGCAGTCTTTTGAACCTAGTCTCGGGCGCTTCAAATTTATTTTAACAGTACATCTTCGTAGTTTTAGAGCAAGGTTTGTTTATCGTGCATCTTATTATGTTCTAGCACTTTGTTGCTTATTCGCGGATAATTTCCCATAACAAATATTTTTTTTAATACGGGGCTATGATTTTTTAATACTGAGGCATCATGTTGCCTGTTTTATCATACAAATTTGCTAATTACCATTATATTATTATATGATTAAAATTACTGATTAAACCAACAAACACATTTTAAGCTTCTGTTTCCCAAACACCGAAATTTTAATTAAACTTAAGAGCTGTCGAGGCGATGTTTAAGTTTTGAGGGATTTATTTGATACCTGCCAAGGTTTTTGAGCAGGCCTGATCAAAGATAGCTGATACTTTTAACTTTTCCGATCGCTGATCGTTAACAATTTTAAGGAGACAAATTCTCGTTTAGATTGTAAGGCCGATAAACGTTCAATGGATGTTAGAATAGTAACGTAAAAGTATGAAAATCTGAATAAAATTTAAAGTATTGTACACCTAATTATAAAAGCCATAGCTTGGCAACACACTTTTAGGCGAAGATTATCCCGATATAAGACCTTTTTATTATTCGGACATGAGGGAATGGATTAATCGTAAAAATCAATCTAAACCTTTTGATTGAATTTAAATCTACAGATTTGGTCATCGAAAAGGTTGGTTGAAGTATTTTGACATATTATATAGCCTGTTATTTAAGTAGAGACTGTTATATATAAGAAAAATAATGGAAAAGCTACGATAAATAATTATAAAACGTCAAGGCAATTTTATATATTGATTAAAACTTTTTAATTCCTCTGAAGATTTATAGAAATTGTAATGGTATAGGTTATTACACTTCTTGTTACAAGAATTGCAGCATTAGATTATACCTACAGCATTACTCGTGTATTTAATAAATATTACGGTCTATAATAATGAACCGTAATATTGCTTAATAAGGCTAATGTTATTACGATTAAGAACAATAAGGTGGTTTACATCCACGTTTCATCAGCTGTATATTTCACGTAATAGAAAATTGCAGTACCTACATATATTTTCTTAAGACAGTTAACACTCAGAATAGACAACTAACCTCTCTATAAACCACACAATTAACAGAAACCAGAAATAAATTTAGACCATAAATCAAGAACTAATACAATACTAACGCATATTGACTGCCTCTGTGGTTCGGTGGTACTGTGTTTGGACTACCACGCAGAGGTCGCGGGTTCGATTCCTGCTCAGTGCAAATATTTGTGTGCATGAACATGTCTATTTGCATTGGTCTGGGTGTTTCTATGTATAAATATGTATGTATTTACAAAAAAAGTATTTAACTATGTATATCCGCATTCTAGAACCCATAACACAAGCTATTATATATGCTTTCTTTGGGTCTAGATGGCGTTGCGTGTAGTTGTTGAAATATTATTATTATTATATATTAAAGAAAATTCGAACTTTCCTCATTCGACTAGTATCGATTACCAATCTTGGTCTACCTCAGTTAATTAGAAGGTTGTAAAATTGTTTTAGTTATCTACAATAATAATAATAATACACACAACACCATCTAGACCCAAAATAAGCATATTATAGCTTGTGTTATGGGTTCTAGAATGCGGATATACATAATGATTGTTTAGCCTAGTTAAACATTTCTAAATAAACTATTCGATTACTCTTAAAACAAAAACGCTATACATTTTTTTGAAACCTCACCAATCTCTTGTAATTTATTGAATAAATAAATTATACACCGTGTATCGACGCGGAAACCTGTCTGTTTATCCAGCGACAACATATGAACGACATGCGCCTCAGTATAAAAACGTCGATTGGCTTTGCTTCGACGTAAATAAATATTGATATCATGGACTGCGCAACGCAAACGAAATATGAAACGCTTACATTTACATATACAGTCCATTCCAAATCTAATTTCGGACAATGTAAACAATCCTCCATATTGCCATTGTCTATGGTTTCATGAATTTACTAGTGATGGGGAAAAGGATGATAAAAATAAAATTAATGTCATCCTCATCATACATAATTAAATAATAATTTCTCATTCTTTTTTTCTAACATTTTTAAATAATATTACGTTTACTAATACTCTATTTGCGTAATCGATTAATTCTATTTGATTTGTTATTTTTATTACTCCAAATACTTATATTTATGTTAAATATGGTATTGTATTTTATTGTAACCGTTGACTTATAAACTATAAGATAATAAGACAAACAATTTACCTAATGTATAAATAAATGTAATTTAAATTAAGCATTGACCTCTAATTACAACTATTTGACCACGGACTGAAATGGAATACTGGGATACTTTTGAATATTTTCCCGCCTGATAAAAAATTGTGAAATATTGATTATATGGAATTTGTATGTATGTATGTTACGATTTTATTATACTATATTACAATAAAACAAATGAACTCAGACTTGCGAGGGCAAATGACAAAATATTATGTACCTATGATATGTATTAGTTAAACTTATTTCTTCTGATAAATTACAACATTGGTTTTCAAAGACAATATAGAGTACAGAAAAAATAAAACTGTCAATCATTTTGACGTCTTAATTCGACCGCAAAAAGTAATTCGTAATTTTATTAAATAAACTAGATTTGATTATTAATCATTAGTAGAAATAGTTGCAAAATGAAGTATATAGTGAACAGAATGTGTATAAACCCATGTGTCATCGTTTATGGAGTTTTTGATAGAAAAATATTGAAAAAACTGTTTGTTTACATTGTCCGAAAATGGATTTGGTCGATACTGTACGAGTATATTGCACGCATGATATTGGCAAATGTAAACTGAAGTGAACACTGATACTTTTCTTTTATTATAGAGAAATGATAACACTTATAATATGGAACAACCATTGTATTGCAGCCATCACCAATTTTGCAGACTTATTGAATATGAAATGTGATTTTGTTTTTAGATTTTAAGATGGTGTACAACTTTTTTGGATCATATGATCTGTACAATTGATTTTTATCCATAGTGTGACCATGTTTTAGCAAAACAAATGAATATTGCTACATAGTATAAAGCAAACCCGCTATTTTATTGCTGGTTTCTTATTTATTTATTAGGGAAAAAAACGGATACAAATGATCATATAGTTTACAAAACATAGATAGTACATAATCCAGAAACATTTTCCACAGATAGTAATATATACATGTAGGCTAACAACGAAATACAATAATATAGTAAGAGAAAGAGAAGAGAACTAAGAGAACCAAATTTTCTAACTTCCTATTTCTTCTATAACTTCCTAAAAGATTGGCTAAAAAAAAATTTATTAACAGATTTGGATATGATTTTCACAACCGTTCAGATAAATTCTCTGCGATGCTTCATACGAATGTTTGATGTTTGTTCATTGTAATTATGTCATAAAACATTTAGGTATTTTCGTGCCTAGCCAAAGTCTCAGAGCAATGTTGTCTATGTTTTACGTAACATGTAGCGAACTAACTTGCTATACTCGGGAGAAGTGTAGGGTCTACGCGCGCGCCGCACGTAAAGCAACGCACTACGTGTATAGCGCTCGTAGACCTTTCGTAGACGTTGTAGCACTTGTCGTAGGTTTAACCGTAACCGTTGGGTTGACTGGCTGCGATTGATAGGAGCAAGTTCCATGACAAGTACATCTTGTTGCAATAATTGGACATATGAATTGTTAGTATGAAAAAGCACAATATATAAAGTGCATCTTATCAAACAATCATTCACGTTCATGCAATATAGAACCTTAAATACGAGCAATATTCATAAAATCATAGATGAAAATTGTTTAGCATATCCTTAGCATATTTTATACGAATTTATGAATTTGTAGCATCTGCAAGGTCGCAGCTTTAATATTGTCATAGTTGCGAGAGCTAAGCTTATGCTGCGCGAAGCGCTAGTGCATGAAGTACGGATTAAAAATAATCGTAATAATACTAAGTCTCAAAATTTCAAATATACACTAACATAATTATTAAAGTGAATGTGAAATCAATGAATTGTAATGAATATATTATTTTTGATGCAGAAGGCTACATTAAAAACTATGTTTTGTTAGACGGTTTTCCTTTGGAGCCTGGCTGTCTTTTTGTAGAAATCGAAAAAGATATAGCTCGCAAAATGACAATGATCAAGAAAAAGCAAGAGAAAGAGATCTGGTAGAACTTGTGGAGCAGATAATTCTAGAGTGGCATGATAATCGGTAAACTCAGGCAGTATGGGCAACCCAGGAAGGAACGATGAATAACACAATAGATGTTTTATTGTCATCACGGCTATATTCGCTTACTGTCCCGGAAAGTGTTAAGTAAAACATAGGTTTACATTTATCTGATTTTCAGTTGTTCCTGTGTATTTTGTAGGTATGTTTTAAGCACAAAAGACAGGCCAATTAAGTAAATAATAATGACGTCTCCACTCATTTCCACTTGAGAAGGTGTTTACTCATAACTCGACCTTTGGACTCGCACAAGACTAATTGTTTAAAGACCACCGGATCCTAATTTAGAAAGCGCCTGGTTGAGTTAATAAGGGTGACATACAGAAATTAAGAGGTGTTATATTTATAAGGAAAGTACTTGTAATCATAGCCTGTAGACACGTCTGAGTATTGTAAGCATTTATATTTTTTTTTATTCAGATAACTCCCGCTCTTGGGTGCAAGCCCTGTGTCGCGGGAAACTTTACAAACATACAATTAACGAACACAAAGTTCACCCAGACTCGGAACAAATATTTATGAATCACACAAAGCTTTGTCCCGTGTGGGGATCGAACCTCGTGCACAGCAGTCGCTTGCGCTTCTACTGCGCCACGGAGGCATTCATTGCATAAATAATGGTAAGAAAGCACAGCCAAGCCGTTGTCGACCATTTACAAATAACCTCTAGGATCTCGTACCATAACTCTGCGGCGCAGTTTTACCCACGTCTTTGCTTACTGTTCTGCTTCCGTCGTAGTAGCGTGATATAACATAGTCTTATAACCTTCCTCGAGAACTGGACTATCGTTCGCAAAATTATTTATTCAAATCCGACTGGTAGTTTCAGAGATTAACGCGTTCAAACAAACAAGCAAACAAATTCTTCCGCTTTATATAATAGTATAGATAAGCCAACAAAATAGAAAACGCCGAAAAGCTTGCACAATGAAGTCACAATGGGCTTTCTTAATTAGCTGAAACTCATTTATTCACCGTTGAATAGCTGTACGAATGACAAAGGGTTTTCGAGAGAAAAACTGTTTATACTGCGATTTCGAAAGTAGGTTTTATTGCGATCTGTAGGGAATTTTATTCTGTTGTTATTCGAAAGTAAACAGAAAAGATAACTGTGCTAGGGTACTTCATTAGTCCATCCAAGGAACCATCAAAGTTTCATCAAAAAAAGAGGTTTGGAAGAACTACAAGAACCTAGGTACATATATGAAACAGATAAAATAATGAGAAAGTGAATGTAACGTGTTTAGTACGACCTGACGCATTCGATTCACGAAATGACGCATCCGTATATTGACACGTCTGCATTTTGACCAATACTCAAAATGACACTCACATAAAATGACCTATCTTTTGAGAAGTCGAAAATAAAGCAAAATGAAGAACAAGTTTACTCGACCGATAAGAGAGATTACTTTAAAACAAAATTACTAGATTTTCGATTAAAAGCAAAACAGTACCATACTAACTAGACGTTTAATGTCGTAGTAAATAAGTCTATTAATCTTTATTTATTTTTATTTACAAGGGCTTACGAACTAATATAACATTATAAAAAACACATAAATATTAAAATCGCTAATTACAAGCCTCAATATGTAGGTATACACATATCGATTTTGCATGCATGATGATCTATTACCTATTTATAAACATAACAGAAAACCAAAACAAAGCTATACATTTTAATTTCTTCATCTAGTTCAAATCCGTACTAAACTGTTCTAAGCGTTTTTGAAGTAAGAATCAGCCAAAAGCCGTCCTAAGGTCGTCACACTAGCGCAGAACAAGTCGATATCATAGATAATTTTGACTGCTTGTCTTCTGACATCACATTTGCCAAAGTCCTACGCTGAGCATTTGGGTCGCGGTAATCTCTGGAGCTACAAGTCGGATTTGATTCATTCTTTTTGTATATGATAGCTCAGTTTTTGAGGTAGATTATTATAGTCTGTGTAAAACCACGCTACTGGCGACGAAAGCAGAGCAGCAACCAAAGATGTGACGTGGATGAAACTGCGCTGTGGGAAGCAAGTATTGATGTATAATCAATTTTTTTTTTTTTTTTTTTTTATATTGTAGCCTACCAAAGTGACTCCACCCCGCCTGATGGTAAGCAGTCAGTGGAATCCAGAAGTGGTGGCCACTATACCAATAGCCATCCTCTTAAACTGCTGGTATGGTGGCCTCCACTATGGCGGCTGGGAATGGGGTTAGAGGAAGGGAATGAGGGAGGTGAGGAAAGAGGAAAGGGGGGAAATTGGGCCTCCGGCGCTCTCACTCACCGAACGAAACGCAGTAGTACGGATACTACTACTCTTAACTCGATCTTCTATGAGAGGGTAGTACTTCCCCGGACGATCCGGCCCGATCATGCTTAAATCAGCGTGGATCTACTACCGTGAAATTTTAGCAAAATAATTATGTAAATTGTTCATATTATTATAAAACAATATAACAGGTAATGTAGGAACGTTTAATACCAAATATCTGTCTACTAGTTTACCACAGCGCGGTTTCACCCACGTCTGCTCTGTTCCCTTCGCCAGTTGTGTAATGCTACATAGCCTATAACCTTCCTCGAGAAATGGGCTATCATACATAAAAGATTATTTTAAATGCGATTGTCAGTCCCAGAGATTCGCGCGTTCAAACAAACAAACAAACTCTTTCGCTTTAAATAATAGTACCTATAGATAATATCTTCAACCATACGATAATAACATTAATATTAATTTGAATAAAATTACTTAGTTGCGGTGTTTATATACGTGAATTAGTGTCATGCGTGTTCCCTTGGTATTATTCAATTTCCCAATTTGAATACAAGTCACCCACGATTATATTATTTAAATAAATAGATGTTTGTATGTGCATGTTTGTTTTCGTGTTTGCTTTAAAACGTTATTGTAAATGTGCATGCAGCTTATGTTAGCACTTATCAATTAAGAATTTTCCTAAAGTAAAAGTTTTGTAGTATGGCATGATTTTTGTTGTGCAAGATTAGAAGGTAGGCTTCTAAGTCCACATCTATATTCTATCCTTATATATAAAGCAGAAGAGTTTGTTTGTTTGAACGAGCTAATCTGTGTAACTACCAGTCGGATATGAAAATTCTTTTTACGTATGATAGCTCTTATTTTCGTATTCTTGAGAAACGTCAATGTTAAATTACGTTATGAGCCACGGAAGCAGTGCAATAACTAAAGATAATTAAATTAACGTGGGTACCGCGTCGCGGACACCTAGGGATGATACATAATTTATTAATTGTGACGAGTCTTACCCCCAGTTTCTGAAAGGCTGAACAACGAAACATTAACTAATCACCTATTAAATCTCATGTGAAGGAAATCATACATACTTTGTATAAACACTTTACTTGTAATAAACAAATTATAATAAGAATACTTTGTATACACGTTGTATGTTTGTAAAGTAGACACGACGCGATTAGAGGGTTGTACTCTCAGAAGTGAAAAAAAAAAGATAAAAAAGGATGATTGTATATAAAAGCCGCCACAATACTCAGGAAGTCACCAAGATTGCAAACTGCGAAGTGGTTCCGTCATATGTTTATTTGGGTTCCTTTGTAACGAATACTGGAGTTTCTGAGACTGAAATCAAGCGAAGAATAGAGATCACTGGCATCGCTATGGATAAACTATCCAAAATATGGAAAGACCGCAATATCATACGCCTCGTCAAATAATTAGTGTTCCCCATCTTCATATACGGAGCTGAAACATGGACTTCGAGAGAAAGAGAGAGACAGCGTATTGACGCTTTGGAGATGTGGTGCTGGAGAAGGCCCCTACGTATATCCTGGACGCAACATCGCACCAATGAGTCAATTCTAAAATAACCCTACAAAAAGGAACGACTTTCAACCCTTGTTCGATCCCGTATACTACAGTTCTTTGGGCATGTGACGCGAAGAGGAAGTAATTCCGTAGAGCGCCTAGTGATACAGGGCCGAGTCGATGGCTACAGATCCAGGCCAATTTTCTTGCCTTGAGTTGGACCAGCCAACTCAAGGCTCTAACCCAAAAACCTCTAATTAATGCGCAAGACCGTCTTTCACCAGAGACAGATGGAGAACGGTAGTGAGACGCTACCAGCAAACACGCGTGACCACGACTACTCTGTCACGAGTAAACGACTGAGAAGAACTCTCAGAAGTATCCTAATAGTTCGTTACCAGAAACAATTGCAAAAAGTCGCACAATTATGATTTTCATTATGATAATACAAGTAGCCGAGTATACCAAGGTTTTATAGAATGTAACGTAGGTATAGGAGACATTAAAATTTCCATTTAAAATATGTTCCTAGATATGCATTCTTGTATTGATGGCGCCGGATATTAAATAGGTACTGTATTCAACGACAAAATTATTTTGTTTCCGGCAGGGTTGGTTGGACCAAAAAAATCTTCCATCATTTTGAATGAAAAGGTGTCCACTTTATGGAATGTATTTTTTCATTTCGTTCAAAATTGGTCTACATTTCGAGACCAGACGAGAAATTATCAATTTGAGAAAAAAATATCAATATTATATGTATATTAACTATCCTCCGCGACTTTGTCTAATATATTGGAATTGACTTGCTATATTACATGCAGTGACTGTCATTTGACGTTTTTTAAACCTAATTACTGACAAGATCGAAATTCGAATTCAACTTCTCAGGCAATTCTATTCTCACAGTTGTTCACATGACCACTAAGGCAATTTAACATGCTCTTTGTGGCAATGAAGGGTCCCAATGTACCTATTTCAAAAACTTATCCTCTATTCATGAACTAAACACGACCAAACAAAATATCTCAAAATATATGATGTAAAAATAATTTCTGTAATAAGATCCTTCTACCCTGTTACATTTCGTGTTAATAGTGTTACGAAAAAGGAAATATGCCAGCTCAAGGTTTTCTTTGAAGTATATAATTATGATAATACGATATATTAGTTAATTGCAATGTTAATAACATAATACCTTATATTAACTACGGAGATAATTCCTCAACGCTTATGTAAGCCGATACTCCTGTAGCTATAGACGTTTATTGTAGAGATAATAGAATTTTGATTTCACATGGCTCACTGTTTCAAGGATGTTGATGTGTAACTTGGCACGCACTTCAAATTATAACTCACTAGACGTCCGCCCTCGGTTCGCTTCGGTATCAAAATTTTCATTCTGTCTCACAACAAATGCCTACATAAAATATGATTGGAATATTACATACGTCTGAGAAATATTTCTATACAGCAAACTTAGTTTTGCTATCTTTTGTATTGCAGCATTACACATTAGTTAAATTGTTACAAAGAAACATAAAAAAATCAAATCTTTTCTCATTATAGTAACAATAGTTTAGACAAAAGATTGTAATCATTTAGTGATTGATTGTGCGGACTGGGTGCTTATTTCTTTTTCGGTTTTATGTTGAATAGCTTTATAAATGTCTGATGTTCTCTTGCTGCGTTCATATGCGCTTTGACAGACCGCAGTTACTATATTGAACTTTCACAATAAATGCACTAAAACATACATTCGTGCGTCTATATTTTTACTCATAGAGGCCAGCGTAGGTTGAGGTATGATGTCAACGTAAATTAGACTTAGAATTAGATGGTGTCGATAAGAATCAAGATCAAGGAGAGGGAGGAAACACATAGAAACTCCTCTTAGATTTCTTGCGCTCAAAGTAGAAAAGCCCGTATATTGGCACTTAACCTGCCAATGATATTCTTATTACAACACTATTTGAGCAGTATTGTATTTAGTTGGTGAGTAAACGTAGTGTCGGCTGCAAGAACTACGATAATCTTTTTTTAACATAGCAGATGCAGACAGAGGCAGCAGATACTGTATACTTATACAGTCAACTGAGGTCCTGTCGGTTCCGAGGTCGATGAGCCGTTTTGTCACGGTCTTGTCTGCCACTAATAGCAGTAAAAATAACTTAATCAGTTTACGAAAACTATAAAAAACATACTATGTAATTATATGCCAACTTCACAATAATTCTTGCTGTTAAACATCATTATGCAACACAACTAAGTGCCAAGTTTGTCGTCCTTATTATGAGCACTTCATCGTTTAATGACAATGTCCCCTTCACTCTTGTCGTTACGATTGCATTACTTACCTTTTAAGGGGGCTGTAGCATGTGTGTAATATATTCTATGTTTTATACGCTACATACACACTAACAAAACCACACGAAGACACTGTTTAATATAAGTATCGTAAAGTTAATCTTGATCATGTATGTCACTAAGTGCATTTAGTACTTGATTAGGTACTCTAGAAAAGTGACGTTCTGAATTTTTGTGACGGATTAAATTGCGTAGATTTAATATGCTCAGAATAGTAGCTCAGTTATTGATTTTTTGTTCGTATATATAAATTGTGTTATTGTTATATGCCACCAATTACCTACCTACATATTTATATTGATGACTTTTAATTAAAAATTAATGAGACTTATCTTTTGCCATTTTCTATGATCAAGATGTCTCTACTTACCGCTACTGTCACCAATTAAGTAGGTTAAGGTAGCTTTTTTTCAGTCGAACTTTAAGAGCGAGAAATCTTGTCGTGGTACAACATCTTTTAAAAATTAATCATCTAATGAAAATTGTGTTAAAGACTAATCCATTAACATAAATCTACCTTTTGCAAATTCAACTAGATAAATAAAGGACAGGTACAAAGTATGATAAAGAGTGAACTTTAGAAACCGGGCTATAAGGTGGTTCGTTATATAATTCGATCAGATTTTTTTAATGGCGAAAGATTTGCCAACGGTTGGAAGGTTCTCAAAATCAATCACACTTTTGTAGGACTTCGAGATAGGACCTTGGAAACTGAATGGGCTTTCGTTTTTCTTTTTAATATAAGTGTATGAAATCTGCGTTAGTAGTCTGTTATCCTTTCTTGTCAACCCAGGTGTTAAGGACCAAATCCAATTTGAGTGTCAAACTAGACTTTTATCGAATATGATCTTTTAAAGTGACGGTTTGTGGGTTAAAATGAGTGGCTTTATATATTTTATGAAATATTTTATACTGAAGAACCGAATTTAAAAGACTTATTATATTAGCTATCATTTTCCGTGAGTATAGACAAGAATAGCTAAACAAGTTTTGAATTTTGTAAGTATTGACGATTTAAAGTAAAATATTATAAATATGTTTACTTCCAATCGAACCTTAAAAGTTGACGCAAGGTCTATCTATATTCAGTAATGGCCGTCTTACGGCTGAGATGATAATGATGTTACTGTCACTTATCCAAGACTAACCGCGATAAGCTTACAGATCGACATAATATGTATTTTATTTTACACATAAATTGTAGGTACGCTAATATTCAGAATTTTTTTTTACGCCAGAATACTGAACTCATTACGTAACATAATGCGTCTATTGTAATAAACATGAGAGTACTTTGAAATATGCCCGTTTCCCATTATTAAAACGTCGTAACAATGAGCGATATAAGCTTTTACTTAGTAAGGATAATGATCATAACATTAACATAAATGTTATTGCCGTAAGTTGTCGGTCTTGTTGTAACATAAGTAATCGAATTTTATGTACTAGGGCGCAAATAACCCCATATCTACGGCGCAGTGTAAAAACTTCTTGTTAAAGTCTTTGTCTAAGATAGATATCTAGGCCAAATAGAGAACGTTGACGCGCTCTATTTGGTTATTCATATGCTACAGAAGAAAACGAACACTCCTTAACGTGCTTCGCAAAATAAAATTAATACCCATATCGGTACGGAGTAGCAAAAATAATGACTGTTAATGAAAAGTCTTATAAAGTAGAAATAGTAGTTATCAGTTAACAATAAACGGGTATACAAAACACGATATACAAAAGACTGTCAAAAATGTTTCTAGCTGAATTGGAAAGTGCTTTCGGAGATGACCTTTTATTTACATTATGCGTATTTAATTAACAAGAGGCCATACATAGCTGTACATTAATATACTGTCTTTGAAAATTAATATATAGTTTAAAAAATTAAACTTACAAAATTAATAAAATTTGCTAGTCAATGACTACATCAAATATGAATACTACAAAGTAAGATAGTTACATACGGAGATGAAAAAGGATAGCTACCATCAACATTCCATCACCATGAATACACAATGCGTTCCAATACATTAGAAAGACAGAGGTATACCTATAGCCCTTAGATCGTTAACACTAATTGGGTTACTTTTAGCAATTGGACGAACGGTGGCGCATAAATGTCAGGGTATGTACGTGACACTATTGACCTATTTATGACACAGTAATTGCTTGTTGCCTGACAATGTGAGTGACATCATAATAATATGAACATTGATACTATGTGTTAATTGATTCTAGAGATATGCCACGGTAGTTTATCGGTAGGTACAGCGTACGGCGGGCTGCCACCATCTTAAGTTTAATCACTGAGTTGCATAAAGTAAAATTAGTGAAAGTAAATGGTAAAATAATCTAATAATCTTCTCTTAACTTTTTTCTCTCATACAACAGATTTTGTTCATTCTTCTTTTCGTAAAGTCCGGGAGTTATTATTATCCAAAAATAAGGCAGTTTCATCACACATATAAGTAATTATGTATTATTTTCCATCTACATGTGGATTATTTTATTATATTTATATATATTATTATATAATCTATACATATAATGAAAATGTAACCGATCGCTGTCTGTACATGGAAGATATATGAGAAAAAATACTATTGGGACCTATATCAACGCAAATGGAACCCAAAACAATGATTTTTTAAATTTTTTGTCTGTTTGTCTGTTTGTCTGTTTGTCTGTTTGTCTGTGCGTTTGTGCACGCTTATTCGATTAAATATGGTTTTCACTAATATATTGTGGGAAGCTTCACTTAACATTTAGTGTTTGTTTCATGTCAATCGGTTCATAAATAAAAAAGTTATGCTAATTTAAAGAATCACATCGAACATTCGTTAATTTACTACGAAATCTTATAGAAGCAGATATTTTAGCTGATAGTGTTTTTATTCCTCGGATTCCTGTCATTCTAAACAGTCTTTCATTTAGTTTTAAACGAGTCCAGTTTCCAGTGAGCCTATGTTTTGCGATGACTAATTAAAGAAATTAATTAATTAAGTAATTAAAGTAAAGGTAAGACACTAAAAGTTGTGGGTGTGGATCTAAGTATTAGCTGTTTTTCGGTCAGCTTTATGTGGCTCTATCACGTGTTAGCATTACTAGCAGCCTGTATGCTTTGATCCCTGATGGCTATACGTCTAATCCATACATCCATACATATTATAAAAGGCTTTGTCCTGACTGACTGACTAACTGACAGACAACGTAAAGCCTAAACCGCTGGTCGTAGCGACTTGAAATTTGAAGGGTGTGTTTGTCTTAATGTCTAGAAGTGTACAAAGAAAGGGTTATTAAAAATTCAACCCTTAAGTGTATGAAAAGGGATGAAATCGATTGTATTGTCATTGTCTTCATTTTTTTAAGTTACAGCTTTGAAATTTTGTTTTGGAATACTTTTATTTAAATAAAAAATACGCTCATATTTTTTTTTACTGGGGTGGATTTATAGGAGTGAAATAAGGGATGAAATATTGTATGGAAAGATCTTTGCTTTTGAAGTTGTCGACTTGAAATTTGGAGGGAGGGGGAAGGGAGGGGGAGGAAGAGGAAAGGAAGGGAGAAGTGAGAAGTGAGGGGAAAGTGCGGGGGTAGTTAGGGAGAAGTCAGGGGAAAGGGAGGGGAAAGTCAGGGGAAAATCGACTGCCTCTGTATTTCAGTGGTACTGTGTATGGACTGTGAAGTCGCGGGTTCGATTCCCGCTCAGTGCAAATATTTGTAGCATGAACATGTCTATTTGCATTGGTCTGGGTGTTTATATGTATAATATGTATCTATTTACAAAAATAAAAGTATTTAAGTATGTTTATCCGTATTCTAGAACCCATAATACAAGCATATAATATGCTTACTTTGGGTCTAGATGGCGTTGACCTCGCAGCATGTGTGGGACCAGCTGAGTATCCGCGGAGTCATTGTGTGGGTGGTGTGGGTCAACCCGCCGGCCAGGGAGACCCGTATAAACGGTGGTGCCGCTGGCCGCCCGCGGCATTGTACAAGGGCCCAATTAGACCTAACCAAAAAAAAGAGACTGCCCCACCAGGTTGCGCATAATCTCGGAGTGGTTCGTCGTGCAGGTTGGTGACCGGATAGTGGGACCCGGCGACCATTTTCGAGACGGTACGGCGGCCTTTTGCGAGCAGTCCGTATCATGGAAGCCCGGAGGCCTAAGACCCTTGAGCCTTTACAGCTGCGAAGAGACATCGCCTCCTCAACGGCCGTCTTCTATCGCCTTTACCACGGAGAGTCTTCTCAACAGCTCTTTAAATTAATTCTACCCTCTCCCTTTTTATCCAGAACAACACGTGCGGGACTGAAGTGCTACCCTTCCACAGTGCAATCTAAAGGGTCTCGAACCAAACGGTTCAGCACTTTATACTTTTGTCGCTCAATTAAAGCCTGGAACTCTTTACCAGCGCATGTGTTCCCACCTAACTTTCATCCTAGGACTTTTAAGCGAGGCGTGAAGAAGCATCTCACTAAGCCGCCATAGTGGAGGCCACCATACCAGTAGTTTGTCTTTTGGAATGGTGTCCACTACTTCTGAATTCCACTGACTGCTTACCATCAGCCAGAGTAGAGGCACTTTGGCAGGCTAATATAAAAAAAAAAACTTATAGCGTTTTTATTCCTCGGATTCCTTTCATTCCAAACAATTTCCCGTTTAGTTTTAAACGAGTTCAGTTTCCAGTGAGCCTATGTTTCGCGATGACAATTAATGAGTGTGGATCTAAATATTAACTGTTTTTAGCATGGTCAGCTTTATGTGGATTTGCCACGTGTAAGTAATCCTAGCAGCCTGTATGGCTTTGATCCGCGATGGCTATACGTCTAATATCGTAGATAGAGAAGCATTTACTGTAAAGATTTTTCTTATTCACCTAAACGAAGATGTTTACAATTCAAAACAAACCAAAAGATATATCCAAAAATGCTGCCCAAAATCACTATTCCACGCGGACGAAGTCGCGGGCACAGCTAGTACTATATATATTTATATTTATTTATATATACATAATTAATTATAAAATATATCCTATCCTTTAACTTAAGTACTTTGCACCTACTTGATTGTCTCTGCATCACCCAATGGTAGACTGGTAGATAATGCCTCAGGCATTAAGTCTGCCTTTACATGTATATGTATAAAGTTTTAAATAAATAAAATGTTCACCGGCTATTTCTTCGGGGAAACATTGGTATACTATCAATTCTGGAAAGAAAGGCGTGAAGTTATTTGTTAGATGTACCTACGCAGCACATAACAGTAACTAATGGACATCCTAAAATAGTTAAAGGGTTATTAATATAACTGATGATATATAAGTTTTGTTAGTACGCCCGATCTAACAAGACATCTCACAGAAGCGTGTGATATTTTATGTAATAAAGATCTTTACACTTCTATCACAACCAATCTGAACGAATAATAAATAATGTACTGTATTATTGTGCTACAATGCTAGTAATATTTTACATAAAAATATGACAGAAAAGAAATCATTTACTGGTCTATATCACTGGCAACAAATAGATCCCTCGTGGCAGCCCTACGGTCTATTGTCATGTCGAGAAAAAGATTTTGTATTTGTTTCGTCATTCGGCCTGTGATTGATTCGCCTCCACGTTGGTAATCTTTCAACGTTGATCTGTTGGGCTTCCCTAATTCGCCTTTGATTAATTTCAATCAATGTCTTGTCCTAGAAATGTATACTCGTATGTGTACTATATTAGAATCACTATTGTGTATATATATAATAATATATAAATGTATATATATAAATATATATAAATATAAAGATAAGTGGCATAACCATATTGTTACATATGATTGACATAAGCTAACGCTAACATTGTCGTTAGTTTACGTGAATCCCATACAGGCTTGTGATTCTTATAGTTTTGTCTTACTTTGGTGTGGATTAGTTATATAAAGCTAATTTTATTCTCTTGCCTAACTTATTGTAATATTTTTAAACGTAATTTGTTTTCCAATTACAGCAGATTTTTAGCTTTATAAAGAATACAACCAACAAGTTGCCGAGGATTTTGTTGATAATATTTGCAAAATTTTTGTCATGGTACCAACTTAATCTGTTGCAGTCGACTGAAATTCGGGAGTGAAACCTAAGAAAAAATTTCTTGCACTCTATTCTCCGTACCTATTTTAAAACATGTTTTGTTAGCAAAATATACTCACACAACTTGATATTCTTCGACAGAATTAACTGTTCGGAACACAACAATAGTTTACGTTACCAAAACAATCTCAAAAGCGAATGCTCGCAGACGCTATTTTGATTTATGTTATTCAAATCTACAATATTACGACTACGAGCACTTTCAGTGCGTTCTTCAAAACAAAGCCAACTGTTTCATCTTTCATCACAGCAAAAATTCGTCACTTATATAATGTGAAATTACGAATTATGTGAGTTTGTATGTATATGCAGGATAATATTTGGAAATACTGTTATACATACGGTACCTATTCCATTATAATAAGTTACCAAATTCCTATTATATTAATATATATATATTATACTGGTTATATTTTATATTTTACTGAAGGAAGGAAGGTTAAATTTTATAATACTTTATTTTATAATGTTGTTAGCTGATTTTTTTCTGTGATACAACGTAACGAAGTAGCGATATTTGTAGGAACCGATTACTCATACACATAATATTGATTACATCCAGCTCAACTAGGAATATCAAAATCTATCTGATTTTACCTTGATTTATTTTCGAAGTGGTCCAGAATATAGTAGTTTTTACCCGTTGTATACCGCATTCGAACTTATCATAATAATATAAGCCTTTATTCAGACAATTTTACTACATTTTATAACTTATTCTATTATCTTGACTCTGGAGAGTCGTTGATACCCACAACTATGTCTGTTTGCCCAACTTATCATAACCCAACGTTAATTTTCTATTAAACTGATAATCAAAGCAATAAAAATGTCTATACTGAATAAATTAGAAGCCTTACAAAAGCCAGTTAGAGTAATAATTATTTTATCAATACGCAGTTAACCCTACTCAATGTTTCAGTACAAAAGAGAACCATTTTATTTGATTGACAGCGCGATAATGCGAACCGCATTCGCCACATTCTCGGCTAAGCGTCGTGTCGCTTGTGGAATTGTAATGATTGATGACTATAATATATTTCCTTCCAGGTAAAATATCTATAGTTCCTTTATTTTCGACAAACGCCTTAAATAATTATGAAAAAAAGATAAATACAATACTGCAGTCGTAATAACTACTACTTTATTTTAAAGTCTAAAAGCTGACACTACCTAGATGACGACTATTAGTCGATATATTACGAGTTCTATAAGAAATATAGACACAACTAGAGCTTTTTCCACTTTTAAAGGTTAGCATGCAAACGGTGCTTCTGTAAACTGTGTATGGTTTAGTATTACATTTCCTATATTCTTTGTTAACATAACAACTAACGAATAATAGACATTGGACAAAATGGAAAAGCATTGGGACAACCTTTGCCCAGCAGTGGGACAGTAAAGGCTAATAGTAAAGTATACTAGTAGGTGTTATTTTAGAAAAATAATGTAGCGTAAATTTGATTCAAACCATGGTAATGGGATTTGAATTACGAAAAGAATTAATAAAATAATAATAAATAAGATGAGAACACGAGTTTTCAAAATAGGTTCATTAGTCTAAAATGTTTTGTATAATATCGAATGGCATTACAACATCACTATAATTATCATCTACAGATAAAAAGATATAAAAATATTTTAGTACATATAATATTTTACATACTACGTTGATCAATTTCGTAACCGGCTTTATTTTCCGCAAACGGATTTGTATACAAAATATCCGGTATGTTGTGATTAAAAAAGCAGATTCAGGATTATGTGGTAGATACATTGTTCGTTAAATATTGTACGGATGAATTCGAAGTAAGGTATTTGTAGGTCAATCACCCCTTCTGTTCCTGAAGTAGTGACTAGAGCAATACCAGATAATGGGCTGTCGCGTTACCTGAATACATAATATTATTTTAGTGCGGTCCCTGTCTGGCAACCTTTCTGCCCTGCTTGGTGACTATGGTTGTTATTGATTTTCTTTTATTTTCAAGAACTTCCTTGTCACCTCAGTTAAACCTCGTAACCAGTAAAAAGATCCGCTGATATACACAAAGATTTCTAAACGTTATTATGTAATCGTGATGTATTGAATCGTAATTAACATATCAAAGTGACGTGAAGCGAAATTAAGTTTTTAGGAGGTTTCTGTTATTTGAAACACATGACAAATCTCTACTAATGATTAGTCATGATTACATATTTCCAAGTTTAACATGGTCAAGGTGAACATACGGCAAACAATATTATAAAAAACCTGACCTCATTTTATCAACAAATAAGACAAATGCGGTAAAAATTATAATGTAGCACAACTCTATTTAAATAGCAATTAAATACAATTTCGAAAACAAGGGTGTATTCTTCAACGTGACGTCTTTCTTCAAAATAGTTTATGTCATACGTATAACATAAACAACTTTAAGGGCCAATTAAGAACAGTCACATTAGAAACATACGAGTAGAGATAAAATACAGACATTAATTAATCTTTAATGCACATTTTTCAATATATATAATTTGTGTATCGTATATCATCAATGTTATTAATCAATCATGATGTTACACCGGTACTATGTCATTATTGTCAGTAACATAATTAAATATCCATCAATTTATGTAATTATGTAAAGTTGAAGCTAACTTTCAGACTCTTGGAAAATAAATAAATTATATAAATTATGTCAATGTCAAATTGAAGAAGACACCCTCGTCTTCAAAATTGTATTTAATTGCTATTTAAATAGAGTTGAGCTACATTGTAATTATTACCGCCTTCGTCTTATTTGTTGATAAAATGAGAGACAGATAGACAGTATGTACTTTGAAATTACAAGAAAAATTTATGATCGCTCTAGGAAACGCAAACTTTACAAAGTGTTTATAAATTGTGATATCCCGTGTCGTTACTCAGCAGAGCCTCAAATTTGTTCAAGTGGTGTGTGACCTTGACCAGTAACTGTGATAGGTAGAACATTAGTGTTTTTAGAATTACATAATTATCTTCCTTTTGTAATTTTCGTTCTTTTTAACTTAAATCGAAAAATTTTTTTTGTTTTTCTTTATCAACCAACTTCTTTATTTTATTTATTGGCCACATTTGACAACTGTCGCATCACGATGATGTGACCTACCATAGGACACATACCTACTCGTCTTTACGTGCGACTTAAAGATACTCATATTGGACTTATCAGGGTACACGAACTCTGACAAGTTACTTCACTCCTAAGCTGAGCGCATTTTAAGCGTGGTATCAAAGCACCTCGTGCCAATTGTAATACACACTTGTTAACGTGAAACCGAACAATATTAAAAAAGGTATTTCGAAGAAATTAATAATGACTTTTGATATTTAATCAAAACAGGTAGAACGTTTCTTTTTATAACATTGAACATTAAAATGAAAGTAGGGTATTAGCACATAGGTTAAGCCCGTATCGAATACATCCTAATATTGGTTATCGGCCAATAAGGGTGGGTCGCACCATTAGCCTCTCCAAATACATTTGTTTTGGTTGCCACTAAAAGGGGACCCGACGGGAAATGGTTCGAATTAAAACACTTAGTGAATGTAATTTAAATAAACATTAAGGTTTAAAATGGAAATCCTACAAACTGGAGTGATTACACAGTATTTAACAAGTTACCTTTGATATAATAATTATTTTGTCAAGTTAGGATAGTACAGTAGCTACAGTACCTAGTTATGAATGAGATTAAAAGTGTGTAACCGAGCATCAATAATATTACAAATTTCGTTGAAAATTACTGGTATACGGAGAGAAAATTAACTTATTACAGTCCATCAAATTATCAATTTACTTTAAGCAAGCGTGGCGACTAGACTAGTGTTCATGCCTCTAGACATAATGGTGCAAAAAAGGTACTAGGTATATTTAATTATTAAGTGAACAACCCATAAGTATATTGAAAGTATGTCTCGTCGTGGCTTACACAAAAATCTGACACGACCGGAGTGAGATGAGGCACGTAATGCTAAAATGTTTTAAAAAAAACGGTGACTCATAGATAAACTGACCGTGAACAAATAATCTTTACCTGACATTTACTTGGCTATAAGTCTCCAATTTAACAGAATATATCACGTAACAGTTTATAGTCCTAGCAGAAAAACACCAGGAGAAAAGATAACAGTAAGGCTACGGTGTCAATAAGGCCACCTAACTACCACATTCTTAGAATCGGGTGGACAAAATGATTGAATGTTCTAACACTTATTAGTTTTCATGCTAATGTGTTTCGCTCGGCGAGTGAGAGCGCTGGCAACCGAAATACCCCCCGTTCCTTGTCCTTTTCCCTTATCTTTCCTCATCCCCTTCTCCGTGGTCGGCATCGATTTGGTTGTATTTTCTAAGCATTACGAAAGTAGCTTGCAATGCAAAAAGCAATGCTTAGAAAACACAACCAAATCTATAGGCGACGGCTACCACTTACCATCAGGTGGGCCGTAAGCTAGCTTGCCACAAAAGTCGTAAAAAATATATCAAACAGCGTGGAATTATAATTTTTGTACCAACAGTGCACCTCTTGACTTAAGTAGCGTGACTAGCTAGACATTTTGATAAATGATAACTTTCTAAACAATTTGTACCTATAATAAATCAATATGCGCTAGAATTTTAAATGCACTGCCTACTGGTGCATACTTGCTCAACGTCAGTTTTAAAATAAGATTTTTAGTTATTTTTATACTAATCTCGCCAAAAAGCTGCTCTAGCTAAATCTGTTTACTTATTCACTCAATTTATCTGAATTTTAAGTATTCAGACGACTAAAAGGAAAGTTGTGTTTTTATTTAAAATGGATTAGGCATTGTAGGTATGTTTTGTAACCGTTTTTTTTAGAATATTTGTGTGGCGGTAGAATGAACTAAGTTTGATTGGTGGATCTGGCCCGATTAAGAAATCTCGTAGCACTCGGATTAGACAAAAGGCCTGTTTTACCACTAGCTGCTAAAGTGTCTGATATATATCTAACAACTAAAACATCTTCTAGTTGAATCTGTCTTTTAATTTTAAAGAGTTTTTTTATCAGTTAAGGTTATCAGGCATGTGTGGAAATGATTGTTGAGTACTATCTTTCAGTTAAGTTTTGAATAGATTATCACGCATTTTATCAGCAAGTGGTGTAACAGGGCAACAGACTTGCCCTATTTCCCGAGGGATACAACGAAACATATTTTGCGCGCGGGCGAAGCCGTGGGGTGCAGCTAATACTTCATAGATTAGTAAGTGATTAATAACTCCAATAATTCATTTGTGTTATTTAAGGTACCTGAATAAAGTATTAAGAATGAACCACATGAATTTATTTACCAATGATTCATTTAATGTACGGTTTATTATTTCACCAGGTGCATCAAAGAGTGCTTAGTCTTAAAAGTTATAATTGTGTTAAATACATGGCGTCACTGTTTCTGAAACCTACAACGTTGCACAATAGACGGCATCTTACTTTCGGTAACGACTACCCGCTAGGTACGTATACGTGATGTTTCCCAATCTAGAAAGAAAATATTAAATACACGGTAAGTAGAAAGGAATTTCGAGTTTTAGCAAAAATGCACACTAGCGAAGATACAATTATACCTATTGTTTTGTTTTATATATGAAGTAAAAGAAAACCCTGTACCGGTTTCCCCAATTTGCTACCGCAATTTTATTATTGAATAAGTAATTAATATTACTATAACTGCTATAAAACCTATTTTTGTTAAAAGTTTCTTTGTACTTTTCCACCCTTAAATTTCTTTGTATATTTAGGTACGTACAATAAAATTATAAAAGAATTGTACTAATTGAAAATGCTTTACTTACAAGTCAAAGAATCAGACAATTTAAACAGCAATTTAAATGAATTAACTAACTTAAGTAATTTATTAGGATCAAAGAGTTCCAATAAGAATTTTACAAGTGAGGATCTGAATTAACGAACAACACGAAGAACACTTTTGTTTAAGAGAATAAAATCAAAATCCTAGCGGCAAGTGCGATTCTGACACAAGTACCTACTTAAAGAAGAAAAGTATTATTGTATGTGACATACGTAACATAGAGATATTTATATATAAACATCTTCATATTTCTAGTTGATAGGGTAGTTATTCAACTTGATACCTCTTGCGTTTCAAGGTAAAAGGGGCTTGAGAAATAACTGTTAACCAAATTTCGGGACACCTTCTTGGAAGAGAAAAATAAATAAGTTATCGAGGTATATTTACTAATCACAAAAAATATATTAAAAAAGATCAGAAGAAAGTGAGGGGTTAATCGATTCAAACCAACATCTCAAAAGCAATATAGATGAAACCGTTTTTGAAATATAACATTGGGACTGTATTTTTATTAGAAATTACTATGGGTAATCGACTTTTAGTTGCCGAGCCGGACCCATTTTTGGCGAAATATATTACGTATATTTTGTTAGGTTTACGTATTGCTTACGAGTTGCTAGATACTATAAAGAAATTTAATTAATTTTGAATGATATTTAATAAGCGTTTTGTTGTGTCTAGTATATTATAAACATGTTAAGAGACGATGTGTCGCTGTCATGTCGCA
The DNA here is from genome assembly GCA_963082885.1 of Parascotia fuliginaria. Taxonomy (NCBI): domain Eukaryota; kingdom Metazoa; phylum Arthropoda; class Insecta; order Lepidoptera; family Erebidae; genus Parascotia; species Parascotia fuliginaria. The sequence goes on from OY720186.1 coordinate 10,684,601, forward strand.
TCGGTACGGCAATAACTGTTCCACAGATTGTCTGCAATGGACGTAAAGGCCTGTATACTGTGTTTAAAAATACAAACACAAAGTATATTCAAACTCTAAATTTATTCATAACTTATATTCTATGTCGTGGTACAAATACAAGATACAATTGCACATGCACATGAACTGAACACATGAACACTATGAATAACGCGATTCGGATTTTCATGAATCAATCAAAAACAGGTACAGAGCATTAAATACAGTGCTATTCATTTATTCTGCAGTCAGAATTTACGCTGTATAAGTTCCAGACGATATCAACTATACATCTCTAAAATGTTCAAAAACAAACAAATTTTAAATAGTTTTTGCCTGTTACTTTGGATACGCCAACGGAATATCAGGAAACCCTAGCTTAGTAAACAACTTTATTACTTACGGATCGCTTGGCAAAAGAAATAATCATTTTTAGATCAGTAACTCTCCCTGGAAGTTCCTATATTAGTCAGTTAGTTCACTATATATTCAGGCATATCAAAAATTCTTTTTACTATTTCGTGGAATGAGTACCGTCGAAACAAGACCAACCTAATTTTGTAACAAATGGGATGGTGTATGGGATATAAATTACTATTTGCCTCGCATAGTTTTTCAAAGAAAAATGCAAGTTTTCTCTTAAGATGCGAATGGGTCGTATGTTTTTGTACAAAACATTGTAGGCCAATGGAAATGTATGTACGTTTCGGGATAACGTGTTTCGCTAAAATTGTGTAGTCGTCATGCAGCCGTTTAGTTTAAGGTCATGAAATAGTGAACTATTTATAAAAAAGAAAAATAAGTTTATATAAAATGTATGACTGCCCCGATAGGGTTAGTTTAATGTCCTGACTGCCAAAAGTGTTTTTATGGAGATATGCTACGCTACATATTCATCTCCTTGAATCTTTTATAGTGCCCAATATAGGCTATAAAGATCACCTGCTCTTTGTCTTCAACCTAAATAACATATAATACGCCTATCTTCTTACCGCTTAGACAGGCGTGATGCTAAATCTGTATGTATGTAAAGTAAGATGCTTAGTAAAATGACTGACCTGGTTGGGTCCGGTTAGATTCAGCCCACAGGAGTTGCAGCGGAGACATTCCTCGTGGTAGTGGTTATTGTCGTACAACGGTGATGGTTCTGCAATCATAATTCTATATTAGTATCTACATTTAGTTCACTCTAAAAATAGAACGAGAAGAAGATATTAGTTGACGCCCGTACGATGACGAACAGATGGCTGATTGGCAAAAACCTTCACCGACACATGTTGAAACAAATGACTCGTTAAAAGGGTTCCAACCGGTCACACTGGCTTAAAGATAAGGTGATAGTTCTCTTATAAAATTTTCATAAATTAAAGCAGCCTGCCTGCGTTAGCACCTATATAATATAGAATTTTGAAGATCCTATGTCAAAAATATATATTTAAATAAAAAATAAAATATCTTTCTTCCAAAATAAAAAAATTCTATAAATAACCTTTCTATTTTATTCGTCATTGTTGTCACAATTGGATTATCGAAACTAATAACAACTCGAAAAGTTGGTACTCGCCAGTTAAACCTACAGTATAAAACTTCAATGAAATCCTTATCCTCAAAAAGGACAACATCAGAGAGGACGAAAGTAAAAAGTATTTATAAAGTACTAGCAATGCGACCCTGCTTCGTACGTGAGTTCTTTTAAACTCTTTACGATATGTTAAAATTCTGAGCTTTTATCAACTATAATTTATTAAATATGCATGCATTATACTGAACGATAGTGAAAACCGTATTAAAATAGCGACTTCACTTAATATCTATTTTTTAGATAAAGAAGACTTAAAATAACCTTGTATTGAAGACAAAGAGAGATGATATTACATTGTTTATTAGAAACCTTAGATATTATGAAATCGGTGGAGTAAGTTGTAAATGGTTTTAGTTATGTGATTATATGTAGCTTTACTATGTTATAAACTAGTGTCTGAGGGTCTACAATATTATAATAATAGCCCGTTATGATCTCACTGCAGGAATAGCATCTTCCCATACAGAGGCCCTAGACAAGTGGCATAGATTTATATTTGACTCATAGAATTAATTTGAAAAATTATGGGATTGCCATAAGCTAACGACAATGTTGGCGTTATGAAACTATGCCGCTTGTCTAAGGCCTCTGTATGGGAAGATGCTATTCCTGCCATGAGTATTGATCACCACGCTTTCTCTAGACGAATTTGTTTTCAGAAATTTTTCATAGTTTAGATTTTATCACGATTTTTTTATATAATGTCCAAAAAAATTAAATTCCATAAGTATTGACGTTTATAATAATATAAACCTGACTATACATATACAATATCACCCAACGTTCATTACCCAAAACATAATAGGACATAACATTTTGTCTTTAGTACTTTTAAAATGAGTCTTCAAGAAACAGATGGGCCTTTGGTTTGCTCTTACAACGAACCTTTATCTTATAATTGAGTAATAAAAATTCTATAAACTGCCTAAAATGGTTGGAAGAGAGAGGCAATAAATTTGAATATATAACCTGTAGAATCAAAGCAGAAATAAATAGCTTTTAGTTCAGTACCGATATACGAAAACCTAAATGTATGCATTGAGGGGATTCCTTGCAAAACAACCTTCGTGTGTGTTTGTTTATCATTTACTTTGTAGTACAAGGTCTTCAGGTTACGATAACCGCTAAACTTAATAGGACAGTGGTATAATATAAGTAGGGCAGCGTAAACTAAGGACAGCTTAGTAAATGAACTTGGACTTTTACCTTACATATTATATTATCGAAGAAAAGTTACTATAATATATTATGTAAGGACATAAATAATTACTTCTCTAAAAAAAGATTTTAAAGGAAGTAATAAAGTTAAGTTTCATTTTTCGCTTGTAATGCTAAAGTTAAAATAGATCAAACATTTTCAATTATCATTAAACCGCACCAATTACAAAATAATTTAATAATAGGTGGAAAGAAAATTTTGCTCTTGGCATCGCGCCAAAGGGCATAGTGATGTGTCTCGGAAAGTTGCCAAGAATTCAGACTTCAACATTTTAAGAGTAAAAGTTATTGACGACCCCCATCGTAACATGTGACATCCACTTATATATTCTTAACGGACTGAAACTTTCAAATATAATGCATTATATATCAACGTACTTCTAACAAGATATAAAGAAGACAATGTAGACTCTACTAACTTCATACCTTCTTTCTTTTAAAATGATTCCGACAGCCCACTGTCAGCTCCTTGTTTGATTGGATTGCCAACATTTCAGTTCTTGAAATAAATTTTTATGTCGTACAAAGTTTTGACTGATTATAGATTAAGCGATTAGACATAAGACAAAGTTTAAAGCCTTCAAATTAAATATATCTACTGTTTTTATACATATTTGGTCAAATAAATTTTGACTAAAGCTTTCGAACGAAGAACATTTGTAAAACTTTTAAGGGTAGCTATGAGTCAATTTAATAATAAGCTCTGTGTCAGTTTAATATATTCTATATTTAAATATTAACAAATTCCAAAATAATAAAGGAAGTAGAATATAAATGCTTAAATGATGTCATTGGATTACAAGAGAATCGAATCAGTTTACAGGATAATAAATTTAAAAAACCATTAAAAGGTTGTTCGGCATCATTAGCAATCGAGAAAGGGACACTTATAAAGCAAAGTAGAACGTTTTCAATATTGAAATATTAAATGACCATCGCCATCGTAGAAAACAAAGCGTAATTAATGTGATCATAGTAGACTATAAAGTGAGCAGTAAATAAGTATTTTCATCTTTTTATAGCGCAGGAAGTAACGACGATAATATCAATGTTACGAGTCTATAACAATGTTGTTTCAATATTCTATGCGTTTATCGTTTTCGTCAGTTAATGCAATACTGGATAACGTTATTAAAAATAGGCCACAAAACGACGTTATTGGCTATGCCTGAATTTGTTTAGGAAACATTTGCGTATTGCTTGTTTAATAAAAGTTGCCTTTTACTTATGTCCAATTGTTTTGTTATCTTATTGCAATAAAATTGTAATAACTTCGGCATATAGAATTATTAGATAACTTTCAAAGTTGCAACATGGGTTCACGATATGGACCCAAGGGCTAGGAAGTACGAAAATAGGAAGGCAACTGGTAAATGTAAAAAGTTTAGGACTAGCGAAAGTGATTTCAGAGAAACCTATACCCAGCAGTGTTACGACACGGGTACTATATAAGGTGACAAAATTTAATTTGACATAATATCCTATAGAGATAAATAGTAAGTATTTTTTTTATTGCTGGCAGTGGCAACTGGCTTGGTAAGTGGTAACTGTCTCTCTAGGATTACTCAGAGTCCCTAGCATTGTTCCTGCAGTGCCAGGGATTGCAAAAACCTCTCTGAGAGAAGTGAGACAAAAGAAAATAGTGGATATTGGACCTCCGGCACTCTCACCCACCGAACGAACCGCAATAGTACGGATACTATTACTCTTACCACGATCTTCTATGAGAGGGTAGTTTTTCACGGTCGATCCGACGAAACCAGCGAGGTCTACTACAAACCATACCAGGTGAAAGTACGGATACTATTACTCTTACGTCGATCTTCTATGATAGGGTAGTTTTTCACGGTCGATCCGACGAAACCAGCAAGGATCTACTACATACCGTGAAAGTAAGTGTCAATTCTTCATATCCCACCTTGATTCTAAAGTAAATATGTGAATTTTCGAGTGTACCTACTTTAAGCTTGTCTTTATAAAGTAGAAATATTAGTTACATCAACATTATCCTTGCGTTTCAAAGTAACTTTAAATTTACCGTACACACAGTAGCAAAAACAAAACTCTATCCAGGTAGTGTTTCTATCGAGTCTTCTGTAAGGTGGATATATTCCTCCAGTCGAACTACTCCAATTTAAGCTAGAAATGATGTATAATACTCCTCATTCCTATACCTGCTTCAAACATCGACGGAAAACCCTCCATAAACTGTGCGAACGAAAGCTGTCACATTGTCAATATTCATTGATAGTTACGAGTTTTTGTAGTCGTATCTCACTATAAATAAAATAAAATAACTTTTATATTATATATTTAGAAAGTTTTGGATTAGTTTAAAAGATCTGACTTTTATACTGTCATTACCAATACTTTGACTCATCTAAACTTATTCTAAGTCCAAACTATTTTTAACCGTCTTCAAAAAAAAGAGGAGGTTTCTCAATTCGATCGTATATATATTTTTCTTTTTTATGTGTGTTCGCGGATAACTTCGTCGTTTATGAACCGATTTCGATCATTCTTTTTTTGTTGGAAAGTAGATATTCCAAGTATGGTACCATGATAAGAAAACCTCTGATGATGGCATCCCAGGGAAATCGAGGGGAACTTTCGAAAATCGTACTGACGACTTGTGTAATTGTTATTTTATTCATTAAGTATTTTAAGGCACTACTATTTAGTGAAGGTTTGGAGTCGATCTAAATATTAAATATAAGTCAGTACTTTGACAAGACGTGCTTTTATAGGAAATGGAATTAGAAATGATGGCCTTATCGTCAATACTCATAACATAAGATATGACGTCACTCTTTTTTCTCAAAGGCATAGATAATAAGGCAAATAAAATAAGGCAAAGATAGATATTGCACGCTCTATTTGCATCAGGTAAAAATATTGTTGTGACGTATACATTTTTGGAAAAAAAAAATACAATAATCGCGGTATTTTTGGCACAGTGTTGCCGTATTAAATTAATACATGAAAACCTGCAACTGCGGTCTTAACTAAATACAATTTACTACTACAATGTGATTAAAACTTTTGTCAAAGAAAATTTAGTAATTTTACCTGCACGAGTAAGATTAAACTATGTATAAAACTACTTGAGGAACGTTAGAAAGTTATTTAAAACTGTATGTATTGTGGCAGAATAGTTCGTAAGATTATTCAAACAACATTTAGCACTGTCGTCGTCGCTCGGAGGGCTTCAGAGCCTTACAATATCTTTGAGCACGTCTCGTTTCGATTATCAAAATACGTTATCTCATTGTCGTTTATCAGGAGGATGCGCAATTATTATGTTATAGAGGCTCAATAGGCATGTGATATTTTTTCCGAATCTACTGCTCACTCTATAGATATTAAAAAAAAAGTAATACATTATATATACAGGCTTCGGATATTGGCTTCGTCACAGTGAACATATTTTCACTAAGATCATAATAGAAAACGTGCAATTTTCCTCGTTTATAAAAGTAATGGATGAAAAGCTATGAAATTACTTTTTTAAGAAATATTTACGGGCAAGAAAGGTAAACTTTAATTACGATCTAATTACTTACCATCGTTCTTCGATAGGACAGTCACACGAACATTAAATTACAACTATATTTTTTCGTATATCTAACAAGAAAATACAATATTTATTTTAATGCTAACATTTAACTACGATACGATTATAATTTGGTGTTTTGTTTTTACAGCACACTAGTCTATAGATTATATTTAGTCTCTTGTAAATATTGTTATTGAACAATGTCACACAGAGCGTTATCATTTAGTCCTTTTAAGAAGGCTTTGTTATTTTTCTTTATCACAAAATCATTTGCACTTCACGACTATAAAACAATTCCAATCAAATTATATTATTTCTATCTGATTAGCAAATAATTAACAACACAAAACAAGATTACATAAAAAACACCTCAATAACACCTCTATTGCAATATTTTGTACGAAATTGTTATTCGTTGTAATAATATCTACGTTGAAAATTGGCTAGGAAATTATTTTACACGAATTTAGGCTGTCAATTTTATAAGTTATTTGAGGTTATTCGTTGTGTACGGCACGTCACTTTCGTTCTAGTAAACATGGCAGCATTCGGCAACAGATGACAGGGCGCGGGCGGGCGAGCCTGCGCCGGGCGCTCGTGTTCATCTCATCTCGGTCAGGTCCGCGCGATCGCGCTGCCAGTTTAAAGTGGCCGGCCGACACTGCATACCACTGTCAGTGGCGCCACTAGACTCGTTTCACTCCCTCGATAAACAGGGATTTTCGCCCGTCAACCCTCTCTTCCCGTCGGTAAAGCAGAGCCGCGGGACAGAGACGAACGAGCATCGTGTGAATCGATTGGCTGATGAAAAGGGGCGGGGGCTGAGCACGTGGCAATGGCTGTTGTCAGTGAGTAGTGCTCACAGAGGTAGTGCTCAATATAGCGATTGAGTTTGCTGTTGTAATGCGTTTCACGTCCTGCAAAAGCTCTTCAGCACGTGTTAGCTGAAACTTGTTCATCGCACGCGAGCGTTAACTTTAATCAACTTTGAGCACCAATTTTTCGATATGTTACTTTACAAGTCGACTTTAATAACCAATATTTTTTATTTAATTTTATCTTTTTTTTTCGTAACTATATTATTAACTAATTGAACGTTTATCTAACAGTCAGATGCCTCGGTCTGCTAATAGTAATTTTATACCAGTCTCTTGTTCGTGTTGACTTTTTTTTCGTTAGGAAAAGGAAGGTTACAACCTATATCTAAGATGTTCCAAGTTTATAGAACTTATGAATACTTCTATAAAGTAATTAAACAACTTCAGTTGATTGACCTAAAATAATAAATTTAGTTTATGCTTCTTAATTTATTAACTTACCGGTTTGCGTACTGGAATCGAAGAACGTGCTCGTAGTCTCAACAGTCATGGTCCCAATAGTTCCATCTAGTATTTGCGTTGATGAGTCACGTCGACCTCGAGCACGCATGCATGCATCGTCACTTTGCGAACTTTGTCGTCTGAAATTCCTACACCTAATCATTTCTTCAGTAGTTGACTGACGTCGGAAGCCTCGAGCTATAAGTATTTCCTCAGTTGTAGATTGTCTTCGTATCATTGTTCTTTCAGGTGGCCGTGCACACGGGCTTGGGTCACGACTTGAACAAGAACTAGACTCAGGACTTCGAGCACGACCCATTCTAGCACATGAAGCTTGTCTCCTCAATCGACCTCTACGACGTGCAGCTGAAGGACTCAGTTCTCCACCACCAGCACGATCAGGGCTTAACTGTGAACGTTCCCTTCGTGGTCTTGCTGCCGAATCAGGGCTTAGAGAATCTCTTCTTGCTCTTCCTTCGTCATCAGGTCCCAAAGACGGCCCTGAATCTCGTCGTCGAGTGCCTGGAGGGCCTACTGGATCGTCAAAAGCAGTAGCTTGTCTTTGAAGTCTACCTAGTCGACGCTCTGGGCTAGCAGCTGATCGAGAATCTCGTCTAGTGCGACCACATTGAGTCGTCGAGTCACGACGGCCTCCAAGATTTGGTGGAGTCCGGCCGCCGGGAGTAGCTTGACTTGCTTGAGCAGACTGTGTTGTTTGGGATTTTTGCGTAGATTGTGAAGCATTGTTATTGGGTGGCGTAGGTGAAGTAGGTGAGGGTGTCACAGCAGATGTTATAATAGTTGGCATGGTCATAGTTGGTTGACATTCTCCATCCGAACGGCTCGGCTCATGAATAGCAACGACGGTTACTGATGGCATTTGAGTGGATGGTCCAGGGTCAGAGGATACATCAATATGTGTAACAAATGACGGTGGCGCCGAATTAGGAGGTGAGGCACGTTTTTTTTTATGAGTCGCGACTATCCGCGGAGGTTGCGCGATAGAGTCACGACGATGGCGATGTCCATCTACAGAATCTCTGCGATCTTTATTGTTTTCGCCAGACCCACGTCGTTTGATACGACGTTCTCGTGTTGGTACGATCGTAGTTGAGTCTCTGCGATCAAAATAAGTAGGAAAATCAGACCGAAAATCTTGTGGTACTGCTGCCTTAGAATCGCGTCGTTTGGAAGCCATCGATTTAATGCCAGAATCGGCAGAAGAATCGCGTCTGCGGCGTGGTGGAGGCTCGTGGCGCGCCCAAGGCAAGGATCGGGCCAAATCTGCCAAGGTCTCTCGTCGGGAGAGCGGCGCTCGCTGGCGCCGTGGTGCACTGCTCCCACCACCCCACTCGCGCAGAATGTCGGTTAATTGTGCTAAAGAAGAGCGGCGACGCCGAGGTCCACCTTTGAACAAATAATCTTTATTGAATATTTGAAAAAATTAAGTTGAAATCTTAATTAAATGCACTTAGAAAATTTATTTAAAACAATGCAAAAATTCATTATTTTTTTTTTTTTTGCAATGAATGTTATTATATTTTCAGATTAAGGTCTGCTTTATTTTATCAAACGAAATTAGTAAACACTGCACCTACTACAAACAAGTTTGTACTAATGAAAAACGTACAGATCGTTATTAACAGTTCATGTAGTATACGTGATCTGCTTACATTACTAATTTTGTTGTACTTATTAAAATAATATTTGTTACCTCTGGGCTGATTTTCGGCGTCCGGTTCTGGCGGTGACAAGCAAGAGACTTGAGCTGCGGAGTCTCTCCGACTGCCAAGTCTCTGCCTTAACGTCGACTCTTCCAATGTGGACCGGGTGAGTTCGTCCCAGCCGTTGCCTCCAGCCCACACAAGCCCCACTTGATGAGACAATATCGGTAGGTTGCAAACGAAACATATTGCGGTCATAGTCCTGCCAAAAACAAAGCACGATTAATTTATAATAACAAAAAACAAAAATATTTAAAGTTTCAAAAATTTTTGGGACCACTTAGTTGCACTCACGCTTTATTATTCCTAAAATTGATACCACGATACATGACTGTGGTTCGTCTATCCGGTAGTTCGTGTGAATAAGCGTAAAGCAACATATCGTGCCCTTGTGCTCGCATCACCGGGCTGATAACCGAACTACCGATATTAAGTAATAACCACTCCCCTTGCTGTCAACGTGTATTACATTATCAATAAACAATTGATGCGATGCTATAATATTCTTGTCGGATTATAATTGTATTGATTATCACCGACAAATCGTTTTTGTTGATGCTTCTTTGTTATATTTTGATTATTAGCAATATTTTCTCAAAAGCTTTGTCGTTTTGATCGAGTGGTGTTGATTCAGAGCCTTCCAGACAGTTGTTATCGTTGATAATACAAGCACCGTTGTTATTGTTGGTGCACAGTGAGTCGACGCATGATGTTTTGATAATGCCTATCTGCCGGCTATTCGGATGAACGAATTTCCCTTAGTGCGTCTTAGGGCTGCGTGATGCGGTGATAATATTACTGAAGCGGAAACAGGGAATGTGCTCACTCAGTTTGAAATCTCTCAACAATGAGATCCAATTTACTCTTAAACTTAAAATAGGTACTTTGTAATAGATAAGTTAGTACACGAGAATGAACTAGATACGCTTGTATTGCAATTATTAGATACGTCATGATTGGCAGATTGAAAACATTATCTATTCTCGTGTAATAGCTTGGTTTATTGTTTTGTTTTACATTTGATATGTACTAAAACTAATGTAGTTTAATTTTTAGTCTAAGTAAGTATGTAACTAAACTAAATTAGAGCTTTTACCAGAAAACGGTTTTATGTAGAACGCATAAATTCTGGTAAGAGATCTTTAAAGTGAATTGAAAAGCTACCTAAAATTTAATGATTATTTAAAAGATATTATTTACCAACCAAAACAATGTATGAATATATTAGGTATTTGCTATTTTATTATAGCTGTGCTTACTTTAGCTAATATTTACGTAACTTAAATTCTACAGTGCGTGTGTTTCCGAAAACTACTTTGACCAATAATTTATGATTATCTATTTATACTAATGAACTTATCAGTTTGTTGATATTTAATATTTTTGTGACAATGTGTGTTCTATGCGTGTGCGGTAGGAAGAAATTAGGTCTAAAATGTTCAGCAAACTTACAATACAAGGAAAACTATAGAAATTGGGATACACAGAAAATGCACACGTATGAATGCATCAGAAACAAAATGAATATTTTAAATTTAATTTCTATGTTTCAAATTTGTAAACATAACAATTTTAAAGGGATCTCTGACTTATTTTATTATGTAAGTTTTTTGATAATTATAAATTATAAAAAAAAAATATTGTTTTAAATTTAACTTAACCAATTGATAACCCTGACCTGGACAGGACTCTTTCAAAAGCATATTAAGCCTATAAATATTTCGACTGGGCTATCTAGTATATACTTTATACTATATTAGTCTATGGTTGCCCAGTGATTTAGTTTAATAAATGTTCATTGTTGGTTATTTTCGCATTAAAAGCAATTATCGACTAGAAATAAGAAGGTTTAAAGTGCACATGCATTTTGTAACTGATGCAGAGACATGCGCGTTTCATGCTTAGCTCAATTTTGTTTCATGCACGTCTCAAATGTGTTTTATACTCGATTCAAATGTGTTTCATGCTCGGTTCAAATATTCATGCTAGGTATAAATAATCATGCTTGGTATTCCAGGGACCTGTAATGACGCAGACGAGGTGAGGGGGACTGAGGCATGTCGAAAGCCGGGTCATTTGGGGTCAAGGCGCTAACTGAGGGTAATTCCCACATAGAATATCACATCAAAAACTTTGTACATCTGAAACAATAGGTAAATTACACTTATTAGGTAGTGCTGAAATTTAGTTGATAGTGTTAGCAAATAATGTTGGTTATTGTACTTAAGTTAATATTTGACCAAAGTTATGTGTATGTGTTCAAAAACTTTGTACATCTGAAACAATAGGTAAATTACACTTATTAGGTAGTGCTGAAATTTAGTTGATAGTGTTAGCAAATAATGTTGGTTATTGTACTTAAGTTAATATTTGACCAAAGTTATGTGTATGTGTTCAAAAACTTTGTACATCTGAAACAATAGGTAAATTACACTTATTAGGTAGTGCTGAAATTTAGTTGATAGTGTTAGCAAATAATGTTGGTTATTGTACTTAAGTTAATATTTGACCAAAGTTATGTGGTATATAGGTAGGTACAATCAACAACTTTTTCAAAGTCAATAGAACAGGTATGCTTGTTCACATTTTTTTTTATTGTTTAAGCGGAAATGTTGCTGAAGGTACCTAAATAAGTAGGTATCAATGTTTTTGTTATTTCGTTATTATCTACGTGTGTACCGAAACAATTGTAAATTAGCTAAGAAGTGTTATGTAATATTTTTAATATTATCTACGTTAAGGCTTCAAATTATTGTTGTGTTTTCATTTTATTGTTAACTACATCTCAATCTCAACGTAATAAGGTATGACGTCTACCGTTATGTTCCTTTCTACTTAATTATGCACAATATAAATGGAAAATACGTGTTCCATGGCGTAAAATATCCAATTAGTCCCATTACGCCCGTGTCATGAAATGTCAACTTGGAGAATTGTTACCAATCTGTCATAATTGTTGAATAGAACTAAGAATTCATTTTCATTTTGTGTAATACAGCGACACATAGGAGTAAATTTTCATACAAATTTCCACAACCTTTCGTCAAGTTTTCTTCGAAGTGTGCACAGCGCAGTATAGGTGGCAGCACTAAGCAACCCCTTACAACAAAGCTTGGTTGTGGGTGAGCTTGCTGACCCTGTGTACAGATGGCGCTGTATTGACGTTTTGAGCTTTTTTATTTTAATGATGTACTTGTAATATTGAATTGTATGATTTAAACTTTAGAAAATATATTAGACTAATTTAGAATAAATAATTCAAACTTAGTATAACACCGTGACTCACAGCGGCTAACAGTGTGATATCGCCTTCAGATAACAAAAAAAATATATAAGAATTTAATCTGTCTTACTAGTCTACCTAGAATAAAGAAAATTATTAAAAACTAACAGAGGCCCGAGTTAGTTTTAAAGTTTATTGGCATAGTTTTATACCCCCAGAGACCTGTAATTTCAGGTTTGTTAAAAACCTACCACAGGCTCTAGTCTCTCACAATGTTGGTCTCTTAGTGTATATTAGGTGTAAGTGTAATACCATAAAGACTATTGTGAAGAGAAAATAACTTATTATATTCTTTTTATAGAATATTATTAAAAAATGTATGGGATGGGAGCTAATGTCAATGCTATGTCAATGCTATTGCCTAGGCCCTCAGGTAGGTATATCCGTAGGTATTTCTTCATCGTTAGGTTTAAATTGGTAGTAAAGTTAGTACGTTTAAATTCAAACATTAAGTACCTAATAGTGAAATTAGTTGTAGCAAGTTCAAAATATGACGCAAATTAAATGTTAATTTTACATATACATAATAGTTATGTTATGTAACTATACATAACATTACTATTAAGTATACTACCATGGTGACGAAAGTGGTCATGGATTTTTTTACCGATAAATATTCGTCATCAGTAGTGAGCTTAGATTTGTACCCAGTAAATGGAAATAGCTTATCGATTGCGTGTAGTTATAGATAAAAGACGAAGGAACCTACGTGATAAGTAAAAAAGGGGGAGGGGGAGGGGGAAACACAACAGCTCAAAGTGCTTTAATAGAGGGAACTTCAAACATAGAATAAAATATGATATTAATGACAGCTGATACAATTTGTTCTGTCTTTTAAAATTTTACCAATTAAATAATATTAATTTTATCACAATTGGTTGGACTCATTGTGATTGTGCATAGCTATCAAAATATAAGTATACTAAAATTGTTGCTTTTACATATTAGTATAATATCCTACTATATTATAATTATAAGTTAAACTGTACCGAGAGCTGTAGTTTGTAATAAGTATAATTATAATAAGTACCTATAAGAATTATTGCTATCCGATATTACAAAAAGCTCTTTAGCTTTTTGTAATATCGGATAGCAATAATTCTTGCAATTTAAAGTCGTAAATACCTCTGTATTCCGTTAAGTGGTACTATTATTTATTTATTTTGTCCTACTCCTGACCAAAGGCCTCCCTCCATTCTTTCCACTTATCGCGATGTTGCGCTTCCTTCTTCCAATTTACCAAAAAACCATTCAGATTATCCGGCATCTCGTTCTCAGTCTGCCACGACCTCGTACTGTCTGGACATCAACTTTGAGCAATATTGACCCACAGTTTATTCGGCATGCGGCAGACATGTCTAAACAATTCAAAACGGAGCATATAAATTCTACAGGCAAAGTGAAGTTTAAGTCAGCTTTTCGCAACGGAACCAATTATATATTTCCCAACCACTTCAATGTTCTTAGCAGGTATTTTCTCAATTAATTTTCACGCAAATGGTTTCCTTCTGTGTAGTGGCTGCAGCATAAAGGTAGAGCTTATTTTCTCGTTTATAATAATGAAATAAAGGTATTCAGTACATTGAATAATTCGTCCAAGTGGTTTCTTCGTCAATATTTTTGGAGAATAGTCCGAAAACAAACTGGAATTTAGATTGGTTTTTGATTGATGGGGACGGGTAAAGTTTTAAATGAATTTTGTTGCGTACGGACCGTTTGCCCTACAGCCTCTTCATTCAATTAGGCCTCTACAAATAACTTAATTTCTGTAACGACATATTTTGGTTCACGGACTCAATTATAACGTAAAGATTTTTGTGCAAATTTTACCCTAAGTAAGTGGGAAGGACGTGGCTGCTTAAGTACAGTGCTCGGTAGACATTACTACGTAGACATTATTATGTTTTCTAATATGTCTTTTTAAACTTATATTTACTTTGAATTATAATTATATTTTTCCAAGAATAAATTTATGGTAATTGAATGAAATTGTTAGTCGTTAACCAAAATTTTCCACTCCGGTGTTTGCCAACAAAATTTTTGTATATCTGTGCTGCACAGCTGAGCAAAGGATTCCTAGATATTCTTCTAAGAATTATTTTCTTGTGTCACTTTAAACCAGTTATTGACGCCAGATCTAAATAGTACAGGCTTAAAATCTATAAAAAGCAAATGCGACCTTCCCTAAATTATATCCCATAAATTGTATGCTGTTACAATTGTCCTGTAAGCAACTGTTAACCAATACGCTACAACTTTTACTGTTAAAAGGTACCTAACAAATCAACTACTTTCTACAAGTTAGTTTTGACGCATTCAGAAATTTAAAACGTAATATGATAACACAATTTCCAGTTAAATATTTTAATTACGATAACTTTATGGTAGAGAATAATTTGAATTTTCCGAGCTACCAGCTATCAGCGATTTCAAATAAGAGAGAGCAGTGTGCATCCGAGCTTTCAAAATAACTGTTAACAAGCAAATATCATTGTCCTAACGACGTATCGAATGGCACCATGCAATTTTATACTTTGTTAACTGAAATTGAATGTAATTCATTGACATGGCGTTCTTGTGTTACATGTGCAGTTTATTCTGAATAATGTTTACGGATATGAATTGTTAGCAATAGTCTATTGTATTATGAAAGCATTTTGACATCTCGAACTCAATACTTTGCTTCGGTAAGATTAAATTTTTGGAAGATACTATTTGTATTCAGTATCAGTTTCAGCGTAAAGTGTAAATATAATAAAGCGAACAACAATAGGTAGTAGATCCACGCTGGTTTCAGCATAAATGTGCCGGAAAAACCGGGAAGTACTACCCTCTCATAGAAGATCGACGTAAGAGTAGTAGTATCCGTACAACTGCGTTTTGTTAGGTGAGTGAGAGCACCGGAGGGCCAATTTCTCCCCTTTCCTCTTTCCTCACCTTCCCCATTCCCTTCCCCTTCCCTATTCTCACCATACCAGCAGTTTAAAACGAAGGCTTTTGGTATGGTGGCCACCACTTCTGGATTCCACTGACTGCTTACCATCAGGCGGGATGGAGTCACTTTGCTAGGCTAATATGAAAAAAAAATCGATCTATTGTTATTATATAAATTGGAGAACCGTATGTCGAGCGGTGGACACCTTTCGGTTGGTATAATGATGATAATGAAGTGAAATTAAAAAGTGCTATAGATGTTTTTACAATAACACGGTTTTGTGTGACAAAGGTGCTGAACAAACTAATTCTACTAATATTATAAATGCAAATGTTTGTGTAGGTATATACGTGTGTGTGTTTGTTACCAGTCAGCTCCTAAGCGGCTACCTGATTTCGATGAAAATTGCTATGTAGATAGATTCAGTGCTGGAGACGGACATAGGCTACTCTTATCCCAAAAATTGGTCTGGTTCTCGAGGGACACAAAACACATTTTAAGCGCAGAAGAAGCCGTGAGGCGCATCTAGTAATAAATAAATAAACAAACCTTTGGCCGCAAACAATAAATATTCTTCGAGGTCATTTGGTTTTGTTCCGATTACGCAAGCAGATGGTACACGACCCAAAATGAATAACGACCAGAGATTTTTTTGTTTCAAATCCGCAAGTCACGATAACAAAATAATTCTGGCTCCTGCACGAATGTGATGTGAAAGTAATGACAAGGCCCTTTTTACTTGTTCTATTTTTCAGTTTCAAGGACTCTTTGGATACGGTTTTCAATTAATATTGAGCCTTGCATTACGTCTTGTATTTACTTTTTTTATTTAAAAGGTTTTTTAACTTTATTTTGAGGTTTAACAACAGCATGCATCGCTACCATATTTGTTACATCCACTCGTATTACCACTATACCACCACAATATGAATACTCATGCAAATTCTCATAAGTTTTCGTATCATGTTTGTATTTGGTGACATTAATTGAATAACATTCTCTGACAATTTTGTCTAAACAGAAGCAACCAGAGCATTCATCCTTATTATATATATTAGTGCACAGTGCTCTGTTCCGTCGAGTACGGACATGCTTATATTAGGTACGCGACTCAAATTATTTAATTCACGCGTCGTGCGGTTAACGCAGCCACCCAATAGTCGCTATGAGCTCACAACTCTTAGCGAACGATTTGTTGGCATTCATTCAACATGCCATCGATACTATGGACGAGATCAGCAGTCTTTTTAAACAAAGTTTTTCACAGCTTTTTTGTCATTAGACAATACAAACATGTTTTCTTTAGAGGCCGGCGGCTCCCAGCTGGTATATACCGCCGCAACCGCTATGTCCCTGCATTACATTAGAAACTTCTAAAATTACCAGTGATTCTCTACTCTCTTTTTTCACGTATTATACATATAAACTTTCCTCTTGAATCACTCTTTAATAATAACAATAATAATATTCTACCACATTCACACAGCGCTATTTAGCCCCAAATTAAGCAACTATATTTGCTTGTGTTATGGGTACTAAACAACTGATAAACTACATAATATATATACATTTTTTTTTGTAAATACATACATATTATAGATAAATTACACCCAGACACAGAACAAACAATCATGCTCATCACACAAAGAATTGTCCTGGGTGGGAATCAAACCCACGACCTCCGGCTTAGCAGTCAGGGTCACTAACCACTAGACCAACAGGCCAAGCCACTCTATCTATTAAAGAAACCGCATCAAAATCCGTTGCGTAGTTTTAAAGATCTAAGCATACATACGGACAGACAGCGAGCAGCGACTTTGTTTTATACTATGTAGTGATTATTATAAGACTGTCCAGTATAGGCCTAAGTATTTTAACCTTGACATGTTATGTACAATATTTTTATTGCAGTCCAAAATCTTTTAACCTAAGTCCTTCTATCCTAAATCTTTCACTGTATACCTGTAATGTCCAAGTTGAACTTCAAAAGTATACCCATAACTTGTAAAAGTCAAAAGCTACTTGCATTTTAAACGCTTTTTCTCCTTTCATCTCGGTTCTTGACAGGTAGTTAACGTAAAATAAATTAAGAGTCGAGTAACCGGAATGTTTATACATGACATAAACATATCACTGTTGTATTAACATCCCTCCACAAAATTAATTAAATTTCGTCCAGTTTTAAATAATTAAGGCTTGTTTTATTAACTATATTTATTCAAAACGTAGTTAGGCAAACAAGTTGGTCAATCCTTCAAGCAAAATTCGAAATACTGCTACTTTTGTGGCATATTCTTGAATTCAATAAGAAGGATCCTGCAGTTGTTTTTGCAGCCCCGTCGCTAATTAGCACTACATGGCTTTTGATTTTGTACGAAACTGATGTTTAAAGCGGATTAGCATCCGTGAAAGATGCTAATCCGTCTGAAGTTGGATTACTGGGTCTGATATTAGTACATTGATTCGAGACTTGGAAATTTTATCGTAATACACACATTCATCATTTCATAGTACGTACCTATAAAAATGTTGTTTACTATTAAACCAATGGAAACTTCATACATCAAAGCCTCACTCTTTAATGTTTTGGCTATTATTTTATGAATTCCGGCAGAGGGCCATCAGATTCAGTTTATTAAGTATTTACGCTAGATGGTTTTCCGAATCATGAGTAGATCAGGGAAATTGTGGCAAAATTATTACTATATAAATTGAAATTGACGGCTGTCGAATAACATTATTTAAGAAAGTTATTTTATCATTTAAGACAGAGTTATTTAATAATAAATTATTTTAGATAGAACTACTGTCCAGGTTGAGGACAGGTTAAATTAATAATGGAAAGAGATGGAAAATAATTGCTGTTTGGTTCTAAGTGCCAAACGAAATTGGGTAAAACATTTCAGAGCTATAAATACCTATCTGAAATGCGGTCTTGGTTTGATGAAATTTCTGTTGTGACTTGATTTCTGAAGACCATTATGCTATCCGTAAACAAACATAAATATGGCTCTTTTAAAGGTAAACAAATACACTTACTGCATCAATTTTTAGCTGAAATTGCAGAAGTCTTTAGCTTCACGGACACTTGTAGTGCACAGTTCGTAGATGGCTGACCATTTCAAACACATCTAAATATTACCCGAACCGTGGATAACATACGAATACCTATTAACCGTAAAGGATAGTAAACAACCTGAGAAGCATTAATATTAGTTTAGCACCTATAATTGACTCTTGTAGGTAAAATAACATCCGCTTTATGTGAAAATTTGGTATTTTTTATTTGCAGTCACTTCACCTAGAAGCCTTCATGTACGAATTGTTTAAAAAGGCGCTCAATTAAAACAAAGTTTACTTTGTTTCTGTAAAGTACTGCCTACATTTACGATCAAATTAAATTCGTTTATGTTACAAGCTTACAGTAGCTCTTACAGTATATGACTTTGTTTGTTTCAAACTAACAACAAGACAACTTAAATCAGGAACTAGACAAAATACGGCGGTTGGAGGGAAACTCGGTTTTAAACCCAGCGATTTCATTTTATGAGGCGTTGAACATACGTATGGGAATTTCGATTTATGTAAGGATATCTGTAGGTCTTAAGATGTTCTGTTTTCAATGATTTTTTGTAAATGAAGAAAGTTGAAAAAACTAAATCCACTTAATAAAATCATAGTTTAAGAACTGCTAGATTAAATAACAAAGAGATGACTATAAACAAGGCTAATTTCTTAATAATAGACAGGCTAAAATACATTGAATTAGTTTAGTTAAAATGATTATCTACGATATTTTTATTATTTATGTCGTGGACTTTTCATGTTTGTTATGAGTGACTCCTTGTCAAAAATTTATTTCAATTATGTTGAAAGATATAATATTTTAATTTATGTATTTAGTTTGTAGAAGCACATTATTTAAATTACTTTTTAAATATTGGTTATTAGATTATGTTAATGGAAAAAGATACCCTTGACAAAATTGAACCTATAATATAAAGTTAATATAGTGTTTATTTCTAATACAATACAGTATTTTAGACAAGATATCATCATAACTGTTATAATTTTAGCAGGAAAAAGTTCGTTACTAGAGATGGAGTTTCTCAACTTTCGTCATCTTGACCGGACGTTAGTTTCACTCATCCATTGAGCCTATAACTTGTCTACTAGAAATTTAAATTCTTTTATATAATCAATATCATATCAGCCGAAAGATGTCCACTGCTGGACATAAGTTTCCATCAATTTCGCCACTTTCACCTGTCGTGAGTCAGCCTCATCCATCGGTTGCCTGCTACCCTAAATAAATGGTTAATGTCTAACTCGACACTATGTATTTAGGAGCTCCGTTACTTCTACATATGTTGTCCACAAGTTTTATTTTTGTAAGTAAAAACCAGTAGTAATGATTCAAATCCAATTTAAAAAAGGAAAGATAACGACGGTTAATGAATGATAAATGAAAGGGCAACTTGTACAACTCGGGACGGTTAAGGGTTAAGACGATAAGGGTCGAAGGAATTTAGGTTTACAGTTAGCCAAGTTTGAATATTTATTATTGAGTCTGTCTTAATTAGAATTGTTATTTATTCGTTCGGTTTGTAGATTAATGTAAGTAGTAAGTAATGTCGAGTAGTAGTATTGACAAATTTGAATGGAAATAAGTTTATATTAATAGAAAGAACTGTTAATTCTGATTTGCAGGTATTACAGTGATGGGCATGTGGACAGAATTGCTGACCATTAGCCTTCATTTACATCTAACAGTAGATATCTTGAGGCTAACATAATAACCTTCAATCATAGTATCTACTTACACAGTAATAAAGAACATCTAAAACCAGATTCTATTAAGATATAAAAACATCTCTAAAACCATTTTAATCTCAGCGGGCGTCAAAGATAATCTGATGGATTTATTATTAATACTGTCTTCAATTCATTTAAAATAAATATTTTCTTATCTATTAAAATGGGGTATAAATAATCTATGTCATTTCCTTATGTAAGTCGTAAAACGCTCTAAGGCAAAAGGGTTAGCTACGTCTGTGCTCATACTACCGCAAAATCATTAATTTCAATATAAACGCCACATGTGACAAGGCCGAAGGGATATGAGTTGGACATTTTGTGTTATATAATATACTTATGTAAAATTATAAAGGTTTCAACCTAATTTGGAGGTCGAAGTAATTCATCATGCCTTGGGACAAATGATCATTGTAAGGCTTTCTCTATAAATACGTCACTGCTTAATTTTTCTTTCTATTGCTGAACAACAGTCTATTGTTGAATGATTATTTGGTAAAATTGTTGATGTATTAAGTAACCAAGACATTAAAATAGCGTCATAAAATCGTAAGAAAATGAGTACATATATTTTTCGTGACAAAAAGTATTGCTTAGTCATAAAACACAGTTGAAGAAGTCAAACAAAGTAAAATAACGACATATCATGTCACCATAAAAGTGGAAAACAACATTTTTATAGAAAAAGGCGAAGTTTTATTGTAGCGTTTATTGGTTTTAGAAGATCGTTAGTAGGCAATTATTGTCTTTCATTTGTAATAAAACGGTAACGGACTTTTTTACATCTATCGTGAGTTATCTTGTTTGCACAAGTTATTTAGTTCGTTTGCGTTTATACCTCCAGTTTACAATATAAAAAATTGTATAAGAAAATTGACACCGATTTTGGTAAAATTTTAAAGAAGTGATGTAATCACAACATAATTTATTATCCTTAGAATTTGTAAATTCTAAGGTACTAGTACTGGGTAAGAATTTAGCTTTTACCCTTTCCCAGTCACACTCTAAAGAGCGTCTTTTTCAAAGTGTACGAAAATTTACAGTATTCTCTTATTTTATTTTATTGATAAAAAATTATTACATCTTATGTTGTAATTATATTTATTATAAGTACTATATTTTTAAATAAACAAGATAGCATAGTCATTTATCGCTTCATTATTAAAAACGTTTATGCCTATAAACCTTTAACAAGCGTAGCAAGTCCTAAACCGGTATCTTTTATTAAGATTATTTCACAACGAAGCATCACGACTTTCACCACGAGCCCAACAAAGCTGACGAAATATGGGTTTCATTGACAGCGAAATTCACCGGTCATAATTTATAGTCCGGACTAATATTAGGAATTTCTCAGCAAAAGAATTTAGTATCACTTTAGCCGACCCGGGAGGCTGAGACTTCTGCGTGGCAGTCCGTTCGGAGCATTCTTATCCTATATAACTATTTAGATTTCCAAATTACTATGGCAATAAATAAATAAAAGCCATATCAAATTGTTGCTTGTTTTTTTTATATATTATTATATTAGCCTACCAAAGTGACTCCACCCCGCTTGATGGTAAGCACTCAGTGGAATCTAGAAGTGGTGGCCACCATACCAAAAGCTATCGTCTTAAACTGCTGGTATGGTGGCCTCCACTATGGCGGCTGGAAATGGGGTTAGGGGAAGGGAATGAGGGAGGTGAGATAGAGGAAAGGGGAGAAATGGGGCCTCCAGCACTCTCACTCACCGAACGAATCGCAGTAGTAAGGATACTACTACTCTTAAGTCGATCTTCTATGAGAGGGTAGTACTTCCCCGGACGATCCGGCCCATTCATGCTGAAACCAGCGTGGATCTACTACCGTTTACCGTTTTTCCACATAAATCGTATTTTCCATTTGATTTGTTTAACTAAGCTAAGTTGTACCCAATTACGTAATTAAATAGAGATGTAACTAACTGTTAGAGGTGTACTTTTTGTTTGTTCGTGCCAAGTCTTGATACAGAATCTAAAGTTACTTAAACGATTTAGCTTAGTACTGGGTTAATGGAATTTTATGTTAATTTATTAGTGCTAACGACTGTGTGGGAATATCAATAAGATACTTTGCATGAGACTTTTTGTTCAGAGTTAAAGCAAATTTAATGTTCACTGTATACATTAAGTGGCAGAAAAACGCTCTTGAAAACAATAACTTGTGGGTGTTATAATAGATATCATTATGATTAATTGCACCAACTTTTATACAAATAAATGATATTTATGATAAAATGTACTAGGCGCACAGTGAACGCAAGGAGTTGTAATGTTACGAATAGTTCATTCGCACTCTGTATCTTTCGCTGTTCATAACATAGTGCAGGTTTAAAAAAACACTTACATTGCTGTATCAATATTCAACAGGCGCCTGCTTAAGCATGCATAACAACACCACCAGTTTTGAATTTGGAGAGTGTTTGTATTTCAACCAAACAAATAAAACCTATCTATCGTGTTTGGTATGCACCTATTTCATGTCTCTACAATAAATATAATTATTTTGTCTGTGTTTCTTAGTGTGTTCTTAGTGTAAAAAAAAGACGTAAGTTGAGATAAGTCATCAGATCAATTTTGTTCATAATTATGACAATAAATAATATATTAACGGTATTCATCAGCCTGCGTCTTTTTCACACTGAGTGTTAATAATATACATATTTATATCTAAATATATACCTAATCTATTTGTATATTGTATAGTATCATGCTTATCTTTCATTCATTATTTTAAACTAGGCGAAAATAATTCACAATTTCATTCGTATGTATGTGACGTCACAAAACACGGCATAATTAACAAGATACGTTTGCCACCGTATTACAATATAAACCGCATTGATACCGGGCATTGGATTTGTAATCAATGTTAATTGATTAATTTGGCGTAATGATTTCTACGGCCACTGAAAACAAACATTATTACGAGTAGTACATTTTTATATAGGTACAAGTATGGTGACATACAAGCATAGGCCCACCAGAAGCAGTAACCTTATTCAATATGGCTGTGTTTTCTAAGTATTGCAGGCAAGCACTAATACTAAAAAACACAACCAAGCCATGTAGAGAGTAGTGAAAAGGGGATGAGGGGAAAGGAAAACGGAAGAAGACCGAAAGGTAATTGGACTTCTGGCGCTCTCAACTGAAAACAAATAAAATGTACTTACATTTTGCCTAAAATATATCACCAAATTCCTTCTCTTCTGTATTGTCAGCATCTGTAACAAGGATAATAGAGAAATCAACTTTTTTATTCGTAAGAAATGTTTCTTGCAATGTTGATGTCAGGGCGAAAAAGGATTGTAGTTAGAAAATAGGGTTTATACCAACTTGATGGAAGAGAAACACGCGCGTGTTTTATTTTATTTTATTGTATACATAAATTTTTGAAATTGTGAGCTCATTGGTGAAATTTGAGTATAAAATGCCTCTGCCTATTCCTCTTGAAGAATAGTGAGGCGCTTTACAATCAAAAGAAGAGGAGAATAGAAACCTCATAAATTTATATAATTCTGCTGTAGTTGAAAATAAATTAGTATTTTTTTTATATAGTAGCATAGTTCTGTATAGGTGCCTACATAATACAACCCAAATAAAATTTTATGTCGAAAGAATTATGAACTGACTACTTGTACTAAATTCAAGTTCAAGAGACGGGACAAGTTGACGGATCTTGGCAAAGCTTAGATCATTGCTATTTGAAGTGGATGTTGAATAAGAAAATATGTTTGAACTCGCTAAATGTAGGACCACCTTAGGCGAAATTACAAGTCCTTAACATCGCACCCAAGGCCTTTTGTATTTTATCCCTGTAGAAAATAAATTGTATACAATATTTTTCTTTTTAATTGCTTTGTTAGCAGTTACTGACGAGTTTCTGAACGAAGTTCCGCTTCGTATAAACTTGTTTCCAATTTTTTTGTCGTCAGTGATAAAATTATAATTACGTTTTACGCAAGTTCGCGCCAAAATGGCGAACCGTACACTTTGACGAAAATGTGAATATTTTATTTACCGTAAATATTTGCATTCATGATTCATTAAAAAACTTTGTGTAGATGACGTAAAATTTGTTTTGATAAGATTTGAGCCATGTTATGCAGTTAATTTTGTATTTTTTTATTTGAAATTTAATTCATATATTGTGTGTCGTCACTGTTCACAACAAACAATATATATTATTAAAAAAACTTAAAGGCAGTCTGCCTATAACAAAGTGTAAAACAGAACCTCATTTTTTGAAGCTTCATTAAAATTTTAAATACCCTATGTCACTCCCACAATCAATACGAATCTAATGATGACACCTCATACGTTAAAAATCATCAAGCCATTTAGGCTGTAGAGCGTGCCAAAGAAATATACATACATACTCACATACATACGTACATACGCTCGAAAAACATTATCCTCCTTGACTGCGTCAGTCGGGAAAAAAGAACAGTTTACAATATCAATTAGCGTACTAAACATACATGGAGCAGAAACTGAGATATCACGGCAAGTAAAACTCAACAAATCACCTTGTTATTACGGTACAGTTGGCATAAGTAACGATATCTCTCAAATTGCTACACGCGTATAGCACGAGTTTGAAGCGCAGGTGTAGTATGAATAATAACACGTTGGTACGAGGGCGCGACGGAAGGTAAGTTACCTAGTTGTTTGTCTTTAAAACAGAGATATTGATCTTTATGATCGCTGATATACGCGCTGTAAATCACTTACTAACTCTCATTTCCCTATAATATGAATATGGACTATGTTTTGAACTCCTTTATTATTTAATGCTGTTGCTTTATTTTTTTACGAACCATTATTTGTTTTAAACATAGATTTAATATGCGATTTTTTTAATTCATACGTTCTTTTAAGATATACAATACTGACATACATTAAAGGAAACAAGAAAGGAAATCTAACTTATAACAAAAATTGAAGCCCAGATATCCCAACGGTCAAAGTGCTCTGGTTTTGACAGCCCAAATAAGTTATATTTAATGTTAATTTGAAAGAACGTTTGGCCATGGAAGCCCCTGAGATTACAAAACTAATACTAGCAGCAACTATTACATGAATTCAATCAAAGCCAACATTTCACTTTGACGGCCTGAATTTTTCGACAGTTTGTACGGCGGACATACAATCTTCATCAAAGAACTGAGAGAACAAAGGATGCTCCAATTTCATTCACTGGAATAATATTGCTGGTTTGACGAAAATTTAAAATTACGTCAATTAGATATCATGAAGCTTAGGTAATTAATAAAAATATCTTTTACGAAAGGTCATTCTTTTATTTCACCCTTAAATTGATTATTGATTCGTTTAAAATTATGATATTAACACTTTGTTTTCTTTATTGACACAAAACCTGAAGCAGAACCTATATTATAAATGCAAAAGTTTGTGTGTATACGTGTGTGTTTGTTACCAGTCAGCGGATAAGTGTCTAAACCGATTTCGATGAAAATTTGTATGTAGATAGAATCGGTGCCGAAGACGCACATAGGTCTGGTTCCCAAGACAAAATTCATTTTACGCGCGGGCGAAGCCGTGGCCAGCTTGTAATTATATATAACCTAGAATATCACTACTATTTATTTTTCTGCATGACAACACCTGCTGATTGCTGCCTACCGTATTGTAAGAGTATATAGGGCTTACGATAAGCCAAAGTGTTTGCCAATTTTTCGGTAAAATTTAACCTATAATTTATTTTATTATTTATTATTATTATTATTCTAAAATGGCAGCACAAAGTATCAAGAAATAGGAATAGAATTGGCAGACTCTGTTCGAATCGGTCTAAATTTGGTTCTAAAAGCGGATCTATTATTGAACATCGGTTAAATCAGTTGGTCTGTCTGTCCATAGTGAAATTAGAACAGGGTAGCCGGGACTAGTAACGTCACTCCGCTGCCGGAACAATTGAAATAGGCTTTCCAATTTCCTGAAAACTCTGAGCTCAGAAATAGAAGGTTTTTAAATGTTATTTTTAGTTACGTAAGCTGTTGCAATAGGATTGTTCTTTAGTTCGCCCCGACTGATGCAAGCGTCGTGAATTTTTGATTGTTTTACAGTACGTCGCTTTTGTATGACATTTCAGAGTCATAAATAGATTTAGTGCATCAAACGTAACTTTTGTAGTGCTATACGAGTATAATATTGTGCACTGACTCAGCATGTGTTCATGTACAACAAGTACATCACCATTATCATCTCATCTTTCGGTTGCCCGACAGCATAAAGTTCATACCAGGTCTAGGTCTACTACTGCTATTTTTAGAATATTATTAAAAAAATGTTTTCACTTATTTTATCGTACTTATAATTAAATACTAATAGATTGTAACAGTCGATTACTAGTTGTTTATTATGGTAGCACAATTTATCTGCCAAAGTAATTGCGTCCCAAGTTGTCGTTATCAGAAAACCTCGCAAGTTTTTATGTTTTTCGGACGATCTGCGCCTTTTGAGTAATGTTACAATGTAACAACAAAATAACAGTATAAATAATAAGATACCAATTTATTTTCTTTTCCTTTTAATACCTTTATTAATTAGGCAGATTAATAAAGGTAAAAATTTGTGAGAATTGTTTATGCTTTTTGTAGATAAATATGGCCAACAAACCAGCGTTTACCATAAATGCCATTTAAAATATAAGAAAATCAACACTGACAATGCAGCGTCTCTCTGTTCTTAGTAGCCATCGACTTCTAAGAGTTTTATTATGCCAAAATCAGGTTATTTTACTTAATTTTTTTATATGAAATATTATCTATTTTATTTTGTAAAACGAGTCCCAATGAAACGACTTGTTCAAAGCAAAAAACAAAAAAATGAATGCCGCTTCTAACTCTGATTTATTGAAGGATTTTTCAAGCAGACCGAGGCAAACGTTGCTTCTTAAAAATATTAAGCAGTCTGTTTATATAATGGCACTATATGTTATATCTACTGCCACCGTTTACTTGCATACCCGGTAGATACCCCATTCGACTTTCGCAATATAAAGCTCAGATACTTTTATCTTAACCAACCTTACGACTCAGTATACAAAAAAGAGTGTGTGTACTCATGTACGCACGTAAGAAGTTATACTTCTTTAGCGTAACAATCCAAAAATACCAAATAATAACACAACGCATAACAGTTAACCTCAAATCTATAAATGCACTTAACCACTTTTACAACTAATATTCAAAATAAATATTTTACTGATAAATGATCAATAAAAATATCTATCACCGTCATAAATATAATTAAATTGATATAAACGCCAAAATATTTTTTATTTATTCACACTGATTATTTGTACTGATACGACACACAAAGGTTCGCAACTAACTTCAGGGTGTAAAAGGTTCGCAACTAACTTCAGGGTGTTGCTTTTTTCTGTCGGTGTGCGCGCGCATCGTAAAAATTCTCTCACATCATTTTCCCAATCGCGTCAAAAGAAGTATAACTATAAACTCAAGAAATGAAATATAATATAGGAAGGTAAATTTTATAATTGTTTGTATTATACATTCATCGTTAATCGTAATGCACTAAAGGTTTGAAATTAGGTTTTTAGTGTACTCGATTACTAGTATTCAAGGCTATGATATATGGATTTAAAAATTTGTAATGCGAGAAGTTCTAAAATAAGTCAATTTTTCTTTTATTTCTCACCCAATAAGCAGCCCGGCTGTAGTTGTAAATATACTTTTCCTTCCACTCACACACATCATGACTGCGTGGATAGTGTAGTGTTCCCACAGGTTATTGTGGTTTTCAGTAATCATAAGACAAGCATCGTATTGGCAGCAAAAAAGAATGTACTTTCGGCTGTAAGTATTTACTTATATGTTCCTACTCTTAGTAATGCTGCATCCAAGAATCGCTTTTAGTAATGAACATCAAATGGGTTCCAGAAACAGTAAAATAAAATAAATAAGCTGTACATTTACGTTATAAATAACTGATTTACACAAAATTAATGATGCAAAACATCTCGTCGTAATATAATGATAAAAACAAACATTGTCATTGATTGATCGTCAGCCAAAATTATGCAGACACTATTAATGATATCATAACTCTCCTTAAAACAGATGAATGAATACAGAATGGGATACAGAGGTACATTAATTTCAATTTTTGTTGTAGACATAAAGATTTTTCTGCGCAATTTCAACCACAATTTGTTTGACTACTGTTTGAGTAATTACTTTAGTTGATTAAAGAAAACATGTTTTTGATTACCGTTTTAGACATGAATCGGACGTCCTGTCAGGTTTTATTTCGGGAATCGCATAAATCAAAATTATGTTTATTCTTAGAATGATTGTATATAGGAACTTCTTTGCGATAAAAAGTCTGCAATTGCAAAGCGAGATCAAGGATCAGGTCAATATTTATGCCTTTTTTGTTTGAGAACATTATGAGCTGGGTCGAAATAAGTACTTACATTATGAATTTGAGCAATCTCAAATAAACTTAAACAATTAGTAAATTTATGTTTTGCGAAACTTATCCTAAGACTATAAGATAGGCTGCAAAATGGACGTAAACCCCTTAATTTGCATTTCATAAGTACTTTTGCTGGTGGCTGTACATCATGGTTTTATTGTTGAACGAACGTGACGTGTAAAGCGTAAGTACAGTTGTATACAAAGGGCGAGAATTACGAGTGGAAGTAGATTTAAGGGTAATAGTAACTGTCTGTTTAGGAGCGGTGTGTGTCGTAGGCTATTAACTAGTCGTAATAGAAATGATAAATGAGTTAGATTGGCGTACAAATATAAGGGGAAAACTCTTTTTTGTTGAAAATGAAGTCAAACTTATGGTTAGTAGAAAGTAAGAAGAAGAAATATAAGCATAAGCATAAGGATACAACCAACTACTAGTACTACTCTAGTTTACCATAAGTTAAACTTTAAGAGGGTTAGTCGTTCGTGTTCGTCTTAGGTGGCAACATCGCTATTATTATTTAGTGTCATATTTCGTGGTTTTCAATTTTTATCATTTAATCTCAGCTATATTTTAAAAATATATTATGTTCTGTTAACATGCTGAAATTAGGTCAAAGCTTTATTAAAAGTAAGTAACCATAATGTTTACTTATTATTTTACTTATTCCCTTTACTTCTATTTATTATTAATTTATTTTGATATGAAAATAACGCAATTTATGTGTTTTATTATTTCAAATGTATTATTTGCATATAAATAGAACTGTAAACGCCATGATTTCTTACATTTTATACAGCTTTTACCTTCTTTCTAGTTAATATCCTATTAGACTTCACCTAATTCTAGGATATTAACAGAACATATTTTTAAAACATAGCTCCGATTAAATGACAATAATTGAAAACCATGAAATATAACACTAAATTGCTACTCATGACGCGTAAACGCTCTTAAAGTTGTTTGTTGAAATACATTCTCTCTCTCTCTATTGTCTGTTTATTCCATATAAAATCAATAAAATAATGGTTATGCAAAACCAACAAGACTTATGTGGTTTTGTGGATTGTATAATAAATGTAAAGGCTTATATATTTAATTATTTTATTTATCAAAAAGCTTGTAGATAAATAGAAAAGAGTGATCATAATGGGGAAGGCCTATGTCCAGCAGTACAGAGCTGATAAGATGATGATAATTTTTAAAAATTGCCGCAGTACCTCTGTGATATGGTAACCGTATTTAGGTCAGTTAGATACCAAAATTCCATTTTCAAATACAGCTTTCAATTTATCCGTAGCAGAGAAAATATCAGTTGGAAGGGTAAGATTTTAAACGAATTATCTGTAGGGTCAAATCGGTATTAGATTTCCTCTTAACGTTGATACTGGCGTTAAGTTCCGCTTGCACTCATATCTGATAAACTGATATGGTTAAGGTTATGTCGCCGTGTAATGCAGTGATGTATACGGTATTCGAATTTTGTTTTTTAAACACAACTTTCTTTATACTTATGGTCTTTGTTGTAACTTTTGTAAGCATTATTACGATACCCTTTTTATCTTATTCTTACCGTTCCTTTTTTCTTATGATTAGCCATGGCTTGTGTATTAGGTATTATATTCTTAATATTAACCAAACCATACTTATGTAATGTAACTGCATATAAAGTAGATGTGATAGTGGCTCACAACTATATTGTTACTTACAAATTATACGGTATTAGATACAGCAATTAATGCGAAATTGGTATTTTACCATGAAAAATCTGATAAAGTACCTACGCGGTTTCGCAAAACAGACTAAACTATTAGTAACTTATATACAGAAGAAGATTTAACGTGCTAATTTCCAAATTTTTTTTAGTTCTAGTTGGCCGTAGTTAAATATCTATATCTTTTCCGACATGCTAGAGACTTTGTTTATTATATTATTCACCGTAAATATATAAGATGCCTTGAGACTAGCTTTTCAAAATCTGTTTCAAGGTAATTATATTAAAAGCATTGGCCCTAGGTGTATCTCACAAGAGTTTAAAGTGATTCTGATTTTAATTGAACCTATGAAAATAGTGACTAGTTGTTTTGGGATGAAAATGCTAACACATAAACTACATTTAATATAATATCACTACAACTACACACAACGCCATCTAGATCAAAAGTAAGTATATATTATAGCTTGTGTTATGGGTTTTAGAACACAATAGAATAGATACATTTATTTGTCTTGAATGTAGGTACAATAATTGAGGTGTAACAAGTTTTCTGAAACCTTTTACATTCTACCTTATGGCATGCAAAAATTGTTATAGCTTAAAAATTAAAACTTACTTAAGCAGATCGAACCATCCTTTAAAAAATACGACACACTATAATAGCATTTTTGCACAATTTTAGAATGCGGATGCTTTTTTTGTAAATACATACATGTTATACATAGAAATGATCAGATCAATGCAAATAGCCATGTCCGTGCACACAAAAATTGCACTGAGTGGATATCGAACCCGCGATCACTGCGTGGCAGTCCGTACACGGTACTACTGAACCACAGAGGAAGTGATATGAGTTCTAACGATAATTTCAGCAGATTGTTTAGATTTGATTCTCGAGATAGGCAAAAAAAGGGATAATTAAAAAAAAGAGATATTTAAATTGTATTTGCTAACTAAACATCTATTATATGGACCTATAAATTAATAAGCCACGTCTGTTAATATAGTTAGCAAATTAAACCTACTCGTAATGCCTCCGACTAAACCTATGAAAAAGATGGCGTGACATTGTGGTATGATAAATTGCTTTGAATTAAATATTTTAATCATATAAATTACTAGGTATAATAATTCATTCTAGAACGTTATAATTAAACAAACTTTGAGATATACTCTCAGAAATTGAAATGCAAAATTAATGTAGTGTTTTAATGGAATTATAGAGTTTAAAGGCATTTTACATTTGCAAAGGACGTATGTACGCGACCTACAAATATTAACTGATCACTTATTCATTGACGTCGGTAAGTGACGACAAATGCCACATGACCATTGCCACAGCATTTTTGGCATTTTTTGCATACGTTTCTAAAATCGTTCGTGAAACACGTTTTATTTCTTGAACTTGGTTCTGAATATATAACCGAACAGTGGATAAATTATAAACTTATATGATTGAATTAATTTACTAAAATTTTATTATGTTGAATAAAGAAGTCGTCTTTTTTAAAGAAATATCTCTTATGCGAATTGTATAATAATATTCATAGTAAGAGTAAAACTCATTTATTCATTAAAAATGAACAGCGCCCTGGATTTTCTGAGAACTCTTTTTTTAACTTCTACTTATCAATTTACTTATTTTGATGTCACTGTGAGAAACACACATGGTAGTAGTAAAGAGCAAGGGGTCAGCAAATAAAATAATTTTTAACAAAAAGAATACCGACTTCAACCAGGAAGGAAACTAAAAAGTTAAAAATAAATTTACTTAGCACAAAGTAATTCGTATTTTGATTTAGTTAATCAGAAATGATTAAGTAAGTATTTTATAACTTTGAAGTTGGTGCCGTCTAGCGTCAAAAGTGGCTTACATTTTATTTATAAACATGACAAACATTAGAATACTAATTCAATTTCTTATATCCAGCAGAAGACACATAGCCTCATGATACAGGTTTCATCTTCTTGAGAACTTATTTAAAATGCCTGACCAAAATGTAAATCCTAATACTTTGTACAACGTAAGGACAATTAGAAGAAGACTTATTTAGGTAATAAAAGAATCCCTGGCTTTGAGCATAAGCCCGTAAAGCGTACATATTTGTATGAGCAAATTACGAAAGAATACGGCTTTATTTTAGCCTTGTCCCTGCATGTAAATAAGGCGAAATTTTGATTACTCTTTGTAAACCTAAGCTTTTGTTCCCAATAACAAAGAAGCTAACAACAATGGTATTAAACGTTGAATGAAGTGTGTTTTTGTACGGAAATGACTTTGAACAGTTTTTGTACTTTAGCTGTACAAATTCTGTTGATGAAACAATAATGCTTTTATCTATCCTATTATATAAAGCAGAAGAGTTTGTTTGTTTGAACGCGCTAATCTCTGGAACTACAAGTCGGATTTAAAAAAATCTTTTTCATATGATAGCGCCGTTCTCGGGGAAGGTTATACATAATATCATATTTAAATTGACTGGCCTGTTGGTCTAGTGGTTAGTGACCCTGACTGCTAAGCCGGAGGTCGTGGGTTCGATTCCCACCACTTTGTGTGATGAGCATGATTGTTTGTTCTGTGTCTGGGTGTAATTTATCTATAATATGTATGTATTTACAAAAAAAAAATGTATATAAGTAGTATATCAGTTGTTTAGTACCCATAACACAAGCAAATATAATTGCTTAATTTGGGGCTAGATGGCGCGGTGTGAATGTGGTAGAATATTATTATTATATTATTATAAAAAATATCACGCTACTGGTGACGGGAGCAGAGTAGTAAGCAAAGACCACGTCGCAGATAAAACTGAGCATGTATTGCAACAGTAAGATGTTTTGAAATTGTCTTTATGTTCTTTGAGCATTTTTTATACAATACCAATCTGACTCCACTCTGCTTGACTGTACGCAGTCAATAGGGTCTAGAAAAATGGTGATTACCATTCCCAAAACAATTGACATGGTGGACTCTACTAAGGGTCTACTGCAGCCGCCTTGCCTAGTGGTTCGACTTGCCTAGTGATTCTATCTTTCAGTGTATTTCGGAAACCTGAAATTAAAAAATCCTTACAATTTAATATTTAACAAAACCTTTTATCTTAATGCAACAGTTTCATTCTCGGTAAAACTTGTAAAGTAGGCGATTACTTATAGAATAAGTAGAAGGCTTTCGAAAGTTAACATCACAAAATCATTACAAATACCGTCGTTTTAAAATTCTTCTCGCTTCCCCTCTCTAAGTATGAGCAAAGCTCTCGAAAGATTCAGTAATCGATGAATCAGCAACTTTAAAGTCGAATGTAATGGAAAATTCAACTAAAGCCGTCTCTTTCATTCTTTGCACATGTTCTATTTTTAACCGACTTCAAAAAAAGGAGGAGGTTTCTCAATTCGATCGTTTACTATATATATATATATTTTTTTATGTGTGTACGCGGATAACTTCGTCGTTTATAAACCGATTTCGATATTTCTTTTTTTGTTGGAAAGTAGATATCCCAAGTGTGGTACCATGATAAGGAAACCAGGATCAGATGATGGCATCCCGGGGAAATCGAGGGGAACTTTCGAAAATCGTACTGGCGACTAGGGCATTTGTTATTTTTTTCATTAAGTATTTTAAGGCACCACTATTCAGTGAAGGTTTGGAGTCCATCTGATGATAGAGCCGAAAGACAGTCGAGAGAACTCGACAAGATTTACAGCAATTACTAGGTGTTTGGATTTAATTATTTTTAATGATGAGAACTTTGCACCCATATGGGTTTTAAGTGCCATTACAGGTGACCATAGACAGTCGAGGAAATTCCTTAACAGCAGTCATGTCGGGCTTACTTTATACGGTTCAATATTCCAAAATGTTTAGTTCGTACACAAATAATACCTAAGCAAGATTTAGGTCTACCCATCACTGAAAATCGTAAAATAAAATAATTTTAAACAAAAAAAAACCGACTTCAAACGGGAAGGAAACTAAAAAGTTAAAAATAAGTTTACTTAGCAGAAAGTAATTCGTATTTTGATTTAGTTAATCAGAAATGATTAAATAAGTATTTTATAATTTTGAAGCAAATACAATAAGAACAAATCAAATACTATAAGTACCTTACTACAATAGGTAGCAAATTTGGATTGATAATACCTATAGCTACCTAGTTATTGTTTTATTTGGCACCAACTTCAAGATTATAAAATACTTATTTTATCATTTCTGATTAACTAAATCAAAATACGAATTACTTTATGCTAACTAAACTTATTTTTAACTTTTTAGTTTCCTTCCCATTTGAAGTCAGTTTTTTTTGTTTAAAATTATTTTATATAATAACCTGTCATGTAGATAGTAACATGAATCTATTTATAAGTCTACTAAAATATATAATTATTTTATTCTAAGTTACATTATCGGATAAAAGTTACCGACGAAAGTTACCGAGCTTATTAGCTGTGTTTGTTTTACCAGTTAACTACATAAAATATTCGTATATGATCAGCGCCCGCGTTAATAAATTTACGATTTATCGCTTTTAACTCAGCCATTTTATTTTTATTAGCGAAAATGACTTTATTCAACAAATCATAAAGATATTGGAACTATATACGTTATTTTTGGAATTTGAGCAGGAATAGTAGGAACTTGTTTAAGATTATTTATTCGAGAAATGTATTTACTCTGTCCGCTGTCACTCACCCGGTGAGAACATACCTTACCTTGCAGTAAATCTGCAGAGTATCAATGTTTTCAATAGTAGTACCTATATGCGTAAGTGAATTATAGCTATTTGCGAGTAACGCAGAACTATTTGATTGAGTTTGATAAATGTCTCCTACATTTATCACTGGCAACAAGATAAGGGTAGAATTGGAAAGCAAATTACTGAGCATTTATTACATTATTTAGATATCTCCATTTTTCAAATACCACAAAATAAATTTCAGTAGTAATAGAATAATACATATAAATAAAATAAGCTAAGCAAGGGTTGTTTTAAACAGTAGATAAATATGTTTGTGAATACAATCTTTGAAAAATATTAAGTAACTGTAGATTTAACAGAGGGTTATAATCGGGTCCGCGCCCATAAAAACTTACGTTTTGATTGTTATATAACTTGAACTGTATTATTTTTCCAACACGATTAATTAGATATGAAGCTTAAACAGATAAATAAAGAAGATTACTTAATTTAAATGAATACATTAGTATTATAAATGCTAAAGTAACTCTGTCTGTCTGTCTGTCTGTTACGCTTTCACGCCAAAATCACTGCACAGATTTTGATGACATTTGATATAGAGATAAATTAGACCTTGGAGAACAACATAGACTACTTTATCGCGAAAAAATGGCTTGAAGGGGTTGAAAATTTGTATGAAAAATCGTCAACGTATATACAGAGATATGTTAATTTGCGATATAAACGACATTCACTTTGGCGGAGCTGCGGCCAATAGCTAGTGAATAATAAGTAACATAAAGCACTTAAAACAGATTTGACATCAAATAATTTTGAACTGAACAAATAAAAAGTTATATTGACACGTTTACGGTAGAAGTCGCGTCACGTTTAAGTTAGTTTATTAGAAGTTTATGCGGAATTCGCAAAGTTAAATTATGTCTGACGAATAACGTGTTAACAATATTATTACTTATCAAAGTTACAGCAATTTGAAATTGCGTAAATAACAACAAATCTAACGATTTCTATGTTTTCGTAACATGAATTATCGCTCAAGCAAATTCTCAACCTATTTTTTTTATATTACTAATAACATACATACATGAATAACTTAACATCTCTCATTAATAGGGTAAGCAGAGACTTATAGAACGAAATTTGCTGCGATCCAAACATACTTCCTTGGCCTCTTCAACATTTATTAATCTTTTCATACACACAATTATCCAATGACGGATAATTA
The DNA here is from genome assembly GCA_963082885.1 of Parascotia fuliginaria. Classification (NCBI taxonomy): domain Eukaryota; kingdom Metazoa; phylum Arthropoda; class Insecta; order Lepidoptera; family Erebidae; genus Parascotia; species Parascotia fuliginaria. The sequence goes on from OY720186.1 coordinate 10,721,179, forward strand.
TATCCTTTGTCAAAACATCGCCTATTTGGTCCGTATACGTCCGTCTAAATACAAAAAAATATAAATAATAAATAACTATATTATTGCTACAAACAATAAATTTGATGCTGTTTTATTTTGTACGCTCAACTTTGAATAACTTTGAGTTGTTTCAGTATAACTTAATACGTTATTGATTTTCAAGTAAATTAATGAATTTGTTGTCTTTAATCGCCCCCACAACACACAAAAGTATTAATCGGTTGCTAAGTTAAATGAGAGAACAACATTGAATTGTGTCTCTGATGCTTTTGAGGCTTCCTAATAGCCATCAGAAACTTTTATATATCTTTAAAATATTGCTGTAACCCTTTACGTACTTAATTACATTATGAACGTTTTAAATTTCGATTGCTGACTGGCTTTGCCACAACTGCCAAATATTCGTAGACCGTCTACAATCAGCGTAGCATATTGGCGTAGAACCCTCTACATAGTAGCGTACCTAGCGATAAAAATGATTGTGGACGGAATAAGACGTGATAAAAAATATTACGCTATTAAGTTTAAAGGACGTTTAGAGGACTGGTTGTATTCTGGACGTTTTATGTATTGTACAAAATAAAGAACGGTAATAATTATTCGTCATAAATTAAGGACACTCAACGAAAACGTTTGACATTAATTTTACTCGTCTTTTGTTGAAATGAACATTGCTTTGTTGTTAATAAAAGACTAAATGTCGGCTCTCAGAGTTTAACTAATAGCAGAGTCACTAATTGTTACTTCAGAGCATCTTCGGTAATAGATTGTAAAGTTATTCGGCGCAACTAGCTCAAGTAAAGGGGTTATTAGACGATTCAATGAGTTTGTAGTGCCTTTAATTAAGAGGCTGAAGTATCTTGTTCTTTTATCACCTCAAGGTTTTTTGTTATTTGATGGTTTTACAGTAAATATTGATAAGTTCTCAATGTTAAAATTAACTATATTTCTACTATATGTATTCCAAAGATTTATTGTTTATTATGAGTATATTTTTATTACAAATTGTCAATATTAAAAAATATATATTTCTTTTTTATATTTAGGAAAATGTTAAATTTAGCAAAAACGTTATAAACGTATAAAAGCTTATGATTTGCACTAGACATAATATATCTCTTTGAGAGAGAAAAGTTTGTCATAATTACTATGATTAGAGGGTGAGTTGTTGACCAAAGTAAGGTAATATAAAATAGGACGAATCAAATCAATCAATAAGCCAACTGATTGATTGTCACTAGCATTATTATAGTATTCTTATAGATATTATATAGTAACATTAACCAGTAACCTTTTTTATTCTCGAGATGTTAAATTACTCATGTAACTTACTTCACTCCTCAAATCCTAATAGGACGAATAGAATTGTTTAAATATAATATTATCTATAAAAGAAACTTTTTACTCCCGAGATTTTGAAACTATCCCCTTAAAAGCTTCGTCTCTAAAGGTTTCGGCTCCACTTTGGGAATCCTACCCTAAACTTTTAGCATAAAACCGGTTTTACGTTGACCTTTTCATTTTGCGAACTGGAGATGTATAACATTTAACATTATCATTTCTATCTGTGTATAATTTAAACTACAAAAGATACCTTTTCTCCCTGTGTAAGCTTAAAAGGGGCAACTTATACATTAAAATGGTTTGCGGTTTATTGAAATTATAAGTTGCTTTCACCGTATTTAAGGTGCGGTTTATTTAAGTGGTGGCTTTTTAACTTTTATCTAACTGTACATTTTATTAAAATGTTTTAATGTACAGCAATAAAATCACAAGTGTTTCCAACGAAGAAAAAACTGCACTCAACACACTGTACGTTATAATATATCGCCTCTAGGTAAGGGCAAGTTTATTACCACACTAAGTATAGTTTCAAGCAGATATAAAACATTATTATCGGAACACCGCTTGATAGGAGGCAATTAAATATGCGACTTCAATACTATAGTCGATTAATACTTATAGTCAGTGAAAATACATGCAAATCTTAAAAATTAGGACTACATTTAATACCGGTCCAACGGTGCCATATTGACTATCGATATATCGAAGTGCTGCAGTGTTTGTATGAAAACGTCACCATGTCAGTACGAATTAATGGTCAGAGATCAAGACCTATCCAGTTGCAGCGAGGAAGCAAAGTTGCTCAGAGGGCGATGGAGCGGACTATATTAGTTGTCTTCCAGCGCAATCGTTTGAGAAACGTAGAAATAAAGGACCAAAGTAACTGATGTAGCTCGCAGAGTTGCTTCTCCGAAGAGGCAATAAGCAGGAAACATAGCTCGCCACAGAACTGACGGCCATTGGGGCAGAAAGGTTCTAAAGTGGTCACCACAAACCAGAAGACGCAGCGTGGGCAGATCCCTCACAAGGTGGACCGACGACCTTATAAGGGCGGTGGGCAACAGATGGATGAGGGTGGCGAACGTTGGGGGAGGCCTATGTCCAGCAGTAGACGACTGTTGGCTGATATGATGATGATTATATACCGGTCATCGGAACCCTACACAGAATGGGCCACAAACTAAGCTAAATCACCAACACTTGCGGGGTTGATAAATTGGCGTATAAATCAAATGGATGACGACAATAATTTTGATGTACTGTAGCTATATCCGCCGGCTCATCGTGGGACAAATTTCAGAGAAACACACCTGCGGCTCGCGATTGAGATCAAATGATATACTATAGATGTTCTACTGCTGTATTTTGTACCTTAAAAGCATTAAGATAGAACAAAATGATAAAAAATTGTACGTTAAAATAAAATCTATGAAATATCTCCCTGTATTGTAACCAAAATGTTTAAATTTCCTCATAATATAATGTCTAGACAATACAATACGAATATTTAGGAAAATGTTATATTGTTTGTGAGAACGAAATGAAGAAAGGGATTTTATACTAGTTTTGTATTTGTTTCCTGTAGATGTAAATATTTTTATTAGATACGGACTAGAAAATAATTTCTGTGCTAAAAAAGGTTTTATGAACATTGACAGCATAGACTAAAAAGTTTACACTAAGTCAAATTGAAACTAATGTATTCATTTAGATCATTAGTTTTAGTACTCAGCTTACACATAATTTGCGAATTCAGCAATCAAGAAGCTGACCGCAACAAGTATGCTTAATATTTTTATATTCTTTCTACTGTTACCTAGCTATAAGCTGTAAAATGATCTCTTACCACAAGTAAGACATATAGTACTTACCAATAATAACATCCAATGTCCATTATCTGTAAAGCAACAATTTTAATATTAGCGTAAGTAAGTAACACAAAGCACAAAATGAAAGGAAAGTACTATTGTTGGTACGGACTGCACCGTTGGTCTAGTGGTTAGTGTATCTGACTGCGACGCCGGGTGTCGTGGGTTCGATTCCCACGGAAGGCAAATATTTGTGTGATGAACATTTGTATTTGTCTTCAGTTTGGGTGTTTTCTATGTATTCTAAGTATGTATTTACAAAAAAAAGTACGTATATGTATTATATTTCAATTATCTAGTACCCATAACACAAGCTTTGCTTAGCTTGGGACTAGATGACGATGTGTGAAAAAAAAAACAAAAAAAAATTTATTTAATAAACAGTGAAGTTCAAGAATTCTGAGATGTTCTCTTAAAGAAAACACGTTGTATACTCGTAGGTTTAAGATGTTATATATCGCAGGTGAATAAATGTTTAAAGCATGGCATCGTATTTTGGGCCAAAGATTAATTAATACCATTCTATCATGTTAATTATTTCAAAATATGCAAAGAAAATGTTTTAGATATATTGCCATGAATATAATTTCTATTTCTAGACAATTTATATAGTTTCTGCCGATTTTAATAAATTGAGTGTCATTAAAGGCTCGTTCATCTCTGTCCAGCTTTAATGATACTCGTTAATCTCTTATGGAAAGTCATCTATTACGACCATCAAGACAACAACATTCTTTCATTCATCTTAGTTTTCTCAAAAATTTGTATCGGGTAAAGCTTTAAAATGTACTCGTATTATGCAGGTTTTTATTTTTTTGAGTTGTCATACATATATCGTTTTTAGCGATAAGAATAATTATCTATTTTAATTTATCTATTGTGTAAAAGGAATATTTTACCTGTCTATCTTTTCCACGAGAAAGCAAATAAAAGATTCGACTTAAAACAGGCCTTTGCATAAAATAATTTATTGGACCTCTAAAAGCCTCAAAAGATATTTTGCCATCAAAGAAAGTACCGGTAGCCACGAAAATTATAAATACTTATTTATTTCGTGGTTCATCAAGAATACCTAATTAGGTCAACAGTTGAGAGACTTGAAAGCAAGTGGGTAGCATTCCACCGAGGCATCAAATAAAATAACGTTTTTAGTCAAACCTGCACCACAACTTAAGTTTTCGTAAATGCTTAATTTAAATTCTGGATGCAGTTCTTCATTTTGAGTATCTAAATTAAAAAAAAGAATTTTTAATATGTAGTTTATTTCGTATAGATAAACAATATAAATGGTCTAATTATTTTTCAAGTTTAGTGAGATGCAACTAAAGGTGAAAGACACTCAGTTCTTTCACCCTTTTCACATCGCAGGTTATCAACCTCTTTAATTATCGCCAGTTTATATTAATCATTATACGAATAGTACAGCAGTTTAGTTTAGTTTGCAGTTTTAAATAGTATGTCCATGTATATTTAATTTTATACCCTAACTAGATTTCTGCGGCGCGGCTTAACCTGCGGTTACATTTTTGGTTACTGCTCTGCTCCCGTCCCTAGCAGCTAATGTTACATAGCCTTTAACCTTCCTCGAGAATTGGGCTATCAAACGCAAAAAGAATTATTCAAATCCGACTGGCAGTTCCTGAGATTAGCGCGTTCAAACAAACCAACATACAAACAAACAAACAAACTCTTCCGCTTTATATAATATTATAGATTTTGTTAAATTCTATAATGGCAATTTATTATTGGGTAACATTTTGTAGTTGTATCCAGCAGTAGACGACATAAACGGAGCCTTCTTTCGATCCGCCTGATGGTAAATAGTTATCATAGCGAGGTTGCTTTCAATACCAGAAGTATCACTTGCGTATTAATGACTATTTTTATTGAGAGGCAAATTGCATTTAGAGCACCCAACCGATGAAACGGGGCAATTTGTCAGACGAAAAACTCCTCTGTACAACGAGTTTTTTTTTTAATAATCTGCACAACTTATTCAATTCAAATTATTCAGATAATAAAATCCATAAATTGTTAGTAGAATCTTACAAACTAATGGTTAGTAGAAAATTAAAATTCGACATTTAAATTAATTAATTATTTTGCACACATAATTCTTAATTATTGGCGAATAAATATTCTCCGCAATTGTTTTTAGGATACTGTTGCCACTAACCCTCAGTCTAGTTACCAGCGATGCTGCTTTCTTTCTAAGTAATGCATAAAAGCCATCTGTATGGTTTTGTGCAAACATCGCCGATGCACTACACCAGCGGGGCAGTCTCAACAGTATCCTAAAAATATTATTATATTGTACACGAAGGACATCTAGCGACCTTTTGGTATAGCTGATCCACAGGCTTCCCGTGTACAGACTTTGGCAGTACGCTTTAAATAAAGTAATTTTCACTTGGTCTGTACAGCGGGAGAACCTGCGAGCCAACATGTTACCTCGGACCGCTAGTGCCCTTCGCTCTCTCTCAATGTCGACATTGTCCTTAAGGTCATCGGTAAGTATATGCCCCAGGTACTTGAATTTTGTTACTCTTTTTATGTTCAGCCCATTCAGCGAGAACTTTGGGGTATAGTCAGGACATTTACCGTCGGCCTTAAAGACCATGTATTCACATTTTAGAACATTGTAGATAAGCCCGTGCCTCTCCGCATAACTTTCGCACGCTTTCAACATGGCCACGACCGACCCCGCGGTCGGACCCAACAGCACCATGTCGTCCGCGTAGCTGATACTATTGATGTTGACACCACCTACTCGACATCCATCACACATGCTGCTGAGCTCAGCCACGAGGTCATTGATATACATATTAAAAAGCCTAGGAGACGTGAGCCCCCTCTGTCTAACGCCACATTCCGCCTTGTATGGCTCAGAGAAGGTGTCAGACCATTCAACCGTGTTGACTTGATTCCCATACCAATACTGCATGATTTTGATTAGATCACACGGTACCTTCCTGCTTCCCAGCTTCCTCCAAAGAAGGTCATAAGACACAAGGTCAAAAGCCCTGAAAAAATCCAGGAAACAAGCATATACCGGTGTCTTACGGTCTGTGTAGTATTGCACAGTATTCTTGAGACTTAAAACGGTCATTTCCGTAGATAGATCTGTTTGGAAACCGAACTGAGCGTCGTTTACGCCACAATATTCCTTCAGGCGAGAGTCAAGAATACTGTCCAATATTTTAGCACAGGTGGTCGCAAGCGAAATCGGTCTGTAATTCCCCCTGTCCGAGATATCTCCTGTTCTGTTTTTGACTATCGGTATTATTATAGTCTTCATTAGTTCTGTTGGTAAATGTGTACTAGTGTAGTGACTAATGCACATTGTGTAAAACAGAGACAGCACCCTCGGCAGGTGAAATCCAGCATATTTAAAATGCTCGATACTGAGCCCATCGTGTCCAGGCGATTTTCCTCTGTTTATTTTTTTTATAACATCCCTAACTAGTTTAGCAGAGAAAAATGTCAAGGTTTGCACTCCCTCACTGGGGGGTACAGCATCAGGCATCCATGTTGATGGACCAAGAGAGGAACTCACCTTAAAATGTTCACTAAACATGTTTGCAATACCCTTTGGATCGCTGATACCACCTACGCTTGTCGGCAGGCCAGGCTTACTATCTATTTTATTTGTAGACTTCCAAAACTTAGAAAAATTTTTTGATGACCATTGTTTTGCTATGAAATCCATTTTCAGCTGATCTTGGTGGTTTTGGCACCATTTTAAGCGACTTTTAAATATTTTACGACCCTCACACATTTTATCATACACATCACCACTCGATGGTCTGCCGTGTCCTAACCACATTTTATATGCTGACCTGGCCTCCCGGTAAGCGTCCCCAACGTGATCATTCCATCCAGACGAACCTTTCCGTCTTCTTGGTCTATGTTTTTCGCCTTTATGTGTAAGTTCTGCTGCAATGCGTAAACTTTCAATAATTTTCGAATATAACCTATCTAAGATATTTTTATGTTCGACTATACTGCAATAATTATTACAACACTCAGTAAATTCTGAAGGAAAATCAATATCACGAAATATAGCATTGCAGTGATTACGATAATTACTAATTTGTGACTCGTCATTAAGTGACTTAATAACTAACTACAGTAACGGGCCACGTACAAACTTTTGGCAAATGTCATTGTTATATAGAAACAAAAATACTAGCAGTAACAACAGAATGTTTCAATGTACACGAGTACATCGAAACCACAAACAATTTATTTGAATAACATTTACGGGATTTTTTCTTTTCCTCTCGGGATTTTATCCACGTGCATGTGAAAGATAATATATATTTAGTGAAGTAAGATATGTGGCAAATGAATTATAAGGTAAGTAATAGGCAATACTTTAGAACACATTTCTACATTATAGCGTCAAGTTTTTTGTTTGTCAAAGGGGTAAGCAGTGTTGTATAACTTCTAAGTTTTGCCTTCAGTGACGAGTCCCATGTAATACGGAGCGAGTCTATTACCATTTTAAGGCATAATTTTAAAATTCATACTTCGCAGAATTTTGAGACATCAAATACAATAGGTTGCACTTTATATAAAAAGTATTGACACTCCGTACACATAATTTAAAATTTCTGTAACTCCCTAACAAATTGTAAATTTTAATCTTGTTTCAATAATTTACCAAAGCCGTTACTTTGATTCGATTTTCTTTTACCTACCTATCAAAGTTTAAATTACACTGTCCTTTATAACAGAATATCGTACGAATTAGAGCTTTAGATTTTATACCTCAATATTAACTTTAGAATTTGTAAATGTAAAAACTTTGTCAAAGCTTAAAACAACATTTACCTTTAAGCTTTGATTTCGAATTTATGTACTTATTTGAATGTATAGACAGATACAAATCAATAATAGCATGCGATATTGAATGGGATATCAAATGGATGACCATTAGCTTTGTGATGCTTTGAACGACTTCTGTGGTGGTTCACTCCGACTAATTAGTTGCCTGTTCGGCTGAATGCTCGCTCCAATCCAGATTACGTGTAACAACGTTCATTATACGTGATTTACACATAACCCTTTGAATAGAACCACTGAGCGTCTAAATTAATATCGTATTGATCAGGAATATCTGAATCAGTTGAATGAATACCATATTACGATGTTTGGTATCAGATTTTCTAAAGAACGTACTGCTAAAAGTTTGAATGAGATGAAAAGGATTCATTAGTGCTTGTATGCGCTATCAATTGATTTATGACACTGTTTTAAAATTAAATCAAAGATGTTTATATTTTTGTGAAGAGTTATTGCATAAGGTTTGCGACTACAACATTTAAGTGGTAATGCACAGGCTGAGCTATCTTACAAATTAATCTCAAAATTGAGATTAGATTTGTTTAAGAAATGTTTAGTAATATGCTTTAGAACCAGTTACCTTATTCTTAAACCGATCGTGAAGTTCGTCGTATTTAAAAACTGATTCAAATGTTGACATTACTGATGCAACAAATTTTAAAACTCTTTATCGAGATTCTATAGCAGACTAACAAGGTCTACTTTTTCTTTTTTCTTCTATTTGAAGCCGTTCAAAGTTCAAGTTAGCTGTTCTCTAATTATGCCTGTTCTGGTAACACTCTTAGTCATATTCGTTCTATAATGTATGTAAATCTTGTTATATTTTCTGATTGGGGCTTCCGTTGTACGCCAGCACTTGGACCCTTTTGGATCTTTTGCGCTACATATACATATATTTTGTGACACGTGACTAGAATATACTGCTTACCCTTTGAGGAAAACATGTTAAATATAAAAATGTAGTTATTGTACGCTTTTGTTATACTGTCTGTGCTGATATTATGCCTCTGAATAGACATATTCACTTGCGCACTTTCGCTTTCACTTGTCGTATAAATATTGCAGTTACTACGAGTATAACTTTTGAAAAATCTTTATGCATAATATGAAGCTTAAAAAACTCTAAATATTAAAAATAATTGATTAACTTAACTCTTCTTGCTTATTATACTAACATACAAGTAAGTAACAAACTTGTCTTAAAAAATTGCAGTGCCCAAACGTATATGAGGCATGTGGTTTACGGCTGCTTCTGACATTGAAAGATTTCGTCATAAACCGACTCCTACGTAGAAAATAAAAATAGTTTTATCATTCGCCCTCTTAAAGATAGGGCGAATAGAAACAAAAATACGTGCCTATTCGAGCCTGAATGGGATACTGATATGTATTACACTCAGATTGTTTCTGTAAGATATTTTAAAAGAAACTCTCATAGAATAGGCTCTGTGTCACGGTTGATTATAGAATTAATACTCAATTCACGAACACAAGTCAAGAAGCCCACAAGTCAATTTAAAGCTGCAAAATAATAAAATCTCTTATCTTTGGTGTTAATCCATCTTAAAAATAATAATTTATAATGAGAGTTGCCTTAATAATAATCACCAGTACAAGAGTTTTCTAAAAACATTTTGTATTTATATTGTTATTATATATTTATTATAAGTTTGGAATTGTTAACTTATTAAGAGCAAACGTGATGATCAATGTTCATACCGTCTCTCTGAGAAAGGGCCTTTGTCTCACAATAGGGCAACGGGAGGTACTACTCCCATCAATCAGCTGACGAGATGGACATTTAGTTAAAGGTATCGACAAATCATGCGAAAACCACATAATATTATTCAGAATGACAAATAATACACCATTGAATAAATGAGTCATTCACCAACTCGACACGATAAAGTCAATCCCTAGAGATAAATTTGCATAATAAAGAACAGTTTTACAAAGGCTTGTTATATTCGTAGTAGTAATATAAAATTCTGTAGTAGTAATATAAAATTGATAAATTATATATATATATTTCTATTATATATATATTCGGCGTGCCAGCTGTTTTAGAACCTAATGGTTTGGCACGAGACGATGGCAAGAGACCAGATGGTATGTCTTTGCTGCCATGGAAGATGGGTAGGCCTTTGGTAAGGGACGTAACCTGTGTCGATACCCTTGCGCCATCTAACCTTCCGGGCTGTGCAGGCTGTGCTGGTGCTGCCGTTGCAGCTGCGAAAAGCCTCAAGCGGCGCAAATATAGTAACCTAATAGGGTGTTACATGTTTGAGCCGTTTGGGGTTGAAACGCTCGGACCATGGGGTCTGAGAGCACGAGCTGTTTACCAGGAAATTGCCAAGCGCCTTGTCGAGGCTTCACGTGACCAGAGGGCTGGCTTATTCTTTGCTGCCAGTCTTCTGGCCACGTTGCCAGATGACAGCGATGCGTAGGAGTACTTCGACGCGATTTAATCCTTGTTTTAGTTTTTATTCTTTGTTACGTTTAAATATAATAAAATAGGTCGAATTTTATTTTAATATTAATTTCTGTAAATTTTCTGTACACTCGAAGAAAAATTTATTAATTTATTGATGACTAGCTGCGTCCGGCGGCTTCGCCTACGCGAAAATTGCTATATGTTTAATTAATGTAACTCGGGATTCAGAGCGATTTGCGGGATAAAAAGTAGCCCATGTAAATATAAAGTAAATCTATCTACATACCAATTTTCACCGAAATCAGTTTAGCGGTTTAAATTTAATATGGTGGTTAATTATTCTTAAACTTTCTAAATCACCGCCCAATTTTCTTAGTTTTTCTTTCATAAGAACCTTCTCCTGACAATAACAAACACAACAAAAAAAGAATTAACGAAATTGATCTAGCCGTTCACGCGTGATGCCATGACCAAGGGAAATATGGATTCATTTTTATATATATATATAGATAGATATACTTGAATGAGGATGTTAAGAAAAATTTTCGTCACCAATTGGCACCACTTTGGTAAAAGGTCTTCCATTTTGACAGCGTTATCAAAATAAATATTTTCAATGTTAATATGGGCAATTTAAATGTTTAATTTACAAAATGGATAATTCACGTGCTTATGGACAAAAGAAAATAGCTGAGAGGGTTTTCTAAAATGGCGTTCACTAGGTGGTAGCACAGATATGTCAGGTCTATTGGTCAAGCGCTGTCAAAAAGTTAACACCGATTGACCAAATGTGAAAGTAAAACTGGAGCCATATGGTGGCGATAATTTTTCTGAATACCCTCATTCCAAGACAAATTTTCTATTAGGTACTTACTAATTTGGTGCATGTACTAGCAAATACATAATGCTGTCAAGCTTTGTGTTATTACGGCGAATTGTGATATCTCCTGAATAAAATTTCTATATTTATTTTTGTCAATCGAGTAATAGAGAATCGTAGTTTCTGAGAATCGGAGATAGGTTTCATCTTTTCATTTCTTATTTATTTCAACCTCGCGGTAGTTACGGTTAGCAACAGAGGACATAGTCATGATCATAAATTACGACAACTAGTTACTACACTAAATAAATTGTATAAAAAAATAGGACAGTATAAAGTATCTATTAGGAACGAAATTATATATACATATTTTCGCAGTATTGGTAGAGTAAATATTTATAATGCCGTCGCATGAACACTTCAATGGGTTTTAAAAAAGATAGTACTTACCGGTACCCAATGTCTTTTAAAACGTAAGATAAATGTTTTATAACACCTACACTACATATATCAATTTAGAATATTACACCCAATGGTCTTTTAGAAGTAATAGAAAGTCTAAGCAAGATTTTCCTTTTAAAAAACTAGGCTTTGTAGAAAACTAACAGTATTAAGTGAAATTTATTGTTTTAACTTCGGATTTTTATACAATTATCGTATTCGTAAATAAGTTTTAGTAGTATTTACTTTTTACCATTATGTACATTAATTGTACTAATACTATGGTCTTTATCTTACGTAAATATGTTTTTATGAAATACTTGTGTGATCTTGGTCTAATATTTAAAACGACCCTTACTCTTCCCTTGAAGAAAAACTTTTATCCTATGCTGTAAAAAATACACAAAAGATGAGATGGATTACTAGTTATAATAAAAATAACTACCTACCTGAAAAGATGCTAAAACGTTAAAATACAAACGCGTCTGCACAAAAGAATAAAAATAACAAAAAGAAAGATTAAGACGTCACTGCATTATTATCTTTTATGCAGTTTACATATTCGGTTTAAAGATATTTGTTTTCTTAAAAAAGAACAATATTACAGTTCACTTATATTGAGAAAAATAAAATATTTTAACAAGGATGCATTAGGGTTGTGATTTTAGAGTAAGATCAACTAAGTAGGTGTACCTAGTTGAACGTGTATGTGAAGTGTAATAGATTCTGTTCCAGTGTGTTTCTTTTATGTGTTCTAATATACGTGTTTTTAATATGATAAGGTTTTTACTATTTGTTAAGGTGTCTGGTTGTCTGTTGTAAAGTTGTGCTCCTTCATATTGTATGTTTTCTTACCGTAGTTTGTTCTAGGTAGTAAATAAAATATAATATTATCTACTGTTCACGTGCAAACATGCAAGAAAAATGAAGACCCACACTTCATTTTACTTTCACCTTTTACCGAGTGGGTCACTCGAGGTAAATGGGTTACTTTATACGCATAGTTGATAGAGAAGACCTACATTATCTACTTTCATATTACAAACTACCTCTATTTACGTGCGTACATGTTGTATATAATTCTTAGCTATATCAATATTGGAAAAATAATTTTGAAACATATAAAAGTGGATTCTATTTATTGTCATAAACAACTTAATTTTGTAAGTCGACTTTTAAATTGTATTTTCACAGCTAAACTTCAAATAATAGTTAATTTATGATACAAATAGTTATAGAGCTGCAAGTTACAAGTCACGTATAAAATAAATTAGCTGTACGGGCAACCTAAAAAAAAAGTTTTAAATTTTCTTTTGCACATAGATTGGCTCACGTTATACGACATACATACATCATCATTATACAAATTAAACATCTAGCTTGCGCAAATTACAGCCGGCCGCATCGCAACGCACTGCTGCAACACACCCGAAGGGGTTGACAGAGGTGTTTAATTTCTCAACAGAAACACCCAATACCACTTTACTCAACCCGGAGATCGAATCCGAGGTATTTCCGTGGTAATCTGTACACAGTACCACCAAACACAGAGGCCAGTCTATGTGCTTTGACGTAATTTTGAAAAGTGGCGCTCTGCGGCCGTAGTATGCGCTAGCTTTTAGTATTCTAGCATGAAGTTTATCAGCTTTAGATTTATGTGACTAGTTGAAGTTAGATAACCTACACCTGTAACTACGATTGGTGGTGCTAACTTCTACACAATATACTATTAAAACTTGTGCTGTTTCAAGTTTGATAGTATTCAGTCACACTCGTATTAATGAAGTTTGTAAAGTTAGTTAAAATGTTTTGAAGAAAAGCTTATCTTGTATTTACGATCAGTCCAACTTATGAGACAGCGTGGGCATTATAAAATAAGTTGGGTAATAACACACTTAAAACTAGTCGTATTTACGACGATACAACACTTGTTTAATCTTCATACTTATAACTTAATAATAGGTTAAAAGTGCTGCTGTGTTAAGGATTTCGCTTATAGAAATGTGGTATGCTAAGTGTCGACTTATATTTAAACGTAGCTTTATAAGTATTAAAAAAGGAATACCTACCTTTATAAGATAAGTCTATAAATGGTAATATAGTAAAGCTTAGACCGAGCAAATGTTTATATTTTATGAGTCAATAATTAAGGTTTATTGTTTAGCACCAAGTTTGTTTGTTTACCAATTTTGAACGTGGGTTTATATATTAGGGTATCCTATCAGGTAGCTGGAAAAAGGTATACGTGGGTGCGAGTAAGAAACTACGAGCTACTGAGACTGTCGGCTAAATTTGGTTATACCTATTATACCTATATGTATTTGTCTTTAGTCTGGGTGTTTTCTATGTATTATAAGTATGTATTTACAAAAAAAAAAAAAGTATGTATATGTATTATATTTCAGTTATCTAGTACCCATAACACAAGCTCTGCTTAGCTTGGGACTAGACGACAGTGTGTGATAGTGTCCACATATTATTATTATTATTATTATTACCTATCTATAACGTTAAGATCGTTTAAAAAAATGTGTAAGCGTAGTTTAAACTATTGTAGTTAGTAGTATTAAAGAAAATGACAAATAGTTTTTGCAACTCTATACATATTAAAAAAGGGATATCCAGCCATTTACGACCATCATTTTGACTCTTGTAAGCTTATTGAATACCAAGCTATATGACACTCAGGAATCTTAAAGACTGCTAAACCTACTGACTTGGTCCCCGCTACAAATTTTATCAGGAGATTAAATAAAACAGTTCAAAAAATCTTCTAATACCCTCCGTTACAAAGGAGGAGCCAAATTTAATCTGCATGGGATTATGACCAACTAAAAGCAGGCACTACCGATAAAATTAACAAAAGTTTATGTTTGCTTTGAGTCCATTATGAAATTTTAGTATTGTGGAGTCTGTTTTCATAATAAAACAGTGGTTAGAACTTGTTAGTAAGCCTGTGGTAAGCCTCCATACGTGCCGCAATACGTTCAAGTTTGTATAACTGTTGTTGAATTCATGCACAGAGGTCTTCGAATGAATGAACCACACGTTAAGCTGTTGAATGTTGTACGTTGGGTATTGACTACGGCGGTCTACCGTTGGAATTGTTAGTAAAATTGCCTGCCAATGACAGGCGTTGTTTAATAGTGCAGGAAGACTATAGAAATTAGGAACGAGTTCTAACTTCGACATAAATTCCTCTAGATATTACAGCGTAAGGACACCATATGTGCACGTCATTGTGTTCATCATTATTTGATTTCAACTAATTTTAAATACCGGATTATAATACTATTTAAACATACGTAATAAACATTTAATTTATGTTCCATGTTATTATGATAATCTACAATTCTTGGAATACCTAATATAAATAATTTTGCCCTTTACCTATATTTTGATACAAAATTAAATTAAATTAATATTTTATGTAAAAGAGGACATCATTAATATTTACTAACGTTACTACTACCTAGGACTATAGGAGCTGAAAATAATTGCAATCTTTTTCATATTATAAATTATATTATTATTAATTTTAAATTTTAGTTTAGTTAACAAGCGATAGAGGCACTTGTTGTATTTTGTTTAATATTTGCTGTTTTACATAGTCTACGTAGTAGTAATTACTTCTATTCAACGCTGTGCATTGTTTGTACAAGCCATGTTTAATGAAATACCGTGAGTCCGTGAATTTTCATAAACCCATACCTTTTATTATGTTTAAAATGTTTTATGAATAAACATTTTTGCAGATTTTGTTTATTGTATTTACATTACGATAAAGAGAGATTGCTTGAAACATGTTTGGAATTAATGTTACCTATAGAGATCTGACCCCTAATGTGAAGTGTAATAAAATTACAAATTGAACTTCAACATCAAGCCTTAAAAAAGGTTTCACCAACCCTCATTTGGTTATCTATCTACGAGCTTTGATCGACAAAAATCAAACGGTTATCAAAGCAATCTCTCTGTCCATAACCAATACAGATAATTAATAATATAAGAAGTGTTCGCGTAGGCGTACATAATATAGAACGGCAAATTACCATAGTCGAGTGTACTTAGGACGTCTTCATATCTCTCTATATGCCCAAACAACTGCTGATGTAGGTAGCGTGTGAGATACAGCTAGAGGAGTTTTGTGTACTTACATATAATTAATGTTTTTGTTTTGCTATTGAGAGAATTGATAAATAATGAGTACATACTTCTACTGACGATGGAACGCATCTTAAATATAAGCTATAAATCTTTATATAAAAGCTTCAAGATTTTAAAAGCATGAATGTCAGTGATCGCAGTAAGGTGAATTTATTATGCCCGTACGTAACACTACTGTCAATTACCGAGTATTTCCATAATGACCTCTTACGTCACTCAGGGATAAACAATAAAAATAATTTGTAACGTATAATTTACATATTTCATATTCATAGTAAAAGAATACAATAAATAAACAACGTTCAAATATTAAAGTTCTATTTCAATTTCATCTAAAATCTAGATAGTCAAACATTCCTATTTCAAACGAACGACAGGTTCAAGACAGCTGATACCATTTACCCTCGAGCAGGAAGTCTAAATCTCCGAAATATCGTATAGATTCAGTAATATAACCGTCTGTATACAGAATACGGTAATACGATACCGAAGTATTACGGTAACGTAAGCTCGTACCGAATACTGTTACCCGTCACTCCCTTTGATGTGACATATAGTTACGTTGCGTACTCGGACGCTGTTGTTTTAAACTTGGAACAGCGTGAAATTACATGACAGGTCAGTGCGCGTGAGGAGCGATAGGTAGCTTTACTCAGTGTGTTTTTGGTATTTTTGTAATATTACTTGACGGAAAGAATATTTAAATTCATAAAAAAACAATTTTTAATTTGTACATTAGGAGGCAAACCTGTTGCCATTAACCGGACACAATTTCAGGCTCCGAAGTGAAAATTTCTCTATAGAAAAATTCAATGTCACTTTACCTGACCCGGAATCGAAACCAAGATATTTGCGTGGCAGTTGGTATACAGTACTTACCACTAAACCACCAAGGCAGTTTATTTTCTATTTTTAAAATAAGATATACTTGCATCAATTTTATACTTTTACATTATTTTATAACTTTGAGTGGGCTAGGTAATTAGTTGGATTGAATTGTTTAAGATACCTAGTGAAAAAGTAATTGTTTAGGTTTTGGTATTTACGTACTTTAACATGTGTATTTATAGGTAAAATTATAATACTGAGAAGCGGTTTCATCTCCGGACGGGAAAAGTGGCACTATATTTTCTCGTATTTGTAGCAAAATTTTAAAGATGAGAATGAAATCGGATATTGTATCCGGTATGGTAATAAGATTATCTCCTGTTACATAAAAGCTAACGTAGTTATTTAAACTATAATGTTTTTTTAATAAACAACTAAGTTTTTATCGACGTCTATTACAATTTATTTAAATATCTCTAAAATAGCAATAGGTATTTAATCAGCGAGAAAACATTCCTTGTATTTTTTTTATTTGAGAAACATACAGTTGCAATAAATATATATAATAATTTACTTCTATACATATATTATTTAAAACAGTTTCCACTACGTTACTATAAAAAGCGCCTAAAATTACAAATTACAAATATATTGTGCACAATGTAAATAACGAAGGAAGTGAAAAGTAAAAGCTTAGATAATTTTGAGAAAAAGAACCTATTCAGGTTTCCCATTAGCGTCATTGAAATGAGTATTAAATTCCATTGCTTTATTATAACAATTAACGCCTAAAGATATTTGAAAATGTGTTGTTTGCATGTTTGTGTATGTGTGTATGTGTGTTTTAGTGTTTATGATGTCATTAAATTTAGGACCATTATTACAGCTTGCGTATAAACGCAATAATTTTAATGCCAAATGACGTCATATTTCAGTTTACACAACATTAGGTTTAGTAAGTCAAACCTTGTTAGTTGGGAGGCAATTGTATTCTTCGCCTTGCTTGCCTTTAATAAGTCAGTTCACTTTGTGAAAGGTTGCGTGTGTCTTCCAGTTTCTGGTCGTCCCTCCAGAACTGCAATCAGCTTAAGCCTTAGAGTGTCCCTTTGGTCACCGGTGACCCCTAAGCAATTTTTTTTAGTTTACTTGTGTTACCGTTCAAAATGTTAAAGACAATAAGTATCTATTTTTATAGAAGAATTGCTTGCATTTCTTCGATTCTGCCATTTTATGCTGAAATTAGCTAAGATACCGTAAAATAACTGATGGTATAGTCGAGGTAGATAAAGGCCATACCTACTATATAACGTAAAAGTACATCCGATGTGGCATAGGCTAACAATCAGTACTTGATTCGCTCTCTAGGCTCTGTGCCTATAGTTTACAAAAGCGAGCCGTTGATTACTCCCGGGTAATACGGCCTATCTTCGACCAACTTTGTATTGTTCAAATCACCTTGGTACGTAGTAAATTTCTTCTAGGGACGAAGTAAAATCTTTGCTAACAACAAATAAGTTTTTTGTGTCGACTGGCTTGAACTCAGGATAATAAATATAAAGGGAAGTTTAACGTATGTGACGTCTGTGTTAAATATTTGTTTCATGTAATTCACAAATATTGCATTCGTGAGACTGTGTATAGGTATCTATATTGCATCCGTTTTTTATACGTTTGTAAAATCCGTTCCACGCAAATATAACTCATACTATGGTGCAATGTACTACAGATGGCTAATCAATACTGTTTGGAGTGGTTGGCATTTGAAGAGGGCTTGAAAAATATATCACTGGTAATGAATGAAATGTTTCATAGTTTTGTTGTTGGTGATTTTTATATTAACGTGACATTTGCGCAAAGTATCTTTTCAAGGACAAAGTATCTTTTATAATATATCTGTCCAGACTCAACACTCCAAAAAATTAAAAAAAAACGCATCAACAAATTTTGCAAACAAACTTTGAAAACATTGTAAAAATGCCAAAAATATTTCTTTAAACTCTTCAAAGCGGCAACATTCCAGGATTTCAGTGCAAACGGAATGCCTTGTAACATGCCAGAAAAATATCTGTTTGTAATAATGAGGTAGCGAGAACGTGGTCCACTTTTGTTAAAGGTTAGAAAGGTGGTCGAAATAACGGACGGGGGGAGGGGGGAGGGGTGCAGGACGATGATGTGACGTTACCAGTTGTAAATGTACTAGTTGACTCAGAACACGTTACGCCAAGCGCAACGCTGTGTGAGGTCATTATATTGACTACCGTAGTAGATCTTTTCTGGTTTCAGGATCGATTGGAGAAGTATTACCCTCTCATAGAATATCGATGTAAAATATTAGAATCTATGCTCATGTTTCGTTCGTTGAGTGAGAGCGTCGGCAACCCAGTCACATTCTCGGTTCCCTTTCTTTTCCCTTTTCTTCCTTCATCACCTTCTTCCTACAATGTCGGCAATGGTTTAGTTGTGTTTTCTAAACATTATTTGTGCAATGCTTCTATAATGCTTCTATAATGCAGCCATATTCATATCTTACGGTTGCCACTTCTTTTTTGTATAGCCTACCAAAGTGACTCCACCCCGCCTGATGGTAAGCAGTCAGTAGAATGCTGCTGGTATGATGGCCTCCACTATGACGGCTGGGAATTAATGGGGTAGCTAAAGGGAATGAGGGCGGTGAGGAAAGAGGAAAGGGGTAAATTGGGCCTCCGGCACTCTCACTCATCGAACGAAACGCAGTAGTACGGATACTACTACTCTTACGTCGGTCTTCTATGAGAGAGTAGTACTTCCCCGGTCGATCCGACCCATTCATGCTGAAACCAGCATAGATTTACTACCGTAGAATCCCCTTACCATCAGGTGGGTCTGTGCTTGTTTGCTACCAAAGTTATATAAAAACTACTTCTCGTCGCAGTCACTGTCCCATCCGCTGTCTGTGCCAACCTCAAAGATTAATACGTTATTATGAATTTCTCTGAACCATACTCAATGTGCAATACACAACCTGTATAATGCAATAATACTTAGTCGGAGAATTGTTCACTTTGTGTTATGCTGCGAATAACTCGTTTCATTTGAAATTCACAAAGCACATCGCAATGAAATTGTTTGTTTACGTTAGTACCGTGTGGTATTAATGAGCCCGAAGCGAAAAATGATAAAATGTTCAATAGAAGTTACGATTTTCATTATTTTGGACGTGTGTAAGTGCGGTTAAGCAATTAGGATGATCTTTATTGTGATCCCATTTGTTTTAGAAATTGTGATTCTCTATATTTTCTGTCATTGATTTTGAGTAAAATGTAATGATATTCTAGAGACCATGGGTGTCCTTGACTCGTATGCACATAGATCACTGCATATTTGATCTCAAAGTTGGGTTCAAAAAGGAGGCAAATAATAATGTTAGCCAAGTTTAGTAAGAAAACCTAGGCTTTTATCAAAAATAACTTCTATGCGGAAGAGAATTGTCCTAAGTGTTTAAAAATAGATTAGTACTGTTATTTCTATAGATTTCTATGCAAAGCAGCAACAATACGTGCCACGTAGCTGTTTAGGTCGTCACTAGTTGCACACTATCGGGTATTAAGAATTCAATCCTCAAATGGACCAATATTTGTGCAATCCATTTACAAGTTTTAAAAACATTGATAGCTTGGAAATAAAGTACACACAGAATCGGAACAAACATTTATGCATGCGCATGTTTCTCTCGTGTGAGGATTGAGTTCTTCAAATACAGCGCAATGAAAATGGAAGTGTGACCGCAAACCACTGCGCTGTTCGTGCTGTTATGAATGTTAAACTGCATGTACAGTGAATTAACTTAGACTTTCAGACACCATATTATTTCATTCAGTATTATTAGCAAAAAATACTATACGAGCACGTACTTAAGAGAGGTAGTTGAACAGATGCAGCTAATGTATCAATTGTCGTCTGTTGTGCCATGAGGTGTTTCGTATAGGTACTTCTTTACTACCAAAGTTGTACTAAAAACGTTACTACATATACTGTGTTGTGAATTTTTTAACGCCCGAAGTATGAAAAACGTGATGTAAACCTTATCCTCCTTTCTTTAATTATTTCTGGTACGTCTACCTACCACTTCTAATTATTTCACGTTTTTCGTTCAGTAAACTTAAGTAATAATGAGGACAGTATTTTCTCATCATTTTTTGAGTACGTGTACTCAAAAATGATATGGAAATACGTTGTACAGAAAACTGAAATTTGTTTGTAGAATTGTCAAATAAAAAGCTTTCCTGAAAAACTAGGCAGTTATTAAGAAGACTCTTTCAAAACTATTGCCCATGCAACGAATTGATCTCGTCTAGAAATTGGGTTATGGAGGATCACATGTGTTACAAGTAAAACAAGTGATAATTGCTTACGATGGGCAGTCAACCTCAATAGTGGAGAGAAAGGTTCGACAATAAATGAATGAGTGGGTGGATAATTGTTCATTGAACTGCTGGACTATCAGTTATTTTAACAGAAAACAATAATTTCTGATTACTGCCGTAACCTAATAAATCGTACAGTAATTTGTTAATTTTTTTATCTGGAGATTAAACATTTTCGCTCTTTAAATAGATTTCATTTTAAATGGTCTAAAGACTTAAAATTGATTTTGTGGCAAGATTAACAAGGTTGTTGAATTTAGTAGATTCGCTTGGTTAGTTTCAAGTTATTTCTGTATGAATGGATCTTAAAATGTGCTGAGGAGCGAGATATAAACGAACATCTAATAAGGTTGGAGGGAATTCAAACAGACATTTTTATTTTATTGAGTTTGTAAGATTTGAATAGTGGCGTGAAATTTTTATGCTAACGACGAACAGGTTACGACCAAGCTGGCTAATAAATTATTTTTATTTTATTCAAAACGCAGTCTAAGTAAATCAAGAGCTAATTGAAGTCTACGTACTTGTAAGCACTGAATGGTATCTCAATACTCAGTATGTTATTGTAATCTATAATGTTGTATCTTAGTATTAATTATCAACCCCTGCATAGCTGCATAGATTAAAACTGTATCAAATTATTTGTCTTACACTTCATAAACGTCAATACTAGTAAATTTCTATTATATCCTTATTTTTTTCATTTTACCACGAAGGTAACACATATTTAACCTTATTAACGCTTACCATAAACTTACAAAAAGATTTAATCACTTGCGTATACATTCCACGGTCAAATAGACAATTTGTTTGATCTGACCCTACGATCCAATCCGAAAGCAATTGATGATTGGCCACCTGTGAAAACGGTCACGAAGTAGGCCGTTGTTGTGTACCCATGGACGGCTCGCTCTTTATTAGTTTCCGTCTCAATACTGTTCGTTGTCACGTAGGTAAGTTTTGCAGAGTTTGAAGATGTAACACAGTACAGATTTTGTAAGTTGTTTTTCTTTCAATAGGAAAAAAAATCCGATCTTTCGAAATGTTTCACCCGCGTCTATGCTTGCATGATGATACATAGCCTATAACCTTTCTCGAGAACTGGGCTATCAAAGGCAAAAATATTTTTCAGTTCTGACTGGTAATTCCAGAGATTAGCTCGTTCAAAAAAACAAACAAACAAACTCTCACGCTTTGTATAATTGTAGGTATAGATTATTATTTTTTTATTTTTATTTTACTTCATTCCATATATTTTTGTGAAATGGATGGATAGAAGTATGATAACAAAAGAGATTTATGGAGCGGAGATGCCTGGTAAAGTTAATAGGGGTCGCCCTAGACAGACATACTTAGACTCAATAGGTGATTTGTTGACAGAGGGCACAATTACAAGCACCCGTAACCGAATGTGTGTATGAAAAGACAATTAAATGTCGAAGAGGCAAAGGAGGTATGTCTGGATTGCAACAAATGACCGTCTATTCTCTCTGCTTTCTCCAATAATGGCAGACAGGCGTGAAGTAATGTAGCAGCTTTTAGAGCAATCTGATCAACAAGAATAAAATTTTCCGTCGTCTAGTTTAGCTCACGAAATCTTCCAGCTTAAATAATGATGATGATTAGAAACATAATTTTAAGATATAATACAAATATAGGTAAATAGAAACACAATATTCACTTCTGTTCTAAATAAAGAACGCTCTTTGCCAATGTCAGCACCACCCACATAGTAAGGTAATATTTTAATTGCAGCAATATGTACCTGCCCACGCTTCTACGCTGAAGCTATTTATAGTAACGCTACAGAGTAACTGATAGTATACTTACGTTATATAATTAAATTGCATTATTTATAGTAATTTTGTTGTCGAGTCTGTGGCATCATTGTGTATCTATACTGCAGACGTTAAAGGACACTTAAGTATTTAACTGCACCTCTACAGAACTGCCTTCTTTGTGTCATGAAACATGAAGATAGATGTGCGATTGGAAGCAATTCGAATATTCTATGCAAATTATATACCTGTTTGTATGTATGTATTTGTAACCACAACATTTAACTTATGGTATTACTAGCTGTTGCTCGCAGCTTCGCCCGCGTGAATGCCGGTTATCATAAACATGTCTCTGTTTATACATTGAAAATTTTTCATACAAAGTCTCATTCCTTATTTTAACCCCTTCAAGCCATTTTAGCCATAGCCATTAGCTGATAAAAGATAGCCTATGTTATGCCGCTAGGTCTATTCTATCTCTATACCTACCAAATTTCATCAAAATCGGTTAAGTGTTTTAGGCGTGAAAGCGTAACACACAGAGTTACTTTCGCATTTATAATATTAGTATGGATTTTGTGTAGTGAATTTTATATAAATAAATATTTTATCAAAAAAAAACCTCTTCCCAAGTTGTAACTATCTGTTGATATAAAAGGTTGGCTTTAGTTTCTTGCCAGTTCTTTTTGCCGACGTATTTACCACTGGTTGTAGGCAAGTTAGTGAATAATATACCCTTAACCCTCAATCGCATGATATAAACCAATAAATTATTTCAGTATTGTAAATCTCCCACAGAGTAAAAGATAGGGAGATAAGGTACTTCTCAATTGAACTGATTCAATTTCAGAGAAATCTTGAAACATCTAAGCAATCTACTTCTTCTAAGAGTAATGGTTTTAGGTTCATTTATATCCATAAAATATTACTTCACTGCACGAGCCAGTCCATCAAATTATTTAAAAGCATCGTCATCTTTGTAATATAAGAGAGTACTTGAGATAAATTAGAGAACGAATAATTCGTATCTTTTATCCATACATGTACTTTTAATGATGAATGCTATAACTAAAGGTGAGCTAAAATATAATGTTGTTTTAAAGAGTTCAGATCATTTAGTTCTCAAGTAAAAAGCAATTATTAGTGTTTTATGTTTAAAAAATAAAGTCGTAGGTATAAAATAATTATGTCATGAATTACAATTTGACATAATTTATTACAGGCTAACCATTATGTAGCCATTCTATACCTGTAACGAAATTTGTTAATTTATTTCTTCTTTTCTTCTTTTGTTTTTTTTTCTTCCTTAACTATTAATCTAAATCTGAGCCACTAACTGACCTATGGGTCAGTTAGCAGATGCTGATATTCAGGTCATGCATGGTATTATAGAATAAATTTATAAAATAAAGTGCCAATTATAAAATTCCATTGAGAGTTAAGCAATAAAAAAAGTTATAAATAACTAAACGTAAGTGTAAGTTCTTAACTAGGTGACTTTGGAAACTTTTTTAATTGTTATTGGATTCTTATGTCATTTCTAAAATATTCGAAAAGAAAATTAAATAGTTTATATATTTTACGGTAGTAGATCAACGCTTATTTCAGCATGAATGGGCCGGATGGACCAGGAATACACTACCCTCTCATAGAAGATCGACGTAAGAGTAATAGTATCCAGTATCTGTACTGTTGCGTTTCGTTCAGTGAATGCGAGCGCCAAAGGCCCAATGACCTCACTATCCTTTTTCCTCACCTCCTTCATTTCCTTCTCCTACCTCATTGCCAGCCGCCATAGTGCAGACCACCATACCAGCAGTTTTAAGATAATAATTTTTGGAATGGTGGCCACCACTTCTGGATTTCACTGCTTACTATCAGGCAGCGTGGAGTCACTTTGGTAGGCTTCTAAAGAAAATCCTATATTCTAAATTGAACGTAGTGGTTTGAAACCAATTCTTTATATACTCGTACAACATTGTGAATAAAAGGGAGTAACATTAATATTTCAACTAACATACCGATTTTAATGGTATTATATGACGCTAGCTTTCCGCAGCGCGTATTCATCCGCGTCTTTGCTTACTGCTCTGCTCCCGTCGCCAGTAGCGTGATGGTACATAGCCTATAAACCTTCCCTGAGAACTGGGCTAACATACGTAAAAAAAAATTTACAAATCTGAGTAGAACTTCCAGAGATTAGCGCGTTCAAACAAATAAACAAACAAACAAATTCTTCCGCTTTATATAGTAGTATAGATGAAGGCAATTAAATATATGACAGAAATGTAAAACATTGGTTACGTAACTTTTCCGGATTCACAAAATTTGTATCTTTTACTTTCAAACACATGTATTTGGTATGTTTTATTCACAAAACTATTTCTTTTTTACCACATTATGTAACTTATGCATTCCTATATTTATTTAATTTCATGCAAAAAAAACCAATACTCCAACTACTTAAAAGATCGTAACTGCTAAAACCTGAATGTTTTAAAATTTGCTATATACATCCTCGTCCAGGAAGAGAGAAAGACATCAATGAAACCAAAATACTTTGATTTATACCGTAAAAACACTCTTTGGCAGCCTTTCAATTTGTATGTAAATGCGTTCCGAATATAAGCACGTACACATATTAAATAGAACCAACAGTGCGAAAGCAATAAAAATCAGTTTTCGCAGTTAACGAGAATGTTATAGCTCTTAACATAGTAGTTAATCCGGCTTTTGGGCTTTCAACGGCTGACATGGCGCGACGAAACGATTTCATTAACATAACTTGTTGCTTTAGACGAATAGCGCTAAGACACTTGTGGTTGCAGTTTGAAATTTGTGAAGCATTTTGAATATAAAGGCATGACATTTAAAGCCATACATTTTCGAGCCTGCGAAATAATAACGCGTCATATCTTTAGACACTTAAGACTTTAAGACTTTCATAGTGACCAGGTGTTAAGACTTCTTTTTGGAGCGTTGGTTCGCAGCAAATTAGAAAGTGCTATGTGTGTGTGGAATACGCACGAGGGTACATATACTCTGCTGCTTGAAAAGGTCCAAAAGCCTTTCTTAGGTACCTGTACAAACATATCTATGGATACTATCCGTACAAGTATCCCACAAAATTTCTTTTGGGTTGTCTAGGATACAACTCGTTAGAAGTCTGTCAACTCGTTGAAATTTGTAAAATCATCAGGGGGAAATGAGATGCACCGGACCTGCATGATGTGTTGTGTCGACTGTTAACCCCAGACAACTACATTCGCAGCCGTAGACACGTATTGTTTGCCGTGCCACCGTGTCGTACTGTGGCGCACGCTAATGCACCTGTTCCGCGCTCTCTCTCAGCTTTCAACGCTCCCCTGCGCGCCAATCCTGACTGTGATTAGTTTGCGGATGGATGGCCTAATGTATTGTTGGATTGTTTGAGGTTTTGTGAGAAAGATGGATGAGTTAATTTGAATTATTTTATGTTTTATTTTGTTGTAATGTGACACTATGTTACTATCTTTTTCGCTGTATAAAATGTGTATATTACATGTTCTTTAATTAATGTAATTGGACTTATGTGCCGTTTTAATTAATTAAATAAATAAATAAATAATATCTGCATACAATTTGAACATCCATTACATATAGTAGATAAACTTGTGTCTAAATTAGACATGAGACTATATTATAGATCACTAGGCATGCTTTCTCAAGACTAGTCAAGAGTACCGAACTAAAGACCCTATTACAATATTTAGTTCTGTAGCCTTAAGCAAGCATCTTGGCTTATTTCCATGCTAAACAACACCGAAATAGAAAAGTCTTTGATATCACAAGCCCGCACATTGTATCAACACGCTGAGATAAATTTATTTATTTTGCAAAAGACGACACAGTACAAAATGCGGGTTCATTGTACCCAATTATTTTACATGTTTACGACAAGCCACAACAAAAACCAAGCTTAAATGGTTTCACAAAACCGAGGAAAAGTGATTCAATTCAGTAAAGTGGTCGACAGAAAAACAGATCGTCATTATTGTGAAGCGACAGTAAGGTTTAATTACCCCACTGCGAAGAAAGATGGGACACTTATAAATAAATATTTATAATTTTTTTGTCACCTGCAAATTTGTAATGGCTCGATAAGTTTTCATGGTCATTTCAGTCGAAGACGTGTGTTGCTGAACATTGACCATCCCCAATCGCTAATGGCAGACTCATGGCGTATCAAAGTGCTTCTTCTCTAGTAAAGGTGTTAATTTTTTAAAACAATCAAAAAATCATTGTCAAGTCAAAACATCTCAATTTTGACTTCATAAACTTTATTGATAAGATTATCTGCTGTGATCAAAGGAAAGCTTTAAAACAAGTAAATTCAAATTTTAAATATAATAAAATAAAAATTAAAATTGACAAAACAAAAAAACTGTAGCAGTTCCCAAAATCAGAATTAAAATTATTCCTTTTGATGAAACAGGGTTTCTTCCACACTTTTACCTAAAAAGTAAAAAAAAGAATACATTACATCTTGTAGCAATTTTAAATTTAAGAACCATTCGTGCTCGGTGTAATGGAAGGTGTCAAGAAATCATATTTGAGTCGTTTATAATGAAAGCTGGCAATTTTACTTTTTGACAATTCAGATTTTTGTGTTAAAATGATCAAAGTTGTCTGGGCACTTGTCAGCAGCATTGTAGTTTAATAAACGATCAGCTTTAATTTTATTTTTTCTAACAAAGGGACAATTTTTGATTTATTTAAGACGACCTGATTTACATAAAAATACTGAAATATCACTTAATTTTATGTATGTTCTACTACCGTGAATTAAAAACATTTACATTAATAAAAGTTTTATATAAAACATAATTTATACTGAAGTAAACAACAACTAACCATTTAGATTGTATATTACTTAATATTATTAAAGAGCTTCCGAGGCAACTCTTAGTTTCACTCAGTTAATTGATTGCACAGTTCTGTTAGCTTTATCTATAGAGTTGGGCTTTGGACATTCAACAACTCGTGTATAGTGGATCAATACAAGAGTAACCAGTACATTTTATACATCACTATTTTGACATAGGTACAGGAAAATTGTATTAATATGTCTTCAAAAAGGTAATAGGGTTTACCAAGTTGACTTTAGGTTCATTGTGTGAGAAAAGGTAAACAACGTCATATAGTCTGCTTTTCTTTGACATTGGTTTTTCTTTACTACCTAAAGTTCGATGGCACACGTGCCAACCAACGACCCGTCTAAGTACCTACCACTAATTACACTAAATGCTTCGACATTTTCATTCTTTGACTCTACATATTATTATAACAGCCGCTTATGAACTTCCTAGGTAGTCAGAAAAAAGAATCTTATCTGTAAGAAATCTATTTACATTAATCAGTTTGCACGATCCTCCGCTTTAAAAGCAAGTATTTTGGTGTTTGTTACGAAGTTTTATATCTTATATCTATGTATTTATGTGTAGATATATTCATTCTGTTGTGTAACCGAGATCCAACGCAATTATGTAAAAGCGAAATTTTATATCGAAAAAGCAATCACCATAGAAATAAAGGCATTACAAGAAAAGCCTATTTTACATAATTAAATCACGAGACAATGAGAAAATCATTATAGTCTACATTTTAGCTTGCGTGGTTAACAAAAATACCAGTTATTGAAGTTGGAAGAAGACATTTGGTTAGATACTTAGATACTTTATTATGTTGTCATTATTTAGTCATTTGTTTTTAATTTATTTTGGCAACTAACAGTTGTATACAGATATATTCTGTATTTATATTATCGCTTTTGAAGCAGCAAGTTGTCCTTGTTCTGCATCCTGTGTCTATTAATAGTTTTCAAAAGAAAATGTACAAGCGGATGAGTTTCGACGTTTTTACGGACCTTTGGGCTTTGAAGCAGGCATCAGATACGTGCAAATAGAAGTCGGAACGCATGACTGCCTAGTTAGTACTCTACAGCATTGGCATGAAGTTTGCTTTAGAATTGGCACAGAGAATTTTACTTGCCCAGTGGACCTCCTTTTTCTATGGGTATTTTCTCTTTCAAATTCTCATTCGCAATAGTTTTGATTCAACTACAAGATGTTTAAAAAATTTCGAGCTTTCCGCGGCGAGGTTTTACCAGCGTCTTTGCTTACTGCTCTGCGTCCGTCGCCAGTAGCGTGATGTTACATAGCCTATATAACCTTCCTTGAGAACTGGGCTGTCATACGCAAATATATTTTTCAAACTGGTAGTTCCAGAGGTTAGCGCGTTTAAACAAACAATCAAACTCTTTCGCTTTATTTTAATAGTATAGATAAACATGTGTATGTAACTACTTGAAATTGTAACTTACCAAAATTGTAATAACCTGGCGATTAAAAAGAGTGGCCTGAGTTTCTTGCCAGTTCTTCTCATGACTCTACCTCTGCAGCGAACTGGCTGTAGGTAAATTGGCTGACATTTTGTAACTTTTAACGTTCACAAGTGTTAATTTAATTGACCTACGTGAATAAATGATTTGACTTTAACTTTGACTGCATCTTTGTAAACACTATTGCATTTCAAAGCTTATGTCTAAGTACATAACACCTTAGAATGCCTAATTACACTGATTAAAGCCTAAAAATACAAATGCTTTGTTCCTTTGAAAAAGCCATATCCAAGAGATTTGCAGCTAGACATATCGAACTAAAATTGGCATGACGGCAAAAGAAGAAATCGAAATAACAGCAATTCAGCTAGTACCGAATATACATTCATTTGGGGTATTGACGAATGACAGCACAATTTTTGATACTTATTTTAGTTCTGATAGAATATTTTATTGGCCGTGCTAAGTATACACTATTGCAGTGTTTGAATATTGTTCTACTATTTCGCAAAAGCATTATTCAAATTTTCATTGTACAAAGTACCTTGTTGGGAAAATCATAATTTATCAATGCTCTGTCTGTTAAACTAAAGTGAGTAATTTATTTATAATTAAATATAAAATTATGTAATTAATCACATTTAAATTCGATCAGTAAGAAATCTATCTTCAAAGTTTATAAACATCTGAGATAAATCCACTACTTGTATTTAAAATCTACGTCATCTGATAGTCTCGAGTTGTCTCAAGTGTTTAAAGTCGTGTCTTTGTATTTATTTTTTTAGTATTTGCTATTAGATTTCTAATCTACGACTTCACACTTACAACAATTTTAATCTCAGTGCAAATATCGTCATTTTAAAAAAGAAAAAGTAAGAATGTTTACTTCCAAACAAATACATGACTTTGTTTGCAGCTGCTTAGTAACAACAAAATACACACAGTCATAGTACAACAATAGGTTATAGCTCCAGGCGATGAATTATTACCACAATTGTTGCCACAACACATTATTAAATGCAAGAAGCGTCCTAAATAACTTGCTCACGGTATTCCAGTACTCCGACCCTCATCATAGAAATTTTACGTGTAGAATTATATCCAGACCACACACGGAATGCTTAAAGAAGATACAGTAACCACTGGTATGAAAGGGCTAAAAAGATTAGGATCATAATTATAATGTACCTTGTTTTAAACCGCATAAGGTGTATACTTACTTGGTATTAGAACAGTACTTATCACATATTAAGGTCTTTTGTTGATGCGAGAAAGGGGTAAGCGACACATTCATAATACGGTTTACATTTGTGATCGTAATGATGATAATATCTTTGTTAATTGCAACAGGATAAATTTATACCTACTTATTTATAGATTAGGTTATATAACCTAAAAATAAGTAGGCAAGGTAGTAAATAACCTAAATATATATATATATATATATATATATATATATATATGTGTGTGTGAAGGATAATGTTTGAAACCACTATTGGCTCTGCCACTACATATTTCAAAATTTCAAAGGTACTAAACTTGCAGTAGAGTTCAACTGGTGAACACCATCCTATCGTGTCAAACTCACTATTGCAGCTTTGTTATATGCGTTTTCATACCCTGCTTAAAAGATTAAAATTGATTGGAAACACATCATGCACTGTTAAATTGTCATTCCGTTGAAGTAATGTTAGAGCATTGAATGTACCAATTAAATAACTTATTTTACCTACAACACAGTAAGCACACATTCACTTCACTCTTACGTAACATACACATTACTCACACATATTTACACAACTCTCTTACTAATCCCGCTGTGATTTGCGGTAACTGCGAGTAAATCCGTGGGCCTTACGCAAACTGTCTCAGTCCACAATCCCAGTGGTATACGATCTGGTAGCTGGTTCTCAGTTGGTACATCACAGGCTTAGTACACTCGTTATAAATACTAACTACGCATATTGTTCTTACCTACAGAAGTGAAGGTTTGCCTATGATTCGACACAGTGGTAGGATAAAAGTAAATGATCTTAAAAATTAGAATAAATTATGGTAAACAAAGTATATTTTGCCTTGAAGGAATTACATTGAGTCGCAACGTTTTATAATTTTGATAAATCTATAAATATTATAAATGCGAAAGTTTGTGTGTATGTTTGTGTGTTTGTTATCACTCAGCGCTTAAACGGCTAAACCGATGTCGATTAAAATTGGTGTGCAGATATTCAGTGCCTGTGACGGACATAGTTATTTTAGGCGCAGACAAAGCCCTGAAGCGCAGCTAGTATTTTTATATTTCTCATAATTGGTAGAGATAAAAAATTAAGAGAACTGAAATTGTTTTTAATACATAATTTATATTGCACTTTTTGATAGAGGCCAAAATAATTCAGTTATTTAGATTAAGATTTTGATTTTGTTTTTTTTTGTTTGAAAGCTGAATTAGTCGGGAGAGTTCTTAGCTATGTTTGATGAAAATCGGTCTAAGATGGCCGGCGCTTCACAATGGCCGATTTCATATTTTTCACAACTCCCTTACTATGGGTATCAAATGAAAGGGCTTGACTAGTAGAATAATGTACATTATGTTGGGAAGTTTTAAACTTTTAATTTATATGTTATTATCGTAATTTTATTTACGTTACCTTAATATTTACGAGATTATCACAATAAAAATATCACCTATTCCATCGCAATAAAATAAATGGTTTAGAAAAGCACCAAAAACAGTTTTTTGAATGTAAAAGAAACAAAGAATTACGAATTATGTTGGAAAATATTTTAAATACTAAAACTGGCGCATAATAAAAGTACGTAATATGACCTACTGCGTTATTGACGTCACTATGAAGGGTCTTTGAGAGTACATCAGGTGCGGAAGCACTCCGCTTTTTCTTCGCCCCGACAAGGGTATCCACTTTACTCTATAGAACATGTTTTTACATATTTATCTACAAACATACACTGCGGTTCCTAAGACCTGAAGATTTTTTGACGAAAATTTAATATAAAAATTACGTCACATTTATCTTTGAAAAGATAGGCTGATGTTTCACTGCAAAGCTTTGCAAGCAACTCTGTATTTTTTATGTAAGTAAATGTAAAGATTACAGTTGCATAGAATAAAATAATAGTTGGTAGTAAAACTAAAAGTTGGAAGTGTTTAGGCTTATTTAATTATTTATTATGCTTAGTAACAGGCCGTGCTTTGAATTAGATAAAATTAAGGTATTCAAATCATTAACACCTCGGTTCTTAGAAGCACAAGACTATCCAACCCGGCCGTATAGTGAATGATGTATGATATTTCTCGAAGCGCACTAACTTTGAAACGCACCACATGAAGCGCACTCAAAATATTCCTAGAAGCACATCAGTTAGTAATATATTTTGTTATTTGTTCCAATTAGTGCGCTTCGAGGAATAGGTAGGTACTTTTGATGCATTTTAT
Organism: Parascotia fuliginaria; assembly: GCA_963082885.1. Taxonomy (NCBI): domain Eukaryota; kingdom Metazoa; phylum Arthropoda; class Insecta; order Lepidoptera; family Erebidae; genus Parascotia; species Parascotia fuliginaria. The sequence continues at coordinate 10,753,964 of OY720186.1, forward strand.
TCAAGGAATTCCCGTATAATGTAGTTATTGCTACATAATTTTCTAAGGTGGCATTAAATACTTTCCTATTTTAGCGATACGAATTTGAAAGCGGTAACACTTAAAAGAAATCTCGGCATCTTTACTTTTTAAAATTTAAGTTACAGGTATAATTATAATAATATGTACATTTATTAATAAATAAAAGTCAATCTTATTTTGAGAATCGACTTATCTATCGTCTTTGACTTATGTCAAACTATCCCTCTGGTTCCCTGTGAAGTTCATTTGTTATTGTGCCGCTGAAGGATTGTATCGGCTGAGATGTGCTTTAGGTTTATCTCACTGCCTTGTCGATTCAATTACTGTACCATAAATTAAGATTTTATCTCTCTACCTAAGTACGACTTATTACAAACTAGCTGCGCCCCACGGCTTTGCCCGCGCGTAAAATATGTTTTGTTGTCACCCTCGAGAACCAGACCGATTTTCGGGATAAAAACTAGCCTGTAAATGTCCGTCTCCGGCACCAAATCTATCTACATACCAGTTTTCATCGGAATCGGTTCAGCCGTTTAGGCGTTGAGTGGTAACAAATACACACACACACACATACACACACAAACTTTCGCATTTATAATATTAATAGGATGTATTGATAATAATGTTAATATTCTGAAGTAACTGATTTAAAAAAATCTTTAGAAAGTTGAGAATAAGACAGGTAACATAGGCTATATTTTATTATAATTATAATATTTTCAGTCATTTTCAAAATTTAATCTATGAAGAGCCTTTATAAATCAGAATGATGCAATACGACACTATAGCAATAATATTTTCCGTAGGTGTTGATTGTAACCGTAGATCGAATAAAACTTTTGATACTAAAGCGAAGCGAGGGTAGACGTCTAGTATCAAATACAGCAAGAATTAAATTGAAATATTAAATTTGGAACGCGATCCGGTAACTTGCGTTGACAGGTGAAGTAGTGGTTTAAACGAATTCGAGCGAAATTGACCGGGAAAATGTGTCAATGCTCTACGAAGTGAACTGTCTGAACCGTCACTCTCTCTTACAGTTTTTGTTACTTTGCTGTGCAATAATTATTAATTGATGAATACTACTGAGTATGTGTTCTGTTTCGATATAAAATAAAAGAGTGTGTGTACTCATGTACGCACGTAAGAAGTTATACTTCTTTAGCGTAACAATCCAAAAATACCAAATAATAACACAACGCATACATACATAACAGTTAACCTCAAATCTATAAATGCACTTAAAACAGTTTATTAAAACCACTTTTACCACTAATTTTCAAAATAAATATTTTTACTGATAAATGATCAATAAAAAATATCTATCACCGTCATAAATATAATTGAATTGATATAAACGCCATTATATTTTTTATTTATTCACACTGATTATTTGTACTAATACGATACACAAAGGTTTGCAACTAACTTCAGGGTGTAAAAGGTTCGCAACTAACTTCAGGGTGTTGCTTTTTTCTGTCGGTGTGCGCGCGCATCGTAAAAATTCACTCTCATCATTTTTTCCCAATCGCGCCAAAAGAAGTATAACTTCAAAAATAATTTAGTTGTAGAAAACTATTTGATTTTAAGTAGGTAATTTTATAACAATAATGATGACGATGACTTAAATTTGATTTAAATTAATCACACTGCAAGTTCATGTAGTTTTATAAGCATAACTATCAATAATGATAAAACGAGCGCGATTTTTTTCAGCCCGACATAGCGCACTCGTCGCGTACGCACCGCTTATCTTTAGAAACATTGGAATTAAATCCTTCTCTTTTGTAATAAAAAGATTAAAATTTATCAATATAAAATACTCGCGCTTGCTCAGCAGTCGCGTAGCAACAACGCAGCGCACGCGTCGCGACCACGCTGCCTGCGCCTACCCCGCATACACTTCGATTAATTAAATGTGAGATCTATTAATGTGCTATAAGACTCAAATTATTCTACACCAAATTGCAAAACGTGTTAGACGCGGGTAGCACGCGTGGCATGCACTTACCAGGCGCGTGTCGTCTGAACGCAGCCTTACTAGTAACGCCCCAATTTATGAGGCAGTAAGCAAGTCGGTTGTTTTGATTATCTTGCTTCTAGCATATCAATAAACGAGTGGTAGATCGCCAAACTAGTTCTAACTAACCTTTTGAGTAACACGAACACATTTTTATATTTTTTTATGAAACTGTCGAACATCGACACAGTTTTCGAAACTGAAACATTATTATAGCAATGTTTTCACAAAGAGGTTTTCGATAATTAAAAATATTTCAATAGAGATGGTACAAATTAATTAAGAATATTTTTAGAACTCTTGATTTTATTCTTTGCACTTGGCATTCGAGTAAAAATGTATAAAAGTATACTTGTCGAATTATTTCAACTGATATTTAAGGTATTTTAGATACTTACTTAATTAAGCATTGATAACTTTTCAAATTTGTGTTCAATAATTAACAAATTAGAAAAGAGCTTAAACATTTTAGAACCTTGTTACAAATACTTTTATAGAACTTTGAGCTTTTTTGAATCTATGCTATATTAATATTAGCCGAAATTTTCCGTAGCTACATTTAAAAAAAATGTATAACAATTATACTGTTATAGCTGACAAATGCTAGAGCTATTTATGTCATTAAACGCACATTACATCATGTTGATGATAAAATGAAGTTAAAAGTATTTAAATATGACAAATCTTTTCCTAAAAACAAAAGATATGTATTTGACAAGTATTTACTTATCTAATTAACTGTATACATAAATCAGAAATGTCTAATATTTATCTAGTAAATGGTAACATTGTATACAATACCACTCTATTGTCAATTACGACGACAAGGGCTCCAATATTAAATTTACATCCCAACAGAATAATTTTATCAAACATTTGGGCTCAATGAACCGCGTTCGTGAATTAAGTGTGCTCTACTGAGCTTTTACACAACTTACAACATTGTAATTAACTAAACAAAACATTCATGAAAATTATTATTTTCATAAATATTTTATTTCATAAATGTTCTGTTTTATGAACATATTATAGGCGCTTTAAAAAAGAGTAACTCCCAAAAGCCTGTTTCCAAAACCTTATGCCTATTATCATGAAGTTTAAATTGACTCAGACTTAAATTCTGATACAGCGTACTTATACATCTACATCCCATAATATACATTGTTTATTCAACAAAATAAATGCTGGATAAAAATACTATCAAATTGTCGTTGTGGACGTCTTGGATGCGCTGAATAAGCGGCCAGAATATCCGCTAAAGCCCTTGGTGGCTTTTTTAACAACCCTTTGCCAGGATTACGAAAAGCGGATACGCTTCATAGTTGCTTGATCATATTATATTTGCAATTATAATTTTTAAGTATTGGCACAACCAAGTTACAATTGGCTGATTTATTATCATTTTTTTTTTGTTATCTTTTTTGTTTGCAATAGGTATAGTTAAAAATTTTATGCGTTTATTCTATATTACCAGAAATTGTTACTTATGTAGGTACATTTAATATACGTAACTTCCGCCACGCTGTGTAAAAATACGTTTTATTAAGGGTATGTTACACAAACAGACCACATACTTACGCTTAGTAAAAAATGCCTTTGGGTACGACATCCGATAAAGTAAAAGGAATAGGAAAAGTGGAAAAGGTCAAGTCGAGTAAAACGCGGCAAACAGTAATAATTTTTGTAATTAAAAACACGCTTTAATGTTGTAAAAATTAATCCGGCGCTTATTGGAAAGCGCATCGTTCGACTTACGGAAAATGGTTTCCAATTCAATATCATATCACATAAATACTTTGAGCATGGATTTACTGCAAAATTCTTTTTAATCTCATATAAATCTTTCATAGATTTTTCTATAAAGTAAATTTGTATCTATCTACCCGGAAAGTGCTATTGATCAAAAGTCATTTGAATTATCCCTCACTGCGACAAGATCAAACTGAAGAATATATACGACCCTTTTGAGATTTGGGGCTTTTGAAATGAAATAAAAGCATAAAAGGTAACGAGATTAGATGTTTTCTTAGAAAATAAATATGTAGGTATATACTCGTACTTTAATTCGTTAATTGCATTGCTCAAATTCATTTAATTTCCAAGGTTCTTTTTTATTTGTAAATTTAATAAATAGATACTTTCTTACAGAAACTAAATTGCCTATAATTTCACAAATCAAACAGATTGGATTTACGAGTATAACATTTTACTCCGCCAGCAATAGCAGATGGCGAGTCGGTAAAATGAAAACCTCTATTTGACAGGCCCTAAAAAAAAAACTATTAAGTCTAATTCATAATAAAATTTTAAATGCGAAAGTAAATGTCTTTTGGTCTGTAGGTCTTTCTGTATGTCTGCCTGTTACGTTTTCACTCCTAAACCACTGCACCGATTTTCATAAAATTGGGGAACAACATATGATATAATTATTTTATTGCGGAAAAATGGCTTGAAGGGGTTGAAATAGGGGATGAAAGTTTGTATGGAAAATGCAATGCGGAGATGCGGGCAACAGCTAGTCTTAAAAATATATAAATCTATAGCAGGTTATTGTTTTTAACACATTATATCAATGTAGAGTAAGAGTATGAATCTATACTATTATATAAAGCGAAAGAGTTTGTGCTTGTTTGTTTGAACGTGTTTATCTCTGGAACCATCAGACGAATATAAAAAAAATCTTCTACGTATGATAGCCCAGTTCTCGAAAAAGGCTATAGGCTATGTAAAATTACGCTACTGACAACGGGAGAGGATCAGTAAGCAACGACGTGGGTGAAACCGCGCCGCAAAAAGCTAGTTATGAAATATATTGCGGAGAATATACTGCATTCCTATATTTTTGTATCGCATTAACGAGCTGGTATTTTTATTCATAAGATTTACATACACTCTCAAAACATGACTCTTAAAAGCGTTTGTTGTCAGGTTTCAAATCTCCCATCGAATAACGGCCAATGTTTATAAAATTAAAAGAGCCAAGTACCTACCGTAAACAGGCTTTCCGTAGTATCTATATTTGAAAAGAAAATATGTGTAAGCTGTAAAAAGTTTTATAACAAGAATAATATCCCGAGGTAAATTAATTCTTTTTATAGAATGTTTGTATAGGCCACCACCCTAATATCGCCAAATGGCAGTCAACGGTTTGACATATTCATTATACATCCTAAATAAATACCACAAGGAAGGCATATTAAACTGATCAATCAATGTAGACTTAACTGTAAACGAAGTTGACATTCTGTGAATATTTTTAATACTGGATGCCCACGCAAATGATATAATTTACCTAAACTTAAAATAATATAATTATGTTAGCTAATAAAACAGTCATTGATAAATACATTATCTACATACCTTTAATTAAATAATTTTGGTTTTGATTTTGATATAGTGTAGCAAGTCGATATAATATGAACAAATTTAATTTGATGCTCAACCCTTTGCTTAGTTTATGTCCAACAGTGGCCGTCTCCAAGTGCATAGAGAGAAAAATTACGTTAGAGAAGCGTAAAAAATATGTATGAATATATTCCAGATTTAAAGTCGCTGGCAAGCTATGAAGCTCATCATTAGTCACAGTTGTTAATTATTATGCGCTTACAAAATGAACACGCCTAGTAGAAGTGACCCTGCACTTAACTTTTGAATATTGAGTTTCTACACGAACCGCAACATGCGCTTGACCTTATACAGGAACTGCATTAGTTGCCGATAATATGTTTAGGCCAACGAAGCGCCTTGACCTAGTGCTCTTGTCCCATTTACACTGAGAGAGCGCATGTGAGAGCTATTTACAGCCGTAATTGAATTTCCTATCAGAATGAACTAAAGGGAAATTGTATTTATATGATTTATACCGCGATGTGAACATGTATTTGTGAAAATTTTAATGCAATGCCTATTAGTAAAAACGTAGTTACTCGTAAATGTGATGGCCTAATAATAACAATATGAGGTTATGGCTCAAAATCGTAGAAGAGCAAATTTGGTGTTTTGAGTCATGGTATGTCCAAGTTTATTATGAACCAATTAGTTTACGGCGAAGGAAATGTGACAAAATCTGGACCTAAAAATATAGGAGAACGATATAACATGGCGTATTATACCCGTAAGCGTTCTACGCTATCAATAATAGTAATAATAAACATAATGATATTAAGAACTTTCTTGTTTACTTATTTATTTTATATCCACATACATTGACATCACAGGTACCAAACCCAATACAACAATGCAGAAAAACACAATTAAAAAAAACGTTATATTATATAGTGTAGGTGGATGTGTTCGTGGCTCTACCATGGTGTGAGTTTGCCTAGTATTTAAAAGGTGAAAACACTTAAAATAAGAGATCGAGTAATGTAATTGCATAATATTATTTAGCGATGATATATAAGCTATATATACATTTTCTAAACTTATTATACAAGGTTGTAAGCAACCTTGTATAATAAGTTTAGAAAATTTAGACAACTTTGCAACGTAACTCCATGAAATAAATCAACTTTAGTTTTGTGGTTTATCATTACCATTATTTCTTACTGTGTGTGTAAAATTTATTAATGTTAGAGCTCGAGATATAATTTCTATCACCATATTCTTGCTTGAGTTTGTCAATTGCAAAAGATACGGCTAGAGAACAAAATCGAGCCGCAAATTTTATAAAAGGATAATTTAATTATTTTTTGCCAAAATCTGGATTAAAGTACGTAAACTAATCGAAATTAAAAAAAAATTAGAAAATTATTCAAAAGTTAAGACGAATAAAATCAAGAAGTTCCCTTGTGAGTTACAAAACATTTTGGGATAAATTGCACAATCGTGTACCTGTTGTGATATTTTATACTGAACACAGCGAAATGTCTTTTAATATTTTATAATAATAATGTTGAAAGTACGCTAATTTTTTACATAAGCCTCATTGCTAAAGTATACATTCATGACAATCCCAGGGAACGAATAAAAACTCCAGTGAATATTTTTATGTATGAATGACATTTAAATTTGTAAGAAATAACAGTCTTGTGAGTTCTTTGTATAAATCTTCATGTAAAAAACATGTGATTGTTATGAATTCAATTATTTTCCACCTTAGGATAAGCAAAGATTTTCTACGTTGTTATTTCATTTACGTCAGCTACCATTTAATAGAAGATCACGATCTTGGCAGAAGACCACGCACAACGTTTAGTCGTTGTTCGTTAAATAACTTTTTAATAAGATAATTATAGGAATTTAAGCTATAATGAAACGAAGTAAGCTCGGACGTTGATTTATATTTTTCCTAATAATTTATTTATAATTAAATTTTTCATATCGGACAGTTTACCAATTTAGTTATTATTGAGTTATGTGTATTACTTTAAACGGGTGCGAGCCCAAAAACCCCACGAAATTAACCGGGGATACACCATAAATATCTTAAATTTGGACTATAAGCAAGTATAGTATGTACCTCTTCAATTCTCTTTTTACCATTATTTAAATTATATTATGTGTACCCTTTGGGACAATATTGAACCTACTCGAATGTTATAATTTTATTTGATTAGTTAATGGTCTACTAAAATTTGTTTTGTAAATTGCAAAGAAATTCCGGTAGGAACACTAATAATTAGGTTGTACAATCGAGAATTACATGCAGGTTCTCATAATCACACCTCAATCCGAATCTCCCAAGAGAGCACTGTAACAGTGTTAACAGTTGCTAACTCTGTGGCCTTGATAGCACGGAGGTACTTTCCAGTTAAGTTAAGCCAATTAGTGCGAAGAGAAATTTCTCTTTGGATATTTATTTATATTTATTTTTTACTTGTAAAGTTAGAAAGACGGCTTTTATTTTATTTTTATCATAATCTTTTTTATCAAAATTTCGGTGGCAAACAACCATGACGTGGTAACATACTTCACAGACATGACTGTATTTTCTAAGCACTGCAGAAAATGTTACAGGAACACAACCAATATATCGCCAACTACGTAGGAAGGAAGGGATGAGGTAGAAAAAGGAAGAAAGCCGCGGCCTTTGATTCACTGAATGAAATGCATTTGTATAAAAACTAATTACACCCATATTCGTAAATTTCGTAATTCATCTATACTAATATATAAAGTGAAAGAGTTTGTTTGTTTATTTGAACGCGATAATCTCTGGAACTACCAGTCAGATTTGAATAATTATTTTGGCGTTTTATAGCCCAGTTCTTGAGGAAGGTAACATCACATTACTTGCGACGGGAGCGGAGCAGTAACCAAAGATGTAACTTAACACGAGTAAAACCCCGCTGCGGGAAGCTAGTAATTCATAAAATTACGCAAGCCAAATACTTCATTAATAAAAACTCGTAGATATTATAAAATAGGTTATTGAACCTATTATGGTTGAAGCATCTCTTGATTATAGTAAGTGGGTTTGCAAATTGAGAGCATCTGAGTTGCGCGACTCTTGAATATTTATTAACATTATTGAACCAGTTATGGAAAATTTCATCAACGTTTTACATCAAATTTATGACGAAGCGATAGTATTTTGGTATAATTTGATTTTGTTGTAAAATGTAGGCCAGTGGTTATTTTTAGCTTTGCTTGAAAGCACACACGCTGTTCATATGGCAATTCAATAACAGATGCATGAATATCCAAATACTTCTGATTTTAATTTTCTTTCGTAGTCTTCAGAAACGCAATTTATTTTTTACTTTAGAAAAAAAACACAGTTTATTAAAAATATCCTCAGACCTATAAAAGACTTCTCGACTGAATTATCAATAAATCATACAGTTAAACTGTTTCTTAACACAATGTATATGAATAATACAATGTAATTTAATTGACTTGTATGTACGAAAACTGTATATTTAAATATATATTTATTTTAATAAACAATAATATTACACGTGATGTAACAGGTTTCCTTATCTCACACTAATGTAATGTAAGAATAAGGACAGAAACATAAGAAATTACTTTCTCGACCTAAAAGCATCAAAGGCGTCGTGTCTATGTTAAACGTGGTCCCGTTTTGCTTTCGTGTACGTAAAAATATTTTTCCTTTGAGGTGGTGCTACACTACGCCGTAAAATATATTACAATTTTGTGTTAGTATATAACTTTTAAGATTTTAAGGCAACCTAAGGCGTTAAACAAGTAGATTGCTCATGTTATAGTAAAAGACAGACTTTTCGTGACTTTGCCGGTACATTTTATAGGCCCAAAAAAGATCTGCTAGACCCAATAGCAGTACTATAACTAGCAGGGTAATATTACTTTAGCTGGCGTGATACTGAAGTTGTTTTGTATGTGATGTGTTTGCTCCACATGCAGACGCAGCCTGAGTTATCACCACCTGCTTCTTCAAATTACTTTGTGGATTTTCCATTATAATTTTTTTGTGAAACGCGAAGGACAATTTGCACTAACGGAGACGACGACGACGCACAATTATCACACAAAACACATAGAAGTTTATGATTCACTTTCCTTATAGAATCATACTGGTGTCGCAATTCGAGCGCGATGCTATGCGATGTCTATAGGTATATGAACATGTAAGGTAATTTTTTATTACAGGTACACCAACGCAATAGCGAAGTAAGACTTATTATTTTCACAACCCCACTTACATATTTCGCCTTTTCAATATTTTAGTGTACCCGTTATATAGTAGCAGCATTAGCAAACGCGCCAAGACAAACGAATATACGTAATATACAAGAGTATAGACCCTTGAGAGCTGTGACATGACGTATGATGTACAATCATACGTGTACGTTATGGTAAGATGAGTGGCAATGTGACCTTTCTATATAAAATTGGGCGATGTTTTATTATTTTATTTGTGAGAATGGGGAATAATATATAAGTACTGGTTCAATACATCCTTATTAAGTAAAGTTACTTTCGTCCGATGTAGAATATGGAATTACCACATTTCTTTGTATGTTGCAAAAGCGACTAAAAGAATACCAGAAAAAGGGCAGCAGTACTACTTCATTGTTAATAAATATCATTTTACTATGGTCGCCAATTCACCAATATAATTTTGAAAAATCACTTGTCCAGTTTTAAACTATCAAACTTGTAACGGCTTAGCGACACGTACTTTGTCTACGTTATATTTAAGTGTAGGAAATTTTGCACAACCACAGAACGCGCCAGTTGTTTCCCCACAGTCAGTAGTTTATTAGAAGTATCATTAAGTATTTTAGGTATTAGCTGTTTCATACCAGTCATTTATAGTGTAGTTATTATTAAAAAAAGTTATTAATTATATAATCTCAACCTGGAACTCTCCTAAAAGCTTAGTATATAGTATTATGACAATCATGTAAAATAATATAACAAATTATAATATTTTAGACCTGCATAGAACCAAAACATCTTCAGGTGTAAGTGCTCACGCTCTGCACAATGATTTGTCAAAGCGATAGAACGTTTGACGTAATAGAAGATCTGTCAAATTTTTGCTATTTAAGGTAACGCTTATTATTTCTTTCTTTTGAACACGTCTAAGGCAGCAACGCATGAGAATTTTGTGAAGCTCAAAAAATGGTCTTTATTTTTAACCGACTTTATTTACTTGTACACATTTTTTTTTAATATTTTATAGCCTACCAAAGTGACTCCACCCCGCCTGATGGTAAGCAGTCAGTGGAATCCAGAAGTTGCGTTCACTATACTAAAAGCCATCGCCTTAAACTGCTGGTATGGTGGTCTCCACTATGGCGGCTGGGTTAGGGAAAGGGAATGAGAGAGGTGAGGAAAGAGGAAAGGGGTGAAATTGGGCCTCCGGCGCTCTCACTCACCGAACGAAACGCAGTAGCACGGATACTACTATTCTTAAGTCATCTTCTATGAGAGGGTAGTACTTCTCCGGACGATCCGGTCCATTCATGCTGAAATTAGCATGGATATATCAGGCGGGATGGAGTCACTTTGGTAGGCTAATATAAAAAAAAAACGATTGCCCATCACCCTTGTATGGTCGTCAGTATACCTTTTGAGTGGTCTGCCTTAGCTTATTTTACATACATTTATTACAAAATAACACATTAGTGTTATTTTCTTTAAAATTGATGTAAAATAGGCTAGATTTATCAAGGGAATGAACTAGAACAAATTGTCTTTTTCTGGTCTAATTTTACACCTTTAAACAACATAATCGTTAAATCAATTTTACAACTACTATCAACACAATTTTGATGCTTTCCTAAAACAATTTAAAAAAGACATCTAAATTTCTTTGGTTCAAATTTAAGTGGGCCATGTTGAAATATATTTTGATAATAAAAAATAGGCGTCTTCTTGTGAAATACTGTTAAACATTTTTAAAAGATTGAACGTTACACCCACGCTTTAGAGAGCTTTTGTGTACCATGAAGTGGAAATCGGATACTTGAAATGAAATGTCGAGTTCTTTCACGTAATGCGGCTACGTGCTACGTCGTAGACAAGAGCGTAGCGCGCTGCTACAGCGGTATACATTTATTTCTATTACACAATAAAAATCGCAACTCTGTTAAATGGTACGTTACATTTTCAATATTTTAAAGGTACGTTCTTTTTGAGAAGATAGAAATGAAGAAGTAAAAATACTTGGTAAGTAAATCCAGCACGTCGTCTTTAGGCTGAAAAAATGGTGATGATCTACTTTTGTCAGAAAGTCATAAAATAATATTTCCATGAAAGAATACCGTGGCATTCAATAACGGCAATATTTTGATTCTAATGAAAAATGGCATATTGAACAGCTTTACAAAAAGTTGTGGCATGGGTATAATGTCATGTGTGAAAAGAGTCCGATACTAAATCATGAAGCACCCGATAAATAATCTCCGGACCGTATATCATACATTCTTATCGCAGTCACCGCGATTTGTACGTTTATCTTATTTTAGACAAAATTGGTGTGATCGTTTGAATATGAATGAAATAGTGAATAGAATAGTTCTATGTTCAAAATATATTGTACTAGCTTTCCGCAGCGCAGTTTTACCCACGTCTTTGCTTACTGTTTTGCTCCCGTCGCCAGTAGCGTGATGTTACATAGTCTATAACCTTCGTTAAGAACTGGGCTATTATACGCAAAAACAATTTCTTAATTTTTAAAAAAATTCAAGAGATTAGCGCGTTCAAACCAACAAACAAACAAACTTATCCTCTTTATATAATAGTAAGTATAGATTGTATGTAAATTTGATTAAAATGTGTCGTTTATAAGTGTGAAAATTATATTATAATAATAATAATAATAATTCTACCACATTCACACAGCGTCATCTAGCCCCAAATTAAGCAATTATATTTGCTTGTGTTATGGGTACTAAACAACTGATAAACTACATATATACATTTTTTTTTGTAAATACATACATATTATAGATAAATTACACCCAGACACAGAACAAACAATCATGCTCATCACACAAAGGTTTGTCCTGGGTGGGAATCGAACCCACGACCTCCGGCTTAGCAGTCAGAGTCACTAACCACTAGACCAACAGGCCAGTCAATATTTGTTTTACTATGCACTGATAGGTATGTCTTGTAAAAAATGTACCCGGTCCTTAGATAAGCCTATTATTAATCAAAAATGGGGTATGCTAATCAAAAGACATAATATGAAATCTATACAATAATAGTTTGAATATGGTGAATCTACGGTAAGTGTAGATTTATTGTACCTTAGGGATTCTATAATTTAGTTTTGTAAAACAGTTTACTGATAATAATGTGTTAAGCATTTTGGTTCTACGCCGCAAAATGACTTTTAAATATATGGCTTTTAAGTAATAAGAATGACTTTTAAATAAGTAAATAATAATTATTCAAAACCTTAATTATATTATTGATGTTTTTGGTGGACACAATCTAAATATTGCCTAGGATACTATTACCAAGTTTAATGTATGCTGTACATTAATTAGAGATTGAAATTAAGCACAAAATTGTACAACATAGTTTTGAAAATAGAACTAAGTAGCGCAATTCAGCGTTATAATTTTCTTTGAAAGACATGAGCGTCTTTCAAAGAAAATTTTTTAATTAACCTTTATAAGCTTTGATCGAAAACTCCATATTTTTTTTTTTTTTATTTTGACATTCATTGGACATTAATCCAGTAGTATAACATTTATAATTAGTATAGCAATTCTGTGTAGTACGATTTATACATCTATAAGTAAGAACATCTAAGATCTGTAATACATCGGTCTCGATAGAAGGTCGATAAAGAGAAATCGGTGGTGCGTGGCGACCGACAAGCTTAGTAATCAAACAAACCAAGGGAATGGATTAATCACTGTTTCTATTACTAATTATGTTAAATCCTTGTTTTATTGTTTAATGACTTTGGGTTTTGGTTTATTTACTTTGTTTTATAACCGGATTGTTGACTTGTAGTGACATAAGTTTAGTTAGGATAGGCAAGTCAGCCTAATTCAGCCAAGGTTTGTATGTAATGGATTCTCGTCAAAGATTTTGATATACAACGTTAACATAATTAGGCTGATAGGATCTGTCAGATCTGTTGATTATTTTTTCAATAACTGTAGGGAGATAAGTACTCTTCAAATCATATTTATCTATACTATTATATAAAGCGGAAAAGTTTGTTTGTTTGTTTGAGCGCTAATCTCAGGAACTACAAGTCAAATTTGAAAAATTCTTATTGCGTATGATAGGCCAGTTTTTGAGAAAGGTTATATTATATATAGGCTGCACCATCATTCTACTGGCGATGGGAGCAGAACAATAAGCAAACACGCTGGTGAAACTGCATCGCGGCAAGCTAGTATATATATATTATCACGGTACTAGTGACACGGTCCTTAAATTAAAATTCAAGAGAAATGCACTGCTTTAATGCAATCCTTTTTTGGATATTGATAAAGCAGCATATCGCTGCAATCAACGTCAGAGCACGTATTTCGGATGCGTGATATTTATTCGATCTACTTCAACTCTCCATAAACGCTAGCCTCTTCATGTCAGGTGCGATCTCTAAAAGGGAAATGACGGTAGTAGATCCACGTTGGTTTCAGCATGAATGATCGTCCGGGGAAGTACTACCCTCTTATAGAAGATCGACTTAAGAGTAGTAGTATCCTTACTACTGCGTTTCGTTCGGTGAGTGAGAGTGCCGGAGGCTCAATTTCCCCCCTTTCCTCTTTCCTCACCTCCCTCATTCCCTTCCTCTAACCCCATTCCCAGCCGCCATAGTGGCGGCCACCCTACCAGCAGTTTAAGACGATAGCTTTTGGTATGGTGGCCACCACTTCTGGATTCCACTGACTGCTTACCATCAGGCAGGTGGAGTCACTTTGGTAGGCTAATAAATATATAAAAAAAAAAGGGTATCTAGATTTTCGAAGCATTTTATGTATGTGACAACCAGAGAGTGGTATAATAGAACATGAAGTACCGCATTTTTCCTTTATACTACACTGTGGCTGACATCAAGGGGCTAAATAGAGGGAGAATAATTAGTTATGCTATAATGTTAATAAGACTTGTGTGGATTCATAAATGGAGAATTCTACCCTGAATAACCCACACTACAAACTATATCATGTAAACTATTCCTTAGGAACTTTTTTTTTTCGATCCAACCATTTCATTATTAAAAACGTTGTCACACTAAACTAAACTCTTAAGTGCTTTAATAATGAAAATATCAGAGCTAAATTAAGCGTAAGTGGTGGTAGTATAAAGATTCTTTTGTTAGGCAATTGTGATGTGTCCCACATGAAAATCCCGAGGAATGCTTGAATAAACGCCATCCTGGATTATGAGTAAGAAGGGACTATTTGTACAAGTAACGCAACAGGAAGTCCACTATGTGTATAAGAGATCAGATTATTTTGTGGCAAGAATAATTTATTTTCTATTTATTTTTGTGTTTGAAGATTATCTGGCTTATATATAAAAGAAAATGCTATAGTATAAGTAGGCAAACCGGACGCAGCAAGTTTTATGTTGTAAATAAAATTTATTGAACTTAAGAAATAATAACTAACACCATGGCAGAGTCCTTAAGTTTAATCCCCAAACGATAAAAAAGCGTAGTAGTGGTATAATCTTACTGTGTAAAACGTATGTCTGCCTATGGTGTATTGTAATACAAAATTACTTTTATTATTTTTTGTCTTAAAGATCAAGAGTTCATTTGTGTCATTAAAATAAAGTAGGTTATAATTAATTTCCACGAGTAATACGAGTAAAGTTGTTTGTAAACATGCTAAATAAATTAAACACAAAATTGAAGTCATTATAATATTATGAGTTGTCTTAAGAGAATCTACTTACCAATTTATATTCTTTTCATCGTGATTCGACATCTGAAACAAACAGAAAAGTGAATTTATATGTATGTCTCAAACAATTTGCATTCTGATTATTCCAAACACGGACAATTTTAAACAAGGAAGAATATTAAAACATCGTTTTGTGTATCCATTTTTTGATACAATTTATAATAGAACTCTTCTTATTAAATCATAAGAGGTCATGAGGCGGTGTTTCGTAATTTTGAGAAAAACTCAATCAAGGCACCAACTTATTGGCTGTTCAAAAGCACTCATATTCAATGTCCGTTCGGACCCATGTCAAAACCATTGTTAGTCGCTTTTCAAGAGAAAATTCAATATCCCGCCGCAAATCCCCATTGATCTTTTAGCGAGCTCCTCTTTTTGTTGCGAACTTAGAGTGGGGCTGTGTTCTGTTTATTCCAAAAACACTACAATGGAAATCTGTTTGGAACTTCACCGACCTTTACTTGTAAGGTCTTCACGGCCTTTTTAAATGAACAATAAATTGTTCAATTACAAGAACCATTAATGTTTACATTAAAAGTGGAAGCCTGCTCTTAACATTACAAAAGGTTTGGGGAACTATAGTGATAATTGTAAAGAGTACTTCAAAACCTCAATAGCAATAGAATCTATTATAATCGTAAAATTATTGTGATCTATCTATACATATAATAAAAATGTAACCGATCGCTGTCTGTACATGGAAGATATATGAGAAAAAAAATTATTGGGGCCTTTATCAACGCAAATAGAACCCAAAACAATGATTGTTACAATTTTTGTCTGTTTGTCTGTTTGTCTGTTAGTCTGTTTGTCTGTTTGTCTGTTTATCTGTTTGTCTGTGCGTTTGTTCACGCTAATCTCAGAAACGGCTTATCCGATTTAGATATGGTTTTCACTAATACATTGTGGTAAGCTTCACTTAACATTTAGTGTTTGTTTCATGTCAATCGGTTCATAAATAAAAAAGTTATGCCAATTTAAAGAATCACGTCGAACATTTGTTAATTTACTACGAAATCTGATAGAAACAGAGACTTTAACAGGTTACGGAATAGCTGATAGCGTTTTTATTTTTCGGATTCCGCTCATTCTAAACAATCTTCCGTTTAGTTTTAAATGAGTCCAGTTTCCAGTGAGCCTATGTTTCGCGATGACAATTAATAAAGCCCAAGGTCAGACACAACTAAAAGTTGTGGGCGTGGATCTAAGTATTAGCTGTTTTTCGCACGGTCAGCTTTATGTGGCTCATCACGTGTTAGCATTCCTAGCAGCCTGTATGCTTTGATCCCCGATGGCTATACGTCTAATCCATACATCCATACACCCATACATATTATATAAGGCTTTATCCTGACTGACTGACTGACTAACAGACAACGCACAGCCTAAACTGCTGGTCGTAGCGACTTGAAATTTGGAGGGTGTGTTTGTCTAAATGTCTAGAGGTTGTACTCAAAAAGGGTTTTTAAAATTTAATTCCTAAGTGTGTGAAAACGGATGTAATCGATTATATGAATCTTCTTCATTTTATAACTTACAGTTTTGAAATTTTATTTTGGAATACTTCTATTTAAATAAAAAATATCCTTATAATTTTATTTTAACAGGGGTGGATTTAGAGGGGTGAAATTAGGGATGAAATATTCTATACAAAGATCTTTAGCTTCTGAAGCTAGCGACTCGAAATTTACAGGGAGGGGGAGGGAGGGAAAGGAGGGAGGAAAAGGAGGAACAAAGGATAAGGAGGAAGGGAGGGGGAAAAGAGAGGGAAGTGATGGGGAAGTGAGAGGAAAGTGATGGGGAAGTGAGGGGGAAGTTAAGAGGAAGTGTGGGGGAAATGCGGGAGAAGTGAAGGGAAAGTCAGGGAGAAGTCAGAGGGAAGTAAGGGGAAAGCCAGGGAGAAGTGAGGGAGAAGTGTGGGGAAAGTGAGGGGAAGTGAGAGGAAAGTGACGGCGAAGTAACGGAGAAGTGAGGGGAAGTGAGGGGGAAGTGATGGGGAAGTGAGGGGGAGTGAGGGGGAGATAAAAAATAGTATGAAAAACAGTATTTAAACGATATAAAAAAGTCTATTGGAAAAATCGACATTCACGCGAGCGAAGCCCAAAAGGTCACTCACTCACTTATCACGAAATCTCAGAAACAACAAGTGCTAGGAATCTCAAACTTTGCATTGTCATTCCTATTAGAATATAGGTGCTCACGGAATTTTGCGAAATCCATCCCCTAAGGGGGTATAAAGGGGTGGCAAAGTTTGTATGAAACTTCTATAGTTTTTATAGTAGGATTACCAAATTACTAGAAAATACTCTTTTTTTAATATTCAGAAACCACCCTTATTAAATGGGCAAATAAGAGTCGCAAGTTTGTGTGAAAGTGGTTTGTCAGTTTTAGCGGTAGCGGGTTTAAACTGGATTCGCCATAGAGACGGATAATACTGATACAATGTACGATTGCCATAAAATCAGGCACGCAATATTCTCAAAGAGGCACCCATCTGAATTTTCACGCGAACGAAGTCGCGGGCAACAGCTAGTACATATAATAAAAATGTAACCGATCGCTGTCTGTACATGGAAGATATATGAGAAAAAAAATTATTGGGGCCTTTATCAACGCAAATAGAACCCAAAACAATGATTGTTACAATTTTTGTCTGTTTGTCTGTTTGTCTGTTAGTCTGTTTGTCTGTTTGTCTGTTAGTCTGTTTGTCTGTTTGTCTGTTTGTCTGTGCGTTTGTTCACGCTAATCTCAGAAACGGCTTATCCGATTTAGATATGTTTTCTTTTCAAACATTGTGGTAAGCTTCACTTAATATTTAGTGTTTGTTTCATGTCAATCGGTTCATAAATAAAAAAGTTATGCCAATTTAAAGAATCACGTCAAACATTTGTTAATTTACTACGAAATCTGATAGAAACAGAGACTTTAACAGGTTACGGAATTAGCTGATAGCGTTTTTATTTTTCGGATTCCGCTCATTCTAAACAATCTTCCGTTTAGTTTTAAATGAGTCCAGTTTCCAGTGAGCCTATGTTTCGCGATGACAATTGATAAAGCCCAAGGTCAGACACAACTAAAAGTTGTGAGCGTGGATCTAAGTATTAGCTGTTTTTCGCACGGTCAGCTTTATGTGGCTCATCACGTGTTAGCATTCCTAGCAGCCTGTATGCTTTGATCCCCGATGGCTATACGTCTAATCCATACATCCATACACCCATACATATTATATAAGGCTTTGTCCCGACTGACTGACTGACTGACTAACAGACAACGCACAGCCTAAACTGCTGGTCGTAGTGACTTGAAATTTGGAGGATGTGTTTGTCTAAATGTCTAGAGGTTGTACTAAAAAAAGGGTTTTTAAAATTTAATTCCTAAGTGTGTGAAAAGGGATGAAATCGATTGTATGAATCTTCTTCATTTTTTAACTTCAGTTGTGAAATTTTATTTTGGAATACTTCTATTTAAATAAAAAATATCCTTATAATTTTATTTTAACAGGGGTGGATTTAGAGGGGTGAAATTAGGGATGAAATATTCTATACAAAGATCTTTAGCTTTTGAAGCTAGCCACTTGAAATTTACAGTGAGGGGGAGGGAGGGAAAGGAGGGAGGAAAAGGAGGAATTGAGGAGAAGGAGGAAGGAAGGGGAAAGTAAGAGGGAAGTGATGGGAAAGTGAGAGGAAAGTGATGGGGAAGTGAGGGGGAAGTGAAGAGGAAGTGTGGCGGAAATGCGGAAGAAGTGAAGGGAAAGTCAGGGAGAAGTCAGAGGGAAGTAAGGGGAAAGCCAGGGAGAAGTAAGGGGGAAGTGAGGGGGAAGTGAGGGGAAATTGAGGGGGAAGTGAGGGGGAGTGAGGGGGAATAAGGGGGGAGTGAGGGGGAGTAAGGGGGCAGTGAGGGGGAGTGAGAGAGAAGTGAGGGGAATTGAGGGGAGTGAGGGGGAGGAAGGGGGCAGTGAGGGGGAGGGAGAGGGAAGTGAGGAGGGAGTGAGGGGAAATGAGGGGGAGTGAGGCGGAAGTGAGGGAGGGAGTGAGGGGAAGTGAGGGGTGAATGAGGGGAAAATGAAAAGAAAGTGAGGAGGAAGTGAGGGGGACGGTTTAGGAAGGGGGGGGGAAGGAACGCGGAAAGTAAGGAGTTCTCGAATGGTGGAAAAAGGAAACGATAGGAAGGGAGAGGAAAGGAGGAAAGGAAGGAGAAGGAAGGCGGAAGAGAGGGGAAAGCGAGGAGGCAAGGTAGAGGGAAGTGGAGGAAAGGGCAAGAGATGCTGGAGGAGGGGCAAGGGATGCTAAAGGAGGTGAAGAGGAGAAGGGGGAGGGAAGGAGAGGAAGGAGGAAACTGTGGAGAGTGGAGAAAAAGTGCAATAGGGAAGAAGGGGATGGGGAAAGTTATGTAGTGAAAATTTGCCTTTGTGTATTGTATATTGATTTACGAGGGATATCTTTAGGTAGGTGAAAGAGGATTTGTATGAAAAGGAGATTAAAAATAGTATGAAAAACAGTATTTAAACGATATAAAAATGTCTATTAGAAAAAACGACATTCACGCGAGCGAAGCCCAAAAGGTCACTCCACTCACTCACTTATCACGAAATCTCAGAAATAACAAGTGCTAGGAATCTCAAACATTGCATTGTCATTCCTATTAAAATATAGGTGCTCACTTAGACGGAATTTTGCGAAATCCATCCCCTAAGGGGGTATAAAGGAATGGCAAAATTTGTATGAAACTTCTATACTTTTTATAGTAGGATTACCAAATTACTAAAAAATACTCTTTTTTTAATATTCAGAAACCACCCTTATTAAATGAGCAAATAAGAGTCGCAAGTTTGTGTGAAAGTGGTTTGTCAGTTTTAGCGGTAGCGGGTTTAAACTGGATTCGCCATAGAGACGGACAATACTGATACAATGTACGATTGCCATAAAATCAGGCACGCAATATTCTCATAGAGGCACCCATCTGAATTTTCACGCGAACGAAGTCGCGGGCAACAGCTAGTATATAATAAATTTAGTTTATAAATTATTGTAATAGTAATAAATTGATTTAACTGTAAAAATGAAAATCAGTGTGATTATACTAGTTAAAATTAACAAATCTACGTAATTTGGAATCTATCTATACCACATAAAGCAAAAAAGTTTGTTTGTTTGTTTGAACGCGCTAATCTCTGGAACTACCAGTCGTATTTTAAAGATTTTTTTTGCATTATTATGATCGCCCAGTTCTCGAGGAAGGTTGTGGTCTATGAAACATCATGCTTATAGTGACGGCAGCAGAGCAGTAAGCAAAGACGCGGGTGAAACCATGCCACGGAAAGCTAGTACTATTATATAAAGTGGAAAAGTTTGTTTATTTGTTTGTTTCAACGCGCTAGTCCCTGGAACTAACAGTCGGATTTGAAAATTCTTTTTGCTTATGACATCCCAGTTCTCGAGGAAGATTTATAGGCTATGTAACATCACGCTACCGGTGACGGGAGCAGAGCAGTAAGCAAAGACGCAGGTGAAATCGTGCTGCGGCAAGCTAGTATTATTGATGACAAATAAAGTAATAACTCGATTGATGGTGGTTGTTATCTACCTTTTTATATCAATGGTGAAGCTATTTAAGTTTGAATAAAAACTACAAATGGCGATAGCCATTAGAGATCTTTTGCATTGACGATCACAAATTAAAAGAAGCAGCATAGGTAGGTTCCACACAAGCTGAACTAGCGATCTAGTAAAGGTTGTGAACAACAGATAAATAAGATCGGTCTTGACCACACACTGTCATTTATTTGTTTCGGTAAACAAGTACCAATATAAGTAACACACAATTTATATATCAGCTGCTAAATATATCGTACCATGGTACACGCCCTCGCAATAAAAAAGTTAAGTGCTGTGTTAAGCGGAGGTATCGATGTACTTTTCGTGCACTAATAAAGTGGCTCGAGTTCTTTGATAACATGTTATCTGTCCATTCCTCTATACAAGGTGCAAGGTTACTTGACCACTTATAAATAGACACGAAATCTCGAAAACTATCTTTTTAACATGTGAGACTGAAGTTTGACCATAATAGGTTTATAATTTGACCTTCGCTGGTTTTAGCTTAAATAAGTCGAATCGACCGGGGAAGTATTTCCCTCTCATAGAAGATCGACGTAAGAGTAGTAGTATCCATGGTCTTGAGACAGCGACGGAGGCTTAATTTCCCCCCTTTGCATTTTTCTCATCTTTACGGTAGGCAGCGGCCTCGTAGAGTCGTCCATGAATGACAGTTACCACTTACCATCTCGTGAGCTGTTTGCTCGTCTGTCACTATCGGCAATAATAAAAAGTAGAAGCTAAATTACGAATGAAATAAAAAAGTGACAAGACTAAAAGAAAATAAAGGCAAAATTTATAAAACAGTTTTTGGTTTCGAATATGGAACCATCCCATGGGTGTCGTAAGTGGTTAAGGGAATACCAGGTTACAGAATTGCGTTATCTATGTATTAAATATCACCTTCCTCTGTTAATAAGCTTGAAAAGCGTGATGTCCATAGATGTCTAGCAGTGAACGTCGTTAGACTAATATATGAAATAGATTTCAAACGTAATCATATTCTTCAACATCGCCTGGTAAACTAGTTATAGAACCAGCAGCATTGTCGTTTCAAATTAATTTGATCTAGAGGATTCAAGAACTAATTTAATGAAACATGCTCAAGATTGATTGTACAGTTTACCGAAAATTGCGGACTAACAATGCTCATTTTAATATAATTTGTTTGACGTGTGGCTCTAAAATAAGCAAACAATTTAAAAAAGCAACTTTCTCTCTTTACTTTAGTTCTTACAACTCTTTACAATACGGTTACAGAGTAAGCGCCTTTAATACAATAAATTATTATACAAGTATGTATGTACTAGGACCAATATCAATTATATTCATACAACGCATTGATTGCCCATTGATTGCCTGCAGTGGAATGAAAATTTGCCTAAGCTTTACTAGAATTAGCTTTGTAGTGTGGTTGTCATCATCATCATCATATCAGCCACAAGACGTCCACTGCTGGACATAGGCCTCCCCCGATTTTCGCCACCGTTGTCGGTCGTTCGCCGCCCTCATCCATCGGTTGCCCGCCACCTTTATAAGGTCGTCGGTCCACTTTCTGAGAGGTCTGCCCACGCTGCGTCTTCCGGTTCGTGGTCGCCACTCTAGAATCTTTCTGCCCCAGTGGCCGTCAGTTCTGTAAGCTATGTGTCCTGCCCATTGCCACTTCAGAGAAGCAACTCTGCGAGCTACGTCAGTTACTTTGGTTCGCCTGCGGATTTCTTCGTTTCTCAAACGATCGCACAGGAAGACGCCTAACATAGCCCGCTCCATCGCCCTCTGAGCGACTTTGAGCCTTTGGATAAGACCCATAGTTAGCGACCACGTCTCTGCTCCGTATGTCATCACTGGCAACTCACACTGGTCAAAAACCTTGGTCTTGAGACACTGCGGTAGTGCGGACGAGAAGATATGTTGTAGCTTCCCGAACGCTGCCCAGCCGAGTTGGATTCTACGAGTGACCTCTTTCTCGAAATCGGACTTACCTAATCTGACTGTTTGTCCCAGGTATATGTACTCGTCAACGAATTCGAGCATTCAGCCTCCGACCGTGATAGGAGTGGATGTAACATGGACATTGGTCATTACTTTAGTCTTGTCCATGTTCATTTTTAGGCCCGCATGTCGAGAGACTCTACTGAGGTCATTGAGCATTGCACTGAGGTCCTCCACGGTCTCGCCATAACCACGATATCGTCCGTGAATCGAAGGTGAGTGATGTACTTGCCGTTTTTGTTGATGCCAAGTATATTCCAGGTCAGAAGCTTAAACACATCCTCCAGTGCAGCGGTGAACAGATTCGGAGATATAACATCTCCCTGTCGTACTCCTCGCTGCAACTGGATAGGTCTTGAGCTCTGACCATTAATTCGTACTGACATGGTGGCGTTTTCATACAAACAATTCAGCGCTTCGATATATCGATAGTCAATACGGCACCGTTGGAGTGACTGCAGCATGGCCCAGGTCACGATCGAATCAAAGGAATCGAATTTCTCATAGTCCACAAACGCTAAGCATAGGGGCCGGTTATACTCTGTAGACTTATGTATAACCTGCCGCAGCGTGTGTATGTAGTCTATGGTACTAAAACCTTTTCGGAAACCGGCTTGTTCGGGAGGCTGGAAGTCGTCGAACCTGTTTGCGAGACGATTAGTGATGACTCTCGAGAACAGATTATAGACGTGACTTAGGAGTGTGATAGGTCTGTAATTCTTCAGAAGAGTTTTATCGCAATTCTTGAAAAACAGCTCCACCACACCCCTGTGCCATGCCATGCCTGTGGCGTTTTGCCCTCGAGGAGGACGGCACTAAAGAGCCTCTGAAGGGCCTTCAGGACAGGATTTCCGCCTGCCTTCAGTAGTTCGGCTGTGATTCCATCCTCCATCCATGTGGTTGTACTTAATAGTTATTGAGTTCAATACGCTCAGGCATAACAGTCAACTGTATTAAATTACTTGTTGGTATTCGAATTTAGTGTAAATCGTTCTAAATTTACAATTTCAAGTCACGCGTCTAGTCTGGATCCGGTGACCCGTTTAGGAGCCCAACATTAAAATTCCGATGGATTGTAACTTCATTTAATACTGGAGATTTCTGAGAAATTGAATACTGTGAATCTACACAGTGAAGACCGATCACAAGATATGTATATTAAAGTTAAAAGCTTTTACAGAATGGTGTAAGATATGTAACATCTTACTAAACTATTATGTACGTACGTAAGAGGAGCTCCAGAAAACTGATATTTTCATTCTCACTTCACATAATTTCATGTCTATTTGATATTTCAAAATTGTAAATAATTCAAAAATATTAAGCTGAAACCATACAAAAAAAAACTACATTACAGTAAATGTTGCAGCATTAAGAAACTCTTGCCCTAAATTATAACGAAATTTAATTAAGAGCTAATCCTAAAGGTATGGCATTGAGGGAAAGGAGTTACCAAATTCAGAAGACCCTCGAGATTTATACAGTAGCGCTATCGAAAAGTAAAATTGAAAGGAAGAAAATGCGTGACGGTTTTAGTTATGATGGTTACTGCATAGAATTTTCAGATTTATTATAAGTGTAAGACCGCAGCCACCTGAGACGACAACATTTATTAGCCATTACGTAGCAAATAGCTCTATTTATACTGTATAAAAAATTATAACAATGGTCTTCTTTTGTGAGGTGTTAATTCCTTACGGCGAATGTTGAGATAATGTCCTTTAATGTGCAATACATGTATATTGCGTAAAAATAAGTTTTTTTTTTCTTATTAACAAGTAAGACATTTGTTACAGAGATATTATAGTCATCTAAATTTAATAAGTTCCGGTCGATTTTTTGCCACTTAGCGACCTATATATTATTATGAGTAATACAGTCACGTCTCACATCACTGAGGTAAATCTTAGTACAACAAAATCAAAATAAAACTTATCGTTCGATAATCGTCCATCAGTAAAAAAAAGTAACACAACTACGTCCTTTGATCTACGGTCCGCCCAAACTTTAATATATTATTAAAGTTTATACTTAAAGTTCTGAGAATTACTTTGAAACGCTCCAAATAATTTAAAGAAAATAACAAGTACGGAAAAGTTGTGATGTGTCTCACACTTTATTAAATGTGACGTCGTAAAAATAAGTTTTATAGAAACTAATAAATCGTCACTTATGCCACAGCGGTAATTGAGGCAGAGAGAGGTACTCTCTTTGCAGTAATATAAGAATGTAATATACATGTGAATTTACTTTCAAACCACATTTTCAGTAAATATTTAGATGCACGTAATATACCAAATATAAACAAACAACAAACACCTGAAGGAAGTAGTTTAAAACAACGTCACAAACTGGGACACACCACAGTATGGTTTGCATTATGAACGAGCATGTATATATTACTTGTTTAAGGAATACAAACAGCCACTCGTAGATAATATTTGTGTTAGAAGGACTAATTCCAAGACTCATTAAGTCGAGTGTACATGCTACGAATAACGCATGTGGCTACGAGTCTACTAGCTTTGCTGCATTAACGCTACAAGTACGAATATTTTTTAAAGTGTCGGTATTGTAGATATTATTTCTACAAAAAATTAAATTATTATTATTATTAAATTATTTAATTATTAAATTATTTAATTATTAAATTATTTAATTATTTAATTATTATAATTATATATAATACCATTATTTTATTTTGCATGGTGATCTATGTATCTGTACACAAAGATTGAATAATTAATTTCACTTCACTCGTCTCTTAGATTTTTCCCATTTTTATTAGAACATTGTAAAATCACTTGCATTGGTCACTTTATTATATATTGCAGCTAGCTGAAGCCCACGGCTTCACCCGCGCCTAAAATTTATTTTATCTCCCTCGGGAATCATACAGATTTTCGGAATCAAAAGTAACCTATGTCTGTCTACGGCACCGACCCTACAACATACTAATTTTTATCGTAATCAATACAGCCGTTTAGACGCTGAGTGGTAACAAACACACACATACACACAAACTTTCGCATTTATAATATTACAAGGATGAAATTTTTTTTCGTCATAATAATTCGTGTAACGTTCATGGCTTAGACCGTTGATATTTTGAAGACCTAAAAATAAATAAATACATTAGATATAATCAGTTAAATTAAAAAAAACGTATCTATTTCTTAAATACAAAGTTGTAGGTACATACGTCTGTAGGTACAATTCGTGAAAGCTTCAGTTTCGCAAACAATTTAAACTAGCAGTAAACACAAATAGATAGAGACGTATCCGACGGCTGTAAGTGTATCAACCTTCGTTTAGTATAACCCACTAAATTAATTTAGTTCTGTGTAACCACTAATTGTTTAAAGCAGCTCCAACGCTATTTAATGTTTAAGGTTTAGTATCTCTAACATCAAATAACGTGCGTATTTCATAAGCGTTGTATAATATTTGTTTTAAACAGTGCCACTAGTATTTATGATGCAAACTATTTTTCTCATGCAAATGTTTTATTGTGAAACTAAGAAAAAAAAACACATTATGTTCTACTAATAAATACCGTGGCCTTCAATCTTCGCATTCGCCGTAATGCTACAAATTAAACAACGATAACTCATGTACAGTTTGTTTTGTGGACAACAACTAGAGACAATTTTATATCTTAAGTATGTATTAAACATAACATTACTTGTGATAGATCAATAATTATCTATAATTATATATTATTTAATCACGATTGTTTACTAATTAGCTAAGAAAATCAAAATACAAAATTATTTCTAATATCCTTATTGCAAAAGTTGTCTTGTGTAAAAATATAATTTTCAATTTTCTTTCCCTAGATAATTTTGGACCAACAACTAGCAACTTCTAAAGCAGACATACCATACCACAAGGTTTTGCTACTTAAATGGTGTTACTAGTTATTATTATTTCAACATTAACCAACATATTATTTGTATATAGAAATCTTTTAATATTACTGTATGAAGACGGTTTGCTAATCCTATTAATATTAGAAATGCCAAAGTTGGTGTATGTGTTTGTTACCACTCAGCGCCTAAACAGCTGGACCTATTTCTATGAAATTTGGTACTTGTGTCGATAAATTCGGTGCCGGAGACGGACATGGGCTATTTTTATCCCAAAATTCGGTCTGGTTCTCAAGAAATACATACAACAAAACATATTTTACGCGCGGGCAAAGCCGTGGGGCGCAGCTAGTAAATTATAAATACACAATAATAAAACAGTACTCTACTTACTTGTATTCAAATAACTGAACTCATGTTCACTAGTCCAAGAGTAATACAATGCGCTGAGTCCCGCTGATATGCTCTTAAAGGGATTTGCGGTTATGACCCGCCTGCTGCGCGAACCTAGCACCAACTGGATTGTCACGGTCACTAAGGATTAAGATGTTTATTGTTTGAATACTTACGCACTTGCAGCAGAATATGTATTTTTTCAATTTAAATGTGCATGTCCTCATAAAGTATACTAGACGTCCGATGTATTGCATCATTCAGATTTACAAAGGCGCTTAAAATAGTAAAGTTTTAAAAATGACTGGAAAATATGTTTATCAAAATAAAATATGACGTATGTTACTTGTTCTGTTCTATTTGTAGCTTCTAAAAATAAAATATTTTTTTAATCGGTTACGTAGATCTTGATTTAAATCGGAACAAACTAACAAACATACAAAAAATCATTTCCTTTTTTTTATATTATTATATTTTAGTAAATAAAGGAGCTGGTTTTCTTGTCTGTTTCTCGGCTATAGTTCTCTGAACCATGCAACAGATTTTGATACGAATTTGAATATCATTTAGAGCATTTATTCCGAAAAGTTTTGTATATTATTGGAGTGTAAAGCCAAGAATTTTAACGATTTGTAAACATTACGTAAAAAGCATAAAAGTACCCACTTGTCAAACGGGGCTAAAACTATGACTAAAACTCTAACCATAGTGTTCTCTAAAATACCTACTAGACCATATCCTCGGTCTTCTTCCTTATCCCCTTTTCCGTGGTCGGCAACGGCTTGGTTGTGTTTTATAAGTATTATTTTTCTGCAATGTTTGGAAAATACAGCCATCTCTATAGGTTAGGGTTACCACTTACTATCAGGTGGACCGTAATGCTTGTTTACCACCAAAGTTGTATAAAAAAGGACATCTTGCGTTTAGTTGTCAATAGTAGCTGATAGTAAAGCGATTTGATTACCTCTCTTAAAGCTGGCTTCTTTGATCATACTATTAACAGACGTTGAGCACGCATTTCTAGATCATCCAAGATGACTTTGATAAGTTATCCTTCACTTTACAAACTTTTACAAGTTACGCTATAAAATATATGAATATAATATATGTATACCCAACGATAATTATATTTAATCATAAAATTCAGGTCACTGTAAAATTTTAGTTACTTAAATTAAATTAAGCTATATTTCAACTGACCTACATCGTGTATCAATTAGCTTTAATCAATAATGATAAATAATTTATATTAAAATAAAATTGAACGTCCATTTTTCTTAGGGCGTCAGCATATTTACAATTTGTATGGAAAAATTAATTCTCATCAAATGCCAGAAGCGTTGCAAATTTTTTCGGGAAAATATCCACTTTAATAAGTTGACGTTAATGGTAGAATTACTGATGAAAAGTATGTGTAATGAATAATGATTGATTATTACTGTTGTTTTGTTGGAAATCAGTCGAAATTTCTGAAACACCATAGTTGGCCTCGATTTATCTCAATGGACTCTCAATTCAACTATCGGCTAAAACTCGTAAAATATGCGCGTTACAGACGTCCTTTAATCTTCGAAGGAAATTGTAACAAAGACGTTTTAAACATTGAATTTATGTAAATTAACGGTAGAACGATCGCTAGACGATCCCTATAGACCGGTTAGAAGGTTTACAATATATACTGTGTCAACGCTAATTTTGTACATGTGCGTTAATTTTCCAGCCCATTGAATGAAGCGTGTTAATCCCGTTTACGATCATTAATAAATCCACAGCCGTATGTAAAGTGAATCATTGAGACACGGTTTCAGGCCAATCATCAATACGTTGCTTTAGATTTGGTTATTATGTAGGTAGCTAATTTTATGAGTTGACTTTATTCAGACAGTGCTGAAAGCCATCTATAATAGAAAAATTAATCGCTGAATGTGTTGCTAAGCGCAAATCTCGAGAGCAGCTCAACCGATTTCGCTAATTCTTTTTTTATAATATTCCTTAAAGTTCGAGGATGGTTCTTACGGAAAGAAAAATTTAAAAAATTGCCTGAAAGAAAAAAAACACTTTATTCCTATGTAACATCACGCTACTGGCGACAGGAGCAGAGCAGTAAGCAAAGACGCGGGTGAAGCCGCGCCACGGAAAGCTAGTAACAAAATAGTTATGTACTATCGTTATAATATTGTCCAAAACTAAAGCTTAGTTAAATTTATCTGTAAGTATGTATGTTTTGAGAGAGACCCAGTTGCCCTCCTTCCTTTTCCCTCTCCTTTCCATTTCCTTTTTCCTTCACGATTGTTAACGGCCTGGTTTGGTTTTCATAGCCTTACTAAGACTCTGCAAAATTTAATAACTACTTACCATCAGACGAGTCTTAGAACGTACTACTTATTTATGACTTTGCCACATGCCTAAGTATAAATTTAAAAAATAATACAACTCTTAAAAGTATTACTAAACAACTTATAAAAATATTATTTTTCTCATAAGTTTCAAGTAGTTTCAAGCATACTCTCGAGATACAATAAGTAAGGAACCGCAATCTTTACAACTTAAGCACTTATTCAGTAACAATAGGGTTGACGTCCCTGTTCAGGCTACTGAATAAATTAACAATACCCATACAAGGAACTAGGAATAAATCGTAAAACTTTTCACAAAAGAGATTTATTTTATATTTTACCTGAAATAAGCTATATGGAATGGTGATTCTTTTTTGTTTACGCCTGTCACAATGACTTTGCTCAGGTAATATTACATAATTTTATACGAATTTTCGGGAAAACATTTTTCTTTAACGGTGGTATATTGCCGATAAAAACGTGTTCAGGTTCTTATTTCGTTTATTGAAATTGTCGCACGTTGCTTTATTACAAAATCATCTGCTTTTGTATAGAATACTTGGGAATATTTATGTGTTTATTTAATAAATATCGTATTAGTCGAGAAGTGTAGGGTCAATTATGGCAGGTTCAAAACGTAGGTTATCCAAGGCCAATAAAAATTCGATGCTTGAATTACTTTAATTGAGTGGTTAGAAAATCATTCTTCTGGAAGATGTGGTTTTCATAATTGGCAAAGAAAGTGACACACAACAAAAAAATAGTCTTACTATTATTTCTGGCACTATTTCTAGTAGGCTGGATGGCATGTCAGCAGAGTCAATAATGAAATTGATTTTATGTTCTAATGTTTATAAAAAATATTCTATTTTCCACAAAGGCTTTTAGAACTACTGTCAGTCTATGTTTCTAGAATTCTGGAAATATTTTTATTATAAATTTATCTTCGTAGATCACAAGACGCTCTCACTCACTAGACCTTTATATAAATATTTTCACTTGGGACTCAAGAAACCGGCTTAGTATGCACTGTGAAGCGCAAAGGATTTCAACAGAGTAGAAGTGATGTTAAGAAATAACACCAAGGAACCGTATTTGAAAAATATATGTACTTTTCTTGTCAACTATCATATAAATTATTTGGAAAAAATTCATTGTTAAAAACAAACAATGAAAATTTTAATAAGTCTCTTAAAAATACTCGTAGAATAAATTACAAAACTAACTTCTTCAGGTATAAACTTTATTATAAACTTATAAAAATTATAAACTTTATTTGCGCAAAGCTCTAAGGAAAGAGAACAGGTTGTCAATTTACTATTATGAATGATTCCCTTAACAGAAACCAGGCTTAAGCTGGGACATAATAAGGAACAAAATAGTCACAATGTCAGATAATTTTGAAGTTACCAGCACATGCATACTGCATCTGCAACATTTGACAAACCTGGTAAACTGTTGCTCATATGTCTGATTTTACATCAGTCGTATCTTATTGCTTGCATTTACGATTTTACTCTTGATATTCCACACAGTAACTGTTAGTAACGTGCAAATTTCTTACCAGTAAACTTACATGTAAAACATTTGTAGCTAAAAATTTACAGCTTTCCTATTAATTATTCTAAGAAATAAAAGTTACGTTATCAATGTGAGAAAACCAAGTCTAGATTTTTCTAATTTATATTGTTTGTGATTTATTTGTTTAAAAGGTAGGTAACTGAGAAAATTCCGCATTGTAAAAGTTAATTTGAATTCAAACTGAAAAAGATCATCCAAATGATAAAGATAAACATTTATGTAGCCAGAAGTATGTTGAATTTTGATGTTTTGTCGTTATGTTACCATAACTTGGAAACAACTTCCAAAACTGAAATAAAACAGAAGACAGGCTGATAAAGAAAACAACAACTTAGATGTTTACGAAGGAAAAGTTGTTGATAAAGTATGTGTTTTGTTACGAAACATGCCATGACATTTAATAAAATATATCATGCACCATTACCTGTTGAATGTAGGGCAATTTACTGACTATGTAGAATATCATTTCTTAGTATATTTGCGTGAGTGTCAATTATTTAAATTAAAGGTGAATTTTATTCTTCGAACTGCCTTAGAGTACTCATACTTCATCTAAGATTTATTCTACTATATTTATGAATATTTACTATACTTCACGATGGAAATGTCAAGTATCAATTCTATTAGCTTTTATCTTTAGAATAGAAAACCTTTTCATATCGTGCAATGTGATGCGAAGGTAAAAAAATAGTCTATGTATATTAACGTTTTATATGTAGGTATGTGTGTTTTCAATATATTTAGGGTTTGTACTATTATAATCATAATATTATATTTATCTGATGCTTTTAATCCTTGTCAAGTGTTCAGATCTTAACGCAACAGTTTTAACTATCTAACAATCCATACATATAAAAGGCTTTGTCCTGACTGATTGACAGACAACGCACAGCCTAAACTGTTGGTCGTAGCGACTTGAAATTTAGAGGGTGTGTTTGTCTTAATGCCTAGAGGTTAAGTATGAAAGGGTTTTTTAAAATTTTATTCCCTATGTGTGTGAAAAGGGATGAAAACAATTGCATGAAACTTCTTCGTTTTTTAATTATAGTTTTAAAACTTTGTTTTGAAATACTTCTATTAAAATAAAAATGTCTTCATCTAAATTTTTGCAAGGGTTGATGGAACATTGTATGGCAAGATCTTTGTTTTTGAAGTTAGTGACTTGAAATTTGAAGAGTGTTAGAGGTGTAGGTACTAAGAAGAAAGAGGGATATGAAGTAGTATAGAAAATTACATAAATATGGTCTATGAAAAAAACGATATCCACGCGAGCAAAGCCAAAAGCAAAAGCTCGTTACGAATATAAAAATACACTTTTATAACTCTATAGTGTTCTGAAGTGATAGCTGCAGCTTTCTTAACCAGTTTGTTGTGATGACTTGTAATCATCACAAATAAATTAATTTTGATTATCGAATCGCACGACAAGCTAAAAAGGAGTAGAATTAGAATTACTTAAAAAGCTTTGAGGAACTGGACTCCAAGAGAAAAATCAAAAGTTAATACTGAATTAAACTTCTGAGACATTGGTGCTCGACTTAATGACAGTCAATAATTATCTCACGTTAAAAATAAATTCAAAGGAAAAAGTTACTGCTAGCGTTTGTAATGACATTTTTCAGATCTACTAACAGAAGAAACTGTGTAAATATAAACCTGCCCGACTTGTCTATCGATAAAAAGTGTTCCGAGTCCCTTGTCAGCAAATTGGCCGTTGCAAAATTGGCTGACATTTCTTTTGATTATCTTGACGTTCTTACCAGTATATTCACGATATCTAAATGAGTCAGTTTAGCTTTGACATTGAACCGTATACTTACTCGTACTACGGTTCAAATTGAAACACACACAATAATTTTATTGTGTGTTAAAATGCAAATATAGCATAATTTATTTAACCTTTCTTAGGTGATGATGCATGTGTCTAGTGCAGACACGTGAGCAGCTGCCTCTTGTGTCATTTTTGGTAATAAATAATCTCATATTTAAAAACGCTAAAAATTTTGTAGCAAATTGATGACATTGATGGTTTATAAATTTAATGATATTTCCGTACTTAAATATGTCATAAAGCAACACGTCATTTTGAATTGTCTCGCATAAAATTAATTTTCTTCATAAACCTTCCTCGCTATTTATTTATGAAGGCTGTACAGTACGTGTAAGTTAAACAGTCTGTGATGCCAGCGAAACATTGTTGTCTTTTGACTAATAATTGTAATTAAAATTTTATCGCAATGTGATTGTTATTTGTTATTTTTCTCCGTATTATTATGTTTTTTATTGTCAAAGGTGGCAGACGAGCCAACAGCCAACCTGGTAAGTGGTAACTGTCTCTCGTGAACTTCTCCAATTAGGGACTCCGCGAAGCCGCTGCCTACTAAGAAGGGAGTGGGGTAGGCTTAGATAATGAGGAAGGTAAGAAAAACGAAAGAGACCAAATTGGGCCTCCGCTCCGGCGCTCTCAAAATACACGCGATCTCTCTTCGCTTCACTGAGTACACTATTTGCTGAATTTTGCAACTAAAATTAGTTACACACCAAACAAACTTACCTACTTGTAATTGCAGTAGCACCACGTCCACACTGTATGATGATACGTAAGGTTTTAAATTTTTACGCATATACAAATCTAAGTGTACCTAATAAATTTAATTTTATACACCAGTTCTTACCCATCATAATAATAAAACTTAATATAGCTGTGTAGCCGTCTTTCCAATGTATCCTCTACAAGTAACGTCGATCAATAACACAGTTTTTGTTGTACGTTAAAATATTTGCCGAATACATACGGCGAGATATTGGGCACGAAAATTGTCATTGGGGCATAAATCGATTCATACAAGTTCGAGCACGTTTTGAATGCCACTTGAGCGTCGGGAGAGCAAACTTTATTGAAAAGAAGCGATTTCTGCGAGTTATGAACTCCCTTAACTTTAATGATAATAACAAAGTACGCGTATGTACCTATATTGGAAATTTGAATGCTTATCGATTTACATGAAGGTGGGGCGAATATTAAACAATAGATGTTTGCTTATATGATAAGACATAAGTTTCGTGGGTGGCACATAATAATAGATATATAAATTTAAAGGCTAATAATGATTATACATTGTCATATTCAATATCACTTAAATAGGTACTAAATATCCGTACATAATAACTCATACCTATTTAATTGACAAGTAACTAGTTTGAAATTTGCATTGGTAAAATTGAGCTACATGACATATGACAAAACTTTTTAATTTACAAACTTAAAGTTATTTTTAACATATTCACGAAATGAATCCCACAATGCACGAAATATATACATACATATAAGTACTACACTCGTACTTTCTCGATATTTGTATCCTTTCCAATAAAAATTAAAATATTTAACTATGAATAATGTAAATTTCTACTATTAAATAAAACGGCAAAGTTTGTTTGTCTGAACGCGCTAATCTTTGGAACTTCCAGTCGGTTTTGAATAATTCTTTTTGCGTATGATAGCGACGCATCTCGGCGCCGGTTTACGGATATGTTACATCACGCTACTGGCGACACGAGCAGAGCAGTAAACAAAGACGCGGATGGAACCGCGCCGCGACGAGCTAGTTAATTATAAAGATCCTGAAAAGAGTTGTGTTAGCCCTTTTTGCTAGCGACCACTAATTCTTTGTTTTATGATATGATAGATTTAATTAAATGATACGATTTACTACTTTGTACTAGTATATTAAAAATGGTACAATAATGGTTTGATATTAAATCTACGATTAAATATCTAATTAGGTGTTTAAATTAGAATTAAGTAAATGATGATTTGATCTTGACTGGTTTTGATAGAATATGATATGAGTTACGCGACAAGTTCGACCGCCGATTGCGTACTACTTATTTTAAAGTATGATCGATGCATTTATTCATTGAGCAATTATAAAAATGCTGAGCTGTTTGTTGCAATGCACCGAACAGATCCACATATATAGTATAGAATCCTAAATAATGAGTAGAACATCGAACAAAATATATCATATATGTTTGTTTCATCGAAATTTGTTTAGAGGAATCCCGGGTACGATTGTAAATCTTTTTATTTGACACATCTCGCCGTGTGCCTCTGTGCACACATTATATTGTTTGAGCTTGGGACTTGTTTGACATGTGGGATCTCCATGTTTCAAAATTGTAATAGGTACGTAGTATTATTGTCATATGATATTTATTGTTATCGCAAGTTGTTATATAGTTAGTATTATAATAATAATAATACCAGCCTGTTTACTGTCCCACTGCAGGGCAAAGGCCTCTTCTCATATAGAGAAGGCATGAGCAATAATCGCCACGCTTGCTCAAGGCGGATTGGCAATTTCAGACTTTTAAGTCCAGATTTCCTCACGATGTTTTCCTTCACCGTCAGTCAGAAATGTCCAAGATAAACTTAGAAAGTACATATGATTTGAAAAATCACATTGGTACTTGCCCGGATTCGAACACACTACCTTGTGTTTACGAATCGGGTGCCTTGTCCACAGGGCCATTTCGACTTAAGTTAGTATTACGGTGAAATTGGAGTGGGAAGTGCTCGCCGATGTGTATCGACGTGCGGTCGAAGTTCGGGCAGAAAGACGGTCCCCTCTGCCAGAGCAAATTTGCGAGTGGCGCAAAGCTGCTCGCGTAGCCTTGATGGCCAGGTGGTCGGCTCGACTGGAGGCGCCGCGCGCTGGTTTTAGGACCGTAGAGGCACTCCAGCCGATCCTGTCCCTGTGGGTTGGTAGGCAGCACGGGACCCTTTCGTTCCGGCTGGTGCAGGTCTTGACCGGGCATGGTTTCTTCGGTCATTACCTGCACAAAGTCGCGAGGAGGGAGAGGAGTCCTGCCTGCCACCACTGTGACTGCGACGATGACTCGGCGCAGCACACTCTGGAGTATTGTCCGGCGTGGGCATCTCAGCGTCGGGACCTCGTCGCAGTCGTCGGCGTTGATCTCTCGCTGCCGGCCGTGCTACGCTCCATGGTCGGCAGCGACAGATGTTGGAGTGCGGTCGCATCCTTCTGTGAGGACGTCATCTCGCAGAAGGAGGCGGCGGAGCGGCTCAGGGAGGAAAGTCTCTCCTCCTCGCCGCCGGCGAACGGGGCGCCGTCGGCGCGCATACGCGCGCGCGATGTCGCCATAGTGGGGTTGCGGGTAGAAAGCGGGGCTCATCCGCAACCTTCCTCGTAGGGACAACGTTCCCGGTGCACCCGCACGCTGTCACCGGTGTTGGTGCCCACACGATGTGGGCTGTCGCTGGTTGGGCCGCTGATGTAGTATCAAGTTCCGGCGGCCCAACTATTAAGGCGAGAGTAGGTGCACAGGGGGGTTTTAGTCGGTATTTTGGCCGCCTACCATCTCAAGCCAGCGAGCCCGACATAGCCACCTCGTTTTCCCGGAAGGGGTGGTATGCATAAACGCATTTCCCCTCTAAAAAAAAAATACGTCCGTAAAAGTACGAAGATACGTCATAAAATATTTAATGATTTAAATTTGTTCTTTTTATTCTGCTGGCTATACAGTGTTTGTTTGTAATAAAAATTGAATCAACTCAATTTTAAATAACATGGCGCAAAAGCTATTAAAATTACTCTTTTTAACTTAAATAAGCATTCTCTTATATCATAATTTCGCTGCAAAATAAATTAAACATCATCGTAAGAAATGAAGCAAGACACTAAATATATTTTTAAATTATGATAGGTACCTAAATTGGGTTCATTAATCTGGTTTCTAAATGAACAACATAAACTAAGCTCATTAAATCTCCGTCTTTATTTACGTTAAAATACAAGTCTTTTATTTAATAAGTACTTGAGTAACTTTCTCTGCAATGAAAGTACCTATAGTACCTACAAAAAAAAGTTTATTTATAGCCACATGGTATTATTTGTTTGTTTGTTATTCTTTTAGGTAGAGACGGAGCAACGGATTAATGTCAATTTTATTCTTGTGATTTAGGTTTAAGATTGACGTAACCTACTTTACACCGCGAGGAAATATGCCTCCTCCCTCCCCGTAAACAACGTTAAATATTTTATAATAAGCATTTATTTGTTCCGAGTCTAGGTGTACTTTGTGTCCGTTAAGTATATGTTTGTAAAGTCCCCTGCGACACAGGGCTTGTTTCCTAGTGCGAGAGCTGTCTTTTTTTAAAAGAAAAAAAAATACTGGGGTTCCATTGAATCATGTCAGATAGCGATGCTGCGTCCTATGTTTGCTTGAAACCGTGGGCGAAGGCGTGGGTAGAAGAAAGAAAGAAAGAAAACATTTATTTTCTACTTCTTCGATCCTCTTCTTGCTCGTTGAACAGATAACGCTGTTATTCTACTAAGGCCTATGTCCAGCAGTTGACGACTTTAGGCTGTTATGATGATATATCTTATTAATTTCCCAATACCAACGTATCTTATTAAACTGCGCAGTATGAAAATGATGTAAACATGTTCTTGTACTTTGCTGTAAGATTGCAAAGTGTAATCCGTCAAGCGGCAATAGGATGTATGTTGGCGTCGTTACGGAAATTGATGGAGCCTTCTCAGAAAATCATTTCTTGTCTCCTTGTTGTTGCATTTTTCTGATAAAACATATTGTCACTACGATGAACTGGGAAAATCAACGTTGTTGTTTACACGCAACTAGTTTTTGATAGTATTTATAATATGAAAAGGTATATCCTATTAACATTATAAATGCGAATGTTTGTGTGTGTGTTTTGTAATTTTAATAATAGTAGAAGAAAATAATCCCACCAAAACATTTTTATGTAAAAGGTTGCTAACACGAGACTGTTGGCATAAAGACTCGCATTGGCATAAAGTAATCAGATCTAATGTAAAGCTTCTAACTTCTAACTCTACATGCCCTAAGTCTACAAGCCCTAGTTTCACAAACTCTACTCCTTAGTTAAAATATGTCTATGTGGCTTGGTAGTTTCAACACTTAGGTTAAAATACTATCTTTAAAAACAGCTTAAACGTATAATCGGAGAAAGTTTGCAGTTAAAAAAAAAAATGTTATTTGTAACTATAAAATACAGCTAAATTTAGGACTCTTTGATGTTGACTACCTGAAAAAGGATCCATTCAGAATCTAAATAATTAACAAATAATAAAATATCAAATTTCATTAATTAAGTTTGTGTAGTTATTGCTTTCGGGCATTTGGATCAGCTATTGTCTACTGTTTATCTATTCACCGCCGCTGTTGGCTCGGTAACCTTAGGAAATAGATTTTTAAACAATTTTAAAATAACTTTTACATCAAAAGAACATTACTTAACAAATAAGTTTCGTTTATCATTTAACTTTTATTGGTGGTGATGGTTTTAATGTTGTGATAGCGGGAATAAACAGACGAGTAGGTACATTGGTAGTGTTATTCAGTCAGTGTATAGAAATAAATGATAAATATAATACTAATACCATGAACTAGTACATATTTTTATGACATTTTAGACTAGATGTGTTCAAAAAGTAACTCAGTAAACCTACCTCATTTGTAGGTACGTCACATTGTTAAGACCTGTATGAGAGGATAATACTTTTTTTGTATTATACATCGATTTCCAATTCGGATGTGCTGATGGAACACTCGTATGATCAGTCAGGATTATTTAAATATAAAAAGGTGGTCTTTTTAATAAATTTTCAAGCTGTGTTGATGCAAATTTACACATACTGTATTTCGCGTTTGCATAGATAGATCAACGCATGAGAGTACCACATTATTAATAACTTAAAACCTGCAATGACAATACAATATACATATTAGGTAATTTATAAGTAATTTTTTGTAAAAGTGCATTACATAGCTAAGGAACAGCCCAAGGCTCTTCCTTTCATTTGCATTTGTGATAATTTTTTTAAATGTAAGACTTGAAGGCTGGTTATTTTCAAATATGCTGATACGAACAATATTCTGTACCAAATTCGTAAATTTATTGCAGCTTTATTCAAATTAATGCCTAACCAATAATTTTTTTAAATACTATTATATCATAGATTCGAACCCAACCTTAGCGTTTATTCATAGAAATGATATTCGAATGAACAAATTTATTAAACATAACTTTCCAGATTTTTCCTAAAATGTTTGAATAATAGGAGCGTTTTAGCTTTTAAGGCGTCTAACAATGGAATGGGTCGCAGGATGCCATTTTAATTAATGATAAACAGAGGCGAGGTGTCTGAACATTTACGCTCCTATTTTGATTTACAAAGTACAAAACACAATGTGGTTTAAAACTTTGGCAGAACAATGAAAACAACATTCAGGAGATTTCGGTTGACATTAAAATTTGTGTTATCTTTTCACCAGACAAAAACTGAACAATAGAAGGGTATGTTTTATAGTTTAAATAATAATTGTAAATACGTTTTGGTTTTGTGAAGCCTTTAAATCTAATTTAGGAAATAAGCAATAATATATCAATTCAATTTTTACTATAAATTCTGCAAATTTGTTGGAAAAACTACTTATAGCACCGAAACACATAACGTTATGTGTGTCAGCTGATATACATACGAAGACCTACCAAACTCGGCTGGCCAACTTTATTGTACGCCATTTGACCGAACCTTTAAGTCGAAGTTCGGTTTCGCCAGCCACATTAGAGCCCATCACAATTACGACCCGGAATAAACATTTAAGGAGTCGCCGTCGCCGAACACTGCTTGGACGACATGATACGGAGACCTTAATGGTAAATTGTCTTTGGTTGAAATGATGTTTCATAAAAGCTTTTCTACACAGTATAAAAGTACGCACGGGATAAATTATCCTTTGTCCGTCTCCAGCATATAATCTATGTACATACCAATTTTCACTGAAATCGTTTCAGCAGTTTAGGCGCTGTGTGGTAACCAATATAGTAGTAAGATTTGCACCAACATTTCAATGCCTATAAACAACCTCTTAATATGGGATTACTTTATAATGCAGAAGAGTTTCTTTCAAGTTTAATAGCGATGTTGCTAAAAATAAATTCACGAACATTTTAATTCTGGGTACAGCTCCTAGTAGCTGATATCGTTGTGTGGGCGTAACAAATGCAAACACCTACATTACACCTACTTCTTTTTGCCTACATAATGAGCAGCTACTCGTAGATTCACAATTTAACATATTGTTTTAAAAATTGAAATATATAGCTTCCTTAAGACTCTGAGAGTTTTACTTGTCCCGTCGAGATGATATCGCTAATCAAGTAATGTTAATTAAATAATGAGCTTGGCAACACGTATACATATCATTTTAACGCCTTTTCAATTGTTTTGTATGTTTTCACAATTTACAACTCGCATAAATTATACCTGTCTAGTGATAAAAATGGCTTGAGTATCCTTGAATACCCTGTTAGTTCATGTTGTGGCGATCTGGTTGTTGGCTAATTGGATGAAATCGGCATTTTAGTTTTCATGACATACTTATTCGTTCAGTTGTGCTCTATTAGCACCTGAATGCTTCAAAACCCAAGCTTTTCATGTAATACGTGTTTTATGACTTTGTAAACCTCAAGAGTTGGCGAGCAGGACGTCGCAACAGAGAAAGATAATAAGTTAAAGAGCTATCTCTCACGAATATATTAACAAAATATGATAGAAATATTCAAAACGTGTTTCTACAATCATATATCATAAAAATAATGTTTCATTTCAATATAAGACAGATACCGTTGTCCATTAAGGGTTAAAGACAGTTTTTGTCTTTCTGATCGATCCAGATATGTGGAAGTAATTCACATTGATGTTGATTGATGAATGAAAAAGCCTTTGTTTTTCGGTTTTTATTCGAATACATGCCGAGAAGATATAAATTAGCAAAATTTTTTTTAGCATCGATACCTTTGTATTAACCCGACTGCGAAGTATAGTGGCTATAATAATTTTCCAGTTGATGAGGCTAAGTGTTCATCAACAGAGTTACTTAAAGTTTTCACAACTTACGAGTAATGTAAGATTTCACGATCAAAATAAAATGACTACATGAACAGTTTTTGAGAGAAAAGTGCCTCAAAGAGATTTGACTCACTAAGGAATTATATTTTTTATGATACTTCATCGTATCATAAAAATTTAAACGTACAACGACAGATCTTTAAAATGAAGTGCCTACACTCGAAGTC
The DNA here is from genome assembly GCA_963082885.1 of Parascotia fuliginaria. NCBI lineage: Eukaryota > Metazoa > Arthropoda > Insecta > Lepidoptera > Erebidae > Parascotia > Parascotia fuliginaria. The sequence goes on from OY720186.1 coordinate 10,795,242, forward strand.
CGAGTGAAGTGGGTATAATTAAGCACTCAAAAGTTAGGCAGATGTGATTATCACCTTTTGATGATCAAAACAATTACCGATAGAAAGTTATTTACATTTTTGAATGATGTAGGGTCATAATTTTTTGCAAGATTATGACAAAACATGGATCGTCTTGATAGACGATTGTCTGTGAGAATTTAATAACCTGGCCGCCTTGATAGAGAAGCTAGGTTATTAAATTTTTGCAACAGGATAAAGGGAGCCACTGATGACGAGTGCAAACGTTGTAAAATCTATACTATTATATAAAGTGGAAGAGTTTGTTTGTTTGTTTAAACGCATCAATCGCTTGAACTACCATTCGGATTTAAATAATTCTTTTTGGGTATGATAGCCCAGTTCTTGAAGAAGGTTACAAGCTATGTAAGATCACGCTCCTGGTGACGAGAGCAGAGCAGTAACCAAAGACGCGAGTGAAACCGCGCAGCGGAAAGCTAGTCATTTATATTAAAATAAAATATACTGTTATAAATATCTATCCATGTCTTATCGGTATTTATACATATTACTTTAAGAAGCAACCTCCTTGCTCTTTAACGTTATCAATATAGCAAGTAGTTTGGCTATTGATGACTCAGTACAAAAATCAAATAGAAAGGTTCTATCGAATACGATAGAGAAACGAGTAAACTTGTTGACTCGTATTTTTTTGGATCCTCTCGTTTCAAATTGATATTTAATCATGTTTCAAAGATCACTGGTTTTGCGAATTCAGGGAACAGATTAAAAGGTCGGAGTACTTTTTGTTTGCGACTGAGCATTGTAAGGTAAAACTTGTTACTATAAAAAGGTTATGAGAATGAAAAGAACCAACATTTAATACCTTTTTCAATATTAGCGGAGAAGTACTGCGAGGATTTTTTTTTAAATCTCTCTCAAAATGTAACTGCTGCTGTGAACAGAGCACAATACAGAAGACGGCAGTCATAATAATAGCATTACAGAAATAATGATGCGTTACTCATAGTGTAGCGGATTTAAGAGTTTATTTCTAACCTGACCCGAAAACCTAACCCGGTAGCGGATTAGGTTAGGAACGAGAAAAAAAATATATCACTTATCCCTAACGTAACCCTATTCCTAACCTGACCCGACGCATCGTTCCTGACGTAGCCCGAACTACTATAAAGATAGATCCTGTAAAGAGCCGTTGGTCTTGTTGATTTGTGCAAAAAAACAAAATAGTATCGGGAAAACAAAAGACAATCGTAAAAGATAATTTCAACGATTTTAGGTTGAAAATGGATGCATGCGATTTTTAACCTATTAAATAGATCAACATCCATAAACGTTCCTCACAATGTTTTCCGTCACCATTATTATTATCTAATTCTCAAAAGTACTAATGTAAGTACTAATGTTCTCAAAAGTACTAAAGTACTAACTTGATAAGTAAATAAATGATGTTAAAAAGGTATCGAAACCTCAACCTCGAGCATGAAGCTATTTCCGTACTCTTTGAAGGAAAATGCATGAAGCCATTTACAAAACGAAATAGATTTGATGGATATGTACGTATGTTCGCAAACTAAATTAGTGAGAGTACTTCAATGGAACGTCGAATGTTATAGGTATTGATTTGAATGTTGACCGTAGTATCCACAGTATATTCCTAAATACATAATAAACATTTAGTTTCCGCTGTGGATTCTCAGAATCCTTTTGCAAATATAAAGTACTTCACTTTGAATGTTTTCTATTAATATTTAGAAAACAAAGTGGGAATATTTTATAATAATTTATCATAAATTTGTCTTTAAAAATATGTAATTACATTCTGACCTGTCGTATATATTGCGACGATATTGCGCGAATGACAATCTTGAGCAAAAGGTAGGGGACGAATAGACGAAAGTTGAGTATAAGAGAAGTAGAAATAAATCAATGAAACGCAAAATTGGAAAGGCTTCCGTGAAACCGGATTGAAAATTCAAAGCGGAGGACGTGAAAATGCCTATTTTCATCTCAAACGTGTTAAAGGATACTGCTGAAAGTGATATAATCACATACATTAAGGAGATGACAATGGAGGAAGTGTCACTCTGTAAAATCAACAGGCAAACCGAAAAGAGGTATAATTCTGCTGTATGTTTCAAAGAACAAATTACGCGTATTTTTGAAGGTTGACTTCTGGCCTGACGGCATAACATTCCGGCGTTTTGTACATAAAAACAAAACAAAAGCTGAATTGAAGCAAATACCTAAACCGAATTGATGGATAAGTGTACATTTACGAGTTTTAATTGCAAATCTGTGAAGCGTTCTATGGATGGAGTGAGATCACTCTGCCAAACAGCTGATATTGTGGCCCTCCAGGAGACATGACTTCTGCCCGAGGATATATCCTTGCTGGGCCAAATACACAAAGATTTCTATACTGGCAAATCAGCCGTCGATACCTCTAAGGGCTCATTAAGAGAAAGACCCTTTGGTGGCGTAGCCATTCTATGGCGTAAGTGTATTTTTAAGTCGTTCATTATTATTGAGTGCTTAAGTGCGCGTCTTACTGCTATAAAAATGTTCCTAAATAACAGGTTATTTATAGTTTTTAGTGTTTACATGCCGACGGACAACTTTGATAATCTTACCGAATTTACAGACTGTTTAAGTGAAATGCATGCTATTGTGGAGGCTAGTGACTGTAGTGCCGTTTACATGCTCAGAGATTATAATGAGCATCCGGGTGAGTCTTTTTGGAATGAACTTAAAAATTTCTGTTCAGACCAAGGTTGGTTGTGTGCTGATACAGAGACCCTTGGTGCTTACTCAAGTTGTTATACATACGTCAGTGAGTCTCACGGTTGTCAACGGTGGCTAGATCACTGTATTGTCACACAATCCGCTTTCAGTACTATTGAAAATGTAAGTGTGGTGTCTGATGTGTTTTGGTCTGATCATTTTCCCATTACACTAATTTGTAATATAGACATTATTAAATCATTGCCATACATAAATAGTCGGCCAACAAGTAAAGCCGTGTGGGGTGAGAGGGATGAGGATCAGATCAAAGAGTACTGTAGACTGTGTAATGATGGGCTACGGCAGATTAAATATCCGCAACACTTTGACATGTGTAGTATTTCTCACTGTAATAATTTAGAACATCGCACTCGATATTATTTTTACTAACATTGTAAAAATACTGTCAGACGCCGCACAGACGCGTGTGGAGCGACGGCAAGCCGATAAACGGCAGATAGTTGGGTGGAACATGCATGTGCGTGAGGCTCACAGGTTAGCCAGACTAAAGTACCAAACGTGGTTGTTATATAATAAGCCATCACATGGGCCTATATATGATGACATGTGCGTAAGTCGCAAGATCTTTAAAAGTAAACTTAAATGGTGCCAGGCTCACCAAGATAAAGTAAAATTTGACATAATGGCCTCATACCATAAAGACCAGAAATTTAAGCAATTTTGGAAAGCAACCAATAAATTTAAAGTTAAACCTCGGTTGCCAGACAATGTCGGGGGTGCCATTCAGCCCTTGTCAATTGCAAATATGTTTGTAGAACACAAAGTCAAAAAGGCAAAGTCAACTTTGAGCACATCGCGGGTGGTCGATGATGGGCAATGTTGTGACAGTGATTTTATTAGTTTTTCATCAATGCAAGTTTTTTATATGTAATTAAAAAAATGAAATCTTCTGGTCACGTTGGTCTTAGCATTGAGCACTTGCAGCACGTAGGACCTCATTTGCCGAGAGTTCTATCGATGTTTTATTCCTTGTGTATGTGCCATTCGTACCTTCCGGGTGATCTCATGCGTACAATAGTTGTGCCCATAATTAAAAATAAAACGGGGGATGTAACCGATAAGGGTAACTATAGACCCATATCACTGACAACGATTATAGCAAAGGTGCTGGATGGCCTGCTGGACATTCATCTCGAAGGTTACAATAACTCGATCGATACAATACTTGACGTAATACTATTAGACTATCATAGAAATACGATCAAAGATGTGTAAGTCATTTTTGAATGAAGAACATATGACGGTGTAATAACTACATGTGATTATGTGAGTGTGTGAGTGAGTCTTAGAACTATGATCATAGAATTTGACAGATATGAAATCATATATGTTTTCATATATATTTGACTGGCCTGGCCTGGGGCTAGATGGCGCTGTGTGAATGTGGTAGAATATTATTATTATATATATATGATAACGTAATATCGGCTGTAGCTGGTGGGTAAGTGGACTGTATATATAAGGTTGTTAAATGATAAATGCGTTAGTTAGTTTGACCAAAGCTAGAAGGCGGAAACAGCGTGCGTGCGTTATAATAGAACAGCGGCTCATCGCGGACCGCCGAGTGCGTCGGGCGCTACGGCGGCGTTGGCGCGCCGCGCCTCGTGCCCCCCTTCACCGTGCCACCACCCCTCTGCACCGCACACTGTTCCCGCCCACCAATTTGTATTTATTTACGTAATATATTAAAATTAAAAATAATGTACCAATAATAAAAAATCACATCGTTTACATTCCCCACCCCAGTGCGTCAGCACTCATTCCCGGTAGGTATCCATGCGATGCGAGCTACGGAACGACGCAGCAAGCCTGACTTCGTCTTGACTTCGACGACTCTGATGCGGCCATCTTTGCCTGGCATAACTCTCTCTATTTTGCCTCGAGGCCAGGTGTTGCGTGGCGAAGCGGGGTCCACGATCAATACAAGGTCTCCCACTTGTATGGGCCTTTGCTCCTGCTGCCACTTTTTACGAGGGCGCATGTCTGGCAGCACCTCCCGTACCCATCGTTTCCAGAATGAATCAGCCAACTGTTGTGAGATGCGCCATTGTTTACGTAAGTACTTATCTGACTCATCGAATGTGCCCATGGTAGGTAGGTTTGATGACGAGCCAAGTAGAAAGTGATTTGGTGTCAGAGCTTCTTCTGTGTGTGGCTCCACGCTCACATGAGTAAGGGGACGGCTATTGACTGTGAGTTCTACCTCTGCCATAAGAGTGCGTAACACCTCATCACGAGGTGCTCGTTCCTTTAGAACGACTTTCAGGGCGGTCTTTACACAGCGGATTAGTCGCTCCCATGCCCCACCCCAATGTGGGCTGGCGGGCGGTGAGAATGTCCAGGTCGTCGTCATGCCGTATGTCAAAGTTTCCCGAGCCAGCTGATCCTTGTCTATTTCAGCAATGCATTTCTTCAACTCATTATCGGCGCCTCTCAGATTGGTCCCATTATCTGAGTAAATGTGTTGTGGCCAGCCACGTCTAGCAGCCATTCTTCGAAGAGCCATTATGACGTCATCCGTGGTAAGACTGCCGACAATTTCAATATGAATGGCTCTTACAGTTAGGCAGGTAAATAATACACCATACCGCTTTTCACGATGCCGGGCTACGGTTACTTCCATTGGGCCGAACAGGTCAACACCAGTGAAAGTGAAGGGACGCTGATGGTGAGCTAGTCGCGCCTCAGGTAAGTCTCCCATTCTGGGTGGTTGAGGCTGAGCTCGCTTGATTCTACATAACATACACTTTGAAGTAATGTGTTTAACAGTAGGTCTAATACGTATAATCCAATATTTTTGTTTCAGTTCGTTTACTACCATCTCCTGGCTTCCATGGTATGCTCTCTCGTGGTAGTGTTTTACTATCAGCTGAGTTACATAATTACGACCGTCCAGTATAACAGGTTGTTTAAGCTCTTGTGATATTTCAGGGGCAGCGCCGATGCGGCCGCCGACTCAAAGAATATCGTCGTCATCGATGATAGGTGATAAGGTAAGTAATTTACTGCTTCTATTTAACATATTTTTCTGTTTCAGATTTTGCAGGTCTTCAGGAAAGGATTGCACCTGCGAGTATCTTATCAATAGCTTCTCTGCTCGCTCCATCATAGCGCCGTTGACAGTGCAGGTAAGTTTCTTACATTTCTTTTCTATGAATAAAATAACAATACACGTAGCTCTCAAAATTCTTCGCCAACTTGCAAATCTTTCAGGTTCGGGTACAGTCGGTAAACGTAAAGGTGTAATGTGAAGAGTGTTGATGCATTCAAGGTCCACATCACAAACATCAGGTAACTGTACATCCGTACATTGCGGCCATAAGCTTTCCTTTTCATATAAAAATGATGGGCCACCTAAAATATTTTCATTTCACAGGTGTCTCTGGTCGCGATATCAGCGATATTCATCTTCGTAGGTATATATCTCCATTCTTCTATTTGTGTGTACTCGTCGATCTCGCCCAATCTATGTGCAATATAAGCTTTATAGGTACGTCTATTGTTATGAATCCAATGTAAAACTGTAACAGAGTCGCACCATATATATTTCATTATGAATTTCATGTTATGTTCCTGCTTTATAGTGTCTGCTAATCTGGCAGCAAGTAAAGCAGCTTGTAGTTCTAATCGCGGCACCGAAACATACTTTACGGGTGCAACGCGACACCTGCTCGAGACGAATGCCACTCGTATTTGTTTATTATTATCAATCCAGCGCCAGTATGCTACGGCGCACATCGCCTTTGTCGATGCGTCGCAAAATATATGTAGCTGTAGGTTCACATAACAGCTGTGGTTGTTCGTCTCACTTCCTTCTACAGTTAAGTCTATGCCTTGTTCCAAGTGATCTTTAGTAATAGCATTCGTAGACCTCGTAGCCGGCGTAGCAGGTGTCCTCGTAGCCGATGGATAATGTCTCGGTATCCGTATGTTTTGTATTGTTTTTAATACGTTCAACCATTCCGTCCATCGTGTAAATAGGTCATCGGTTATCTCGTCGTCCCAGCTGGTAACAGATCGCCATGTGTCTTGCAACATAATTTTACCTTTAATGGTAAACGGAGATAAAAATCCAAATACATCAAATATGGACATAATCACTCGTAACATATCTCGTTTCGTTGGCTTCTTTTGCCCAGTAATTATATTGGTTGGTATCTTCTTAAATGACACGTCGAAACCTAAGGTATCATCATTAGGGTTACACAACAAGCCAAGCGTACGTTCGCCGTCGTATTGTTGACCGACTTTGAACGCAACTGTCGTTGATAGTAAACTGTCTTGTGGTAATGAGCTTATTATACATTTATTTTTACATGTCCAGTTTCTCATTTCGAAGCCTCCTTGTTTATGTATATAATTTATTTCGTTCACTGTTTTTATAGCCATCTCTTCGTCTTCAAAGCTGTCAATATAGTCGTCCATGTAATGTTGCTTTATTCTAGCGTGTACTGCTGTAGGCATAGATGTTTGAAAGCGTTGTGCGTTTTTGTTTTTAATGTATTGCGCTATAAATGGCGAGCAATTAGCACCGAAGATAAGGGAGCTCATAGCATAAGTCTTGACTGGTTGTTCCGATGACTGTCGCCACAAAAAACGCAATACATCTCTGTCTTCTTTTATAATTTTTATTCGTAAAAACATATCACGAATATCTCCTGTCACGGCTATTTTATTTTCTCTGAACCGTAGCATGGTTCCGTACAAGGAAACAAATAGGTCGGGTCCCTTTAGTAGGTAATCATTTAGGCAGACACTACGGGACGTAGCGGCGGCATCAAATACTAGTCTTAGTTTTTGTTTATTGAGGTTATCGACCCCAAAATGCGGTAGGTACCATATTCTTTTTGGCCGTTCTGTTTCGTCAATTTGTGATGCGTAATCATTAGTGATCAGGTGTTTGATTCGGTCTTGATATCTAGTAGCGTACCCTACGCTCGATTTCATTTTCTTTTCAACACTTCGTAGCCTTGACATCGCATTAGAGTAAGAGTCGGGCATTGTACTAGTCTGGTTTTTCCATGGTAGTCCAACGTACCACCTGCCGTCTACTAATTTGGCAGTGCGGTCCAAACTTTCTATGGCCCGAAGGTCTTCAACGTTCTGCCGAGGTTTAACAGAAACGCCAGTGGAGTCTAGTGCGTAGGACTCGCGTAGTACATCATGAATGTTTCTCAGTATACGCTCATTTTCCTGATTAGTATCATTTATGAAGAACGTAGATTGCGTTTGCAGCGTTGACGCGGCGGCGGCGCCTGCGGCGGCAGCGCCCGCGGCGCGCGAGGATGGCGGAGGCGCATGTACACGCCCGTGTACACACCAACCCAACGGTGTACGGGTCAGGTAAGGTTCACTTGGTTTGCTTTTTATTATTTGTAACGGTAGGATTAAATGATAGTTATCTTGTCCGATTAATATTTCTGGTTTACACTGTCCGTAACTGATAACACTTTTAATTACAGGTTCTAGTTCGTAATCACTGATATCGACTGTTTGGTTTTGTATAGGTAAGTTTAATTGTTTAACACTACGCGCTGTTAATTGAAACTTATGTCCGTCACTGTTCGATATGCAAAAGTTTATTATTTCACTGTCACATGTCATACGAGGTTTGTATTGTCCCAGGCACCGCATATACGCATAGATTGTTTATAACCGCTCAAACCGATACGCGTTGCGAGTGACTCGCTAATTAATGACACTGTCGACCCATCGTCCAGGAGTGCAACACTGCGCGACGTTCCGTTTGGTCCGTGTATTGTCACTGGCACGGTTTTTAATAACACTTTCCGATTGTCCAACTGTATGTGCGTTATTCTTTCACTAGTTTCAGCCACTGAAGACGGGGTCGTTGGCACGTCGTCACTGGTTATATTCTTTATGTTATAGTGCAACAAGCGGTGATGATTATGACCACAGGTATCACATACGGCGGCAGAACATGAGTCATTTAGGTGCTGCGCCGATAAACACTTGAAGCAGATGCCACGACGTTTTACATATGCCCATCGATCTTTGCGTAATGACTTTTTAAATTTCTTGCACTCTGGTAACGTATGTTTTGATAAGTTACAATATCCACACTTCTCAGTATTGTTTTTAGCGTTTTCGTAATTTATTAACACTGTGTGTCCCTTTTGTTTGTCGTAACTGTAATTATTACTCTTGTAGTGCTGTAAAATAGGTAGGTTTACACTGCACTGTGTTACTTTCTTTGCTTCTAAGTTTAAAAAGTCTGATAATATGACGAACTTTGGTTTAATGATTTGTTCAGAAAGTGTATAACTGTAGTCAGTCCATTTAGAGATGAGCACGGTAGGTAATTTTGGTAATACTGTCGACATGAGTGCCATTCCTTAGTAGTCTTCGCATCCGATAGCTGACACTGCGGCAACACAGTTTGATATTTTTACTGAGAACGAAATTATGTCTTTTTGATATTCTTGAGCCATTGGTCGTATTTTGCTAAGATCTTGCAATATTCTAGCCATTATTGTATCTGGATTGCCAAATTGCAGCTGCAGCGATTCCATAATTATGTCAGGCGATGTGGCGCCGATCAACAGCGATGTAACTCCCTCCTTAGCACGTCCGTGGAGACTTTTTCTAATTCGCCACAAGTTCTCCCTGTCACTGAAGTTACAGACTTTCGACGATTCTTCATAAGCTTGTTTATAGTGCAGCCATTCCAGTGGGTCACCATTAAATGATGGTAAGTCCTTTGGCGTACATAGCCGGTTCAGCATCTTAGTGTTGGTTCCATAAGTACCGTTGGTAGTGGCAGCGGTGGCTAGGTCCTTCAGTGCACTCGCCAGCATGTGCATGGTGTCATCGGTACCGCCACGAGTAGTCGTGGCGATCAAAGGGTCTGGCTGGAGTACGGGTTCGACAGCGGAGAGTTGTGGGGCAGTAGCCCCCATTTGTTCCAGCTGACTGGTGTTTAGCCACTCTTCCACGTTACGGTGATGATGCTCACTGGGTGCGTCTTCAGACCCAGAGCTCTCTAATTCAGCGAGGTCCGCCGCGAGCTTCTTATCAATAAGTTCCATTTTTAACATAGCCTTTTCCTTTTCAGCTGCCAGAAGTAGCTGCGCCTTCCTCGCCCTCACCGACGATGAGTTCGAACATTTAGATTTATTCGACAACTTGCTGATGCTGGTGACCGATGCAGGTGGAGGGCTTTTCACTGGTGCTGCTTCACTTTTACTTGGCGGTCTTGCTATATTTTCGTGTTCGCGTTCACGTCGCAACGTGCTTCGTGTGCCCACCATTTTGTTTTCTTTAGCGGTGGCACCGCGTGGCTAAAGCACGGCGTAAAATATGCAAAGCAACTCGTTCTTGTGGTCTAATCCGGCTCGTAGGACCAGCGGATGTAGCTGGTGGGTAAGTGGACTGTATATATAAGGTTGTTAAATGATGAATGCGTTAGTTAGTTTGACCAAAGCTAGAAGGCGGAAACAGCGTGCGTGCGTTATAATAGAACAGCGGCTCATCGCGGACCGCCGAGTGCGTCGGGCGCTACGGCGGCGCTGGCGCGCCGCGCCTCGTGCCCCCCTTCACCGTGCCACCACCCCTCTGCACCGCACACTGTTCCCGCCCACCAATTTGTATTTATTTACGTAATATATTAAAATTAACAATAATGTACCAATAATAAAAAATCACATCGTTTACATCGGCCTTAAGCCACCTTATATGACAACATGTGAAGTAATTTTTCTGTTAGTGACTGTAGAAAATTAAAAACTTCTACTTCTTTCATAATATATATTTAGTACGTTAAGAGATGCTACACTTTGTACTCGCTTCAATCTTTATAATATATAAAAGCGAAAGGTCACTCACTCACTGACTCACCTATCACGATATCTCAGAAACTACAAGTACTATTAAATTTTGCATGGGGATTCCTTTTAGGACGTAGGTGCTAACTAAGACGTAAGGGTATAAAATTAAAATATGAAATTAATGAAATTTTAATTTTATTTATATTAAAATATAAATAAAATTAAAATTTCATCCCCTAAGGGTATAAAAAGGAGTGGCAGAGTTTGTATAAAACTTCTATAGAATGCTATATTTTTAAAGAATAAAATAAATGACATCTCAGATTTAATGCCGGATCTACAAGCTTGCCACTTGGCACAAACTATAAACATTAAAAAACGCTTGAATAAATTAGGTGGTCCAAACAGCGATATCCACACGTTTGCGAGTGTAATGTGTTGTGTGTTTTGAAGTAACAAGCATGTCGGAAGTCCACCTGTTTTCAGCTATAACATTTAGTTTAGCTTACTTTTATTATAAAAAAAAAACGAAAACAGAAAATAAAAGGAAATGGAAAATTCGGCAAAGAAGATGGTGGGTCATTCAAATTCATAAAAACCTTACAAGGTATGATTTTTTATGAAACTCATTTTTATTAACTGAAATACTATACGTAGGTATACCTAAACTCTATTAATATAACTTCGACAGGTATGCTTACAATAAAAACAATCTTCACGCGTCCTATTTGGCAAGCATGTTGATTCGGCATAAAACACGAAAAAAGATACCGACGGTGGAAAGGAATAATTTCTAAAGTACCATTTTGGCCAAAATGAGTTATCTTTAGATATGGTTATTTTTCTGCGTCGACTAGTACTACTTTCGTAGCAATCGAAGCATATGTTTGCATTTTAGAAGTTTTTGCCGTCCGTCGCCAGTACGAGCAGCATCTAATTTTCAGCCTTCTAAATGACATAATTCTGGTGATTTTGTAATTGCATTTTGGAAGTAATTTTTCTTTAAACAAATTGTTTTCGAGTAAATATATAGCATTTTTTCTTTTCTTCATTTGGATGTTATTTTGGACTTATGAAGTATTTGTTTAATATTTGTATAATTTTTTTATTAGGTCATAACTATTCTTAAGAAATTTAGTCCGAAGACAGCATGAGACGGACGCATTAGAAGTATTTCTTCTGAACAGCATTGTGAACATTACGATTTTAAAACAATATTCTTTACAAGGTTTTTAAATTAAGATCTGTTTAACATTTTTTTCTTTCCAAATATGATTTTATATTTAGTTTCTAATAAGAATATTTCCATTTATTATTTTACATGCTTTACAGGAGATAAGAATTTTTTGCTAAATAACTTTAAGTTTCTTTTTCTTAAACGCCAACTTTCTTGCCATAGAGGAAAGTTAGGTATTTGCTTTGTATTTGATAATTAAGATAAAATTTAAACATATTATTCTCCAAAAACAGCAATAACTTCCAATCAATAATAAAACAGTAAACCTCATTTCCCACACTTTGCCATTTGTCGCTTAAGAAGTTTTCTTTTCCACCGTCAAATTACTATTAGTTCCAAAAGAATTTGAATTTGAAAATTGAAGCTTGGAACGCAAAGGACGCGCTGTTGTCACTAGGTAGGCTACCCGAACGAGCAGTAACGTGAGGGCAGGCGTCGTTGTCGAATGTATCGAATGTACGGATTTTTTCTGCTTTATACTACTTGATTGAAGTTCAGTTTCTCTGTTTTTTTTATTTCTGTGCATTTAAATATTCATTTAATACTTATTTATATATGTAGGTAGGTACTTTTGCTTACTTTCAAATTTACTTAAAACTTTCATTTCAATTACTTAGTAATTTTTTTTTATTTCCTTAGTCGCTAAGTACCTAAAAAGCAAATTTTATAAGTTACTAGCTGCGCCCCAAGGCCTATGTCCATCTCCGGCACCAATTCTATCTACATACCAAATTCCATCGAAATCGGTTAAGCCGTTTAGGCACTGAGTGGCAACAAACACACACACATACATACACACACAAGCTTTCAAATTTATAATATTAGTAGGATTTAAACTTACGTTTGCTTGAAAAAAAGATGGAGATATTGTAACAGTCGTCATCGAAGGATTACAAATTCGATGCAGAGTCAAGTCCATGTATAAACAAAAGATTGTTTTATCTTTTTTCTTATTGGGAAGTAGACCTCTAAGGGGTTTAAAGGGGGCAGATAAAAGCTAATATGATACTTAGTCTGATTGCTAAACTAAAGCTATAGGTACATAAACTCGAAGGTTTAGACGTATGAATGGATGGATGATGTATGATGGAGGTATGGATTTTTGTTACTCAATCATCTCATAGCCATAGAGACATATTATATACTGATTGTTACTGATATAATGTATGATTTCACATTCACATTTTCACGCGAACGAGGTCGCGGGCAACAGCTAGTAATTTATATAAAGTATACATTAATTTCATTTTATTTACTTTTAGTCATCCTTACTTTATGAAACTACGGTTACATCGTGGGCAAACTCATTTACAAAATTATATTTATTTATAAACGTTATATCAAAGCTACAGATTTATCTTATATTTACCACAGCTCAATTTCACTTGAATGCATACCGTAGTCTTTATAAATGATATCAAACGAAAACTCAAATAGAATATTTTTGTCGTAATCTCTTTCGTTTACTGATTGCTGACAAAAGCAAATAGAGTCATGAATATGAAATATCAGTTTAATGTTTTGCCAATCAATACAAGTGATTATCTAGAAAATGTATGACAGAAAACCCTAATGAATGCAAACTGCCCCTACTAAGGATATTTTAGTACCAGTCACATTACCTCTATTAGTTTACACCTATGCTAAAACTTTATTGGTCTTCAATACAGGTTTTGAATCTGTGTTCATTTACTTAGCATGTTAAACATTCACATATAATAAAACATATTATCATCCTCATGTTTCGTGACATGAGGACGATAATGTTTTATTATATGTGAATGTTTAACATTTTAATAAATATAACAAGCATTACCTACGTTTATAAAACATCTACGTTATTAACTTGGCACATCTGTACATAAAAAGATAATGTTGGGGACAAAGCTAAAGTCTCTTCAACAAAACTACGATGGACCATTACACAAGATGACTCACTTCCCACTGAAATATCACGGCGTCCATAAACTAATAAGGACCTTAATGTAATTGAAGTAGGTCTATTATTACTTGGCATGATCCCGATAAATATAAATGAGAAAAGTTGTAGGTACATGTTTGATGAGTTGAGGTTGACACATTTTTTCAAATTACATACGTGAACAATGAATAATAAATCGAATGTAATTTATCAGAAACTCAATTTTCTGTTTAAATTAGTCGCAGATTTCTATTCTGGTTTTTCGAAATCATAATCTTGTAACTACACATTTTTGTTAGTGATCGCACCTAATGGTAAGGGATAAAAGAAAACCTTCAAGACACCAAAGGTGCAGTTGGTTATGTTCATACAGCCTCCAGTTGCTTATACATTCACTATCACAAACATTAATTACTAAATCGATCGTGGCATCTACTCCACAGGCAACAAGTGGCACTGCATGAGTGTACTAATGTGTCTACTTGATAGTTCGGCCACCTAAGTTATGAGCACTTCATTATCAAGATTTCTAGTATTCTCTAACCTAAGTACTCAGATAAGGCAAGAGTTTCTTATGTCAAATATAGATTCGTATTCGTGAACACAAGTTTATTGTAATTTTTTTAAATACGTCATAGGTTTCAACATGATCTCAGAACGTCCTCTGCTGAACATGAACCTTCCTTTTTCCTTTCCAAAGAATCCGATTGGATACAGTCTGCATCATCTTGTAAATCATTATCGTTCTAATTTCAGTTTATACATTGAAATTATAACGATAAACTATAAGAATGACGATTGAAACTAGTTTTAACAATATTTTTAACCGACTTCAAAAAAAGGAGGTTTCTCAATTCGACCGTATATAAAAATATTTTGTTTTTACCCTTTTTTGCGGATAATTTCGTCGTTTATGAACCGATTTTGATGATTCTTTTTTTTTAAAAGAAGATTTCCCAAGGGTCTGTTGGGACATCTTCTTTTAAAGAATTTTACCCAAGGGATGGTACAATGATAAGGAAACTAGGATCTGATGATGGCATCCCAGAGAAATCGAAGGAATCTTTCGAAAATCTTACTAACGACGAGTGCATTTGTTATGTTTTTCATTAAGTATTTTGAGGCACTACTATTTAATGAACGTGTGGAGTCGATCGAATGATGGAGCACAAAGACAGTTGAGGGAACTCCTCAACGATTTACAGCAATTACTTGGTGTTTGGACTTAATTTATTTCTAATAATGAGAGATTTGCTCCCATATGGGTTATAAGTGCCATTACAAGTGGCCATAGACAGTCGAGGGAATTCCTCAATAGCAGTAATGTCGGGCATACTTTATACAGTTCAATATGTCAAAATGTTTAGTGTGTATAAAAATAATACCTAAGTAGGATCCATCACTAAAAATTATAAAATACTTATTTAATTATTTCTGATTAACTAAATCAAAATACGAATTGCTTTGTTAGTAAACTTATTTTTTACTTTTTAGTCTCCGTTTGAGGTCGGTTTTCTTTTTGTTAAAAATTATTTTATTCTACATACATCAATTCAATTTCACTTTTTTGACAGGTATATTTTAACCAAAAATGTCAAAATTATTTGTTCCTATAACCTCATGCATAAACCAGTTATCTCTTTCATTTTATTACAAAAAATCTAACGTTCATTATTCTCGGCAAGCAAGACAACCTTAAATGTGAAAATCGAAACTCTAAATTACAAGTTTCACTGTTTAATACTTTTTGAAATGAAATTAACAAAGTTTAATTTCATCAATATTCCACAAGTCTACGAACTTTAAATACATTTAGCAATTTATATACTTCTTTTAGTTATGTACAACGAAAATTACGTTAATCTCAAAGCAAAGAGTTGATAATATCAGTACTTTTATTTTATAAAGGACAGTGAGCGTATCACTTTACTGCGGTCATCAATTTGACTACCACGCATGACATAAGCCTGGACTCTGCCTCTGCCTGACGCCTGAAGCCTTTGAGAGGCTTATGTCCAGCAGTAGACGTCTTCAGACAGACAGCACGAGAATATCACGCACAACATAATGTGTCATAATTTTGCTACATGGGATCACATGCCTAGGAGCCCTACCACAACTTTTTATAGCAATCCTATAATAACCTTAGTTTGTCTCTAACCTTGTTTTTAACGGTACAAAATAAAAAGACAATACACAAAGTAAAATTAAAATAATACTGCTATAAGAGGTGGAGGTAGGACCCCAGGTCAGTGAAAGTTAGTTTCTTCTCAATGGGCTATCGTAGTCCACTGTTGGATGTCAGCCTGCACAAATTTACGCCTTAACACTCGGTCCTCCGCTTTTCATATTCAATCTACACCCAGAAAGACAGTTTCTTCATCAGGCAGAAATCACAAAAAACAGACATATCGTTATGTTTGTAAGAATATTTACTCGTATAAAGGCAGAACAAATAAGTGGAGACAAAGTATGAGAATATGAACAAAGTAGCACAATAATAATTAATCATGTTTCCCCGAAATACTGGGTAACATTAACATAATTACTCTGCAGATGTTATATGAAACTCGGTAGTCAACGATTTGTTTACATTAGAGAAAGTTGAGTGTCGTGTAGGCAAATAAGTATGTTTAGTTTTACCTACGCGTATTTGGAAATAGGTACAATAGTATACGCCGTGTAGTTGCAGATCTAGAATAACCACCACCTCTTCGCGTGGGTCTGTCCTAAGAGGTAACTAAGGAAATACCAGTTAACAGGTAACATCGTCACATTTTAATGTTGTCACCAAGCCGACAATCAGGCATGGAGACAATGCAAAGTCCTCTTTATTTTTATTTAAATACTAAAAACGTTTGAAATTCTATCAAAACATTCCTAACAGAAAAATAAGTACATTAATTTGAGCGTCAAACAGTACAAAAATACACGAAAACCTTAAGAAAATAGTAATATCAAATATAAACTTCTGCTTTGTATGTCTAACCCGAAAGGGTCTCTATCTTAACAAAAGGTTGGCGGTGTACTCCAAACCAAATTTTCTAATTTACTTGCCGCGCCGCCGCGCCGGTCCGATAGGTACCCCTACCACGAGTAAAAGTGTCTGAACAGTAACAGCGTAAAAAATTTATTTGAAAAATTAGTTCTCAGAGTAAAACTAGGGGCGCTGCTCATTATAACGGGTGGCGCAAAAGTAAAGACCCTATTTGGTTCAGCTATAACATTTTTTCTAAATTAGAAAACTAGATTTAGATTTTTTTAAATGTATATTTGTGCCATTAAATTTCGTACCATTAGGATTTAAAGATGATGTCTTTTAAATGGTGACCTCCAGAGTTGATACACATTTGAGCCCTATTTATGACATTTTGCATAACTTGCCGTAACACTTCCTGCGTTTCCATTTCCATCTCTCAGGGCATGTCAATAAGCAGAATACTCGGTTCTGGGGCACTGATAATCCGCGCATTATTCAAGAAACACCTCTACACCCACTAAAAGTTACTGTATGGTGTGGCATCTGTGTTGACAGAGTGATCGGATCCTATTTTTTCGAAGACGCTGGAGGCAATGCGATTACTGTCACTGGAGAACGCTACAGAACCATGTTACGTGAGTTTTTGATACCCAGTTTGGACGAATTGGGGCTGGAGCACATCTGGTTTCAACAAGACGGCGCTACGGCACACACAGCGCGCGACACTATGGACTTAGTGAGGGACGCTTTTCCAGGCCGAGTTATCTCTCGTTTTGGCGATTTGCCTTGGCCTGCAAGATCACCCGATCTGACCAGTCCAGACTTCTTTCTTTGGGGTTTTTTGAAATCTCGGGTGTATGTGAACAAGCCACAGACTCTCGCAGCTCTAAAAGAAAACATTCGTCAAGAAATAACGAACATATCGCAGGAAGTGTTACGGCAAGTTATGCAAAATGTCATAAATAGGGCTCAAATGTGTATCAACTCTGGAGGTCACCATTTAAAAGACATCATCTTTAAATCCTAATGGTACGAAATTTAATGGCACAAATATACATTTAAAAAAATCTAAATCTAGTTTTCTAATTTAGAAAAAATGTTATAGCTGAACCAAATAGGGTCTTTACTTTTGCGCCACCCGTTATATAATAATGTATGTACGAAGTCATCGTAAGAAAACACGCACGATGAACTTGTAGAATTGGTAGCGCAGGCGGTACACCCTAGCATTGTATTAAAAATGACCGGCACTTTAGCACATTGTTCATTTCACGAACATTAACCGTCCTAAATAAATTCCTCTCTCATCCTTCCTCCCCTCTCTCTTTATAAAGTCATATCTATACTATTATATAAAGTAAAATATTGTTTGTTCAAACGCGATAATCTCTGGAACTAACAGTCGCATTTGAATAATTCTTTTTACGTTGGATAGCCCAGTTCTTGAGGAAGGTTACAGGCTATGTAACATCAAGCTTACTGACGACGGGAGCAGAGCAGTCACCAACCGGGTGAAACCGCACTGCGGAAAGCTAATTTTAATAAATTACGATCACATGTACTTCGGATACACTAAAAGTATAACACAGTGTTATACGTTTCAAATATTATTTTCGAAGACCAGGGAATACCTATCATATTTAAAGTTTCAGTTATTGGATTACAGCTTTTATAAATATGGAAAAATGTTTGGTAAAAAGTAAAAACGCTGATCGCGAGTACAGTTTTTAATGCATAATTTACACTCTACTACCTGTTGGCACGTAAAATTTTGTTAGATGTTGTTACCGGTACAATATTTAAAAAAAAAAAAACAATACATACTAATTAGACGATTCTCGTATAGTACCCACGCATTAATAATAAACGCATAATTAGTATTTCCACGGAAATAATTGACCAGTTGTGATCCGCCCTTATCCATATCAGCAACTTATAAGCAAAATGACTGCTTAACGACTTCGTTTCAAATGTACCATATAAGTTAACACTAAAGTAATTGCAGTAGCAGTTTTACACCCAAAGCCTTTACGCCTATAATCACTCCAAATAAGGTGGAAAGATTTACCGTGAACCGTAAAACTGGTACTTAATCGTGGATCGATCCCTCGAGTTCGTACGTGACCTGTTTCTCTGACCATGTTTGAGTTCCATTTTGTTACCACATGTATTGGCATTCTATTTGCTGGTCATATCAGATTTTATAAAGGCCATTCAGGGCATTCTAGTCGTAAAAAGAATTGGAATGTTTTGATTGGCAACAAAAAATAAGTGTGTTTTGAATAACTTGGGCATACCTACTGAGTACACCAATAATTAGAAACAGAAAATCTTTCACTCACATAGAATAAGTTAGTAGGTGCCTACACATTATATTATAATTGTAAAGATTTGCCGAGTACAAGTTTTACCGAGTAACCTTATAGTATAACTCGGTATTATGTTTACCGAACCGAATACTCTGCCAAATAACTCGTTCTAAAGGGGACATACTGCTACCAGATAGGTCAGTGTTTGGTTTTCCTGCTTGTAAAAGATTTGAGATATAGAAAAAAACCCATCGTGGAGTGCTCACGCAATGCAACGAATCGTAACAGATGGAGTAATATAACAAGGGCTTCAATAACCAAGGAGAAGTCTGATGACGACCCACAACCTTCATGACACCTCAATTCATTCAGACATTCATCACGGAGCCACGACCATTTCGCAAGAGTGTATGACTGCAGATAGATAGAAAATCTAAATATTTTAATTAAATGGTTTTCGTCTATGTTTATTGATTTACTCGCTCTTTTAATTTACGGCTTTCCTAGTTAGTTATTCGACCAGTACAAATGAATGACCAAAATATGAATATGAGTATTCGGTGCAAGTTAACAGAACCATAATACCGATTCCCATGTTTACTTCAAGATCTGAAATCACTAGTTACTGTTAAAAAAGCTTAACGTGTGTTATAAATAAATGTAATAATATATTATTAATAAATTCTTAGTAGACGTGTATCCAAGAGGCATTACTCGTATTTACAGGCAAGTGATAGTCTTAGTAATCGAAGCGTTCATTTGTTATGGTAATTGCGCCATCAGCCGGCCCACTGTCGTGTTGATAGGGATTGCAATTAAATTACTTCATAACGTTGCTTAAGTTCATCCTTGTTCCTCTAAATATTATTATTCCACATTCTCTTAATATTATTATTCTATTTGTATGTTACTAGCAACTCGTACCAGCTTCGCTCTAGGGTGCTAATATATTTTTAGGTACAACATAATTAGAAATCTTTGAAAATTCTTAGCTTTTCTTTACTACAACACGCATTTATGGTATGATACAAACGAGTTTGGTACTCGTTTGTATCATACATGCGTGTTTGGAAAAAAATTATCCACTAAATTATCGTGAAAATCGTATCCTTGACGTAGTTTAGAAGAAGTTTACAAAGAAAAGACAGAACAAGACACAACAACAGCAATTTTTTTATTCAATTTAGAGAAAACAGTGAGTAAAAAAGCACATATATTCATAATGTTGTTGTTGTTGTTATTATTCTAGAAAGTACTTTTGTTTAACTATCTCTAAAGTTATATTATAGACTGCCTCTATCTCTTGAATAGGTACGCATAGAGAGTGTTCCAACTCCTGGTTTGTGTAATAACGGTTCAGAACTAGGCAAGATTAATTAACTGTTGTGTCTGTTAATGACGCAGGCAAAGGGCCCAACTAATTATCAAACAAATAAAGTTGCGTTCAACAAATAACATTAAATTGTGATCAAAATCTATATCTAATGGATTGCTACACTATTTTGGCAATAAGGTTTTAAATTTTGTGATGGCATTTGTTAAGAACGTAACCTAATTTAAAACAAAAAGACTTCCACCAGCGAACAAGGACCAGTTTGTGGGTGACTTTGCAGAAATACGATTAACATGGAATGGTGGCTACCACTATTGGATCCTATTAAATCTTTATCATCAGCCAGAATGATCAGTCACTTTAGCTTATAAAAAAAAAAATATAAGATACATAATACACAAACTCTTTAAAACAAATACTTTTCTAGGGTATGTAGGTATATTTTACGACACTCTGCGTAACAATAGTAGTAGTGTAGGGTAATAATAGTAAAATTTAATATAATAAAAAAACAAATAAAAAAAATATAAGGAACATTTAAACTGACTGACACAGCTTTAAGGACTGACTCGGATTCGGCGCGGCAAACCCACTAAATACTTTAGTGTTTAAAAAACGCGTAATGTTTTAACATTACGCGTTTTTTAGATTTCCCATAAAGACATTTTTGTCCTAAATATGTAGATGTGTTATTCTACTGAAGAATACGATAGAATAAGTGTGCTACAATTTATATACATATATTATCACCATTATACATTTTCTTAAAATAAATAAAACTGGTTTTTATTATGCTTACAAGACTGAACGTAATTACTTAGTTATCTCAAAGGAACCTTTGCAGACCATTATTTTTTATTGTTGAAGATGCTTACTAATTAAAATCACGAAAATACTAATTCAAAAATAAAAACATTTGTAATACTGGAGTTTAATTAAAGACAGTTAAGGTATGACTGACTGCATCGTTGGTCTATTGGTTAGTGTAACTGACTGCGACACCGGATGCCGTGGGTTCGATTCCCGCAAAAAGCAAATAATTGTGTGATGAACATTTGTATTTGTCGTCATATACATTCGTACCCCCAGTTTCTGAAAGGCTGATCAACGAAAAATTAGCTAATCAACTGTTAAATCTCATGTGAAGTACCATTTGGGTTGCTAAAACATGAATAATTAGTTAAATTTCATCTAGTTAATAACTAATTAGATCAAATTAAACTAATTATCTATGGTTTTAGCATGTTTTAGGTACTTCACATGAGATTTAACAGTTGATTAGTTAATTTTTCGTTGATCAGCCTTTCAGAAACTGGGGGTAAGTATGTATTTACAAAAAAAAGTATACCCATAACACAAGCTCTGCTGACACAACTGAAAGTCGGTGGTTCAAGTATGCTTATTTTTTGTTTCGTGCCAAGTATCAACATCATTTCTCCTCAGCTAGGCCTGCAGAGTAAAGCCCTTTACAGGGAGAAAACATAAAAGTTGATCGTCATTCTCACTCAGATTGTTTAAGAAGAACGTATCCGCGATACACAGAAATGGCAAAGTCTCCACTTTGCGTAACGTAGGTTAATGTAAAGTACATGAGTTTAACTCTTTAAATCATAATGTAACAAGTCTAATTTTTATAACATTAAACATTAAGAATAAAATAATTTACAACTACATGACATCTTGGCAACAACAATATACAATACATTATAATTTTAAAATATCTACATTGGAGAACAGCTCTGTGTCCTTAGAATTTTACAAACACATAATTACACGACACAAAGCTCTTTGAAACACGGGTTTATTTTATGTGAATCACACACACCGGTGTATAAATCAAACCCACAACCAGACACACCAGTAGCACATGATTGAGGTGATTATAAATAATCTATCTGTACTATTGTATAAAGCGAAAGAGTTTGTTTGTTTTTAACGCGCTAATCTCTGGAACTACTTAATAGCTCAGTTCTTGAGGAAGGGTATAGGCTATGTAAGATTACGCTACTGGCGACGGAAGCAGAGCAGAAACCAAAAATGCAACTTAATGCGGGTGAAAACGCGCTGCGGGAAGTTAGTCATCAATATAGCTGTGAGAAATCATAATGGTCCAGTGGTGAAGGCGCTTCGTAAACACTCCCGACTTCGTGTTCGAATCTAGGCAAGTAATAATATGATTTTAAAAATCAATACCTATGTATTTTCTAAGTTTATCTGGACATTACTGACTGACGGTAAAGGAAAACATTGTGAGGAAACCAGGACTTCTGAGGAAGTCTGAAATCGCCATTTCACCTTGAGCAAGCGCGTGGCGATCAACGCTGGAATCTTCTCTGTATGAGAAGAGATCTTTCCATTCAGTAGGATAATAATGAGCCAATATAATATAATAATAATATAATATTTCAACAACTACACGCAACGCCATCTAGACCCAAAGTAAGCATATAGCTCGTGTTATGGGTTCTAGAATGTGGATATACATACTTAATTACTTTTTTTGTAAATACATACTTACCTATTTATTATACTTAAAAAACACTCAGACGAATACAAATAGACATGTTCATGCACACAAATATTTGCACTGAGCGGGAATCGATTCAAATGATAGCTGTGAGTATTTATTTCTCTTATATAATATCTACATCAAATCTAATTACCAGGTACTAGTATAACATTCTGTAGACAACAGAACATTATGTCCGTACACAAAGATAATAGACGCTCTCGTAATTATGTATAGTAATCGGTTGTTAATGATTTGGTAGCGAATTGCAAATGGTAACAATTAGAATATACGTAGATAGAGATGTTATTAAGCCTCCTCGTATTGAGGCTTCGTATTATGTATAATCATCGAATCTGTAGAACATTCTAGTAAATACAATTCAATATACGTTTCGTTTATATGCGATTATTATTTAAAGGTACCTTAAAATAAAACGGTAGTGCTTAATGATGATACTCTATCTGGACCAAAAATGATTAAAACCTAATCAAACTTTAAGTAAATATTGCCTATGTTTGGTCTAATACTGTCTAGGAAAAGAATTATACTCCTCCATAAGCAATATCGAGGAATCCAATCAAAAAATCATTAAACAGAAAACAATTCAAAGTTTTTAATTTGAAAAACAAAATAATTTTCAGAACAAACAAAAACAAATGACAGAATCATTTGTATTTAGGGGACAGCAAAAAGGTACTGAATCATCCATTTTAGAACGTCTACAATAAGTATTGAAAGTCATTCAAGTGATTGATTGTTGTCTTCTTAACGAACCTTTTTATTGAAAAAGGTTCATAAAGTTTCAAAAATTTAAACCTGAATCATTTAAGTACCGCGAAGTAACCTTGATACAAGCGGTGTAACTACTAACTACAGTTTTCGATGCCAAGATTAAAATATGATAAGTAAACGACTGTATGTGTAAAATGTAATGTAATCAAATAAAGATTTAATAGAACTAAATATACGGGAATTCACGCGATCATGCATTAGGTATTTACATACCTTATTTTGCTTGACGTTTCGACCAGGTTACACCGGCCGTGGTCACAAGCAGACTGTCTGCTTGTGACCACGGCCGGTGTAACCTGGTCGAAACGTCAAGCAAAATAAGGTATGTAAATACCTAATGCATGATCGCGTGAATTCCCGTATATTTAGTTCTATTAAATCATGCAACGCGAAAGTTTAAAAGTCAAATAAAGATAATAAAAATCAATTAATCAATTCTTAAGTAGACAAATTAGATAACGGAAGGCCAATATTCAAACCGACAGTGTACCACTTGATTACTCACTGCCTGAAACAAGAATATATAAATCAACGACAAAAACATCTGCCTCTATAAAAGCAATATATTTCTGCGGAAGGATATAATCCATACATTACTCATATACGCATAAAGACGCTTCATTCTGTCTGGAACACACATTAAATAGAATGAGAGCTCTCGATAGAAATTCTTGGGAGGTGCACTGAAGGTCACAGCCATAGCCCAATAAGACAAGTGATCTATTAATAATATCTTTGTGACCCATGTACTTATGTTGCCTTAGTATAAATTTATGGCTAATATTAAACCCGTTCGTAAAATTTATGAGCCATATGAACTGCAATAGGTTTAAATCAGTTTTAATAACAAAGAAAGTCGCCTTATTTATTTTAGTTTACTGAATCGATTTCATTTCAAATTCATCTTTACTTTAAATTATATTGATTTTATTGAAAGTGATGAGATCAAACGACAATATCAAACCATTCATCCAACTATCTATACTTACATTTTTCTTTAAGAAGTTATGTATAATGAACCTGAATAAGTTTCAAAATAAAAATATAAAGAAATTTATTTCAATATACTAACATTGAGTTTCAATTTAAACGAATTTCCATAAATTCAAATACAAAACTTTCAATATATATTGAGTAAAGCCTACAAAATAAGGAAACACGAGCGCGAACAATTCGATAACCGTTCTACTAAAACAAATGGAACGTGAACACCTCTAAATTCACAGCATCGATGTTCGAATAAAATACCGAATAGCTGTCTCAATAACCAAGACTGGGGAGCAACAGATTGTGTGTAGGGCCAAAAGTACGAGTTCGATATAAACGTACGATAATCGCGCCATAAAATCCGGGTTTCTGTACCCAGTTTATGACTCATCCTTCTTTATCTTTACAAGATGCAGGACAATCATGATGCCTGATTTTATGTGCTCGTGTATCTTGCCTACTTGTGTAGCGTGTTAATTTTGATGTTGTTCATATACTTTTGCTTGCTGGTGTTATTTTGGCTGGTTTATCTGATAACTAAATAATATGAATAAACTTTATGAGTTTGTTGACACACCAATATTTGGCATACATGACATGACAAATGGGCGTGGGCATTCCGATGACGACTGATAGAAAAAAATGTTAAAATTGTACTTTTTATAATAAAAATAAAATACTAAATATGTTATTTCTACTTGTACTATTCAAATTATAATTATGTGAAAACTAGGTGTTAATATTGTATTGAAATGAAAATTTAAAAAATTTAGTTACAAATAAGTTTAATTACAGTTATTTTTTTATTCCATCAACATAAATAGAAACTTTATTTATCTTAGACCAAAAGAATGATGGCCATATTCATTCTCGTCTTTGCTGTGTTTTGAAACATTCATAAAACGTTTCTTTAGTCACGACAAAGCGCATTATGTTCTTAAAAACTAGAACATTATTTTGTACTAACAGATGTTACACAGTAAATGCTCGCAGTCTTCCTTGCACTTTCATGATTTATAGGGACCTTTTATACTCTTACTCCTATTGAAGTTGGTACCTATTTTGGTACCAACTTGGATTTTGATTCAAAGACCAGTATTGTTCGAGATTTCTGTGGGCGCTATAGAAGGAAGTATAATAGCAGTATCAAGACCATTGATGTTATTTTTCTACTTTTATAGAATTGAAAGCACAATCTTTATTTTATTACACAATAATTAAAAGCAAGGATTTTATTTAGTGCTGAAGTAAATTATTTTATTGTTCTAGGAAACAAAATCAACAAAGGTCGTAAATAACGAATTATAAAGACTCGAACATACTACTCAAATATCATGTAATAGTTATAAAAATCAATTATATTTACACAAACAATATTACTTAAACGTGAAACATCATTATATGGCACAAAATCATTCAAATCAGAAATAAGATCGAAAAGCTCCGCAGCAATCGGAAGTGAAAATCTTCAAATTCGGAAACAAAAGGACCAACTGCCAGTTAGATTGGTAGTGATTAGCGAGGTTCAGGAAGGTACTTTTTACTGTTAATGATGGCAGAGTTAAGAAATTAAAATTAACTACAGTGGCTATAATCCTGATGCCTCCCCTTGACGCCACAACCAAAAACCCTTGACTGACATTCATACCCACTTTTTCTTCCGTTGTTTTCATTACGAGAACTGGTAAACAATAATCATCAATACAGTAACACAACACAACCTAGTGTTGCTGAATATGATCTTCTATAAAGTAAAGATAATTCGAAAATTCAACAGTAACCTACCCAGATCTTTTAAAATAATTCTCACTAATGCCTATTTACTACTAAGTGTAAGTATGAGTTGAGTATATAAAATATTTTAGCAGTAAAATCATGAATTATTTTTAGTCTTAGACTCAAAAACAAAAGTCTAATTGTTTATAATGCTTGAAAGAAATATCTGGTGTTGTCAGGATATATATCGGTTAATAAATCCATAACTTGAGTAAAGCCCTCTATTTATTTGCGTCGCGATGCGGTTTGTTCAAACGGTCTTTTGTTCCAGCAAACTAAATCCAGGGAGCAGCATATTAAATTAATTTATTTTATTATCTATTAACTTTAGTATGCAGTCTTTAGTGAAAATTCATTAACGCATAAAACATATAAGGCTTAATGAGGATGTATTGCCGTTTTCTTTATTAGTGACTACCAAAATGACCCTACTCTGTCTGCTGATAAGCAGTCAGTGGGATCTGCTGTGGATACCATCCCAAAAGCCATCGTGTCCAACTACTAACATGGTCGCTTCCACTGAGCGGCTTCAAAAAATGCTTTTCCTCGCCCCGCTTTATAAACCCAGGTTCAAAGTTGGTAGGAAACACATGGTAAAGATCTCTAATTTTTTGAATTAATGTAGGTGTATGTTTTGACAGTTTTTTTTATAAATCACCCCTTATAGATTAATGTCTAGTACATCGATTTAATATCATCTTATAAGTATCATAGTCTGACGCAAGGAAATCTACAACACTTCTGAATTCGAAACGAAGAGCTTAAAAAATTGTAAGCGGGAAGAAATTAAGATGCAATTTAGATCTCGGTTACTGTAAAAACCTGGTTTCAAATAAAAGTAACTCGCGATGAAATATTAACTCGATTTTGTCGCAAGTTTCTTAAAAAAGAATTTATACCTAATTGTTAACTTACCAAGAAATGTATACGTTTATAAATATGTCTCAATGCTCTTCAAGTCGAAAAACATAATTATTTACTACACAATCATCGTGTTCACATTTGGCAATGAAGTAACGCTCGTATATTTTACACCAAATTTTCAAACAAGAACATGAAATTGCCACAAAATTCTTTTGTTCTCTTCCTAATGACAAAAACAATGTAACTAATAGCCAACTGGGACGTGCCAAGTTCACCTGTAATATGGCTGTATTAGCTAAGTTCCGAGCTTAGCAATTGTGATGAATTTTTAATGTTATCAGACTTTTCTAACAAGATTATGCGATTTGTAGACAATTGGCTTAATAGCACTGAAGCGCCATGATAGACATTATTGTAATGAGAAAAGTTTTAGGGAAAACGTTTTTTTCATTTATTTACTATTTTATTTTTCGCTAAAAATTTTACTTAAAGATGGCACTAATATGTTGTTTTTGACAGAATTACAAGTCTTTGGAGTAGACCGCTTTCCTGTACCGACTATATAATATTATTTATGTGCATTATTATTCTCTAAACGACAGTAAAAACCATAGTATTAGAGACCGTTACGTGACTTTGACTGCCTCTGTGGTTCGGTGGTACTGTGTATGGACTGCCACGCAGAGGTCGCGGGTTCGATTCCCGCTCAGTGCAAATATTTGTATGCATGAACATGGCTATTTGCATGGGTCTGGGTGTTTCTATGTTTAATATGTATGTATTTACAAAAAAAAAAGTATTTAAGTATGTATATCCGCATTCTAGAACCCATAACACAAGCATATAATATGCTTACTTTGGGTCTAGATGGCGTTGTGTGTAGTTGTTGAAATATTATTATTATTATTATTATTACTTAAAGGTTAGAATGCAGCTACTTTGCTTTATAAAATTTGAGAAGTGACTGTTCTCATAGAGAGATGATATGTATTATTAGTATATTATATTTATATTCATCATCCACTGATGTTCTTAGTTTTTCTCAAGCAAGAAGTCTCCTTTGAAACGCTGCATGTTACGATATCTACAAGGAGGACAGCGGTGCCCGATAAACGCAGACGGATCGCTAGTAAATAGGTATTTTATTTATTTATTTATTTATTTATTCTATGTTACAGAGAGTCAACGGACTAATATTAAAACTAACATACAGTGTAAATTCACAAATTGCCAATTAAAGGCTCCCACATAATGTTTAAGAAAAAAGTAAAAAGAAGTATCGATTTTAACAAAAAGAAATTCCAAAAAACAAAAAAAAAAATAACAAGTGTAATGAGTGTAGAATGTAAGATCGAAATTGTACACAAACATAACAAAAAATAGAAAAGTGAAATAAGTTTATACATTTATTTTAATCTATACTGATCAAAGTGTGTGTCAGCTAAGAGTCGTCTCACGGTAGCTACACTAGTGCAGTACAGGTCAATGTTGAGATCCCGAGGAAGTCTATTGAAAAATTGTGCGCTTCTTATTAATAAGATGTTCTGCTTATAAATTGTGCTAGAAAAAGGTATATCTAAGAATGGTCGTTGGCGGAAACCTAACAAATTTGTGCGTAAGGAAACGTTAGCTACCAGCTCCGGGCAATCAATTTTACCATTAGCTATATTCTGCTAATGTCACCAATATGACGTAAATAGGTATATAATAAATAAGCTGATTATCGTTTTTGTATATAAAAAGACTTTGCAACACTTATGACTTCATTTAAAAACGATATTATATTTTTGTTATTCCATATATAAATACTGGTATTACCATCGCATTTTTTAAACAAGGCACAGAAGGAATTATTTTTTAAGTCGAACATGTAATCCGTCAATACCTGTTTACTAAGGTTTACTCATCGTTTAAAAATTCTTTATTCATAATCCTCTATGTCTCCTCGTAAGCCTTACCAATAAATTTATGTCAACAATTTCTGAGTATTGGATTTATTTAGACAAAATGCTTTTACAAAATATTTGAAAAACATCAGGATGATAAGTTTTTGGGGTGAATAATTTGATCATATTCAATGAAAGATGTTTACGTTAAAATATGAAATTTAAAGTACGGTTACACATAGTTACAGCCGGTTAGTTTAAATCAGACAATCCTAAGTCTAGCCGTTATCAAATGGGTTACAATAAAAAAACAGATAATCCACCAAACTATGAACAGGACAAAAAGAAAAAAGTCGTTAGTTGCCAAAGTATATAATTTAGCAGTTTACAGATGTATATAATTTGGGTGCTGCAGATTGCTCTAATGGTCTACTGAGTGACTGACCACAATCAACTTGGCCAATGAAGCGATACTTAATCCGCCTATGTGATGCAGTAAAAACGTCTTTTGGGAAAAAAACTAATCTACATATTGCGTGGAGTACTACACATTTAACTTTCTTCAAAATCGATATATTAGTATTATATATACACGTTACTAACAAACAGACTGACTATTACATTTATAGACAGACAGACAGACTATTACTAGTCTAGCTATTGTATTATGTCTTACTACTACTACATCGATGTTCGTCGTAGTAAGTGTTTAGTAATTCTATACTAAATAAGTTGATAAAATTTACCTATTAATTGGATAAATAACGCAGAGAATGATGTTTTTGTAGAAGACCAGTGCCTAAATTAGACACTAACCTGGATTACACGTCATTAAGGGCCCAATTGTCATTATAGTATTCTAGTAATAATCAGGATAGAACGGTATTTAGACTATTCCGTTTCTTCCTATAGGTGTAATAAAATGCAATTAGAGCGATAAGTAGTAACAGTAAATGAGCAGCAGTAGCAAACGCAGGTAGCGTTTTAAATATTACCTTTTACTCAATCTGCCAGGCTCGTGTTTGTAACTGTGTAGCCTATATTTAGTAGTAGGTATATATCCTCAAGGTAACAATGAATGAAGAATAATATTGTAAATTGAAATAACATTACGTAAGCAGAAAAAAACTCAATTATACTTATAAGAACATATCTTTACGGATTTGATACATTTGTGTTATTTAGAGTTTACATTTGATTCTTAAAGCCGTCTAGGGCCCGTCAACGTCATTAATTCAGATAATGGACTCTTTTAATGTAGAGTACATTGTTTTGTAGTAATATTCACACTGGTTTGGAAAATAATACGGCTTATACAAGTTTCCGTGCTATGTACCACAAGATAAAGTTGCTGTTACGTGAGTAGGGTTTATTTTAGGCAAATTAGAAATGTTTAAATGATTCTCTACCGAGAACCTTTTCTAATTTGAATCAGTTCTATTTAAATATCAAGATGACAAAACTGTATACGGCGTTACACGATACACTGATAATAAGCAGTACTATATCACTAAGTAGTTCGCAAAACCATGGATATCAGCTATACGTTATCAATTTCTTAAAAACTTAATTCATTTGAACTCGGCTACTGTCATAACACTACCTATGAATAGAAAGGGCAATGTTGCGTAAGAAAAATGTTTAAAGCCAACAGTCTACTTTGTGTACACAAGCCAATGAGCCAGCCAAACGGATTCCACTTTACAAATTTCCATCAGGAAGGGCCGCTTGCACCTATGTCTTTGCAAAGCACAATATTGAACGTTCCATAACCATCGTTATTTTATACCAGTGCCATTAATATTATTGTATGATCTGTCATTCTTCAGTTCCAAGTGACGTTTCAGTGTAACAATTTTTTTGGCAATTATGGGTAGGTCCTGTCCAGAATAATAAAATATTTGATGTTTATTTTTCTTTTATCTTTTTACCAAAAATGGTTGTCACTAAATGTACCTAATTCACATTTTTTATTTTTTATTATTGTATTTAAATCATTAACAGCACTTGGCGCTGTCAAAAATAAGTAAACACATTCGCTGGCTCAGTTACTCCTTTATGGTGATGAAGAAAAGAATATAACTTCATACTACACACAGTACATCATCATCATCATCATTATATCAGCCAAAAGACGTCTACTGCTGGACATAGGCCTCCCCCAATTTTCGCCACCGTGGCCGGTCGTTCGCCGCCCTCATCCATCGGTTGCCCGCCACCCTTTTAAGGTCGTCGGTCGCCACTCTAAGCCTTTCTGCCCCAGCGGCCGTCAGTTCTGCGAGCTATGTGTCCTGCCCATTGCCACTTTAGACACACACTTCATATTGATTTCATTGCTTATTACCTACAGTAGCTAATCGTCCAGTGAATTAATTCTCTGGAGCAGCCTATCAATTATGCACCCCACATATAAGCCAGGAATTGGGTTTAAGAGGACGTGAAGAATGTGCAGTATTACGTATGAACAATGCCTAAAGTAGTCAGCGGTATCCAACAAAATAAAAATTGGTTAATCATAGATGTTACACGCTAAATAGACCCCAGTGAATAAACTGCTACAAAATTAATCAGCATTAATTTTCCCAAGTATTAGTTCTCCCTTGGGAAGGGATTGTTAAAATATTTGCGTAACGACCATTACAGTAAGTAGGTACATTTTAAAGCTATATTAGTACCTACTTTGTTCCTTCTGTTATTTTGGTAGTCATTATTTTGCTTGGAATTAAATTTTTAACCTCCGACGCAGAAACGACGGGGTGTTATAAGTTTTACGTGTCTGTGTGTGTGTGTTTGTCTGTGGCATCGTAGCTTCCGAACGGATAAACCGATTTTAATTTTGTATTTTTTTTTGTTTGAAAGGCGATTTATTCGGGAGAGTTCTTAGCTATGTTTAATGAAAATTGGACTAATATGGCCGCCGCCACAAAAAGAGGGATTAAATTTTCACAACTCCCCTAATATGGGTATCAAATGAATCGGCTTGCCTAGTAGAATAATGTACACTGTGTTGGGGATATTTTATATTTTGAATTATATATTATGTTATGATTTTAATTTACATTATCTAATATCTACTGGCCATAGGTTTAGAGTGTTTAACATTTTATTATTAACCACAGTACCTTTTTGTCTTGAAACTTCTCTCAAAATGCACCGGCCGTAGTCACAGTTCAGGAGATGTCTTCACAGCGGTCCTGAGAAAAGAAAATAACATGTTAAGCTTTAATACTTAACTTGCCTTCGTAGTAGTAATAAGGTTACATAAATGAGATCGTATTTTCAACCGACTTCAAAAAGGAGGAGGTTATCAATTCGGGTCGTATGTTTTTTTTGTATGTTTGTTACCGCATATATCTCGGTCATTTATGAACGGATTTTAAAAATTCTTTTTTTATTTGAAAGGGGAAATTGGTCCCATATTTTTTTTATAATAAATGGTTCAGTAGTTTTATGTTTGTTCCAACAGGATTCGGTCATTTATGAACCAATTTGGAAAATTATTTTTTTATTTGAAAGGGTATACTCTGAAATCAGGTCCCATATATTTTTTTTAAACATGGTTTAGTAGTTTGGCTTTAATTTAATACTTTGTAATAAAACGATAAATATATATATATATATATATATATAGTCGGTGCCAGCCAAGAATGATCATAATGATCTTAATAAATATAACCTACCTACTAGCAAAAATCATCTACTTGATTAATCTATTATTATAATGAATGTAAAATATAGATTTAATATAAGAAATCTAACGGAATCTGATAAGTGCGTATCAAAACTTTTTATGCATCTAAACACAACTAAATTTGTAAGTGCAGTAAGGCAAAATAATAATTATAAATTTAATATGTTCACTTTGTAATAATTATGCTGTACTTATGTTGGTAACCATATTATAAATAAACTATCAATTACGTCTGCCTTCACGCGTATGACCGCGTTCGGCTAGTGCACTCAGGTATATCCCCCGCGCGTGCCATTACTGCCCCGTGCACTTCGAAAGTTTGCTCCAAAGGCAGAATTAAAGGTTCTTATATTGGCTGGCACCGACTCCAAAATAACTGATTATAAAATGTAAATAGTAAAGTATAATAGGTATCAATGATAGAGTTGATTCCCCTTTAATTTTCTTTGCTATGAAGTAATTAAAATATTATTTTCTACTTTTAAGTTCAAGATTGAACGTGTAGGTATTGATTTGAACTCGGTTTTAATTTTTTCTAAAAAATAATTTTTCATATTGTTTATTTTGACACGAGCAATTAGACCACCTGATGGTATAGCCGTATGGTACCGTTAGCGTACGAGTATATAGCACTTGACACAAAATACATAGTCACGAATTAATAGGTACGAAGTATTCTTCATCACAGACTAAAATATAATACTAGAGATCCTTCATTGTAGACCGCGTTATCGTTTGACATCAAACAAGAAATAAAAGTTCTACTAGGTGAGGGTAGTTTCTAGTAACGCAGTTCTCTGATAAAATCTTGTGCTGCCTAGCTTTCATAAATATAATATATGTAGGTATATCATGTTATAAGTAAGACAGATACTACTATTACACAGGTTTTTGTAGCAATAAAGTGCTTGCGTTTCCCATTTTTCATTTTATATTAAAACCATTATAAAGGGCTTAGAAAGTTTGATTAATTACTTATAGTCTTAAGAGTTTTAAAAGATAAATATTCTTAGGCCATAGAACTTGAACGATTAATTTTATGTTGGTTAAATCAAAGACACCCGCGTACTTATTTATTTATTGACATTTATATCATTATAAATGTCAAGAAAACTAGTTAAAATATGAGGCAGAAAAATGTCAAAAATGTTTGTTAACTGTAATACAACCACGAGGAGAACTAACTGGACATTCTGGCTACTGAGTTCAATTGCTACATTATTATAATCTTTAGCGTTATAATTTTAAAGTAACGCAACACAAAAAGTACCTAGGAGGCAACATTGGCATGTTGAAAAATCGTGATATAGATCATACTCTTCTGTACTAAACGAAATTTCTTATCATCTCTCAAAAATAACAGTATTATAATTTTGTGAAGAGCACCCAAAATCAATACGGCGATGTTTTAACATGGTGCGTCTTTATTGACTTAGCTATAATTCAATAAGTGTTAGCGATCGAGCGTCGGTCGCGGCCGCGGTCGCGGTAACAAAATCACCGGTCTCGTTTACATGCAAATTCAAACCGAAACGGCGGATCAAACACCTCTCTCTGTGTTGTAATTACTTTAAGCTTTAAGGTACACTGCCAAATGTTTTGTTTTTTATACACACTATAAACCAGGCTTATAAGCTTATGTTAATCTAGCATTTACATTAATCAATACATCTATTTTTTTATTTTTTTTGGTTAGCTGTTATAGTCCAGTTTGTTATTTGTTTTTTTTTACAAAGATAACATCATAAAAGGTACCTCTAAATCATTTTAGTAAGTTATTAAAACTTTTGCAAATTACAGATTTAAGAACCAAGAAAAGCATACATAATTGAGTCTCATATTGCATAAAAGTAAATAACAAGGTCACCGTTAAAATTGTTGCATAATTTAAGCAATTTTAAATTTACATTTTTCTATTCAAATTAACTCTAGCTAAGCATCAAAGGTTATAAAAGTGCATAAGCGTGTGTAATATGTAACTGAATTCAGCCTTCCTTGAATTGTAAAATAGTCACTTATAATGTTCTAGAACAAAATTCATTTATAGAACTTAAACGCATAGATTCTAAAAAAATAACTTCTTTGCAGTTTTACTGTGGGCGATTGAAACTTATGTTTGTTAACAGTGAAACAAATTTAAATCATATTAGGCAGTATCTACGTAATCCTGTGAGACCTTATTGCTGACCTAAATTTCAACGTAGCAAAACGAAGGCCATAGTTGGAAGGGTTCTTGATACAAGAAACTACACGGATAACCACTTTAAAACCGACGACTATGCATAGCTTTCAACCTGTTTCTAATGTTGAACTTTACCAGGGAAACTGTTGACGCTTTCATTAATCAAAACTGGCCATCTAACCTTCCAGTACAACTGGCGTAAGTGGTTATTTACTGTATATAGTTCGTGCAATCTTGAAATTTTAATACAAATTTAGGCAATAGCGAAATCAGAAATCAATGACTCAGATCTCATAAGCAGTATTATACCAGTATAGAAAAATTAAAAAAAGGACGTTGCATACAAATACACATACACACACGTTGCATGTAACATTTTTTTAATTCTAGTATGTGTACTATATAGGTATGCGTTAGTGGTATGTTTGTAAAATCAACCGCTTCGAAGACAGTTAGCAAAATTATTTATTTAAAAAAATAAAATAAAACCTTTGCAAAATAACATATTAAATACATTGAAAGCAATGAATAGTGTATATTTTTCTGTCCTTCGATTTCATGCGAAATTCATTAATATTAATATTATGTATTTCTCGCTTGTTTTACGTTATGAATTTTTAATTATACATCGAAGCAACGTATGTTGAATACAGTTATTAAATTTTTAATGTGTTTATTTTATTTTTGAAATTAGTTTGTAGTTCTTTATTGCTGTTGGCATTAAGCCGTTATTGTGCTTGTCATTTACCAACCAAGGAATAAATTTTAATGATTCTGGTTCTGGTCCCTCAAAATATGGCCCGATGATTTAATAAAGGTACCGGGCCTGATGGACGAAGACGGCTTACGACAGGTCAAAGTGGCAATGCTTGTCTTTTTTAATGATAATAATTTTATTAACAACTAGAACTGAAGAAGAACTGAACTTCAAGAAGGTAGTTAAAAGATTAAGGTAAAAACTTTAATTATCGAATAAGTTTAAGATACTCAAATGGACACAATTAATTATCTACTTCAATGATGATACTTACTAACTACTACTAAAAACATTTACCTTTATGGAAAATTGCACATATTTCAATGTCTAAATAAAGGAAGTATTGGTGTTCAACGCGTTCAAATCCATTAGGAATATTGTTGTTTAATGCGTGTTCCCAGCTTCGCAAAAGGTACTTATATTACCTATGTTTTTACGACATGATTCCATTTTTTTAAAATCCTTGTCTTCTTTTAGCATGTTTTATACATGTAAAGTGGAAGAAAATCTTTAAGCGAAAGTGAATACCGTATCCAAATACGTTCCTTGGTTTAGAAGACGTTTATTGGGAAACAAACGGAAGAACTACTTTGTTTAATACTATTTACATATTATTATAGAAATAGCTTTATTTGCTTCAAAATTATTGTCACCCGTAACCTATATCGAATATCGTAAGGTTATTTGTTTAGAAACAAAACGAAGTTAGGTAACCACATTAGTAATTAGGTATTCGTAATTAACCACATCTGGCCCACTAAGTGGCATGCACTAACCCAATTACAAGGCAAGATGGATAGGCATATACACTAATACATCATCAGAATACTGAGCTATATCTTTGTAGGATTACATTAATTCGAAATGTATCACATTGTAAGGCTGCTATTATTAACGAAAGTACAATAGATTGAGTTTATATCCACGGTAGTAGATCCACGCTGGTTTCAGCATGAATGGGCCGGATCGTCCGGGAAAGTACTATCCTCTCATAGAAGATCGACTTAAGAGTAGTAGTATCCTTACTACTGCGTTTCGTTCGGTGAGTGAAAGTGCCGGAGGCCCAATTTCCCCCTTTCCTCTTTCCTCACCTCCCTCATTCCCTTCCCCTAACCCAATTCCCAGCCGCCATAGTAGAGGCCACCATACCAGCAGTTTAAGACGATAGCTTTTGGTATGGTGGCCACCACTTCTGGATTCCACTGACTGCTTACCATCAGGCGGGGTGGAGTCACTTTGGTAGGCTAATATATATATATATATTTTTTTATATATAAAAGTTTATATAATACTTACACCTTTTCCGTGTGCAAAGATACGGTTACGCCACATTATGCAATAATAGCTTGTTAAAAAGTATTCTTTTATATTATTTAAACAACATTTTCTTGCAATCGCTGTTTAAAACTTGTTTGATGTAACTGACGTATATTTCCTATCTCATCATGCGTTATGTCTTTCTTTGTAGGGTGTATCACTTTAACCCTATGGGGTCTATTGTTCTACGGTAAGCCATCAAAAACAAATTGTAAAAAAAACCAAGTCTCGCAACTTAATTCTTCTACCGTAAAAAGTTGTGAGATCTATGTAATATCAAGTCAGTTAACTAATTTATTTAGTCCCTACGTCTTAAGTCATTCTTTTGTCTATTTCTTTTTGTAGCTGCAAATGTAACTTTGTAATAACTATATATATCTAAGAGTATCTAGAAAACTGTACCGAAATTGCTCAGTATTTTAGTTTTTCCACGATTAAGGCAGGTATTACATTATCATACTTAAATCATATAAATATGATTTCATATCTGTAAAATTCTATGATCATAGTTATATGATGACGTTCTTTATTTTTAACCGACTTCAAAAAGGAGGAGGTTATCAATTCGGGTGGTATGTTTTTTTTTTTTTGTATGTTTGTTACCTCATATCTCGGTCATTTATGAACCGATTTGAAAAAATTTTTTTTTATTTGAGAGGGTATACTCTGAAATTGGTCCCACTTTTTTATTATAAGAAATAGTTCAGTGGTTGTATGTTTGTTACAACTTAACTCCGTCATTTATAAACCAATTTGGAAAATTCTTCTTTTATTTGAAAGGGTATACTCCGAAATGGGGTCCCATGTTTTTTTTATAAAGATTGATTTAGTAGTTTGGCTTCAATTTAATATTTTGTAACAAAACGTTTGCAAGAAGTGAAGACGTGTAAAGCAACACGTCGATGTCTTTTGCGACGAATTATCTGACATTGACATGTCCATGCTACAAGTGCGAAGTGATTTTCAAAATTCATTTTTTGTTAGAAACGAAGTGGCCCTGGATGAGTGACCATATGCATTTTTTGTATATCTGAGCGATTGCTCGGTCAGTTAAATTATGATTTTTGATGATTCTTTATTGTTGGTAGATCATCACTTTTATGTTTTGATTTGTGGTTTCTGGGATTCAGGGTTTAGCAATCGAGAAAGTGTTGACAAGGACCATATATCTCTATTTACAATCTTACCTCTCGTCTCTACTTTCTTTCAAACGGCGCGGCGCTGTCTCATTTGCGTAGCACGTTTAGTAGATCTACCCATATTGAATATATTTATACACAATTAATTCCCACAAAAGTTTAAAAATAAGATTATTTTTAGAAAAAAAATAAAAACCGACTTCAAACAACACCTACATGTTCAATCCTTAACTAAAAAGTAGAAAATAATATTTTAATTACTTCATAGCAAAGAACATTAAAGGGGAATCAACGCAATCCTTGTTACCTATAATACTTTACTATTTATAGTTTTTAATCAGTTATTTTGGAGTCGGTGCCAGCCAAGAAGGATCATAATGACCTTCATAAAAATAACCTACCTACTAGCAAAAAAAAATCTTCTTGATTAATCTATTAATATATGAATGAAAAATATAGATTTAATACAAGAAATCGAACGGAATCTGATAAGTGCGCTTCAAATTTTTTATGTATATCTGAACACAACTATCAATGACGTCTGCGTTCACAAGTATGACCGCGTTCGGGTAGTGCACTCAGGTAATCCCCACGCGTGCAATTACCGCCCCGTGCATTACAAAAGTTGGTTGCAAAGACAGAATTAAAGATCCTTCTTGGCTGGCACCGACTTCAATATAATAATAATATTCTACCACGTTCACACAGCGCCATCTAGCCCCAAATTAAGCAATTATATTTGCTTGTGTTATGGGTACTAAACAACTGATAAACTACTTATATACATTTTTTTTTTGTAAATACATACATATTATAGATAAATTACACCCAGACACAGAACAAACAATCATGCTCATCACACAAAGGTTTGTCCTGGGTGGGAATCGAACCCACGACCTCCGGGCTTAGCAGTCAGGGTCACTAACCACTAGACCAACAGGCCAGTCAAAAAATAGCTGATTAAAAACTATAAATAGTAAAGTATTATAGGTATCAAGGATTGCGTTGATTCCCCTTTTATGTTCTTTGCTATGAAGTAATTAAAATATTATTTTCTACTTTTTAGTTAAGGATGTTGGTGTATGTAGGTGTTGTTTGAAGTCGCTTTTCATTTTTTTTCTAAAAATAATCTTATTACATAT
This sequence comes from Parascotia fuliginaria, assembly GCA_963082885.1. Lineage (NCBI taxonomy): Eukaryota > Metazoa > Arthropoda > Insecta > Lepidoptera > Erebidae > Parascotia > Parascotia fuliginaria. The sequence goes on from OY720186.1 coordinate 10,834,656, forward strand.
TACACTTATTGATCGTAGAAATGTCATATTATACCATCAAGTCGTGTTTTCCGTTGCTATGGGATCCTTTCCCTTCCCTTCAAATCAACACACTAGCACAGTCTATTTACATACAGACTTTGCTAGTGTGTTGAATATGATCCTACTTGTACGCTAGCTGTCAAAAAGGATCGCCTAACTATGATCATAGACAATATGAATCACATGTAGTTATTATACCGTCATATGTTCTTCATATAAAAATTACTCACACATCTATGATCATATTTCTATGATAGTCTAATAGCGGCCTTATACACTAAATACTAATTGTATTCTAAATTTGAAGCTTCCATGTTTCCTAGAAGTGCCTTAGAGTTTGAATGATCGGTCAATCAGTGAGTGACAAAATTACGAATTTTGGCTACTTATAATTCTTAATAGTTTAAATTCAATAAAATTTGGCAAATACCGTGTTAATAAAAGGCCTGCTTTGTTACTGAAAATTCGGACTTCTAATTTTGTCCCCAACGAAGGAAGTCAAAAATGGCCCGAACTGCTTCGAGAAAAGTATGGTTTATAATATACGGCCGTGCTGCTTTTTTTGCTCGACGTTTTTTGGTTTTGGATATGCTTGGTCCAAATTTTCTATTTTTTTTTACAATTTACAATAATTAACCTTATGTTGAGATTATAGAGTTGACATATTCATATGAATACACTAAATTAAACCAAAAACATCAATTAAATACATAATTACAAGCAAATATTAAAAAAGTAAAACATTTCATTTAATATATAAAATCACACACGTATCTGATTTACAAAGGTAAAACTGAAATCAATTAATCAGGGGTTTATCAAAAGGAGAAAACATAGTCGTGTGCACACTTTTACGCCTTATTTTGAGGATGAGCGACGCGTAAAAACATTATGAGCCATAATACGTTTACCGTAATGGGCGCATAACCAGCGTAGTGTGAATGCGTGTGTACTCATTTCTATGTTGTGCTTAAGGGATGTATATTATTTATCGGCCGAGGTGAAAAGGTTCTGTTTAAATATTAATCTCGGTAGACAATGGGTGACATCGAATTGCTTTTCAGGAAAAAAATACTTTATTAATCGAGACGAAGAGAGGTTTTTGTCTCGATTTTCTTTTACCTTGCCATTTAATCTTTTGAATTGAAAAATTAATGTTTGTTGCATCGTTTAGGTATAAATAATAATGACAAAGGGTGACTCGCGACTATTCAAAGTTGTGACATTTTGGGTAGGCCTATGTCCGGCAGTAGAGTCAAACTGTCAGCTAAAATAATGATGATGACAAATATCGACAAATTTTATTTTTGTTTGTTTTAAATACATGAATGGACGGTATTCTGAACATAACATACGTAATATACACAAGAAAATAACAATTAAAGTGGCCGAACTTTCCACATAAGTCTAACTCAATCCTATTAACCTATTAATATTATATATGCGAAAGTTTGTGTATGTTTGTTACCACTTAGCGCCTAAACAGCTGAACCGATTTGGATGAATATTAGTTTTTCTACTTTCTATTCCGAAGATCGGTCTGGTTCCTGAGGGATACAACAAAACATATTTCACGCGCGGGCGAAGCCATGAAGCGCAGCTAGTCGTTTATAATAATAGCTACTCACAAGCGTAGACGTTGTATAGTTTGATATGCAGATATTTTGTGAGTATTTTATTTATTTTTATCATTGTAAAGTAGTGGTAAAGACTTATAATGCCTATCTGATGCTGAGCAGTTACCCTGGCGATAAATTATCTCACAAAAAGCACATGCGCTAATAAAGAGTTTTTACTGAATCGTTTGGGTTCAAACCTTTTAGATTTCACTGTGAAAGGGTGGCACTTTAGTCGCGCTTGTGTCGTTCTGCTTAGGAAAGGTGAGGGAGAGGATAGGATCAATAAAATTAAAACATTTTGTTATTTCTTTTTCAAAATTATTTAGTTTTATTTGCACCTTTGTAAAATAAGATTGTTGGTCTGACATCCTATAAGCATTTTCATAGTTAACGCAATGAACGCTTAATTCACAAAGTACTTTTACTTACTTTACGTCGTACTCTATAAATAATTTCTATTCACACGACATCGAGATATTACTGCAGTGCAGAACAAGATCTTTATTTGGTTTCTTACTCAAGTTCAGCAAGAAATTTTCTAATGCAAAAACTTTCTTCTCAAAAATAATGTCGTAAGGTTTCAAGTACAAACTTTTTTAATGTTTCGAAGAAAAAGTGAATTTATAAAGTTTTAAATGAGTTGTTCAAATGACGATGTATTTTTAGGGTTACGTTTTAATTTTCTTAATGGTCATTAATGGCTCTCATTAATGTTAGATAATAAATATTAATGATATCATAACAGAGATTAAATTACCGTCTCAACTTCAGTACAAAGGCCTCTACTATTAAACATGATTTCTTCAACAGTAATTTACTAATAGTCCTTTGGCAAACGGATTGGTAGCTATGCACAGTTAACGCTGCTGCTATTATTACATATTCTTTTATTCGCTTAATATTACACACACATGAAGAAGTGCGGTGGCTCCATTTTTTTAGACTACACGACCAATGAGGGTTTTCTAAAATGATTAAGTGGCAGCACTGAGGCATCAGGTCCAGGCACCCGTCAAAGCTATTTCAATCTTTGATAGATAACGATTCTCGAAAAACCCTCATGTGTAGGTAGACTTACCACCGAAATCTTTTTTGTATCATTTATAATCTGGCAACTTAGAAACGCTGACCTTCTTAGCAAGCTCAAAGTTACAACAGAGACTTTTAGTTTTAGTTACCTGCCTACCTCTATACTATTATGTAAAGCGGAAGAGTTTGTTTGTTTGTTTCATCGCGCTGATCTCTGGAACTACCAGTCTTGATTTCAGATTTGAATAATTCTTTTTGCGTATGATAGCTCAGTTCTTGAGAAAGGTTATAGGCTACGTAACATCACGCTACTGGCTATAATAGCAGCAACCAAAGAACCGGGTAAAACCGCGCTGTGAAAACTAGTGGTAAATGAAGCAGCGTAGGCAGCCCTCCTACAAGGTGGACCGATGATATAACTACAAGGTGATCTTGGATGACAATCGACGAATCAGAGCTGCTTCCGATTGCTTAGAGAAGATGCAATGATGAAATAATTTAATACCTACGATGTTTCCCCATCATAATAACTCACAATTAAGGTCTTTAATTATTATTATACTTACTTATTTATACATTTTATAATCTTTTCAATTGTTGGCGAGACAGTGACTAAATGTCGCCTTTAAATTGTAATTTCGGCTAAGTACTGTGTTCATACTCCACTTTAATTATTTCAGTCTGCTACCTAACTTCTATATTAAGCACCTCAAGTAATTACACTCCAGTTGAACTTATTCCTAACAGGAAATTAATCTAATTAAGATTACATTACTATTCTGTTCCACAATAATATTAACCAACTTAACCTTTGATTACTTACGTAGTTTTTATTTTACGTCAACACTGACGTGGGGGCCGGAGAGGCCATAACAGTAAACATTTTTGGCAGAAATTGCTTAAAATCTAAAATTACCTTATATTATGTCTATTAGTTTATATAAGTGCAATAAATAAAACACTGCAAGGCACCAATTCTCACATTTTTTTTCTCACACAGACGAACGAAGCGGGCAGTGGAACACCGTCTTCAGTTATCATCATCGTCATCGCCTTCTTGTTCATCATGTTCATCAGTCAGAAAGGGAATCTGTATTATATCCATGTTACTCAGGAATAAACGTATCTTCGATATCTCAAAATTATTATTACTAGGCGCCAAATGTTTTGGTTTTACCAATTTGTGGACCGTCATTGGTAGTTTTCGTTGAACGTTTCAATTCAGTTATCTTACAATTGTTTAGGCAAATAAGACAAAATATGAACTTAAGTAATCTTTATAAAAGAAAAGATAATACTGACGTAGGGTCTGAGACGCCCACAAAAAAAAAGTAAACGTATTTACTTATTGAATTATTAATGGCCACTATGCAATTTAGCTCGAAGCTACTAGAAGCAGCGTATTCATCCTACACAAGGGATGGGTTTAACATAGTAGTATTACTTTCACTGGGTCTGAGAGGCCACCACGTCAGCAGTAAAAGGTAAAGGGTAAAAGATCTTGTAACAATAATAATTAATACCTACTAATCCGTTGCAATCCCACTGCAGAAAATGGCCTCTTTATAAAGACAAGACATAAACTCTTGATCGCCACACTTGCTCTGGATGGATTAACAATTTCAGACCCTTTTTAATCACTAATTTAACATTTTAAAATAAATACACAGGCTGCCTTATTCGCTTTTAACGTCCTCTAATCGCCCAATGGGAAAAGATGTGTCTTTATTTTAGATTGAACACCATATATTATGGTCTTTTGGACGAAAGTATCTATTTATACCTTACTGCAGTCATTTATATATTCAACATTGTATTATTAGTTTAAAAACACTTGAACTACATGAATACAATAGTGTAGAAACTTTAGCAAACGTACATTTAAAGGGTTAATTTTATTGTAAAACATCTCGTATTTATAATTGTAGTACGAGAACAATAGTTTTGTTTAAAGAGCAACTGTATTTAATATTTAGCTTTATTACTCTATACAAACACATTCGGAACAACGCAAATTACGCATTTTGTTCAGTTCGAATAAAATTTCTATTAAAAACAGAAAACTTTATTTGTTTGAAGACTTATTATTATTCAGTCTTAACTTTTTATCACAATTCATAACACATAGATAAGTAACAGGTTTGAAATTGTATAGTCAAGTACAGAATATTTTATATCTTATTTTTCGATTCGAACATTTCAAAGAAAACCACACTCTAGTGTAAATAGTCTTTGATAGTTGTAAAAATCTGTTCCAAAGGTTTTCTCCTTATTAGTACTCATTCATTATAATATCCTGCTATACACCACGCTTAGAAGGCGGATTTATAATCGCAGTAAGATAATAATTGTAAATATTCAGTCATTGTATAGATTGCAGGTAAAAAGGATTTCAGGTAACGCTATTGACTAACGCTGTTAATATTGGTATTTATTGGTATATACCTACTCGAATTCCGCTCTTACGACACCCTTATATCATTAAAATAACGAAATGGCACTAGTTATTCTATTTATTATACTAAGAGTTACACTTCAAAACAAATTCTGATTCTCCAAGAACCATTTAACTGATATCTAAATAGAACCACATGGCGTAGTCACTTGGGAAAACGTTGACAGAAAACTCATTCGCGAACCCGACCAGAATGTGTTTAGAGTCGTTAAGTTATTTTAAGTATATAGTATATACTTATACTATTCTTAACATCATTCATAGAATATAACTAGGTATATTGTTTACTTATTTCCTTAACTGTAACATCACTTTACGAGTGTAACTCCTCCGAAATGGTACCTATTTAGAACATGGTTTCAAAGATATGACGTGTTACGAGTATGATTCAATATAAATAACTACTATAGAGGACGACTTTAAATATATTAGAAAAATAAATTCGTGAGATTTCTTGTCTTTTGTTACATAGTGTAGAATTGAAAGTGAACGCATCATCAGTACACCACTAGTACCACTTTCAATTCTCTTAAGTATAATTTCTGCTGGAGACAAATATTCGTAACTTCGTCTGCCATGATCGTTCAACGCTTGCTTCCTTATTGCAAGATTTTAGAAATCAGAAAAAAAAAAATCTTTACTTTTTCGCAATTTGTTTCTGTATTGTAGCTGACGTAACTGTTTACATTCGGTCAAAATCATTTGCAACATTAACAAATCTTTACAGATGTAATGTGTATAGGTTACCTTGTTCTCCAATAAATACATAGAATTCATTACTTATAACTCACCAAGCTTTGGTTTAAGTCAAATAAATTGTGGCATTTTCTATGTCTCTTTACATTCGGCACCAAATAAATGGCCAGTAACATTTTTAATACATAGGGTTAATATATTTGGTAAATGTCAAATGAAAGGCCGACATGGTCGTTCGCAGTGCCTTGAATGTGGTATGGTACGGAGGTGGATTGATTAAAGTATGTAAGGTGCTTAAGAAATGTTCGCTCGACTTCGACGAACGATGTTCATTACGATCTTGTAAGTAGTTGTAGTAGTGTTTGTTGAGAGTGACGTAATTGACTGATTAGAGTTAGAAAAGATTTATTGCAAAAGTTTTGTTAATGGTTTCAATCAAACTAATATTTTCAGATTTATCAGTTTAAATAGATTTATTATTCCAAACATTAAGTGCCTACACACTACTTTTATAAAATTATAAAAAAACGTGTTTGATATAAACGCAAGTAACAATATCGTTGAGAAAGACTACCAGACATTAGAACATTAGACCCTTATTAGCATTGTACTAGTATAACGATTTGATACGATTGGATATTAGTTCTGTCACTCAATAAAATTATAGTCTCTAGAGACTAGATCTTAAACTAATGAGCACTGATTGTCATATAGCTCTAGCTTTCGCAAAATGTTGCTAAGAATACTTTGAAAACTATGGCACATCGCTGTACTAAAATAGTTTAGCTTAATGTCCAACTATGTTTCAGCGATAGCTTGCCTAAAGAATTTGATTAGGTACTGTACTTAATTTAATTGTTGTTTCTATGAGCAACAACTAATCCATCGGAACGCGAAACGGATGCTAAGTTTATAATTAATAAACATCGTATTGGTAATAGTCAAATTGCACATTTACAAACTTAAACGTAACATAATTTTTACAAATAAACGCTTACTAAACGTTATAATATAACTAAATTCAATTGTTTTTGGCAAGCTAAATATGATGTACTAGCCTCGCCCATAGGAAATTGAATAGCGATCTACTTAAATTCACCCTAAGGGCACGTTCGATCGCGATAGGGTTGGCCCAATTCAACATCTGTTAATTCAAAATTGAAATTTAAATGTAATGTTCTGCAAATTACTGTGAGATGTAAGCTCAGGATTTGTATTCAGCGATCTCTACAAATACGTTTCTACGTAATTATCCGTGTGTATTGGGATTTATATTTGGAAATAATTGCGTTCAAACCGTGTAAGCACATTATTGTAATTTGAATATAATAGAATATTATTGCAAAGAAGACAGAACTATACTTTACTTTAGTATACTTTACGTGGTTCAGGATTAGATTGTAAGTTGTTGTTTAACAGCAATAAACGTTACAAACTTAAAAATACTTTAATTAAAACCGCATGTAACAATGCGTGTAAGTAAAGAAAGAAACTGAGTAAAATTGAAACCCTATTCCAAAAAATAAAAGTGGCCTTTATTTAACAGAAAATGTGTCTAACTTTATAAATGATTGATTGTTTTCCATTACGTAAAATAATCTTATAAAACAATTACGTATTTAATTATTTACAATTTTCTTATAATCGTTGTACGAGTAGTAGATTTGGCATTTGACTTCTGCGAATCTTTTGGTTATAGTGTAGTTCTGTACAATGTTTGCCTGCACCACAGGCAAAAATTGTACGTGCGTCATTAAAGTCCAAGACATGTCTAGAATAGTCTAGATGAATAAAATTTACGAAGCTAATTTATTCTCAATAGTGTAGGTAACTTGTAACTCGCATTCTTTATAACTGCGTACTTTACTAAATGGCTAGCCACAAGATTTCAGTACTGAGCGTTACGAGAAAGGTGAGCTTAATTCTTTCATAAACCAAATTGCGTAATAAACTCGATCCGTTTCGTTTCAGATTCGGAAGAGCCCGGTAAGCTTTTATTCTGTGATGTGGTTGTAAAGGATACTGTTTTATAAAATGTTTAAATATTTGAGTATATGGGTAGGTGGAAGTAGTTTAAAAATGTGGTAATATATTTTTAGGTTTTATTTTTGAAGAGCATTGATCACCTTGTTTAGATACAATCAAGTTTGTTTAGGATGATATCGGCAAGTCAGCAATTTAGTTATTTGTGTATTATATCGACATTTGGCTTGACTTTTTTTATTTCTATTTTTATATATCAACTTTATACATACAATATGTAATGGCGGACTTAATGCCTGAGGTATTCACTACCAGTCTACCATAGGGTGATACAGAGATATTTCGAAACAAATATTATTATAATCGGACAAAAACCAACCAATTTGATTGATTAAACATTAGCACTAAGAAAACTTAATGATACAGCAATGTAAATAATAATGGTCAGTACTACTAATGACCATTATTATTTACAATGCTGTATCATTAAGTTTTCTCTTCTTAACCCGACTTATTTGTAGCTTTGTAAATAAAGGTGAAAGAATTTTTAAATCGGTTGCGTAGATCTTGAGTTAAATCGCAACATACAATCAAACAAACATACAAAAAATCAAATCTTTTCTCTTTATAATAATAGTTAATATAATGATTTATATCCACATTCTGGCACCCGTATCACTGACTGGTATAATATGATTTGCTTCGAGTCTAGATAGCGCTTTATAGTTGTTGTGTTTTTATCATTATTAACTATCCCTTTGTTTTCAAATAAAGTTATTGTCAATTTAATACTTGTAAAGAATATTTCATATTTTCGATTACTAAAATGTCTTTCGAATTTGTTCTTCAAAATATGCACCAGATTTTTCATGAGCACGTACGAAACTATTTTCTTTTGTTTTTACCGATGTCCATTTCTTTTTTTGATGTTCATTTGTATTTTGCGATGCCCATTTAATTCGTAAAATAACGAGCGGAAAAACTAGCTCGTTCATACTGCCTGCAAACGGTATTTTCAGTTAATGTTTTTATATTTTCTTATTATTTTCGTACCGTAATTTCGTCACAAGTAAAAAACAATATTTTACTGATGCACACTAATCTTTAGATATAATAATAAAAGGTTTGGTAAAACCAGCGCTATAATGTCTAGTGAAATATTACTAGGCATCATATTGTCGTGAAAGGAACTGATGTTATCATAATCATAAGTTGTTTTAATTTTTTCTATTTTCCCTTCATAATTTTGTTGCCAATTAACTTGTGAATATTCACGTTCTATCCTTATACAGGCAGCAGGACTATACTGCCGCGCAGCAGTGCTGTCGCAGGCAAATATTTTATTCCATGTACTTGAAACGAGAACTACACAGAGTTACTAACTTAATTATGACACAACATCAGTCAAAATAAACTATACAAAGTACATTTTAATTGTATAAACGTCTCACTTTTGCTGCAATTAAACAAACTGCCATTATAACGGCAGTTACAAAGTGAATAGCCACTAAAATAGACCCTCCAATTTGGCGGGGAGCTTAGTAAGTACCTACACGAAAAAGCACTTAAAACATTAAATATGGAGGCAGACCGCGGCCACGTCAGTTCATATCAGACGGGTACCTTGGCGAAATATTAATGCCAGACCCACCCTACTCATTGTATCGAAACAAACAACCAATACTATAATATTGAATTCTGGTTGTAGTTTAATGAAGGGCCATTTTATATTAGTTTCTAACTGTTATTACGTTGACTAGTAAATAATGATTTAGTTATGTATTTAGAATATTGTTTACTGAGTAGTCCGTTTAGTTTTGCCATGGGATGAAACTTGGTTGTTATTGACAAAGATTTTAATTACTCTGTGAAGATAAGTTGATTAAATATAGTCAAATCACTATCGCAATCATTAACACATTTACCAACATAATTATAAAGCAAAACATAATTATCACCTCTGAGGGGCCACAAGATATCCAACACGGGTTACTCGAGAACCGCTTACGTTAAATTGACCTTTTTTGGTGCGGTAGAGAGACACGTCCGCTCAATATTAATGTTTTTATTAACATAATATATCTTACGTTTACCCAAAATGATGGGCAAAGATGTATTAACATAGTACGTTACATTTCATGGCAAGGAGAATAGTCTCTTCATAATTAAACAATTTCGCTGGCATCGAGGTTTACAGGACAGAAAACCCAGTACAACATGCCCTCACTCATGGAGGTCAAAACCAAATTTACAAAAAAAAAACTCACTGAAACTTTCTTAATTTTTGTTACGCATCTAATGTTTAATGGTTAGGAGAATTCATTCTCAATCGTTTAATTTAAAAAAATGTTAAACATTAAATTAATTTTAAATTAAATTAATTATCACAATTATTTATTAACGAGATCATAACCGTTTTTAGCGTTAATTGCAATGTCCAAAAGAGACCCTACGATAAAACAAACTTTACTAATTACTATATTAAAAAAGTTTATACAAATTACAGGTCTTATGAACCAAGTTATAACGTATGAAATTTCCTTTCAAATCCTGTACCCGGATTACAGAGAAACGCACTGTATTGAAATTTTATGGTTAGCCTGTATTCAAGTTATTATAACACACTCGCTTGTTACCGTGTATTCATTGTAGGTATTCGTATGTGGGGCAAACTATCTGCAATATTATGATGATTAGGTACTTGTTATGGCGTACTCAAGAAGAATGTCGTAAGTGTATGAAACAAGCTTAAATTTTCTACTTGCTTAACACTAGATTAACGTATGATTAAAACTAAATACTGCTTTGTAATGTTGCTATTACAGCGTCGTTCTATAGAGTGAAGGTAAGATTTTTAATGAAATTAAGATTCTTCTAATGAGAAATATACTTACGCCTTACTCTTTTTATCCTTATACAAATAACTGTTCAGTATTTATTAAATAAATTATATTCAACTCATTAATGAAGCGGCCAGTCCCGAAGCAACAGAATAATGATGATGTTTTGACCAAGCATTTAAATATCAAAGATCTCTTTGACTTTATATAATGAGGTTTATTATTGACAAGGAAAAGCTTGCATTATTATGTATGCCCAATTTACGTAGATGAATAGCTTTCCCGTTCGTCCTTTAAAAAGCTAGCAATCATATAATATTTAATAGGGCGTCCTATTTATCAAATTTATTTAGAAATATCACATCCGTAATGAGAAACTGTTACAAGATTGCCACGCAATTTTCAACTATATTCGATTAAGCATAGGATGGAATTTATAAAACATAATAATCTTGTTTTACAAATTTTTTACACTGTGTATTCTTGCCTTTATGGTAACTCGGGATTTACATGACTGTCGTGTAGTTATAATAAAGATGCTTGGAGAAGACCTTTTATTTAGAAAGTAACATAAAATGACGATAATGATAATAAACAAGTCTCTAAAAACTTTTAGGTGGTTTAAAAACTTAAAAAATATATGTATAGGCAGGTGTTTTACAGGTGAGTACGGCTTACTTAAAATTTCAGGACAACTTTACTGAATTGTGCACGTTACAATAAAGGTTTTATAGATATAAATTTAACTGACCTTGTCACGGTAGCTTACGATAACGATAGTCAAATTAGTTACGTCAGCGTTATTTCTTAAGGAGGATTATAAAACATTCAACAGCTAACATTTTACAAGTTTACACTAGCCATTGGACTGAAAAGAAAATGCTCCCGGAATCGCAAACTGCTGACAATGATATAGTTGTTTCTGATATTACAGCACAAAGGTCGGATAAATTAAAAAATATCTTTAGTTTCTATTTGTCTCTAATATATAATTTCTTCCGACGCTCCAACAGAATATTCAAGCACGTAAAGACCATTTTTATAGCAAGAATAAAACTCTCTCCAATATCTTTAACCTAACCACTGAGTTTCAACCCTCAGCGAGAATATTAATATAATAGATCGTTATTCTCCCTCCAACAAATAGTGTACTTAATAAATATATGAAACGAAGATTTCACGAGTGTACTTAATACATTTCTGAAAGGGAGAAATCAGGGCAGACCGACGAATAACTGACAACAGTCGGGTCGAGCATTGAATTCACCAAATATGATCACAATGGTACCCCACTGTCTAAATTGAGAAGCCGTGTAATATACCTACGATTCATTACGACAGAGTAGATGAGTTTACCTGTATTTTGATTTTATGGGGCTTGTTACTTTAGACTCATTACCTTATAATTAAATATTAAGACTTAGATACATGAAAAACTTTAAATTAAAAATATATAAACATAAGTACAATAAGATTTCTTTTGTTGTAATAAAAATAAGCTCCAAGCCAATTCAAAAGCATAAACATTCATAAAAAGCAATTTGTTGAAAGTTCGAATAAGATTCCAATGTTAAAGATTCGCATCAACGATAAAGTAAAATTACTTCCTCAATATCCATACTGTGGAAGGAAAATTGTCAAAGAAGTGTATAAGGGAAATAGGAATAATTGATATCACTGTTTTTTAAAGAATCTCGGATTTATTTAAAAATATTTTTTTGTAAACCACAGTTTTGGAAAATTTAATTAAAGTGAAGCTTAAGTATAGCCTCCAGTCATCTTCTATTATTAAAAAGTGTTGATCCGTATTTTTAATTTACAGTAGGTACTTACTGAAAGTCGTGTCAGGATTTTAAATTAAACTGTATTTATAAATTAGCCTACTAAAATAACTTTAGCCTAGCGACAATTATTGAAGAGAGAGACGAGAAGACTAAATGGTGGTCATCGTGCTAATTGCTAAAACCACTGCAATGGTGGCTTCCACTATGGCGTTGTTGTTAGATGATGTATAAGATATAATGGCTCAAAATGTTCTCAAAAAACTCATCTCCGTTTCTCTAAATAGTATAAAGTACGGCACTAGACAGCGATCGACTATAGAAATCATACGAAAGTCACACACTTGGCCGCAGTTCGACCATAGTTTATGCAATCGCGGTTGCGGCCACGGGCACGATTGGTCGTAATTGTAGTGCGCGTCTAGTGCGCGAGTTGCCTAAAATACACTAACTTCTGATGTCTATTTCTCTGCATACTTCTTCTAAACCAGGAAACAAAAAAAATTATACAATTTTACTATCGTTCAGATAATTTCTACCAAAAGGTATAAACTTATGTATAATATTAGAAAAGTCAAAAGAAAACAGCTTAATACTTGTGGCACCTACTTGCCGCGGCGGGAGCTAGTATTGAATAAATGTCACAACTCACAACTATATCCAGTTCTCTGTGTTCAACTAACATTATTCTACTACACCATTTACCTACATGCATTGTGTCCATTCAAATTCTCATGCAAATATGTTTCACGTTGTGAAATTTGCTGACTACCCTAATAACATCTGAACTAGACTATTTGACTATTGATTATTTTTATATTTGTGAAGGATAGAATCCAGATAAAAATAAGTATTATAGATACACTTTTTTATTATCTTTTTCATAATTTCAACTAATTTGTCATAAATTTGTTAATTAAAAAAAAAATTAAACCATGAAAAAAGGGAACTACTTTTTTCTTTGGTTTAATTTTTCATAAGAGTTCATAAGGATACGGACGTTTTTGTTACATAGTTATTTTTGTAATATAAACGATCATCATTTAACGACGTGTTATTTGATGCAGTCGAATGGGCCGGTAAGTAACGCTTAAAGTGGGAGGATAGATGTAAGAACACATCAATCAAAAGGATTTTGATATATAATAGACCTCATAATGCTAAGATCATTTGTATATATTTGTATTAAGGCAGTAGTAGTGTTGTACATCCTATATTATCGCTTATGTTCGTGTTTTACAAGTTTATTTTACCCGCTTACTAAAGTATTAAGCAGTTTATGCCTATGTAAAGATTATAGAAGAACCTCCACTTTAAAACCTCAAAAATTTAATGAGTTACGTTCGAATTTCAAACACCAACTTATTCTGACGTTCAAAAATCTTGACCCTCGTCATCTCAGTTGAGGGCGTGATAATCCTGCGAAGATTTTTGCATATGCATAAATGTTTTATTATTTAACGTATGTACGGAGCAAGATAATTGTAGAGAGCACGGCAAATGTAAGAAGGAGGAACTGCCTAAATTCAGGTAGACTTATGCAAGATTAACTTCCAGGTAAACCAACGACGTGTATAATATAGTTAGTAGTGAAAGGCCTTCGAGGAGGATTAAAATCCGCAAATTAGAAGAGGCTTAGGAGTAAACTGTAATAGGCTACTTTGATGTAATGATCTATCACTGATATTTCTTTTTATTTAAAAAAAACTAATAAAAACTAATTAAAGTAAGAAATGAAAAGTTATAATAAATAGATACAAAACAAATATCCCACACATGCAGTTTCACTACCTAACATAGTAATCGACTGAAAAATCTACATTTAGAAACCAACCCTATTACCTTAATCGAGTAATAACATTAAGTTGACCTAACATTACCATTGAACGTATTGCCCTACCTGGCAAAACTACACTTATAATAACGTGGCAATTTAGAGCACAAAGCAGGATCACGTTTCGTTGTGTGTTTAGTCGCTTAGCGGTAGGGTTGCTACGTCACAACGCCCTAATTTCAAGGTAAACCAGGTGTATTTAAGGATTTTCAAAATTTGTGTTTAAAAAGTTTGGGTTTAAATATATACTTGCAGCGTTTTTAGTTTTAGTTATAGTTATATTAAACATATAACTGAAGTATAATTAAAATAGAGTAACTGAATTGGTTACTACAATATTTTCATAAGTGAACAAATTTTCTGTGCGGTCTGTGTGTGAAATAAAGAGAGGATATAGCAAGATATCTTTCAGTGGTCTCACTCAAATTAGTATTGAAACTGAACATATTTTACGCCCGCACTAGGGAACAAGCGCTGTGTCGCGGGAGACTTTAAAAACATACAATTTACACCCAGACTCGAAACAAATATCTTTTGATAACACAAAAAGAAAAAAAAGATTTGAATATGAATTTTAATTTGTTTCGTGTGGCGATCGAACACACTACCTCGTGAAGCTCGCTTACGCTCCCACTGCGCCACATAAGAAAGTCAAAGACTGCTGCGACGACACTTTTTTGTTACTGTATCATAGCTGGTAAACATACGTGAATAATTTAAAAAAATACTTACGCTGGTTGTGTTGGTTGGTAGAGGTGTGTTAGGTTCTATTTGGCATTATTTAATTGTCCTAATAATATCAGCTACGATGTCAAAATCCACGTATAAGTAGTGTAGTTAATAGAAAACCTAATATTGTTGCACAACAAAAAGACTAGAGTCTATTTAAAAGTGACTAAATCTATTAATGTCGATCGAGACCATCGTCCGACTTAATCCACTTAGTGTAATAAAATATGAATTGTTCAGATTAAAATTATTGTTTGTAGAACAGTGTTGGTTATGTTTTGTAAAGTTAAGTATTGCAGAGCTGTTCTTAATCCTAATTAAGAATAAGAATAAGAGTTAGAGATAGAGTGACAGATCATGCAATCATTGAGATCTGTCTCTCTTTTTTATTTTTAGTATCGACTTTTAAAACGATACTATAATCCGCATTAATTGTTCTATAAAAGCTACGAAAGAATAAATTGAGTGACTTGTAGATTGCTACATAACTTAGCATTACGCCTTTTTCCCAAGGGGCACCTAAACATAGTAACTGTACTTCACTAGTTTTCTTGGATCCCTAACAAGTAACGAGCCTGTTGCCATTTGTAGGGTACCATTTAAAGCTCAGGGCTTATACTGAGAGTTTCTAGCCTGAAAAACCCAATAACTCGAGATATCTACGTGGTATTCCGTATACAGTGTCACCAAAAGAGTCGCACTGCATTTAAATATTGTCAATAACGTAAGATCCCAAAAGTACAAAAAAAAATATTGAGAGACTAAACTTAGCAACTACTCGTACTAACAGTACACTAAAAAAGATTAAGTCTAACATCTACTTTTACACATAAATTCCATTACATTTACTGACAATGCCAGCCCTAACATTATGGTCGTATCATTGTTATGGCGATCACGCATTTGTCGTATGTCCCCAACGCTATTCTCCTAATGGCAGCGGAATGTATGATTGAATCAGGGATATTGAATTTGCTGTTTCATTACCTGTAGTCTCAGGCTTTTTATGCTTTTTCCGTTCGTATATTTATATCTAAGACACGCACATAATATGTCGCAAATGTTGTGTGACTAAACTTTTGGCATTGAATTACAGTATACATATAGGTACTTAGGCATTTTTGAGAGATTAGTTAGATTTGGATATCCAAATAGTCTAACTGATGCTTCTATTTGTAGGTTATCAACAACTCTAGCTCTCTCGTGCGTAAAGACATCGTAGCAGAAATAAACACCGCCCCTAGTGTTTACTCTAAGAACTTTATTTTACGCTGTCAGTGGTGAAGCAAAAAGTATACATAATTATATATTTATGTAAGTATTTTAATTTATTAAAATATACATATTATTGTGAAACATGTAGGTAATCATGATATTTATTTCATGTTTATGGCAGCAATTAAATTGCAAGGGCCATGTAAGGGCGCGACGTACGTAACAGCGTTTGATAACAGCATATTATCAAATGTTGCGCTTGTTTGATAATATAAACAGCATACTCCCCACGTTTGGCAATTAGATTGGTGACAACAGTAAGCCGATATAAGCACTAAGACACTTTATTATGTATCCCATAGTCGCATATTAAGTACTAACACCAACTACACTGTAGCTACTATCTAAAGCTATTTAATTTTGTAGTTGCAATGCGTATACAATGCTATTTGCATTCCAAGCCCCAGTATACTTGAGTGGTATTTAGCTGTGGTCTTCTATCAGATAGAAGTGCTTTACGTAAGTGAGAAAGCTCAATATAACCTACATAGGTAAGTATGTTACAGTACATCTCTCTAGAAAACGTGTTATATTATAAATGTAGGTAACATAATGGCGGGCAACAGATGTCAAGTCGGCGTGGTGGAGAAATTTGGCTGGTCTTTT
Organism: Parascotia fuliginaria; assembly: GCA_963082885.1. Taxonomy (NCBI): domain Eukaryota; kingdom Metazoa; phylum Arthropoda; class Insecta; order Lepidoptera; family Erebidae; genus Parascotia; species Parascotia fuliginaria. The sequence continues at coordinate 10,851,524 of OY720186.1, forward strand.
TATTTAATCTTTTTGCACAAAATACAATGTCAATGTACAAAGGCAAACTTTATGCCAAAGACATTCGCATAAGTTCAGCAGTGAACATCTTTTGGCAGAATGTTGATGTAAAGTTTTTGTAATTATTAATAGAAGGTATTACTTTTACCATCCGTACCTAATGTCAAAATTAATAAAATACAATGTTTCATTACTAGCAGAAACATATGGCGAGATAGGTAGGAGATGGAAACAGACAAATGAGCCGACATAATGCGGATGAGAGTGGAAATCTGTTACACTAATGTTTTGTTCTAACTGATTACTTAAAAAAGGCGTTATACGAGATATTTAGTTAGATATTTATTTACTTAATATTTATTTTGTATGGATTTCATAGTGATTTTTATGGTACATTTTTTATACATTTACTAGCTGTTGCCCGCAGCTTCACCCGCGTGAATTTCAGTTATATCTCATTTTCCATACAAACTTTTATCCTCTTTTTTTCAATACCTTTGAGCCATTTTTTTAGTCTATGTTGTTCCCCAAAGTACATTCTATCTCTATACTAAATTTCATCAAAATCGATTTAGTGGTTTAGGTGTGAAAGCATATCAGACAGACAGAGTTACTTTCGCATTTATAATAATACTAGCTGTGCCCGCGACTTCGTCCGCGTGGAATAGTGATTTTGGGCAGCATTTTTTGGATATATCTTTTGGTTTGTTTTGAATTATAAACATCTTCGTTTAGGTGAATAAGAAAACTCTTTACAGTAAATGCTTCTCTATCTACAATATTAGACGTATAGCCATCGCGGATCAAAGCCATACAGGCTGCTAGGATTACTTACACGTGGCAAATCCACATAAAGCTGACCATGCGAAAAACAGTTAATATTTAGATCCACACTCATTAATTGTCATCGCGAAACATAGGCTCACTGGAAACTGATCTCGTTTAAAACTAAACGGGAAATTGTTTGGAATGAAAGGAATCCGAGGAATAAAAACGCTATAAGTTTTTTTTTTTTATATTAGCCTGCCAAAGTGCCTCTACTCTGGCTGATGGTAAGCAGTCAGTGGAATTCAGAAGTAGTGGACACCATTCCAAAAGCCAAACTACTGGTATGGTGGCCTCCACTATGGCGGCTTAGTGAGATGCTTCTTCACGCCCCGCTTAAAAGTCCCAGGATGAAAGTTAGGTGGGAACACATGCGCTGGTAAAGAGTTCCAGGCTTTAATTGAGCGACAAAAGTATAAAGTGCTGAACCGTTTGGTTCGAGACCCTTTAGATTGCACTGTGAAAGGGTAGCACTTCAGTCCCGCACGTGTCGTTCTGGATAAAAAGAGAGAGGGTAGAATTAATTTAAAGAGCTGTTGAGAAGGCTCTCCGTGGTAAAGGCGATAGAAGACGGCCGTTGAGGAGGCGATGTCTCTTCGCAGCTGTAAAGGCTCAAGGGTCTTAGGCCTCCGGGCTTCCATGATACGGACTGCTCGCAAAAGGCCCCGTACCGTCTCGAAAATGGTCGCCGGGTCCCACTATCCGGTCACCAACCTGCACGACGAACCACTCCGAGATTATGCGCAACCTGATGGGGCAGTCTCTTTTTTTTTGGTTAGCTCTAATTGGGCCCTTGTACAATGCCGCGGGCGGCCAGCGGCACCACCGTTTATACGGGTCTCCCTGGCCGGCGGGTTGACCCACACCACCCACACAATGACTCCGCGGATACTCAGCTGGTCCCACACATGCTGCGAGGTTTGTCATCTCTGCATCAGTTGGGCCTCCGGCTCTCGCGCTTACCGAACGAAACGCAATAATATGGATACTATTACTCTTACGTCGAAAACTATGAGAGTAGTACATCCCTGGTCGATCCGACCCATTCATGTTGAAACCAGCGTAAATCGACTACTACTATTTCGTAATTCACTTCAATTCCACCTATTCCGTAATGAAACGTGTTAACAAACATGTTTTTATCACAAAAAATAAAAAATAAAATAAATCCAGAAAATATAAATCTAACTTGTATTTACATTTTAACTAAATTTATTTATGTAAGTATTTAAGCCAAAATTTTAATATCTTAGTCTATACCTAAATTTAAAAATAATAATTCTATAATTTTAATCAAATAACCCGCCCCTGGTTGCTCCCGGTGCAAAGGTGCCCATAACACTTGCCGCGTTCCCGCGCTGAATGGCAATGGCCAACCTTTGCACCAGGAACGACCCAGAGCGGGAGTCACCACACACATTATTGAGTCTGCGCCCTAATTTTTGAACGAAGTTCTTTGCCTCTGTGCCCCAACTGCCCATGGTCTCTACTGCTATGGATACAAAATTGTATAAAGGCTCTAATGCCGAATACTTAATCTTCTTTTTTAAAGAAGCATCTTCCGCAGCGGCTGACGGGAAGCGGACGGTCCGACTCAGGTGGCTGGCGGCAACGGTGCTGACGCACGTGGCGTCCCAAATTAGGCACTTGCCATTTTTCCAAGGTACCAGAGTCAGCCCGTCCGGCCTCTTCCCGTCAGATCTGCTCAGACCTGGAGGCTCGAGCATGCACGGGACGTTGGCCGATACGAGGGCTCTACGAACTATGTCGTTGAGAGCGTGATGTCGTGGAAACCTCCCTGAGCAGCGACGACAACTCAGAGCATGATAGCCATCGGCTTCCACCATGGAACCGCAGGTGCATATATGGGGTTCACACACTCTGCAGTAAACTAATAAAGTATTTACATATTAATTTACATTTTAATAAAGAAATAAGACTTGTTAACCTAACTTAAAAACAAACTAAGCTAAGCTATATACATACCACATTTATGACGTGATTATTTAAATTCATGCTACAAATATTTGCACTGAGCGGGAATCGAACCCGCGACCTCACAGTCCATACACAGTACCACCGAAATACAGAGGCAGTCGATTTCCCCCTGACTTTCCCCTCCCTTTCCCCTGACTTCTCCCTCACTACCCCCGCGCTTTCCCCTCACTTCTCCCTTCCTTTCCTCTTTCTCCCCCTCCCTTCCCCCTCCCTCCAAATTTCAAGTCGCCAACTTCAAAAGCAAAGATCTTTCCATACAATATTTCATCCCTTATTTCACTAATATAAATCCACCCCAGTAAAAAAGACTTAAAAAATGAAGACGTTTCATACAATCGATTTCATCCCTTTTCATACACTTAAGGGTTGAATTTTTAAGAAAGGGTTTCTTTTTACACTTCTAGACATTAAGACAAATACACCCTCCAAATTTTAAGTCGCTACGACCAGCGGTTTAGGCTTTACGTTGTCTGTCAGTCAGTCAGTCAGTCAGGACAAAGCCTTATATAATATGTATGGATGTATGGATTAGACGTATAGCCATCAGGGATCAAAGCATACAGGCTGCTAGTAATGCTAACACGTGATAGAGCCACATAAAGCTGACCGAAAAACAGCTAATACTTAGATCCACACCCACAACTTTTAGTGTCTTACCTTTACTTTAATTAAGTACTTAATTAATTAATTACTTTAATTAGTCATCGCAAAACATAGGCTCACTGGAAAACTAAATGAAAGACTGTTTAGAATGACAGGAATCCGAGGAATAAAAACACTATCAGCTATTCCGCAACCTGTTAAAATATCTGCTTCTATAAGATTTCGTAGTAAATTAACGAATGTTGGATGTGATTCTTTAAATAGGCATAACTTTTTTATTTATGAACCGATTGACATGAAACAAACACTAAATGTTAAGTGAAGCTTACCACAATATATTAGTGAAAACCATATTTAAATCGGATAAGCCGTTTCTGAGATTAGCGTGCACAAACGCACAGACAAACAGACAAACAGACAAACAGACAAAAATTTTAAAAATCATTGTTTTGGGTTCTATTTGCGTTGTTATAGGTCCCAATAGTATTTTTTCTCATATATCTTCCATGTACAGACAGCGATCGGTTACATTTTTATTATATGTATAGATTAATATGGATTACACTTTATGCACATAAAGTGCAATGAAGCTACACCGCGAGATTAGATAAAAAATCTTAGAAGCAGATATAATTTTGGATACTCTAGTAGTCGACAAAATTATGGAATTCAAACGGGCCTTTTCGTAAAACATGTCCTTCATCAATAAACAAAAAACAGTAAGTAAACTACCCTTAGTAGTATCTAGTAATATCTTAGTAGCTAACAACGACGACAAGTTTATAGTACCTAACTCAGTTCAAACAATTTGAATTATGATAACTTTAACATAGCGCGATCATAATTCAAACTGCTCAGTATGACTGTCACGCTCTCTAAAGTTTACCTTCAAAGCGAATTTGATTTATGATTAAATAACTAAACAAAAGTCTACGTAGAACATTGGAAGACGTTTGAATCTTAAACCTGTCAAACTATGGAGATACAACGACATTAGGTGCTTTATTGATTACTAGTTTCCGCACCGCGGTTTCACCTGCGTCTTTGCTTACTGCTTTGCTCCCGTTGCCAGGAGCGTGATGTTACATAGCCTATAACCTTTATAACCCGAGAACTGAATTTTTTTTTTAAATCCAACTGGCAGTTCCAGAGATTAGCGCGTTCAAACAAACAAACAAACTCTTCCTTTCCTTCTTTCTTTTAAAAAAGAAAGTAAAAGTTTCTTGATCAGTGCATCGTGAATATGTTGCATTTATTCATATAAAATATTAACGTACATATACGAATGTATATAGATATTTATGAAATGAAATGAAATGAAATGAAATGAAATGAAATGAAATGAAATGAAATGAAATGAAATGAAATGAAATGAAATGAAATGAAATGAAATGAAATGAAATGAAATGAAATGAAATGAAATGAAATGAAATGAAATGAAATGAAATGAAATATATGTTTATTCATTTAAGTTAATTAAATTAACACTTATGAACGTCAAAGTTTACAAAATGTCAGCAAATTAACCTACAGCCAGTTCGCTGACGAAGTAGAGCCATGAGAAGAACTGGCAAGAAACTCAAACTTATTTCTTTATAATATAAATAGCCTAAATTAGAGCTCGCTTTATTTTTAGTTTGTAGTTGCAAAAGCATTGCATATCATACTGCTAAATAAGTTTATATCCTTGCAACTAGAAGCTTTGAAATTAAATACGTAGATAATAATAATTAATTTGTCTTTTTTCAGTACCCTTTCTTCTTATCCGTTTACTTTTCAACGTCGACATTCTCGCGCCTCTTTGTTCAGAGAATTTATTTTTGTTTTTATTGTACCTTTTAGTTGTCTTTACTTAATGTTCTTCTAATTACTTTTGAATTTTCATTTAAATAAATACGACTTGAAAACAAAGATAAATATTTAGCTTTCATGTCAGGATTTCAAATTGTTACACCATGACTTGAAAGATAAATAAAAAAGTTAAACATTAATCATTTGTGTTATCCTGGTATAAAAAACATATAATTTTTGATCGAGTAGTAGTATCTCGACGGTGTAGAATCAATAAATAATATACATATATAAAGATAAACAAAGCAGATTTTAAATACAAGGATGGGAGATATGTTAGGGAAATCTATAAATCTTTCTTTTTTTTTCTCTTTCCTGTAGTTTTTGTTTTTTTTATATATTATAGCCTACCAAAGTGACTCCACCCCGCCTGATGGTAAGCAGTCAGTGGAATCCAGAAGTGGCGGCCACTATACCAAAAGCCATCGTCTTAAACTGCTGGTATGGTGGCCGCCACTATGGCGGCTGGGAATAGGGTTAGGAAAAGGCAATGAGGGAGGTGAGGAAAGTGGAAAGGGGGGAAATCGGGCCTCCGGCGCTCTCACTCACCGAACGAAACGCAGTTGTACAGATACTACTACTTTTAAGTCGATCTTCTATGAGAGGGTAGTACTTCCCCGGACGATCTGGCCCATTCATGCTGAAATCAGCGTGGATCTACTAAAATATACTGCCAACAAAATTTACGCAAGAATAATTAATAGGTATTGCAAGGTGTAAATATTTCACAAAATTGATTAAAAAAGGACATACGACTTTTGCGGGCCTATGCATTACTCTATTTTACGTACAATTATGCAAAAAACGGAAAATCGCTAAAACGTTAGTTATATTTATTGACTCTTCACCGTCTTCTTCATCTATAACTTTATCATCGTCATCATCAAATGTCAGTCCTCTAACTGTTTAGATGTATCCCAAAGCACATTATTATTTATCCTCGTTTTTTGATTATTCGCTTATAAATGCCTGGCAACCTGCTAATCACCAATTAATAGTACAAAAAAAAAGGTAATAAGAGACATTATTATTCCATACGTACTAACGGGTTTGCTTTTACATTTATAATGCCACGAGGTAAGAGGTAGAACGATTTGTCAACATCAGTAAAGGATGTGTACAGACGTGCGGGTAGACCAAAGAAGGAATAAATACTTTTATTTCTTTTATAATCTCTACTACAGCCGTGTAGGTCGAGAATGTTTATAATGAATTTTGCGATTTAATAGTTCAACATAAAAGATAATCATTTATGTTACATTATAAAATTAAATTATCATTACAATGATAACATTTAAAAATAGAACTTGATATTTTAATAAACCTTTGTTTATCTGAACAATAGAGGTCAGAGCTAGAGACTTGATCCTTTTCCCAATTAGAGTACACTTATTTGTCGGTCGTCGAGAATTTCAGCATTTTGTTTTTATATCAAACACTCGATGTTTACAAAGACAAATCTTTTATACTACCAACGTTATTATTATTTTCCTTAGCCTTAATTAACTCTGTTACATCATAACAAATGGCTAGAAAATGTGAAACAATTCTTGGTTTTGTATTCCTTGAATATGAACACGCCTAGGTACTGTACGACGTGTCGCCATAAAAAGAATAAATTTTCTATAGGTATTTACCACGCTTTGCAGATTCGTGACCACAGTGAGTTAATAATTAGTTCTCCAATAACATTCCTGACCGATAGTCATCATGTGACAGCAACGGCAAGAGATAGTTCAATAATCATGATCAAAATCCACACGGCAGACTCAAAGTCGTATTTGCAAAGTATATACGAGTATTTAACGTATATATTTTATTAAAATAATATGTATGTGTTACTTTCATACAATCGACACCTATTTTAAGTTCGCCGTTAACGACGTACTTTGTTATATTTCTTGTAATAAATACATACACAGTACAGCATTTATACAGTAGTAGATCCACGATGGTTTCAGCATGAATAGGCGGGACCGATCGGGGAAGAACTACCCTCTAATACAAGATCGACGTAAGAGTAATAGTATCTATATAGTATATATATAGTAGTAATATTGCAATGCAGGAGTCTGAAACAATGCCAGGGACTTTGAGCCATCCATGAGTGACAGTTTCCACTTACCATCACGTAGGCTGTTTGATCATCTACCAATGACAGCAATAAAAAAAAAACATACTTTTCAGTATTCTAAAACATAGTTTCTAAAGGATCCTCGAAAGATTATCATAGGAACAGCGGCGACAATGGTTATGGTAAAATCTTATACATCGAAATATCGAATCGAATCACAATACGTCGAATATTGGCTTTGTCAAGTAATTGGGTCGTAGCGGTCAAGTGACAGTCGCTTTATTCAAAATACCGATATTCAGTCTCAACTAGTCAGATGAGAAAACGTCTATAATATAAAAAAGGTGAGGTTTATGATTACATAAGTAAAAGATATATTATTCTAGAAAAAGTATTAGTATTTCAAAGAAAGTTAGTATTTCTTTTTTATACGACTTTGGTGGCAAACAACCGTAACCTATAAAGATGGTTGCGTTTTCCAAGCATTACGAAAGTAGTAATGCTTAGATAACACAACCAAACCGTTGCCGAACACGGAGAAGGCGATAAGGAAATAAAAGGGAAAAGGAAGAGGAACGAGAGGGTATTTGGGCTGTCGGCGCTCTCACTCAACGAGCGAAACACATTTGCATGAAAACTAATATACTTACGTCGATCTCCTATGAGAGGGCCCATTCATGCTGAAACCAGCGTGGCTCTATTACCGTAAAATTATTGCAAATTGTTAAACAATCGTATTGGGATGGTGACTACTGCTCTTGGATCATACTGATTTCGTATCATTAGACAGGGTGGAGTTATTTTGATGGGCTAATATAAAAAAGAAACTGTTGTCTACTTAATCGTATTAACATGATTTATGATTATGCGAAAGTTTGTGTGTGTGTGTTGTGTGTTTGTCACCACTCAGCGCCTGCAAATTGGTATGTAGATAGATTTAGTTGCGGAGACGGACATAGGCTACTTTTTCCCGAAAATCGGTCTGGTTCCCGAGAAATACAACACATATTTTACGCGCGGGCGTAGCCGTGGAGCGTAGCTAGTATTGCATAAATAAATGTTTTTAAAACACAATAAACAGTTCCATTAGTGCTTGACATCGAGAATATTCTCCGATTCAATCATTTCATTGAATTGTCTGACTTATATTGAATGTTCAAATTTATAGGTAAAGTATATAAGGGCTTCATAATTATATTTTGGAAATAGTGCATTCGTATAATTTATTGAATTTATTTTTCAGCTTATGATTTATAATTAGAACTGTGGCATTGATAAGAGTGTGATATATTGTGCCGGTGTGGTATAATTTTTATATAGCTAGGTTTCATTCAAAACTTGGTTGAATCTTCTTAACGTATTTTTGTTGTTTTCTAATTTTCTGTAATATTTACACAACAGAGCCATGTCCATAAGTTACGATTACCAATTAACATTAGCTAGACAATATACTATATATGAAACCTGCGATAATAAATAATTCAAGGGACTAAAATAAATCTAAATTCATGATAAATTTAATTAATTCACCGTGAGTTGTATCAGAATGGTTTTATTAATTTTGAACTCTTTCATGATTTAATTTTTTTACTTTGGTAGTAAACACCAGTAGTAGGTTCTTCCCTCTGTTGTAAATCACTTGTAATATTCATTTCAGGCACGAGGATTAATAAGGCTTTATGTCCCATATTTTGATGGTATATTATGTGTGAGCTCAGCTTTTAAAGGATTATACAACTTTTTAAGTAATGAATGTACGTGCAATTTGAATAATTCAATTTCTCAGTTTTAATTCGTTGTTTCAATCGAAGTGAGTTTCTACAGTTACATTTATAAATTGTGTTAATATATTCATCATCATCATATCAGTCAAAAGAAGTCCACTGCTGGACATATGCCTCCGCCAATTTTTGCTGACCTCCAATTAATAACCTAGGTTTGGGTAACTTATTTTAAATATGGACACTACTGAAGACACAATAGATGTTTTATTGTCATCACGGCCATACCCCTTTACTGTACCGAAAAGTGTTAATAACAATTATTATTTATTGCCATACAATTTTAAGACTCATTTATATAGTCTTTTACTATTTATTATTACAATAACTATGTTAGTAGTAACCGACCAATTAGGAAATGATCTAGGCACAATTTTAGCTTAGAAGTACCCCGTGAATTTGAAAATGTAACATTAATACATAATAATTTGAACCTACAACTAAGGCATGGCGCATTTACCTGAGCTATACTTATACCTGAGCTATTTCGAAATAAACTGAATCTTAACATAAATAACAGTAATCCTAAACAAAAAAAAGTTTAAAGTGGTCTATCAAACTCCCAAGACAGCGTAATGTTGCTACTTATATTACACATAATTATTAACAGCGGCGTTGTAATACTTATGTCACTAGACATCACGAATATAATATTACGTTGAAATAATATATGGTAGTGAGGTGTAACTAAATGACGTTATTAATCCTGCGCTTAGTTAGCGTTGTTTATTTAAATGAAGGTAGACTCTGACGCTCTTACATTAGTCTGTATGTTTCTTTCTTTCCAGTTTGTTTTAGGCAGACGGGCTTGTTATTTTTAACTAGCTTTTGCCCACGCTGCGCTTGCATAGATATTTTATATTAGATTCTTATATACCTATTTAAGAGACACTATGGACAGGGCATAGCTGTTTAATATCTTTGTAAACGATATTTTTTTCTGTTTCTATCTGGGTTAACTAAAATAATTACCGAAAATAGTCTCTCAGCCCTATAGCCGTCCCAGTCAAAAATATTTAAAACACCATTATTCATTTTGATTAAGCATTGAACTATAAGTTCGAAAATAAAGAGCTGTCTATTCAATATTTCACTTCCTGGACCCACCACTATTAAAAATAAAAACTACATTTTTAAGTATCCCACTACTCATTTGCACAACGATAGATTTGAAAACAAAGATCTTCCCATTTAACGTTTCATCCCCATCAGGGCATCCAATGCCCTGTCAAAAACGTTGATAAGAATATTTTTTATTTTGGTAGTAGTACCCAAAAACAAATTTTCATAACTCTAAAATAAAAAAACAAAGAAGATGCATACAATCGTTTTCATTCCTTTTCACTCTCTTAGGGATTGGCTTTAAAAAAAACCTTTCTTAATACACTTCTAGACATTAAGACAAACACACCCTCCAAATTTCAAGACGTTGTCTGTCAGTCAGGATACTATGTATATGCCAAAATAATTCCATTAGGCCTCATGGTAAGACGTGGGGTCCAGTAGTCAATTACAATAAATTGTCATCGTGGCATACTCTGGAATGTTAGACCCCAATATGACGGCTTTGTGATATTATTTTTCACAGCCCGTTAAAAAAAGTCTAAATTAAAAAAACAAAAAAAATATTGAATGCTTGAATTAAAAGTGCTTCCACTAAGGACTTTGCAGAGTTATCGCAGAGATGAAAGCAGTATACCAAGCAGAAATTCTGCTTACATTTTTATAATATTACAAAATATGTGGATTTCATTAAAAACGGGAATGGCAAATGGCAAAAAAAAGGCAAATGATGCAAGTACAGACAATTGATTACCGTTACCTAGGTAACGGTAATCCATTGTCTGTACTTGCATCATTTGCCTTTACCGTTACATAGAAATTATTGGGTACGAATCTCACCCCAGACAATTATTTGTATGACTATATAATAAGCAGGTATATATTTGTCTACTACGGACTAAGGGGACTACGGTATATACATATATACCGTCGTTCAGATACATACCCGTGGTATTGCTGGGCTAGAGGTGGATTAATATATTCATCCGATAAGTGTGAATTCGCGATAGCTGAAGGTAAGATGTTTTTTTAATTAGTGTTTCACTCTGTAAAAAATGAGCCCTCATTTAGCGGCTAAAAACGTGTTTACTAATTGCTTCTTTTCTTTTCCACTAAGACAGCGATATACGCAAGTATTTATGCTTGTAAATTTAGATGCATACTGCTTCGTGACTAGATATTCGACAGTATAATCTAGCTACAGAATTCCAGTAAAAGCTAAAAGCCTGTCTGCAACCAAAATATACTTTCTAACAACTGTCACTGAATACAAGACATGGAAAGTGAGTGTCCCACCGCATATTAGCAAAGGTTATGAAATGTACCAGTCATATATATACCTCACTAACGTAATCAGCCATACATGTGATAGCGTTCAAGTCATCACGTCCGTAGTCAACATGCGACAGTGATAAAACTACCGCCACTTCGATCGCCAATTCTTCTATTAAGCAAAGCTCACACAAAAGGTAAAAAGAACGTAGAAATTTCTTCCCCGACGAACATAAGTTCCACGGCGCTATGTTATAGTGTAGTATAGTTTTTAGGTATAAATTGTCAAAGGTTCTTCTCAGTTATTGGAAATACATGGAAACGTGAAACACTAATTGAAAAATACATTTCACCTTCAGATTTCACAGAACCATGCCCATTAATTAGTGGAGTATCCTTTTACTGCATTCGTAAATACAAAATGGTAAATAAATTCGTTTGATATTGAAACTCTTTGGTACATTTCACGTTCGTGTATTGATTTAATGCTTTTAGTATGAAACGAATTTATATCTACAAATTTAGTGATCGCTTTATCAAATAAATCTATACTATAATGCCGAAGAGTTTGGTTGTTTGTTTTGTTTGTTGGTTTGTTTGTTTGTACGTGCTAATCTCTGCAACCACCAGTCGGATTTCAAAATTCTTTCTGATAGCCCAGTTGTCGTGGAAGATTATAGGCTATGTAACATCACGCTACTGGTGACGGGAGCAAAGCAATAAGCAAAGGCGCGGGTGAAACCGCGCCGCTGCAAGTTTGTATTATTATATAACGTATAGTGAGATCGATGCCCGAACTGAACGAGACTGTAATACAATATTCATTGTGATTGGTTTTTGATGTTTATAAAAATATTTTTGTAATAAAGACGCAGTATGGGCCGCCTCCCTGCAAAGTGAATGAACTGGAAAAGCTAGCTAGCGATCAGTAAGGTGTGGGCGGTTTGTAACTAGCCAAAATAGAGATGATCGGGAGAATACTATAACCAGCGAAAAAAGTATTTTATCTGAAATAATGGTAATAAATTACATTACCACGTATTATACTTTACTATTATAAATTAAAATATTTATAGTGCTTCTAATGCTAGTTGGATATCGCCTTCGAGCCTTAATTTATTTTTTATTTTAGAAAGATTCTGTCTTCTTATTCGCTGAGATGTACAATAGGTGTACTATAGGCGTACACGGTAACACAGGGTTGTTATAACCGTGCTGCTAGATGAAGTTTTAAAAACACAACACCTTTGTTTCCTCAAAATAAAACATCTACTACTTTCGACATACCTAAGCTAGATACTACTAGATAGTAAAGTTTTTGATTTAATTAATGCACACTTGTTAATTAGATTTTAAATTATACACCTGTCAAAGGAAAACTTTGGCTTTAGTAACATGAGTTGAAGTTTATATTATTCATGTATGTATATCTGTAAATATTTGTTTATGTATGCATGTATTAGTGTCGAATGTTACCTTAGCTGTCTAATTGAATTAATCTCAAAGTAGAGTGATTGAAATTAATACCTGTCATTGTATCTCTCCAGACACGTTAATTAGCCTTAATTTCATACGAATTAACTTGACAGTTTATTAATAAAATGTTATTGTTTTATATGTATACAATTTGTTGATACTAAAATCTAATTAAAATTATTTTAATTATGAATTGTGAAAACGTTTTGTTTTATTGAATTATTAATTATTAAAGGCTTGGATATAATAGACGTGCTTAAAAGATTTTCCAAATTAATTGCTTTCATTAATAAAATAAGACTGTTTACAATGAAGGTGAAGCCAATGTTTGAAACTGAACTCTTAAAGGTTTAAGTACAATACCTATCAGTTAATCTACATAATATATATATTATGAACGCGAAAAGTCTCTAATTCACTTACTGACAAAAGTATCTAATATAATATGATGTTAAAATTTGGCAGGTATAATAATTCAATTTCGATAAACGACTGGCCAAATGGGGGAAGGCATATTTTCAGGTGTGAACGTCTTTTAGCTCATATGATGATGATCATAATTGGTTAGATAACGAGAAATCAGCTAAGAATTTTGCGAGCGGAACAAAGTAAGGAGGTCTACCACGGCGAAGATAATTAACCTGGGTCCGGACCGCTGTAGTATTTGTATATCCCAATATGCAATTGTCACTAACATTGGAGTGTCTGTGAATTGATGACTGACTAGTTCCATAGTTACTAGCTGAATGCAAAAATAACCAGTTCACACGACGGCTAAGAAGGGAATCAATGTCGAACAATGACATTTCTATGATAAGGAAAACTAGCACGCAATCGGGCTGATAGATATTATTGTATAAATAATATATCATACATTTTTCTCTGAAGTGTAGGTAGAAGATTACTTTATCTACGTTTCTCCCTCTATATTAGTTTGTATATTATATCGCCATATACCTATATTATATAATCGATGAAGTCTTTAAGCCAGCGAAGTCTACAAACTATCCTAGTTTCTTTATGGACCACTATTCTAAGGACGGATTATGAAATGTTTTATAAAATAGGTAATCTATTGTAAAATGGAGGTTGAAAGATAAATATAAGTTTTATATTTTTTTCAACGCAGTCACCACGAAATTATTAGGTACCTATAAAAATGATTTTAATCGTACTTTATAAATACACCTTGAGCATGACACACAAATAAAACTTTCTGAATTTGCAAATCAGTAAGTATCTGCAATTTTGTAAGCTGCAAACTTTATTCTCTGTTTACGGCACCGAAAAAAAAAGATGGTAATTTTAATGACAAACTTGGTCTGATGTATGCTCATCGCAACGAATGTAACCTATGGCATTTAAATGTTAAGCTGTAAAAAATGTCTCGGCTATTACATAATCTCTGTTTGCATGAAAATATATAGCTTAATGAAAATGAACTTGGGTGCATTCTAGTTTTTTTTTAAACCAATTAACTTTTAAAACGCTTCTCGAAATAAATAGAATTAATTTTCAAATTACAAACTTTAAGTTTTAGAATGTCTGAATCGGTAGCAAACCAATTTACTCCTCTTAGTATTAGAATTATTCCACACTACCATGTTATAATTTACCGCAAAATTAATTAAATTGATTTTCATCGGCCAATAAGTCCAGTTTGTGTCATAAAAGGAACGGTTCAGCACTTCATACTTTTGTCGCTCAATTAAAGCCTGGAACTCTTTATCAGCGCATGTCATCATATCGGTCCATTATTATCCCACTGCAGGGGAAGGCTTCTTCTCATACAAAGAAGGTATGAGCACCGATCGCCACGCTTGCTCAAGGCAGATTGGCGATTTCAGAATTCTTCAGAAATCTAGGTTTCTTCACGATGATTTCCTTCACCGCATGTGTTCCCATCTAATATGATCCAGTGTTTATAAAGTGGGCGTGAAAAAGCATCTCACTAAACCGCAATAGTTGAGGCCACCATACCAGTGGTTTGGCCTTTGAAATGATGTCCACCACTTCTGGATTCCACTGATAGCTTACCATCAGGCACTCACTGGTAGGCTAATATAAAATAATATAAAAATAAACCTAAGTTAAAACCCTTTAAAATCCAGATTGTAACCCACTTTATATACATAGACCAACTGCTTTTGTTACTCAAAAACCACTCAACAAAAGTATGTTCGATACATAAGATTACTCAGAATCGGAAGTTTTATAAATGTGAGTCCGGGATTGAAAGCCTTATTGAAAGTGGTGCGGCAACTTCAGGCCATTGGTATAGCACTGAATATGTTTGGCAATATTTTTCATTACATATAAGTACGCACGTATAAATTATTAATATAGCATTCGATTTCTTTGGTGAGTGGTAATATCTGTGATCTAAATGTTTTAATCTTGTAATGAATAGTATTACTAGTAACACATTTGGGAAATTAAAGTGCTTTTGTAATGTTGTACATTTCACGTAAAAGTATCATAATACTGTTTTGTCCCGAAAAAGGAATGGATGTAATAGTTTTTATAATATAGTTTGGCCTTTGTTAGTGTTCTCTTGTACAGATAATTAGACGTTTATTTCAATGATACGTTAGTATCAACTCAAACTATCTGTCCGATATGTAGATCAAAACCGGTACAGAGCAGTTTAAATATTCCCACAAATTCTTCTCCGCTCAAGAGATAATTAAAATGTAGCTTAACTATGTTTAGTGTTTAATTATATTTTCCCATAGTTGCTCTGCAAATAGCAGCTTACTCAGATTCATTTTGAACATACCTATTTGTAAAGTTCAGTTTTAGTTTAGTTTGGTTCTGACAAGAGAGTAATTGAAATCACTTGTTTACTCGAGCACAACATGTTTTATATCGGTTTATTATATATTACTAGCTTGCCGCGGCGCGGTTTCACCCGCGTCTTTGCTTACTGCTCTGATTCTGTCACCAGTAGCGTGATGTTACATATATACAGCCTATAACCTTCCTAAGGATGTGGGCAATCATACGCTAAAAGAATTATTTAATCCGACTGGTAGTTCCAGAGATTAGCGCTTTCAAACAAACAAACAACAGTCTTTCGCTTTAAATAACAGTAAAGAAAGTAAATGTTTGACTATCTATGTGGTACTCTGTATGGACTGTCACGCAGCAGACTCAATCAATTGATCTTGAGAGTTCGATTTCCGAGTCGGATAAAAGGATATTGGTTTTTCTGACGACAAATCCACAGTATTAGCCCGAAGTCTGAAACTGTGCTCTGTAAATGCCAATGTGCTCGTTCCTTGTCACTCAACATAGCAAGAGAAACGCGTATGACTCTTGAATTGTATCATTCTGCTCTCGTCTACCTCATATATCTCTGTACGTACAAAGTTTGATTGAAAAGATGCGTGCAAGATTAAGATTTTATTACCTATGTTGACAGACAAGCAAGTAGCTCACCTGTTGTTAAGTAATAGCTGATTAAAGACTTCAGAATTTCCAAAAGCAAAGGTAGCCTAAATAAAGGTAATGTGGAATCTCTACTAATGCTAATTCAATGCTTTTTTATGTGATCTGGAAACTTATCTACTTACTATCTGGATCGTAATACTACATGGATAGCATAATAAGGATTGTGGTCTTTTGTTGGACAAAAGTTTCTTTCTTTGACGGATTGCTCAAATTTGAGCGACAAGTATCGGAATAAAAAAAGTCGATATACCTTTGCTTGTATTTTCTTGCTTGTATCTGGTCTCATTAACTGTCTAGATGCCGGAAAAAAATAATAGGAAGAAAGCAATGTTCTATTCATACTCAATAACAATATTCTGAGTATCGTTTTGTTGCAATGTATTCCCTTCTCTCTGTTCTGAACCACGTTTGAATAAGGATCAAAAGAATTAGGTCAGACGCAGGTTAGTTCGTAATGCCGAGGGCACTTTGTTTTACTAATCCACACATTTTACTTGGTTCTTTAATAAATAGGTCAAAAATATACAAAAAAGCTTTATGATGTAAGTATGGGTTGTAAGTAAAACTCTATTAAGTGATGAAATGGCAGAATAATGAATAAATTACCATATTGTTAGACGCCCATGACCTCGTCAATCGTAAAAAGTAATTGTTACGTGTTTGTTACTTCACTGGAAATAAATCTTGATAAGCTGTCGTATATAAATGTGTATAAGACAACGCCTGTCTGCGGTAAATGCAGAATAAAATAGATGTATATTTTCTTAGTTTGTCAGCAGATGGGATCCGTTGAGACGTATAGTACCCAGTAACGGTGTTATAACAAAAAACCGCATCATGCAAGTAGAAGTACAAATATGGAACGTGCACTCCTCTAAACATTGTGTAGGTATAAATAATTATACGAATGTATAATAAAATAACTTATAAGCTACAAAAAAAAGAAGATAGATACCAGTGTCAGTTGAGCGGGGTACAAAGATGCAGTTTTCTGTCAATATTTTTTTCATCGTGATTTAATTATGAAAACAGTCGTTTTGCATAGCTTATTGACGCCATATTGAATTTGTAGATAAGGATTGTATTCACTACACTCCCCGCAGTGATAAAATCTTTAAAAGTAATAATAAACTAAGAAGCCATACATGAAGTCGAAGAATTTAACATTACGATAAACATGCCTTATCGCTTCTAGCAAATTTAATCCAAAACATCTGTGTATACTTACATGAGTTTTAGGGGTAGAGTTTACTGAATTGATATCAATTACCCGTGATGAACAGAGAGGATTTCTCTGGGTTGAACACTGAGGACACGGATGAGATTTATGGAAGGGATTACGGACTGTGAGGTGCTCAGTACTTGTATGTTTCATAACTCATACAACAAAATGTTGCTCTAATGTACGTTTTGTGCTGGCAAATATACGTATTTGGTACCAGTTTTAAAGGGTATTTAATTCTTTATAAACTTACTATTGTTACTGTTCATACTGTATTATTGAGTTCTACTATTCTAGCTAAGGTAAACAAATAGAGAACTCTTTCGCAAAGGTACTCATGTTTTGCGAACTATTTTGAGTCCCATGTGATTCAGTTAGCCTTTTGCTGATGTACCAAACGCGGTTTTAGACTTATAATGGCATTTACAGGCTAATACTAAGAATTCCATTTATTTATTTTATTTATTTATTTTGGACAACCAACAAAGTATACACCGTTACAGTTACATAATTAACATTATAAAATCATGATACTTCACCTTGACAGTTCGTACACAGTAACACTGAACCACAGAGGCAATTAAATTATATTAATATTATTATTGATTTCATATAAAATAACTAAGTATGTTTAATATTTCCTTTGTTATAAACGGCTTAGATCCATTTGAAACCATCTCATTAAAATTTAATCAACAATCAACACAGACGTTAACATAGAATACAATATTATCATGTGCTTAAAAGTTTATAGTTGCTTTGATAAATAGAATTATAGCAGAAATACATACAATATGGAATGGGAATGATTAGCTGGACTGAGTTGATGAGAAATAAGGATGTTTTGAAACTTGTCGATGAGAAACGAAAAATTTTAAAGACAATTGACATTAGAAGAGGAAAAATGTTGGGGCACCTGTTACGACATGACAGCCTTATCTGTAATATTCTGGAAGGAAATATAGAGGGAAAGAGAGGAAGAGGAAGGCCTAGGGTCCCGTACCTAAATCAGATAAAGAGAAATGTTGCTGCCATGTCGTACCAGGAACTGAAGGAAAAGGCACTGGATAGGACTGGTTGGAGGAGATTGCATTAATTTCACCGACAAGAGCAAAGTTCTTAAGTTTATGAAGAAGAAGACATACAATATAATTATGTTTTATACACCTGACAAGCTAAAGGCTCGAGTTTAGTTTAATAATAAGTAGATAGTGTTGAATTTTTGTGAAAAGTGCATTATTAGCATACCTGTATAAGTGTCGAGAGCGGAAAATATTGTCTCTTGATTGCAAGTAGGTACAGATTTTGTTTTTTTTTTATTGCCTACAGTGTGAGACGAGCCAACGCCACGATGTTAGATGGCAATTGTCGCTCATAGACTTCTGTAATGCCAGGGGCTCTGCAAAACCGCTGCACTGTGATATTAAAGCTTTCTTTAAACCTCGTTTGTAGAAAGACATTTTTATTAAGTATATGGTGACCCTTAAAGCTCTGTTAGCGCCAGTTACCAATTACCAAAAAGTGAGCCGCTATAACATTAGCTACGAATATTGACAATAAGAAAACCACATAAGTGCCTGTACTGTACTATAAACACGAGTCCAATTATTTCTATTTTTATATTACAAAAAACATTTTTTACTGCTATATTGTGTCTGTATTTGAGTGATGTTAAATGTTTTTAAAGAGAATAACTGACTCTACATCTCAAGTCACTGTTTTCTTGAAAGCTATAGGCACAATACTACTCACATTTCACATTGCACTACGTACATTAATGCCCATATAATAAGAACGAACCTATGTCGTAATCTGGACACAATTCTAAAAATCTAATGTATTTTTCGTATTTTCCAATATCCTTAGTCGCCTTGTACTACACCCACACTGCCCTAAGAAAGAATTATGTAAGTGCATAATATGAGTTACAGAATACTTACTTATTTACTTTACAGAATAATAAACACCTTGAAGAATTTTAAATTAAGAATCATTTTTCTTAATTTGTCCTGATTATATTGCTATTTTTGTCAGACCCCTATACGGAATAACTTCATCATTATCATATCAGAGGAAAGACATCCACTGCTGGACGTAGGCCTCCCCCATTTTTCGCCACCGTGGCCGGTCGTGAGCCGCCCTCATCCATCGTCTGCCCGCCATCCTTATAATACTTAAGTTTTATTTTATTAAAGTTCATCTATTGAGACCTTCTACTCGATCGAAGCCAAGGCAGTATCAGATTACTTCCTTTCCTAGAACAATAACCTTATAAAAGAAATTTGATCAGACTATTTACAACCATTAGTAATGAAAATGTTATCTTACCTTACTACCTGATCGTGTTGATCAAATTTATAGAGCTTATGATAACGTAACGGTTTTTAATCTAACTGTATTTAACCACTCGTATGCTACAATATCAGACACAATAGAAATAACATTGTGTCTCGTGCAGATCTGCTCCTAAGCACACGAAGGGTTAAGTGAACATTAGGTACCTACTAAGCATTTTATTAACCAACTAGCTGACCCAGCGAACTTCGTTCCGCTTAACAGTCGATCAACATTACTTTATTTTTCTATAATAAAAGAATTTTTCTAAAATAAACGTAGCCTAAGTTAAGTACTCCTTATTACATCAGCTACCTGCCAATAAAAGTCCCGTCAAAATCGGTCCATCCATTTCAGAGATTAGATGGAACAAACAGACAGACAGACAGACAAAAATTGTTAAAAATGTTATTTTGGTGTATGTATCGTATATATATTCATATACATGTAGTAAAAAATAGTTATTTCAATGTTACAAAAAGACACTCCAATTTTATTATATGTATATATATGTAATTAATAAAATTATTTTAATTATTTCAGAATTTATTCATAATTTATTTTGTTAATAATATGACTTAAAACCTGATAAGTGAATTTAGTGACAAAGCTTTTGCTATAACTATTGTAAGCCAGAACTAATAGCGATAATAATTTCAAGCACCATTTGTAATATTCTTATATGTCGATGATCCCTCAATGTTCAGTTCCCGGTCTTACAAGTGTTTATTATGCAGTTGTGACTTAAAATTCCATTGTTAGCAAATTTAAATCAATTATCGGCAATCAGGCTAACTATACTTAAGCTTATTTTAAAAGTATAAACGTTTTCTCAAAAAGGATCTTTTACTTAGATTAATAACTTTTTTAGCCTTTAAACAAACAGTAAGTACTGTATAGATAGACTTTCAGTATCTAACGACCTTATTTCTGAATATAAGCCCGTGAAGGTAACTTACTTGATACTAAGTCTAATATCAACATAAACATTAAGCTCGAAAGGACACAATATCCTCGGAACAAACACTGTGACGGGTGCCATCGTAGATAAGGCAAAATTCATCTGTGATGGTTTAAAATATTATTCTAAATTCAAAATTCCTACTAAAAACCAATATACTTTGTGGTAGGTACATAATAACTTAATAAAAGTCATAAGTCAAAAATGTGAATCATGTCGACTCGTTATACGAGGTGTTTGTAAGACTAGCTTTCCGAGGCGTGGTTTCGCTCGCGTCTTTGCTTACTTGCTCTGCTCCCGTTGCCAGTAGCGTGATGTTACATAGCTTATAACCTTCCTCGAGAACTAGCATATCTAATAAATAGGCAAAAATGTTTACTACAGAATGCCGGCCCTCGACCGGGCGGCCGGTGCCGCTGCAACCGCTATGTCCCTGCATTTTAAATTTTAAATTCTCTAATATCTTCGAAAATATTCATTTAAATTACTTGCTGTAAAGAGCCATATTAATCTATATTAAATGCACAATGTATTTAAGGTACTTAATTAGATAATGATTAATGCTGTATTGCTTGAAATCGCTTCGTAAATAAGCCATTATTTCTCAGTATAAAAAATGATCATTGTGGGTTTTCCCTAAAAGATAGACTTTTTTAAGGTGTACAATACTAATAATAGGTACTGTGGTACATTATTTTGATCTATCTTGTAGGATTCAGCCAGCGTTTGCAATGTAAGCGCAAAAAAATGTGTTTATTTATGACATCACATTAGAAACCTCTAAAATTATCAGTGTTTCTCTACTATATTATGCATGTTGTATACATATAAACCTTCCTCTTGAATCACTATATTTATTAAAAAAAAACCCGCATCGGAATCCGTTGCGTAGTTTTAAAGATTTAAGCATACATAGGGACAGTGAGAGACAAACAGAGAGCGGGAAGCATTTTGTTTTATACTAAGTGGTGATAGAAGATTATTCGTTTTCCATAACAAGGAAAGTTCTCGATGTCACGTATTTACAAACTGACTGCCATACGTAGGTTACTCACTCCACGGTATCGTTCTGTGATACTTAACACTCAAAAGACGGCATAGAATATAGAAGCATTAATTATTAGAAATGTAAACGTTTTCAATACATTAAATAATATTTTGATTTCTCTAACAAACGATTCCAAAATTTGATTACTTGCCAAAAGGAGTCCCTTTTATATTAAATTGGAACTCCTATAACAACTTCGTTGGTAAAACATGGACAGAATATCGAAATTTTCTACTAAGTCTCGAAGAGCTTAAATTTTTAATGACTTTATTGATTGACTCAGGTAACTTCGTTCGGTTTTTCTTATTAAAGGTTGTATAATTAGTACCTAACTTGTATTCACAGTTTTTGTATTAAGGGATTTAATTAAACAAAGCTTGCCGTGAGCTCTGCTTTTGTTTAATACAAATGAGTCAACAAGAGCTTTGTATTTTCACCGTATTCAAGAAACCATTTTATACAATCATGGTACTCTTAGACTCCTATAGACTTACACATATACAATACAACATAAGTAGTGTTACTATGGTAGCTATTCGCTAAAGAATCAAGGCAGTTACTCCAGTTAATATGCCGCGGTGTTTTACCGTTCTTAATTGAAATACGACAACTCGTTTTTTTACTTAATAAACTGAGATACTACACGATGCAAACAAAGTATATGTAGTCGCTGTTATAAAACCCTATTACAAAGATCTTAACTTATTGCCAAGCTAGAAAAAGGAGACTAATGAGACACATGTCAAGAAGACAGTTCCACTTGATACTAGAACGGCAGGTCACTCAGAGTACCCATACTCATAATATATAGTCTTATATAGTCTGCATACCTCGAATATTCTATTTCTCTTGACTGAAAAATACAATACGAAATGTAATGACGACAAAGGGTTATGCCTCGGTTTTATAAATCTTAACCCTCACTTAGCTTTAGACATTTATATCAATTGTTATAGTAACGTTCATAATTAATATACGATATAATATATACGTGTAAAACATATTTCTTATCCGACCCCACAGCCCATAATAATAATGTTCGTTTGGGCGTGCCTCAAAATGTGGCACATCCAAATGACCTTTTTTCATGCACGGCTTATTATTATGTGTAACAATAGATGTACGTACATAGATCGCACGCGAAAAGGTACTAAAACAACAAAGTTATCATTCTTAAAAGTACCTTATGATAAGCTGTAATAATATTGAGATTTCATTGTTTTTCATAACCCAAAGCAAATTACATATTAATTTTGCGAAGTGTTAAATTATGTGCTTTATTTATGTTACAATAAAATAAGTAAAGTTATAGGCTTTTTTTAACGTACTTCACATTAAAAGCCATTATCAGCATAAAGACGTTAACAACTGGACATAATCTTATTCCAAGGGGAGCGGTTTGCCATAGTCGATATATATGAAGAAAAGTATAAATTTCTCAGGTTTTTATATCTGAAGCAGTATGGCGTGTTCCCAGGGTACCCACTACTGTATCCTACTTTATTTGTTATGGGAATGGTGGGTTATTACAGACTCGAAGTAAGGTGGCGAGAGCTACCTCCCAGCTCTCGCCACCTACATATTTAGTGTAATACGCAGTAAGATACACAATCCGGGTATCTTAGAGACGGTTCAGCTGTGCGTTCCGGATGAACACAGAGGGCGTCGCCGACGCCCGCCGCTGCTGGTTGTGCCTTGCGCACGCACCAACCTGCTGCAGCGCGCGCCGCTTGTGCGGGCGTTACGTGTGCTCAACACGCTGTCTGACCGGATAGATCTGTTTTCATGTGCACTGAACGAATTCACTAAAACTGCTTATTGCATCTGCAGTACTTAGGTTAGTTTTAATCATGTATTAGGATGTAGAAATAAATATAGTTATAAACTAGATAAAAAGCTCAACTTCTCTGTCGCATTAGGCTTGCCTGTAAAGATAGATGTAAGTTTAAGAGTAATAAATAAATAAATAAGGATAGGTTGATGAGTAGTAAATTAATATTCAGTACCTACCTGATATTCTTTTAATTACCTCTCTTTCGACATCAACGATAAATGTCTAGAAAGTTCTTCACGTACTTTTTTTATCAGAGGCAAAATTAGTAATGCAAATTTGCAGTTATTTAGTAGTAAAAAGATATGTTGACGTATTTTCAATAATCTAATATTATACTACATAGAAACTATATTAGTACTGAGTACTTGTAATATGTTGTCTCTATTTATTCTTTTACGGGCCAGTGCGTTTATTCACAGAGGGTCCAAAGTCCCTTCGTTACTGTATTTAGAAAGAATATTGATTTTCAACGACGATAGGCTATACAAAGCAGGTTTGTGTCTTGAGGTACAAATATAACTTTTCTTTTTATAAATGAAGGCCGTAGAACGTAGGTACTAGGTAAGTACATTAACTACGCTACATTTTATAACATTTCAAAGCGTGTATTTGTGTTTCAAGATGAATGATGTGGTCAAAACAAATTATACAAGATAGGACAACAAGCAGGCGTTATGTCGATAACTAATCTGTCTACAAACAAACCTTCCAAATGTAATGTTTGTTGAAGATTTGCTCTTGCAGTATGTCTTTGCAAGTGATTTAAACGTGTAGGAGAAGTACGATGAATGTATGTTGAATATTCGCACAGAATTGTTATACGAATACCATCATTTAAAAATTTAATTTTCGCATGAATATTGTACTTATGTCAAAAATATTATAAATCACATGTATGTTTTCCCATCACTCATATGCATTCCCGACGCGATCGTAATAAAATTCCATAGCGAATGCCAACCGGTCTGATATGAGCCCACGGTGGGTAATTAAATTCTGACTGGATTCATTCAACGTATGTACAAAATATAATTCTTTTCTTTCAAATGTACTAAATCGTTGTGTTTATTTTGTATATTTGCGACGCAGACATTTATTTTTGGGATTCCCTTATTAGCTATTCGTCAACCGAATGCGTAAATACGATTAAGTGGGTACGAATTGGTGGACCGAACATACCGTAAGCCTGATATTTTGGAATGTCTGTTGTCATTCTATTTATGTAGCAGACTGTATTGTCAAGCTTTTACGCTACTTTTATTCAGGTATAAATTATTGGAACAAGATATAAAAAAAATTAAATCAGAGGTGAGAGTAGTCTCTCACAAAGAACGCCTTCATGAAAGATCTATAATTGTAATAGAAATGTAGTGGCTTGGGTCGGCTTTAGTTCAAATTGACATTAAAAAGAAATATTTATAGAGTTATAGTCAAAATGGATTTTTAAATAGATAATTTAATATATGCCTGTTAGAAATGTATATTTCTCCCGAGACCTAGACACAGGTGTTTGACACAGGGAAAAATCGTTTAAAAATGTTTATGTATAGGATACATGCTATGCCCGAGTGATATAGACTTATTGTATGATGCCTTTTACAGGTAATTTTTTATTGTATTAAACATGGTTCTGGTTCACAGATTTTACAATGTACTTACCTAGTTTAAAAAAAGGCATTTGCCTGTTTTTAGTACTATTTTATACTGTTTTGCTATTCATAATGTCATAAACTAGGAGCATACATCAATAAAAGCTGTTACCATGCGATACGGCGTGATTCACATAGTAGTAGTTCGTTTCATGCCTTACTGATACATGTGTTTGATTCTGATATCTACGACGTAGACGTTGCATCGGATCTACGCTTACGTAGCCATCGCAGCTACGGCGTAGCATTAGTCGCACAAAACCATTATGTTTGTGTCAGTTTTATAAGTAATAATAATAACAGCTTGTTTATTTAAGTGACTTGTTATAAATAATTATTATGAATTAAAAACACATTGTTACGAGGAATGACAAATGGTTTATCATTTGTGAGCCATTACATGTAATATTGTTTCTTTGGGACAATCTACAAGACTGAGCGTGTAAAGCAATGATTAATTTTTTTAAACTACTGAGGTGGCAAGCCATCATACGGTCCACTTTATAGAAACTGCAGTAGAAATCATATCCTTACATCATTATCCTAAAGACGTGCACTGCATCAGACCTCTCGCAAGGAGATACTTTGCGCTCACTTAGGGTAGTTTGTGATCATTATAAGATAATATATTACAGAGCAAATAACGCTGTTACCGTCACCTAGTATTTAAAAGGTATTGCTAAGTTAATTTTTGCGACACCCACAGGTGTAATTTTAGACTGATATTCTAGACATTTTACTAGAAATAGTAATATATTTGTAATAATGTTAATATCATCTTGAATTTGATTTATATTGCTACTTTACAAGTTGAGGTTCAAATCCCTCGACTGCGGTCCAGAGATGCTCACATATGACCAAACTAGGTTCTCCCGGAGGACAGACAGACAGAATTTATGTTGATAATATTAGAACACGAATGAATAAACCTTTATGAGGTGAACGATTATGTTCCCTAGACAATTGAGTTTGTGAAATTGTTTGTATTGTTAAATATATTTTAGTTTTTATTCATGTAAATTTAAATCAACTTTGTTGAGTTCAACCATTTAAACATGGTGTTTACGAAGTATTTATTCGTTCTTGTAAACTAATAAAGTACATACTCAACAAAAACGTTACAGGTTGTTACAGTAAGTTTTGAAAATTTATAGACGCACTTCCAAAGAGAACAAAAAAATAACTTAAGTAAACTTGAAAGTCCGAAATAATCGACTTTTAATTAAGGATTTTTAAAAATCAACATTTGAAGTGATGATAGGGCTTAATAAGTTTGTATGGGAAATATTTTATTTACGTAAAAAGAACTCGATCTTGTTCTTTTAAATAATTAAGCGAATACGTGTTTTAGCCTATTTTTGAAATTAACTTTTAAGGAGTGAAATGAATACTGATGCTAAACAAGGACGGGCCTCCAGTAACACATAAATGTATTAAAGAACTCGATTTAATTTCTTAGTATTAAGCTACAGTCTTATAAATTCAAAGAGATATTATGACCACAAGGGAATAGAAAATTTAAACTTAACAAGACACGAAATGGACAAATTGAGTTAGAAAGATATACGATATCGTTTGTATTAGATTAGTATAAAAGTGGGATATCGTATTATTATAAAGTCGAGTTGAAGAGTATTCCATAGTTTAATTATGTTGGATAGTTAAACTAAAGACCTTGACTAGTAAGTTGACATTAAAAGAGTAACATGCTGAGCAGCAAATTTGCTTGCTGAGTAATGACGCCAAAAATACGCTTTTGAAATCTGTTTTTTTTTTATCTGAGTATCAAACATATTTAACTCGTTTAGGCACCAAACACTGGATTAAACACTTAAAGTGACAATTCATAACTACTTTCAGATGTCTACTACCCACCATGCCTTTACACGCCTACACACACATACATCACACAATACAAAATCAGGTACACAAAACCCACGTATACGTCATTTACTCACGCATATCTAAGGTTTATAATGCCTTCATAAGCCTCAGATTACCGGCAACCTTTATTATAGGTCCATATTATATTTCTCAGTGTTTATCCACTAATCTATTTACATTTTAATAGGTACAGAGTTTCAGGTCGTGACTGTCTCAATATCGCCGGCGTTAATGAGATGGTGACGCAATAGAAAAATCTAAAGTTGTTTTTCAACCTGGGGCCGTGAGGGAATGAGGAAAGAGTAGGAACCTATACAAAAGAAACGGGTAAACGATGTAAAATTCGGGCTCAACTGTTCTTACTCTCATTCTTATGTAGGAAAACTACTACTTTACTTACTCTGTCTATCGGGACATTGGCACAGATTTTGGCCGTAAAGAGAGAATAATGGTAAAGAAGGAAATGCAGGGACTTGGCCTCTAGGTCTCTCACATGCTAAACGAAATGTAATAGTATCTATTCTATAAGAGGAAACAAAAATGCCGCTCTAGATCCGGCCAATTGAGGATTATAGTAACAAAGAACGGCTACCATACAATATTAAATTATATTATACTGGCGCCCGCCCTCGCTTCGCTTCGGTATCATAAGTCTTAATTTTAGAAGTCCTTTCTTCTAACATAGCCCGCTCTGCCGCTTTCAAAGTTACTATTTTAAAAAAAAAATCATCATCACATATCTGTTCCCGCTTTGTGACATTATGCCGTCGAGCAAATTCGTACCAAATGAATTAAAATAATTTTCTGCCCGTGCGTTTTTAGTTAAAGCAAATTACAAATTAATTGCGTTATTACATACTTTTTGATGTATTTTATGGTAAGTATACGTCAGATTTATATCATCATTTCATTGGTCATTTTTATCTATGTTAAACGGTTCTAATAATTAATGATATTACTTTGATTAAAATTTTTGTATTGGGTTAAAAATACTTTGAACTTAACCTACATTAGTACAACGCATAGTATTGCGCTGGCGGCTAACTATTTCGGTTTAATATTATCGTTACTGGTTCGGCTCCTATAAGTGATAGGTTAATGTATTCTTGAGATATAGTGCATCTATATTGATAGTGAAAGCCTGAGTAATCCACAATATAATAGTGAAAACCACATCCAAATCCAAAGTAGTAGTGATTAGCGCGTTCAAACAGAGACAGACGCTTTCTAGCGACTTCCGTTTATACTATGAATAGATGATGCCTCACTAATTTCAGTAAGGAGTACCTATTTATGTGAGTTTGGAGTCGATAGCTTAAAAAATAAAAGATTTTTCATACTAACTTATTTATACCCCTTATTTCACCCCTTTGTAAGGATTGTTTGAAAAATTAATTAACTTAATTAAATTATTAGTATTTTCTAGTAATTTGGAAACCCTAATATGAAAACTATAGAAGTTTCATACAAACTTTGCCACCCCTGTTTACCCCCTAAGAAAATGAATTTCGTAAAATCCCGTCTTAGTGAGCACCTACGTCCTAAAAGGAACCCCCATGCAAAATTTAATACTCCTAGTGCTTGTAGTTGCCGAGAAATTTGTGATGAGTGAGTGAGTGACCTTTATAGCAATGCGTAATGCAATGTATGTAATACAAATATAATTTTTTATCAGATTTCTTATTTAAAACTGTGTAACT
The DNA here is from genome assembly GCA_963082885.1 of Parascotia fuliginaria. Taxonomy (NCBI): domain Eukaryota; kingdom Metazoa; phylum Arthropoda; class Insecta; order Lepidoptera; family Erebidae; genus Parascotia; species Parascotia fuliginaria. The sequence continues at coordinate 10,880,551 of OY720186.1, forward strand.
TCTTCTTCTTCTCATCTACTTTGTTTCTCTGCATCACCTCAAAAGGTAGACTGGTAGAGAATGCCATTGGCATTAAGTTCGCCTATATACAACATGTATTTGAAGTATTTAAATAAAATAAATAAATCGAGAGAGATATCCCACAGCATTATTATAATGCTATATGAGGGCCTGTGACTTGCAAATGACATTGCTTGGTCGAAGTAAGAGGAAGTTGGGCTATAGCTCGGAAACTGCTTGCTTGTGTGGTGTCTCTCACCAGACCATGGCATATTTATTATCGTGCTCTGCGTGCCCTGTCACCTGTACACGCATAGACCTGTACAACGCTACAGACAACGCACTGTTAGTGGCAGCGTACTGGTCATAACAGATTTATCTTGCCCGTGTCGACACGATAAGAAGAAAAACATTCAAGATAGCAGCCCGCCCTGGCTTCGCACATGTGGACATTTTTTTAAACATTTTGGGATAATTAAAGATAATTTCACTTATAGGTATGCTAATTTAAACTTCCATTACTTTCATAGATGTGCACGCACGCGTCTACCCCGTATTTTCGTTGCCCGCCTTCTCTTACGCCGCGTTGCTCACTGCGCTCGGTGGCGTGAATTTTTTGTTAATATTGACATTTTTAATATCGTAATATCTTTTGAATGGAATGTCTGATTTCAATTATTCAAAAAGTAGTCAACAGGTATTGAAACAGTCTTGAATACGAAATAATTTATGCTTTAAAATATATTAAATAATACGCGCATGCGATGAAAGGTTTTCGTAGGAATTTCTAAGGATCTCTAATTCTTTCTAGTAATATATATAACCTATGTTACTTACTGAGAATGGAGCATTCTAATGGTAAAAGAATTTTTGAAATCGGTCCAGTAGTTTCTAAATTTCTTCATTGCATACAAAAATACAAATCGTTCCTCTTTATAATATTATATACTTGACTCTATCCTGTTTTAATGGTACAAAAGAAGAAGGCAAAACACAAAGTAAGATTAAAATAATACTGCTATAAGAGGTGGCGGTGGGCCCCTGAAGCCTCTTCGATCGTTTCGATTTGTCATATTAACAGACTATGAGTGTAACTTGATGTGCTATAATTTAATCTGCATTATTTGGCTTGTAGCTTTTTTGGAATGAGTGACTGAAGCCAAAGTTCAGGCGTAATCACTATTATCACTTATCTGATTTCTATTTCAAATGGTAAGTATTGGTCGCCTTTACTTAATTGAAAATGAGGCAAAAATTGTAGTTCTAATCCTTTCAGATGGTATCTTCAAGCCGACTTATGATAAAATTCATACATTTTTTGGCACCTTGCTCAGAATATCGCAGTAGGCTTGAGTAATATATATCTATCTACGCCTACGAAGATAACATCACGATGTTTAATAAGTATATGTATATCAGTGGCGAAGAGTCCATATAACCCGATTCCTACCGGCTTCCCTTTGAGATAAATCACAAAGACTAAGTATAATATCTATTAAAGTGTAGAAAATTTTCTTCAAGGTAAGCAAATTTTTCGCCGGCTTCCCTCTTACAAAACGTCACTCTTCGCCACTAATGTATATTATGTATATACTAATATTTGCAACTCAATTCCTTAATTGAATAAAATATAATATACATTTCTATTGCACTATAACAAAATATTTACCCATCAATGGACATATGGTATCAACATTATATCTCTAAGTAATTAGTATAATTACGATGGAAGCCAGCAATGAATGGAGAAAATATTAATTATGTTATGGAACTAGTATTAATTACTATTTTATTATTATATCTACGTATGAATTGCACTAACTAGCTAAGTATTTACGAACAAACAATGTGAATTACTATTTTATATCGCCGACGGTAAATAGGTGTATATTCACAAATTAGATCGCAAAAAAGCTCCTCTACATTTATAAATAACTGTATCATCTACGAGAATCGTTCTGAGTCTAAGTAGTATACTTTGAGTTATGTTATTTATATTTTTTTATTAATTTATAAACTAGTCACTTCACTTAACTTCCTGAAAGTAAGCTCTGCTTGAGTTATATGCAGAAGGTAAAAAATATATGCTTCAAACTTCATGATGCTCAACTCAATACTCTATTGAGTGTGTAACTTAATCGTTACGCATACTATTATATAGATTTACAAAAGGTGTAAACTATTGAAAATCTTCAAATAGGGTACTCCTATTTATCACTTGTAATGTCAGCCGTTGGCATCCAATTTTCATTTTCTTTAAATAAAATATTTTTTAAACGTGTGTAATAGAAAATATGGCTTTTAAAATACGTTTGATAATTAAAAAAAATATTTAATTAGGTATATTTGAGCCGAAAGAAAACCATTGAATTATAAAACAACGTTAAGGAAAATTTAGTATATTTCATTTCTGTGCCGCCGACTGCGTTTAAAATATTTTTATTTGCAGCTTAAGCTTAAAATTATGAGTATTTTTTTAATTAAATGTGATTTTTTTTAATGAATGATATCAATAATATTGATAAATATAGCATGGTAAATACGTTTTTCATATAACTTTGGTGACATCCACGCATACTCACCCACGTAAATATCATAATTTGCCTATATTATTTGTCTGCAGGAAAAGGCCTCTTTTCATATATGGCATGACTATAATAAAATATAACGTAACGTAAATATGTGATTACATAAATGATTATGAAATATTTAGCCCAAGTAATAAATAGACCTAACCTATAAGAAAAGAGTTTGGAGTAACGTAATCAAAACGCAGAAATACGATACATAGCGGAGCTAACCCGTAAGGAAAATGAGTGCATCAAATCCCAAGAAGGAAAATTTATCCCTAAATGTTATGCATTAGCAATTACCTTTTAGTGTGGACTTGAATATGGAACCAGCCCATGTCTTACATGAGTGTCGCAAGAAGCGGGTAAGAAAAGACCAAGTAACAAGCAGGGCGGTTACTCTAAAATATCACCTTACTGCTTCGCCTGCCAAACTTGGTGAGTATTGCCAGTTCTTTTTATTCGATTAGCGGTGGCTATTACATGTTCCGACTGAGATTTTTTAATACTATGTATGCATCATGACATAGGAGTATCGTAACTTTTTAAAAACATTTTCATACAATTTTTTGCCCCCGATTTTTGCCACCTTGGTCGGTCGTTTTTTGTCGTCGACATTTTGTATGGTTATATCCAATTCAATGGAACCACGATAATACGCGTTATTTACGCCTTTTATGTGTTTGTTTTTATTTTAACATGGTGTAAATTTGCTATTCCATTATAATGCTAAAATAGCTCTTAGCTCGGCATTTTAAATAATTTATATGTAACATCTTCGTTATATTGTGTCTCAATTTTACTAAGCTCCGCTTGTATAAGTATGTCGTATAGGCAAATTGAATAAATTCGCCGTTTATATACTGCCTTGGTATTTTGTAATCACTCGTTGTCATCGGCGCTATGTAATATGCCAAAGCAGATTGGGTTAAGTTAGGTTAGAACTGTGACCCCCTGCCTCCTACTCCCTGTTTTAAACGAATATTATTAATTAATATTTGTTGTCCAACTAGTATAAACATCCCAAATTAGGACCACACATTGCTGACCTAACATATCCGGCGTTATGTAATATATATGCAGATTGTAAACGGCTGTTTAATACAATTTGCCTGCGACATATATATAGTGTACGTATATCATGATATAAGATCTGGACTCAAATCAAATGCATTGGTTTGACCGTGTGATCACGTACCTATGTAATTACTAGATATGATTGAATCATCATATTCGGTGTATTTGCTAACATTATTGGAAGAATAAAATAATAGAATAATGTTTTGGGTGAGTAATAATGTCATAAATCGAGTGTTTAGTCAATATAAAGTTTGTACCAAAGTCTGTTCACAACTGATCTAGTCGAGCATAAAATTGCTTTACCACCCATGTAGCAAATGTCGTTTCCTTATCTCTAAATATTAATGTCTAATTTTGCTTGCAAGTTACCTCAGTACAGTGACAGTAAAGTTGTCACTGTCATAAGTTGTCCTATTGAATTTTAATTTTGATGGATTTTTTGTTAAAAGTGGTAAAGCAAATATATTATGTGGTCGACTATACAGTTGTGAGATTATCTAGGACAAAATTAGGTTACTCTTCTGAATACGATATATTAATTATTAAACGATATTGTTGGTAACAATGTATAATTACAGACATAAAACGAAAATAAAACTTTAAAGGACCATGTACCATGAACATGTACTTATATTCTACAATGATGCTTACAACATCTAATAAGTTGAAAGAGTTTCTATTCACCTCTCTCATTTATATAAATAGGTACGTACGACGTACTTAAACATTATAGAAGCCCAAACTAGCACTATTTACACTTCATAGAACTTGTCTTACGATAGTCTTTGCAAAGTTAGACAAGCTGTCTGCACCGCAAACATCTTTTCAGTGGTTTTTAGTAACTTAACATGAACTTATATTGTTAAGTTTTCACGTCTCAAACTAATACGGGACTATTAAAAGTTTGTATGATGTTTTGGAAAGGTTGGACATGTTGCAGACTAGTGAATATGATCTCGGTTTAACGAAAAATTTATTAGTATATATTTTATACTTTTTAAAAACAATTTGAAAGTAATATATATATAAAATGGTCAATTGTTATGTTTGCAATTAGTCTAATTGGTCAAATTATAATTTAGAGATATTTGTTTACGTTACTAAGCAAAGAAATTTGTCTTAAAAAATAAATCTTTTAACAGGAACTAAAATAATCTCGTTATTACTTTTGCATCGTAACTATCGCAATTATTGATATTCGTATAATTATATAAGAATATGCCTTTGTACTGTGCGAGAATAGAATAGATATACTTATAAGTACAGAGTTGATATGAGAAGTTCAAGCAGCAGTTAATGTAACAAAGTTAAAATAATAACAATCTAGGTGGTGGATTCTTGTGCTTTAGATGCAAATTGAAGGTATAAAAAAAGAAGAATAATTTTGTTAGTCATGATAAAAAATTTTTTAAGCCGAAATGGAATCTGCGGATTACTCTCTCGAAAGTACTCGACAAATACATAAATTAATTATTGGCATGATTTATTATACAGTCTCCGTCAGCTCAAGTAACCATTCATTACATTCGTTTAATATCAGAGACATGAAGAGGACATACCTATATAATCCTTCTTCATAAGCGATCCATCAAAACCTCTTAAAAGTGTACAGTAAAATAAAATTTACTTACATTGTGTGTACAGGATAAGTTTCAGTGGGTTGTAATCAAGTGAAGACGAAGTATGTACAATGAGGTGGGGTTCTATTTGCAACCGCAAATAAAGCAGAATTCTTGCGATAAAACTTCTACTGTATTCGTAAAACATGTTTGTTTGTTTATAGAGAATAGAGATTTTGACGCATGAAATATCATTTCTATCACCAGCTTCTGAAGTTCTGTACCCAGATTGCCATCTGAATCATAGCTTATTATTATTCATACATCTACCCATCGAACCCACGACCTCCGGCTTAGCAGTCAGAGTCACTAACCACTAGGCCAACAGGCTAGTCTAAATAGATCTATAAAAACATTTATTAATAAAATAACAAAAACAACATGAATAAGCTCGTAAGTTTAACAAAGACTGATTGATGTATGCAGGAAAAAATTACGAAAATTTATATAACAAAATATTCTCAGTGATATATTTTAATATTGTTTATCATAAGCATTTTTACTAAGAAATAATGTAATCTTTATTTTTTCTATAGATGAAGGCAAATTGAGAAGTGAGCGGGAATACCTTGCGAGTACACGACATGAGATCAAAAATAATTTTACTAACATTTAATTAGGGATAGCTTCCTATTTTTAGGAGAACATTCTTATATTAGCAGAGGCCCTAGACAAGTGGCATAGATTTCTATTCTATTCATAGAATAGATTTTAAAAAAAGTATGGGATTGACATAAGCCCTTCGTGCTCTCTATCGCTTGAAAAACTTCCTTCCAATCAAAATCAAGGTCGTGCTTGTACAAACTTTAGTTTTACCAATAATTGACTATGGTCATGTGTGCTATCTTGACCTGAATGCAGACCTTCTGAATAAGCTAGATCGTCTTCTTAATAACTGCATTCGATTCATTTTCAACATTCGCAAGTACGACCATGTGTCTACATTTCGCTCACAATTAAATTGGTTCCCTATACGTCAGCGTCGTTGTTTACGTACTCTAACTACACTCTTTTCATTTCTTAAGTCTTCCTATTCTCCTTCATACTTAACGCACTATTTTGAATATTTATTAATAATATATATATATATATATATATATATGTATATTATGTTTATCTTATACTTTTATGTATCATGTATCTACTTATAAATATTTTTAGTTGTTAGATTTATACTTCAAATGCACCTTCTTTATCTTATCTTTGCATCACCCTGTTAGGTTGACTGGTAGAGAATGCCTTTGGCATTAAGTCCGGCTATATACTTTGTATATGAAGTTGTTAAATAAAATAAATAAATAAGCTGACGACATTGTTGGCGTTAGCTTATGTCAAACCCGTACATTTTGATATCTATTCTATGAATAGAATAGAAATCTTTGCCACTTGTCTAGGGCCTCTGGCTTTTTTACTCGTACGTCAAGAATTATAATTTTTTTATGAAAATCCATCTAATTTTCTTACTGTTAGTTTATTTACGATTTAAATATTTGGTGATACAACAATTTGCCACAGTGATATTTTCAGACTATATGTTGTACTTATATGTACATAGAGCGACTGATATCAACTCAATAACAAATATTCGTAATAACTCATTTTTACGATGCGATCTATCAACATGAATTCGAATATCAATTAGGCACAGCAAAATTAGCTTAGAAGGTTTAAGCAACCTGTATTTAATCCACTCTGCTTGATAATGAGAAGTAATTTTGCTATGTATATGTATCAAAATGGAAGCAAGGAACTTCACCTATGACTTCTTTGTATGATTAAATTCAAAAAGGTAAAACCAATACAAAAAGGTATTTCCATATTTCGGGCACAGTTCGTGTGCATTATACACAGAACCTCAAATAATGCTTTGTATATCGCTTCATCTGTCTCGATATTTCACACAAGCCCTTCGGACGACAACCGTACACACAATAGCAAAATGACATTGAGTCTTGCTTTATCATTTACTCGAAACGCTACTCTGTTATACCGTTAGACTAAATAGTGCATCTAGCTAGTATGCTTTTATATATAAAATTATAATCAGTTTTCATTATTCTTTTCTAATTATTATAACGTCATGAAAATTAATGAATTCTTGGAATATAATAACTAATTTAAGTTTTCGTTGCGGAGATTTTATTAATTATTGTATAGTTTTGTAATTTAGTTTTTAGGAAAATGAGAAATCAATAAAAGATTTTGGCTAAAAGAACATCTTTATAGTCATTATCTATTAATGGTCTAATTAGGTTTACAGTATAAGATTGATAACAACTGGCTTCTTAGCTAGACGTCAAAGTAAATTCTAAGACGAGTAAAGCCATTTTCTTTGTAGATTACTCAAAAGCATTGATTAATAAAAAATTACATTTAAGTGATATTTAGATGTAAGAGAAGAGAATTACATAAGATAATCTAGAAGAGTAAGTGCTAATTGGCTCTAGAAGTTTTGGTATCGAAGACTGAACCATTTTCCGTGATAAGTTTATTGTTGAGTTAGTATCGTCTTAACGTTTTTGTCAAAAGACGAGAAAAACATGGTTCTTTATTGGGAATTATTTCTGTTTTGTCATTGTCGTTAGCTATATCTACGACTTTCCTCGCGTGGAATTATTACACCCGATTTTCTATAGGAATGGGCAGAGGAATTTAAAGAGCACGTTTTGCCAGCAATATTATTTACCATGTAAAAGGAAGCCTGCCTGTTGTTATTTCCGAGCACAAATCTAACTTCTTTCGGTCTCATATTAAAATTACTATAGGCAGAATATTTTACCCGACATGTAGATCGAACCCGATACCTCTGCGTGTCAATCGGTAAACAGTACCTCAAAAGCACTTATTTATCTTTATTATGTGCGTTTACACCAGTCACCTTATGTTTACATACATACCTACTTAACAGCCTGTCTGAGGCGTAGGTATGCCAATTTTGCCGATTCAAACACACCTCTCTCTCCCCTACAACCATCAAGCTTTTCATGCATAAACGCCGGACTCAGCCACTTTTTATTTGGCCCTTTTTAGCACGTTACATATATTGTACTTTTGTTCGCTCGAGGCGATTTACCGACATGTACACTCATTTATTTATTTGTGTTTGTAGATAATTTATTCTGAATATATTTAGATTCCGATATTTTACCATGATTATAAAGATCTTTTAGATACAGAGGCAAAAGAGATAGATACATATTCTATAAAAGTATAAAAAATTCTCATTATACTGGCGGACAAATAAGCCGATCTAATGATAAAATTAACCTATCCATGGCTGCTAGGAGCACTGTTAATTAAACCTCAAGCATCGCCTACAGCTACCACTAGGTATGTGCGTTTGCTAGGACGGCAAACAAAATGCCTACATTCTATGTAATACATCTACGGTTAAAACAGCATTTCCTAATAGACTGTATTTGAAGGAATTGTATGGTATAAGCCCACAGCTGAATTTTATCATCGCATCTCTCGCCAGAGGCAACAAGTTTATCCTTACGTGTTAGAAATATAAAGATATGTGCGATCTTACTTGTTGTATGATCAAATTGTGAAGCTGTGTGTCGATTTTTACAGTGTCAAGAAGGCGGGCGTATAGCTTGAAGCATTGTAAACTTCTATAACCGTTTTCGATGTCCACTGACTAGTTTGATAGTACATAAATGATAGAAAACGCATAAAACTACAATCAAAGTCAAGAAACAACTAATACCAATATCAAAATAGAATGAGTATGTCAAAGAATGAAACTCGTATATTTTGCTTCATACTTGCAAAGGTTAAGTGCCCGCCTTCATACATTTCATATTTATAGAGCTTTATTGGAAACAAGCACTCAAGTGCGTAAGTAGATTCTAAGTGTTTACTTTGCAAGAATATAAAAATAGTTTTATATGTAATATACAGCGAGAGCACAATAAAGAAATACGAGCTCTAAACTTTATTTTTTTTACCTTGTCATGTTGTGCCTAAGCTAAATCATTTGTGTTTTTACTGTTGATCGGAGATTTATGAATTACGGTTACACTGTATAATATACATATTCCATTAAATATTTTCTGTGTTTAATAATATTTTTTATATTAGTTGTGAGCCCTGTGGTATAGATTTCAAATAGGTACTTAAAACAAACTATTGTTTGGTAGATAAATTTTTCAATAGGTATGACAGCTATCATAGTCGTCCTTCATGTTTCTACTACAGGTTGCACCTTGTTTCATACAGAGAAGATATGAGTTTTGATCACCACGCTTGCTCAAGGTGAATTGTCAATTTCAGATTCATTGCGACGTACGACGTCGCTTCAGATCTTAGTTGGAGAACCGCGAAGTCAAAACGAGCACTTCAGCTTTTGAACGTTGTTGAGTTTATAAGTTTCTGACACTTGAGTAGGTGGCTTTGTGAGTGTAACATCCCACACATGTCAGTCGTGTAAGGAGCACATCTATTATACAAGGGAAATTCAATTATAATAGCTAAGACAGGATTAGGCAACAATTGGTCTATAAGCTTCAGAACCAATTATATTCAACAGTTAACAACAACAACCTATAAATTCAACAGTTTCAGATTAATTCTGCATATAACGTAGGTAAATTGTAACTGTACTATTACTAATGTGGTATATTCATGGCAAGGCTCTCATTACATTTTACATTAAAGTTCTGTAAGATGTTGATAGAGACTAGAGCACGCAGGAGGCGTGCTCTAGTCTCTATCAACATGTAAGTCTTTCAAAGACCCAGCTATAATTTTTAAAATTATAGTTGTGAATTTATATATTAATTTTTATGTTTCAATTGAGCTTAAAATATTTTTCCAATCTATTCAGCAATTCAACAATTGGTCAAGTACTACAAGTATGACAATATTTTTAACGTTTAAATTATAATAGGTTAGGCACCTATTCAGAATTGTGACCTCAGTTAGATAGCATATCTATTTTAATATTTTGATTGTTTTAACTGATCTGGACTGTTATGCAGAAGCCTCGGGAACCTTCTGTATTATCCCGGATTCCAGAAATGTAAGCTGTAAATGACAAAAGGTTGGCCCCTGCTAGATGGAAGCTAACATGCTCGTAGCCGACGAAACTTGGTGTTATTCATCTTCTAACCCTACGGGGAAAAAAGACGTAATGCACAGTATGTACTATGTTAGTGTTGTATAATTATTATTAAGTAAGTAGTGAGGTTGATTGTATTTATAGGTAACGTAATGGTAGATGTTCACAAATAAACTTAAGCAACCATTCTAACAGAATACCCTGTTTCCACCGCTCCGGGAAAGTTATACTTTGTATACGTAATACGTTTATGTTTATAAAGGTACTCTCGTATTATTCAATTTCAAGTTCATAAAACAAAGACGTAGCTTTGAAGACAGACCGCAAATACTTGCGCTTACCTGTTGAGCGCTCATTTTTCCACACACCTACATATTTATTTGAAGCGACCTTTTAGAGATTATGTTTGAGTATTACTTTAGATGATGAAAAATTGCTGGGTTTGTGAAAATGTAGCTTTTAGGTGGTTTGTAAGTTTTTGCAAATTTAAATAATAAAGAATACGTTCTATGTAAAATACTAGCTGTTGCCAGCGGCTTTGCCCGCGTAGCATTCCTCAAAAAATATAGACTATGTTACTCGCTGATATTGTAGCTTTCTAGTGAAAGAATTTTTAATTAGTTACGTAGATTTTGAGTTTATCCATAACAAACAAACATACGTTAGTTTAGATTTTTGTCGTCGCCTGGCTTGCATTATAAACTTTTTCTAAGATTTGGGAGTAAACTACATTTATAAATGTTGTACCTATTAATACACAGGTTGCGAGCAGCACAATCTATATATTAGTAAAATAACAGCATCCCTAAAAATTAACTAATTAATAAATATAACTTACCTTCAGAAGAGCACGGTTCAAGCATAACGAACGATTTTATAATTTTACAGCGACGTAATATATTTATTTTCTTCAGAATCGAATACGAATATATTATATAATAAGTAGTAGTCAACAGGTAACACAGATGCGAGTATTTAACAACAGTTCTAAATATCTCAAAAGTTACAACAAGTTAAGCGCGTCGGCATCATGTTACTGTAAGAGGAGTTGTCCGTAACAATAGTAACACTGAAGGGAAGACCAAAACAAGCGTAAATGGGAGACAGTACAAGGCAGATAGGAAGCGAAGAGTAGGCATCACAGGTAGTTCGAAATCAACTTCAACAAAATATTACAACTAAATAGAAAACAAGAAAAAAAATGACACCGTTGAGTAGAGTATGCACGCGCGACGCGATTCGAGCGAGTTCAGATATGGTGTGAAAGTCTAAGATTCAACAAGTGGTTTGCGACTGCAGGCTTTGCGGGCCGGGCTCGCAAGACCTCACGGCGGGAAAGCTCGCCCGCCAGTGCTCGGAGGTTCGCTCGCTGCCTCTGGGTGAGAGCGGCGCATGTGTGTGTACGGCCCCTCGCGCTACAGCCTTCATTGTTAACTCTGTCAAAGTGTGGGTAGCGGTGTTGTATACACGAGTCTGCGCGCGCTTGTTTGCGTGGTTACCCTCTGTGTGCGCTATGACGCGCCTACGGGTCTGGCGCACAGGTAAGCCCGGGCCGACCTCAAGCCAGCTCGTCCCTGTCCTATCTATACAGTTTTTACAATGGCTCGGTGAACAGAAACTAGTTGCGTGGTACATTAGCGGACGCATGAGCACTGACTACACCGCTTTTATTCACAACACTGTTACGTATAATACCTATTATACTCCACAATGACATGTTAAAACTAAACGTAATAGTAAGTTACTAATAATTATTTTCTCAACTATGATAATGTTACGTAATGTTATTAGTAAAAATACGTACTTCGCGCCGTTTTCCCCTCAACCGTAGTCACAGATACTTTACACCCACGTTGTACTATGATTAGGTTTCGTACCCGTAACGTACGTACCATGTAAGAATGACTTTTTTTTCCAACATAATAATTTTATCCTTAGTCACTTTGTATGACATCATTTTGGTGCAATTATTGCCCAGCCGGTGTCTGTAGCGAATATTGCTTAGTTTTAACACCGAGTCGGGTATTTTCAGTATTAATAATATACACTTCTGTCTACCCCTTCGTACCTACATATACTTAATGTTAAACTACTCTTGTTGCATTGAAAAGGTTAGCATTCCTCACACTTGTAGAATGCTTCCATGAAACTTTAGCGGACCTTACCAAGCGTGTACATATTTATTTAGTACGCCTCCTGCACGAGAATAACACGAATAGTTCACATAGCATTGTACTAAATCATATTATATTAATTTAGATTGCTTAATTATACACGCGCGGAGTTAATTACACTGTTACTTGTTTGACGACTTTAGGCATTTAATAAAATGTTTTAACGAGGGTGTCAAAAATGTACTTTGATTAGATATACGAGTTATTCCGGTCTGATCCCCTAGATCTGATCCCTGGGGATCGGTTTATATAAATTTTATTTTCTATTCCCCCGTACAGGGGATCAGGAACAAAAAATTTTTGAGACAGTTATCATCAAAATACATACAATAACTTCACGCCTTCTCCGTTAATGGGGTAAGCAGAGACTGATTGATAACTTTCAGCCGCATTTTTAGTTAAGTCAATTTAATTCTAAAGCGAATTTGTTATATTACTTAATAATAAATAATAATATAATTAAAATCATTCGTCAAAGGCAAATCTAACATACAAGTTTTAATACGATGGACGAGCTAATTTATTCTAATGTACTAATAAACTGTAATATGGTATTTTTCATATTCATGCAAGGGAACTACGCTCGTAGGTTGACTACGAAGCGTTCTGGCACTAATTCGTAGCAAACATTTTTAATCAACTTTCTTGTTACGACGTAGCAAAATGAATATTCTGCAGTCAGACGACTGAAACGATTATAATTTTACAATGTTTCGTACCTACTATACTTTTGTTTAAATATTAAAGAACGTGTAATATATATAATTTATGTGTTTTAACTAGTAATATTTTCACGTTAGGCAGAACGGATTTCTTCTAGGAATGTTTACATAGAAATTATTGTCACGCGCGTAGTCCTGATTCTAAAACGTTCTTACAGAGATTTCTATATACCTACCGCACCTTTTTCCACATAAGACAGCTGCTGCTATACGTTTACCTCAATTTTGTGTTAAACTGCCAAAACATTTGGTAAGTACTTACTTACTTTCCCATTTGCTGAACTTAAGTGACTTTTAAATCCAATTTTATTGGCGAAACCGTTAAGATATCGTATCATGAAGCAAAGCGGCTTTATCTCCAACTTGTTGCGTTTAGTAGAAAAGTCCTCTAGCCTGTTTCTTTTTTAAATTCTGGTTCTGGTTACAATCAAGCGATATGCATACAATAATAGTGGTCATTCTTTGGTGCATAATCCTTATTCCTTGCGTTCAGAAAATGTTTGAACTTCAATATATTATAATGTTAATTGGGGCAATCACAAACTGAACCGTAGTGGTGTCATGCTCAATTTCCAGGTCAAGTACGTTTTGTTTATAAAGGTAATGATAATTATTATTAGTTACGTAACGAGAAATATCATATTTGTATACAGAATGTAACAGAATCCGGGGTTAAACCTACCTACTACAAAATTTATCGGTAGAAAAATCCAATATAAATTTAACCGACCCGGTGATCGAACCTCTGTGTGGCAGTTCGTGCACACCGTCACCTATAACTTAGTTGTTACAGACTGAAACTGCAATGACAAATCTGACGTATTATTAATTTTCTTCGATAGATTTTACTCTATAAATATTACAGGCTTAGAGAAATGGTAAGCGAAGTATTTACTAAATTGACTAAGAAAAACTAGTCAACCTTTATTTTTAATGTACAGATATATTTTTGAATGTAACATGAATTATAATTTGTCTAGCAATAGGACCGCTTAATTTAAACCCATACTTAAAATAAAATATGAACCATTTATGTTATTAAAATTTCAACGTTAACGTTCGTAATTTGCCTGCGCCTTTTTAATAGGTCAAGTATCAAATTTCACAGCAGATTCGAAAGTGAGCACATTTTATTAATATAATTCAAAGAATTTGTACCTTGTAGGTACGAGTATGTTAGTAGATGAATGATCTGCATCAACCTGGGTAGTAAGTAAGTACCCCATTGAATTTCCGCGAAAGTTATTAGTATTCATACTTCTTCTTCATAGCTCATATTATATCATAGCTCGTTGCGCTCACTGCTACGTTAACGTTCCGTGGGTAAAGCGACAAAGAGTGCAGCTGGCCCCTGGATAGGTGACCGCATCACATTTAATCTGAGCGTCTCCGTACTTCAGAGGGCACTTCAAAGGTCGGCCCCAGCCGCTACCATATTGATAACAGTAACGGTCAAGTCGGATAATAAATTATGGGCGATCTAAACCAACTTACTGCGGTCACCGATGGCCTGGTAACCATAACAAACTGTTCCCGTTAGTAAAGGCATATTCAGGCTCTTAAAGGGTACGTATCTAGATATAGTAAGTACCTATGTAGCTATTAGGTAGATACGTAACCTAACGTAATAAATAATAGATAGTTATATTATTTGCCCTAAAATAGTGTGCAATATTTTGATTATAAAGTAGATAAGTACTTATCTACCGACAATTAGGCAAATACGTACCTACTTTAACACTACTTTTTTAACTTAAACTTTTGGTTAATACGATTATGTAGGTAGCTATACCCACCTATATACTTAGTAGTAAACTAGGTACCTAAGTAAGTAAGGCTTGCATCAACACGCAAGATTATTAGCAAAGCTTGTCACATCTTGTGTTAGGCCGCTATTAGACTGTCATAGAAATATGATCATAGATGTGTGAGTGATTTTTATATGAAGAACATATGACGGTATAATAACTATATGTGATTCGTATTCTCTATGATCATAGTTAAGTAAAGTAGAGCTAAGTTGTATGAACTTTATGGTATGAAACAATATAATTTTGATCCAGTCTTTATTCAATACGTTAGGGATTATTCAAAAATCTTTAAAAAGTCATGTGTTGCCGCTAAGCCCTTGTATTTAAGTAATAAAATTAAACAGTCCGAGAACAAAATAAAAACAACTTGGAATGTTATTAATAGTTAGACTGGTCGTATTAAATTGAAAGATAACAATTATGAGTTAAACATTAAGGACAATATTATTTTAAATAATACAGATGTAGCCCACATTTTTAACGACTACTTTGTTAGCATACCAGTAAAGACAACCAGCTCCTTAAATTCTTGCCCAATCAAAGCTGAGCATTTACTTAGGGGGAATGTGAAAGAGTGTGACGTCCCTTTTAATTTTAATTATGTTAACCCCTGATTTAATGAAACATAGTAAAGTAGTACCTTTGTTTAAAAACGGCTCTAAGAGTGACCCTAGTAATTTTAGACCAATATCTATACTGCCAGCTATTAGTAAAATTTTTGAGAAAATTATATTGCATCAATTAGAGAGCCATTTTAACTTTAATAAATTACTACATAATGAGCAGTATGGTTTTACGAAAGGTCGCTCAACTACAGATGCAGGCGTTACACTAATAAAACATATTTTTAACGCCTGGGAAAATAACATGGATGCTATTTGGTGTTTTTTGTGATCTCTCTAAAGCATTTGACTGCGTCGAGCACAATACGCTCTTGAGAAAACTCAGTCACTATGGGATCAGGGATGTTGCACTTAATCTAGTTTCCACCTATCTAAGTGATAGAGTGCAATACGTTGATGTAAATGGAAATAGGTCCTTAGGGTTACCTGTTGCTATGGGCGTCCCACAGGGCTCCATTCTTGGTCCTTTTCTATTTTTGGTGTATGTAAATGATTTGCCGTACTTTGTACAGGATTTCTGCGATATAGTGCTATTTGCAGACGTCTCTTATTTTTAAAGTTAACCGTAAAGACCCTAATTTCGACGTTGTAAATGGTTCGCTCGCGCAAGTCCGGAATTGGTTCACGGTAAACAATCTTCTACTTAATTCCAAGAAGACAAAATGTATAAAATTTTCTATGCCAAATGTCAAAAGTGCAGGTATAAACCTGGTTATATATAATGAGTCAGTTTCAATCGTAGAGTCCACAGTTTTCTTGGGCTTAACTTTAGATTGCAAACTTCAGTGGGAAGCCCATATTTCGTGTCTCGCAGGTAAACTCAGCTCAGCGGCTTTTGCTATCAGGAAAGTTAGGCAACTTAATGATGTGGAAACCGCCAGACTAGTCTACTTTAGTTATTTTCACAGCGGTATGTCTTACGGCATATTGTTGTGGGGTAGGGCTGCTGACATTGAAACCGTTTTTATTATTCAAAAACGAGCTATACATACGTTCTATCTACAACCTAGGTTCACGAGACTCCCTGAGAGAGCGATTCAAAGAGATTAGAGGTATATTGACAGTTGCATCTCAATATATATATGCTAATGTTGTTTATGTTAAGAGTAACATTAGTCTATGTACTAGGAATTGCGATGTGCATGAGATTAACACCAGGGGTAAGCATAAACTGGTTGGCTCACACTATCGCTTACATAAAGTCCATAATTCGTTTACGGGACTTGGTGTACGTTTATTTAATAAATTACCTATCGACATAATGGATAAACCCTTAGACAAATTTAAACAAATTGTCAAAAAACATTTAATACTTAAGGGTTACTACACTGTATCTGTACCGCTAGCACGAACATTTTATGCATATCGAATAGCCATCGAAATAGAAAAATTTTGTATGGAAACTTGTACAGCGCTCGGTGAGCGTATTTGGAACTAAAATTTGGTAGCACGAACATCTAGCGGTAATTAACCTACAATATCGAGAAGGTAATCGTAAAGTAAACGCAGGAAATGTATGGAAATCGGCAGCACGAACATTTTTTGACATGTAGTATCGCCAAACGGCTATCGAATTAAACGAAAACTTTGTCACCGACATTTTTAAGGTGAGAGCGTTATCGAGAAGAGTTGTTTCTTGTTTTATTGTATTTATTTAAGTGAAAATGTTTGCATTATGACTGTATATAGATCATTATATGGCATTATATTATTTTGCGTGGCGTTTGGCTGAAGAAACAAGAAGGAAAAGACGAGATAAGGTTTGTAAAATTAACTTGAAGTTAATCACATTTCTTTTAAAATTCAATGTAAAGAAAATTTAAATACTTTATAATTAACTTGATAATATTTCTTTCAGTGGTATTGTTCAAAGGGCTTTTCTTAAGAAAATCGAAGATCTTATAGATTTAACTAAAACAAGCGTTCACCTTATGCCAAGAACTTCGCTCCAAAGCACACTTGGGAGTCAGTAAAAGAATAAGCTTACATCATATTATGGTAGGTACTCATTCATACGAAATTAATTGTCTTATATATTAGTTTAATCATCTAAGATTAAAACTGTGTTATTGTTACAGGTTATTTGTGCTTTGTCATTTTAAACCTACCACGGGCTCTTATAACGCATGTTTTTTAAGGATATTGAGATGGGGCAAACAAGTGTCAGCCAGGAAATATGCGACGGAGGTCACGGAGGCACTTAACAATAACCAACACAAATCAAATTCCCCACTTTAAGAGGAGAGACGCCATAAACGTAGGTAAAATAGTAGGTACGTTTAGGTACATTTACTAAATAGTACCTAAGTACTTAGGTATCTACTTATGTTTTGTTATTATTACATAGATATCTTATTAAATTTTATGTACATAATGAACTTCTGCTTTACATTATTTTTTCAAAACTATGGAATACCAGGTGTATGCGGTATTCAGTATCAAATGGGCTAATGTGGTATTGGGCCAATGTGGTATAGATGACAGTAATCAGAAGACTTATTAAGCTGTTCACTAAGAAACCTTTTAGTAAATAGGCTTAACTTAATTGAATAGATCTCTCAATATTTTAATTTTTCTTTAATTAATAGTTTTTAACTCTAATAAGAAACCCACTTAATTTTCTTCTTGTTGTTGTTAGTGTATAATAGTTTTGTTTTTTTAAATCTGTGTATTAATATCTCTACTAAGTACATAGTTATGTGTTTTTAACTGTGCAATGCTTTGTTGTAAACTGTTTTGTTATGTATTTGTGTTTATAATAAATAAATAAATTATCTCTATATGTTCATTTTTATTAATAAAATATTGGAATAATCTGGGGAATATAAAGAGTGGTCAGCAAACTGTAAGCAAATTGGCTGATATTTTACTTACATTCTTGTCATCATCATTGTCTTTAAGCGTCTTTCGTTTTCTATTGTGTCTAGTTGCATAGTGTTCAAAGTGTTAAGTATTTATTATTCAAGTGAATAAATGAGTTTGCTTATACATTACTTTCACTTTATTTTATGGTACCTAGGTATGAATAAATGGCAACTGTATAAAATTTAAAAATATTTATTATAAAATTATATGTTTACAACATATATTATAATCTATATTATTTATTTCTTAAAACTATTCTCTTAATATCATTCTCCTCACTTTAAAAAAATACTCATATAGCCACATTGCGCTTCCTTTTGTGATGATGTATCTGAGTGGTGGGTTGTGAACTAGTTAGTCTTTTGAGTCTTCGGTGGAGATAGATTTGAATATTTGGGCTTGATGGTTTTACAGCTCTAAATTCACCGGCATCTTGACTGGAGCCTAGGGTATTCCAATCCTCATTACCTGTATGAACAAGATATTTAATGTAAATTAAGTTAACAATCAATAGGAATTTAATTGTTAGTAGGTACAGTTTAAGTAAGTATCACTATGGATGAAAATATTATTAAGATTCTTCAGTTCATATTTGGTTAAATATAGAGTACAAAAGAAAATTAAAATAAAAGGCAAGGTAAATGCCGCTAAATAGGTATGTCTGTTATTGTTAGTGTATTATGGTAACTGTTTATGGGAATATACTTATACCCAACTAAGTCTATTTATAAATTACTTTCTCTAGTGGTAAGTGCAATTTAGACAGAGTATTAACGAGTAATCATTATACTAACACAACGTGAACAATAGCACACCATACACATGTTAGACTTACCAATTGAAATTGCACGAAGTACAACTTTAACTTAAACTTCTTGCAGTCTGTAGGAACTAGGTTATCTCTATCCATTATTTCTTCACAATAAGCTTTGCGGCTTGGGTAGAACTCCATTCCTAAAATAAAATAAAGTAAACATTAGTAATTGTAACCACTTGATCATATTATTTTTACCAATTAGCCAATAAATATGTAAGTACTTACTTGTCAATAAAGTCTACCAACATTGTGAACTGCGTAAAACTAGTATTTGAAGACATTCTTACTTTGATAATTTGATAATTCTGCTATTTATTAATATTAATAACCCAGCACAAACATCGCGCGTCAGTATTTCAAATTCAAACTGTCATAAGTCAAAACCATAGATTATGTAAACTAAACAACTAAATTTACTACAAAATGGCTGCGTTCAGAAATTAAGAAGCTTAAAATTTTTTATGTCTGCTAAATTTAATTATAAAATTGTAATTTTTAGGTCGATTATTATTTTAAATTACTGATTTCGTAAGGCCGTAACGTTATACCTTTATTAAGTTGCATTTTTATCACTGCAAATGATTTATTAAATACAACAATATTAGTTTTTGAACGCATCATTCCTTATCATTCGTTCAATTCGTCTTGTGTACATGGCATTATTTAACCATAATATCGAGTTCGTATCGAGTACACGTGAGTAAGGTAAATATGTTCATGCTGCCAATGATTTTATTTATAGTATCGACTCCGTATTCGAATAGTTAGCTCGATACGAATACTTGACGTAATGGTTCAATGTTCGTGCTCGAGGTACAGAACGATAAAAGTCATGGGATGCTCGCTTGACATAGAGTAAATTAATTTTACTCTTAATTTTAATGACATTATACTTTTAAGGACATATTTTTGTTAATTATTGTATGAATGACATTTTTTATGATTATTATGAATGACATGCTTTATCAAATAATTTTTTGACATTAACTTATTGATACATTTTGACATAATTTATAAAATGATTTTTTTTTGTAATAATTTTAAATGACATAATGCCCGAGCCATATTTGAACAGTTAAGTACACATTTTGTATTTTTTTCTTAAAATTGTATACTTAGTATTGTTAAATTTTTTTACATTGTGATTTGTGAAATAGAGGTACATTGTGAACTCCTGTGGTAAATTAAGTTCATCTTACTTTATACTCATACCAAAAATTAACAGTTTATATAATATCTACATAGAAACATTTATCACAGTTCACATGTTGCCTTTACCTTTTGTAGCAATATGCAAATTGAGGCAGCCTGTAAAGTACACATTTTACTTTTTAATTTTTCTTTACAACATAGAAAGCTGTAAGTAATTAAGTATCTATAGAGTTAAGTGTATTGCCTGCGTCACTTTGCATGCTACTTGAAACTGTAACTTACAAAAATTGTAATAACCTGGTGATTAAAAAGAGTGGCCTGAGTTTCTTGCCAGTTCTTCTCATGGCTCTACTTCGTCAGCGAACTGGCTGTAGGTTAATTTGCTGACATTTTGTAAACTTTGACGTTCATAAGTGTTAATTTAATTAACCTATATGAATAAACATATATTTCATTTCATTTCATTTCAAGGGATCCTTTTTGACAGCTAGCGTAAAAGTACGATCATATTCAACACACTAGCACAGTCTGTATGTAATATGTAAAAATATATAGTTATTATTAGTACAGCTAGCTGCTTGAAACCAGCAATGAATCCAACACTAACTTTAAAAAGCTATGTTAGGTACAAATAAGAAAAAATGCAAATAAAATTAAGATTTTTTTTCTAATTTGTGCTTAACAGTAGCTTTTCAAGTTAGCGTTGGATTAGTTGCTGGTTAGATAGAAGTATGCATGAGTTGGAATAAAAAACAAGTTCTCAAATAAATTAATAATTTTTAGTTTTTTATAATTTTTGAAATTATTATTGATTAAAAGATAACAATAACAAAATTTGCTACTTTCATATGTTAAAATCGGCAGTATTGAGTTACGCTATTTGTTCAAATTTGCACGTATTTTATTGTCAAGATACTTACATGAACAAATTAGAACTCGTTTCGTTAGTGGGTAAACTTTACTATTAAAATTATTAATAATACTATATTATATATAGTTCGTTGGTATTATATTATATATAGTGCTATAATTTTGATTGGTGCTAAGTAAAACAATAATTAGGTACCTATAGGTATTAGGTATCAATCTTAATTTGCTATTGTAGTAAGTTTCAAGTATTTACTTGGTACCAATTTCAAAATTATAAAATAGTTATTTAATTATTTTTGATTAACTAAATCAAAATACGAATTACTTTGTGCTAAGTAAATTTATTTTACTTCTTAGTTTACTTCCTGTTTTAAGTCGGTTTTCCTTTTGTTAAAAATTATTTTATTTTAAATTTTTTTGTGATGGGTAGACCTAAATCTTACATAGGTATTATTTTTGTACACACTAAACATTTTTACATATTGAACCGTTTGAAGTACCTAAGCCCGACATGACGACTATTAAGAAATTCCCTCGACAGTCTATGGTCACCTGTAATGGCACATAGAACCAATATGGGTGCAAAGTTCTTATCATTAGAGATGAATTAAGTCCAAACACCAAATAATTGCTGTAAATTGTTAAGGAGTTCCCTCGACTGTCTTTGTGCTCCATCATCAGATCGACTCCAAACCTTTACTAAATAGTAGTGCCTAAAAATACTTAATGAAAAACTTAAAAAATGCATTAGTCGCCACTACGATTTTCGGAGGTTTTCCTCGATTTATCTAAGATGCCATCATCAAAGTTTAGTTTCCTTATCATGGTACCGCCCTAGGGTTATCTTCTTTCTAACAAAAAAGAATCATCAAAATCTGTTCATAAACAACGAAGTTAACCGCGAACAAACATAAAAATACATACATATTATTTATACGGTCGAATTGAGAAACATCCTTCTTTTTTTGAAGTCGGTTAAAAAGAATTAGCATTTGATGCTAGTGCCCAGTGCTTTGTGCGACAAATTAAATATACAGGTAAGCAGTGCATAGTGAGTGTGAAATTTTGTAACAATATAATCAAAATTGTTCTATTGAGATTGTTTTATAAAATGGGGTGATTTGCAACGACTACATAAGTACCTACTGGGTAGATTTACCACAATTAATAGAATATGAGATAAATGTCAGCAACCTGTGTTAGTTTCAGTAGTTTGTGATGACAAATAATTGTAGGTATACTACATACAGCTAATACATACATGTAGCCATACTAATATTTTAAAAATAGAAAATAACTCTGTCTGTTACGCTTTCACGCCTAAACAGCTAAACCAATTTAGATGAAATTTGATAATTTAGATGAAAGAGATAGACTAGACCTTGGGAAACAACATAGGCATCATAAATTGCAAATTAGTAAAAACATATTAAACGTTAACCGTCATTCACGCGGGTAGAGCTACAGGCAACAACTAGGTATAAAGTTAATTGCATTTAAAAAAAAACCTAGGTATATTGATTAAATTAAAATGCCACATCTACTTCTTGAATATAAAATAATTGTCCAAATAATAATATATAATTTATTTAATGTTATCATTATGTGGAGAAACATCTATCGGCGACTAGACCATTAATAAATCATTGTTTGCATTCTTGTCGTTGTATCAGAAATGAAGATGACGCGACGCTACTTTCTTTAAACAAAACGACAATGTTACCCCTAGCGTGATTTAGGCTCTTTAGTCAACTGAGGCCGCTCGAACCGAACCGATTCGAACTAAATTCAAAGTGCACTTTTTCCTGGCATCTTATACTAAAAACTAGCGTCATCTAGTGAGGAATATGAAAATGTTTACGATGCGTAGATTGTCTCTCGACACAAGATTAGACTTACTATTAGCTAGAGTGCGCTCATGACGCTAGAAAGTGAATACTGTATTAAAAAGCTTTCATTTATTTTTGATTTGGTAGGAATCTACGAGCTTAATACCGATCTTACCTATCTGACAGTGTTTCTACTGTTTCGTATATAAACCGAATTTGTTACTTACTTACTGACTGACTATAGATTCTACCAATGCTTAACTTATTAAGTAAATTATTTATCAAATAAATATTTGATGAACTCTTTTGGAACTGACGCATATTACTAGAACTGCAGAGACAATAAAAAGTGTGTAGTTAAAACAACCTACTGATTTTACTGAATATTTTTACCAATTCTTACATAAAAAGCGTAAGCGTAAGTGTTGAGTGTTGCTAGTATTTGTAAAAATACTAGCAACACTCAACACTAGCGTCAAATCAGAAATTCAGAATAGTCAAGCTGTCATGCATCGACAGATTCGACAACGAGTCGGCACTATTGTGTACGAGAGGAAATATTTATAATTATAAATCTGTATTAGTGGGACAGTGCAATAATGAACCATTGACTGTGAGACGTACGTTGCTGTTTAATGAAACACTTTTACTCACGCGTGATTGACAATAAAATGCCTTTTGTAAACATCAAAAAGCAATATTTAGCCATCGGGATGTTGGTTTTCGTTCTACTGTTTTTATTTAATACTAGGCCAGTATTTCAATGTCAGTTTAATCCTGAAGTGAGTTCGTATCCTATAATATATGGGATTACACCGACGTACTTGAGACTTACACAGAAAGCTGATTTAACAAGGTAAGAATTTGTTAAACTTATCGTGATGTGCCTGCCCTTGATTTACAGTTTGTCTTACCTCACTTGTTTGGCCGAAGTATTTGGCAATGCATCTTCTCAGCGAGCAATTATTATAATTGGTAAATTGATGGGTTTTGCACAATGTGTACATTAGATGTACACCTCTGTTAAAAGTTATCATGAGCTTTATTTACAAAGAGATTGGCTTTATCTAAATAACTAATTATTTACGTGATTTATTTATGCTATTCTTGACAACTTGTTCATACTTAATTAAATTTATTTGTGACTTAACTAACTTGTTGGATATGGAAAGCAAAGTTATTTATAAGTAGGACTTCACATACAAGTTGAGTTTTAATGTAAAAGTTACTTCCACATACCACATAGCACTCAATATTAAGCTTTTTAAGTCATAATAATACTTTATCATCCTACCACTTTTTGCACATATAAAATGATTTAAGAATGCATTTATGGGACAGTTTGAAGTGCCTTCTTAATTTAATATATATTAGTGCTTACTTTTTATTTAATTGTATTACTAACAACTAACACTTAATGTGAGATATATTCATCATTGACATATTATATCACAAGCAAAATTTGTAGTTTGGAAAACCATTTATCATTAGTAAAAATTGGTACTTAATTTAGACTAACTATAATCGGTATTATTTGGTAGTAGTCAACCATATAGTTAAACTAACAAATACTTGTGCTAAAATATTCCGTATTTCTATTTCTTCCTACAGGTTATCACAAACACTGATGCTAGTAAAGAACTTCCACTGGATAGTAATAGAGGATGCTGAAGAGAAAACAAGCTTGGTCACCAACTTGCTTAAGGAGTCTAATCTCAAATACACACATCTTAATGTTAAAACACACAAATCAAAACTATCCACGGTATGTAAGCACCATATCTTATTTAACTTTTTAATTAAGTACATCTTTTTTTATTAGGTAGGTACTTACTTATCTAATCATCAATTGATTTATGACGAATTTTATTAAGTTCAACCAAATTTTTATCTAAACCTTAGGTACCTTTAAAATTTTATTTATACTAATTAAATATGTGAACACAATATGATCTTGAAACACTGAATCTTTAAGAAATCTGTGGTAAAAGCTTATAGCAAGCCCCCTGCCATAAATTTGTACTTATAATTTCTGTTGATGTGTGATTTCTAAGTTAATAGTAAGTTAGCTTTTGTTAGAGAGCTTTTGTAGGTATGTTAAACTTCAGTATTTTTCTGTTAAGTACTTACCTACAGAGAAAAGTATGCTTTTTCAGGACTTGATTAACATTGACTTAAACTTTTATATGCATTAGAAACTTTCATGGTGTTATATTCATAATAAAATAACTGTATACATTATGGTTACTTAGCTTTTATAAAGCTTTAACAAAATTATAAAAAGTGTTCCAATAATATTTATTAAATATAGCTCCGATTTAATTATAAAAATTGAAACCAACAAAAATATGACACTAAATTGCGACGTTGCCATTCTTATGTGTGAACGCTCTTAACTTTATAAGATAATCATATTAAGTAGCAATTATTTCATAAATAGTGAGACCGGTATCAAAGATAATGTAATAGACTGTCATTTATTTATTCGTAAAAAATATAAGCTAACAGTACATACGCCCAAATCGTCGTAAATAATGAAATTATTCCTATGATGTATCTATAGTGTAGGTATCTTGTTTAGAAATCTGAATCATTATTCAAATTGAACATCAATGAATGTTAAACATTAACTGGGTTGGGCATAGGTATTACAATATATATTATTTTATTACTGCTGTTTTTTACAAAAATCTTTTTAGTGAATAGTGTCAATAGTATAAATTATTAATAGGTACTATATTTATACTTAGTCTGGCCATAAGTTCTGTTACAAATCTTACAAATGAATATACTATTACACTAAAAATGACTACAAATTGTTTTAAAAAAGTAATTAATGTTGGTAATCTTAATAAAACTTTATGTAGGGTACCTCTTTGCTCATAATGTCGATAGTAAAAAAGAAATCAATTTGCAATTTGCCATGCCATTGCAAATTGACTCTGATACAGCTGTTTAATGTTTAGCTTCCGTATTGTTACCATGAAAAATTTAGCCACTTCTTGCTTTAGGTTTATAAGAGACCTACCGCCTATTAAGGCGGGTCGTTTAGAGCAGGGCATGATCCCTAAAACTCATCATATTTTTTTTGTTGTCGAACGGATTTAGATCAGCTGATCAGCATTTTTCGAACGAGCGCCTTTTGAATGCTCTTGGAAAGTTCAAAACGTTGGCTTTCAGCCAGGCTCGAGTAGTACGTGCCTTTTGGACAGGTTATATATTTTTTGCTAGAATTAGAGATTTTGAGATTAAAAAATGTAGGTATTAAAAGTTTTGAGAGGTTTCGCAACATGATCTAAGGCGATCTTTTGATACACTTTAAATTGTTCTCTTTTTCTTTGTATCTTTCTGGCGTCTTTCCTGCTAGAACACTTTACTAAACTATGATTATAGTTTGATGACCACTTGCAAAAGATTCTTTAGAGCTAAGCATGATGGAAAAAAAAAACCATATGTACCCGGTACAACACATTTTATTTTTTTTTTGTTTTCATCATCATTATTTCAACTAAAAGGCCTGAAGTCGCACTCAGCCATCTATTGTCTCTTACATTTATTAGGTCATCCGTATATTTTGCAAAAGGCCTGCCTTTGTTGCGCCCCGAGTATCGGAGTGCTCTTCAAAATTGTGGATCATGGTTAGTAAAACGAGTATTTCTGTACTTTTTACCAGTTTATCGGGGTAGCAACAAGTGTTTTGATCGATTCGCTCTCGATCGTATGACCTGTAGACATATCGTAGTTATTTCCTTTTCTTGCCATATTTTCCTTTAGGTATAAATAAGTAGGTATAGAAATTTGAAAATGAAAATGAACTTGTTTATCATTAAGTAAGTACTTACTTATAAGAAAATAAAAATGTGTCAATTTTCGACTTTCTTCTAATTACGAAATAAATAAAAAATAAATATACTTACTATAGAAAAGTACAATGTAGCATTAGTGAAAGGACCAAAAAGAAATCATTCTTTACATAATAGGATCTTTGGTTATAATATGTAATCTACATAATATAGTACGATTTCTATCAAGTGAAGTAAGTAACGTTTTAAAATATTAAGAACATTATTTTTGTGATCTAAGTAAGATATTAATAAAATTTAAAGTGAAATGGAATTTAGAAAACATTTTTCAATTTAGAAAAACCATTTAACCAGAAGTTTTTATATTGTAACAATATTTATGACCAGACTAGTTACAATAACTGGATACAGTTTAAGGCTGCAAGGAATCGGTGTAACCAAATGGTACGTAATGCAAAACGCCGCCATATTCTTGACAACATCTCTTCCGCTTCTCCCGCCAATATCTGGAAGTTCCTCGGGACACTAGGTATTAGCAAACAGCGACCTACAGAGTTGTGTAGGACATTTGGTTTGGATGACATCAACCGTCATTTCACATCTACTACCCAGATTGATCACCAGACCAAGTGTCTTACTCTAGACTACGTAGCTGGTCTGCCTCGACCTAACATTAATCCCTTTTCCTTTTCTCCAGTTGCGTCAGGGGAGATCAAAAAGATTATCCTTTCCATGAAATCCAATGCTGTGGGCTGCGATAACATCAGTCGCAGAATGATAGTACCTATTCTAGACCACCTTCTCCCGGCTATCTCTCACATCATAAATTTCTCATTCCTCACAGGCAGTTTTCCGTCCTTGTGGCGGAAAGCTTTTGTCATTCCTTTACCCAAAGTCACTAATCCTACCCTTGTTACTCAGTTCCGTCCCATCCCCATATTCCCTTTCTAAAGTGCTGGAAGCTTGTGCTCACAAGCAACTATCTGGATTTGTGTACCAACACAATCTGCTTAGCCCTCTACAATCTGGGTTCAGGCCTGGTCATACCTCAGCCCTACTGACACGGTGACTGGTGATGTCAGGGCTGGTATGGAGAATGGTAAAGTCACTGTTCTCGCTCTTGTTGATTTCTCCAACGCCTTCACCACCGTCAATCACGATATCCTTCTGTCCATCCTCTTCTACTTTATGATCTCTTCGGAAGCAGTGGAATGGTTCTCATCTTATCTTCAAGGACGTCAGCAGTCAGTGCGCCTGAATGAGTGCTCATCCAGTTGGCGTGATCTTGAAGCTGGTGTTCCTCAAGGTGGTATTCTCTCTCCGATATTCTTCTCTATATTTATCAATCTCATTTCCCAAAATCTTTAGTGCTCGTATCATTTGTATGCTGATGACTTGCAGCTTTACTCGCAAGCTAGGGCAGATAGTATATATACAGCAAGAAATTACATTAATAATGACCTGCACCACATTAAAAATTGGTCAAATTGATTTGGTCTTGCTGTAAATCCAGATAAGTGTCAGGCCATACTGATAGGCAGCCAACACATGGTACGCTTACTAGACACTAAAAATATTCCATCAATCGTCTATGATGGTTCCACTATTGATTTAAGTGCCAATGTCAAGGATCTTGGCATATACATTGACTCTACTTTTAACTGGCAAGCTCAAGCAACTAGTGTGAGCCAAAGAGTCATCGGTACTTTGCGCGCACTCTATCGCGTGAAAAACTTCCTCCCATCCAAGACAAAGGTAACGCTTGTGCAAGCTTTAGTTTTCCCGCTAATCGACTATGGTGACGTGTGCTATTTAGACCTGAATGCAGATCTCCTAAACAAATATGACCGTCTTCTCAATAACTGCATTCGATTTATTTTTAATCTTCGCAAGTATGACCACGTGTCTACATACCGCTCCCAGCTAACTTAGTTTACTATTTGCCAGCACCGTAGTCTGCGCACTCTCACTACTCTCTACTCCTTCCTAACGTCTCCCACTCCCCCCTCCTACTTACTGGATTATTTTCAGTATTTATGTTCTAATCATAACAGAGTTCTTCGTTCTTCCAATAACCTACTTCTTCAATGTCCAATCTGTACGTCTTTGGAATGCGCTCCCTCTCGAAATCAGGATGTCAACCAACCGTTTGGCGTTTAAGTTCAAGGTAAAGGAACTCCTCGTGAGTAGGCAGGCAGACACACCGCAATGATACCGATCATTTACGTATAATATGTTATGTTTATGTATGGTTATATAAGTATTTATATATGTATATGTATTGTAGGCTTTGTATGTATGTTTATTTTTATATTGTATGCATATTTATATATTTTGTTCTGTAAAATTGTCTCTACTGTTCTTCAGATGCACCTATTTTGTTTTTCTCTGCATCACCTGTACTGGTTTACTGGTAGATAATGCCTCAGGCATTAAGTCCGCCAATATACTCCTGTATGTATACGAAGTGTTAAATAAATAAATAACATGAGATTACTTACATAATTTTACGCCTACCTCCCATTACTGGGGTAAGCAGAGACTACAATATAGTATAGTATATATATTATATAGAACGCCATTTGCTGCTATCCAAACATACCTTATTTGCCTCTTCAACATTCATTATTCTTTTCATACACACGTCGGTTACGGGTGCTTATAATTGTGACCTTTGTCAACACATCACCTGTCCGCGTATGTTCGGCGCGACGACTACCAACTTTCCCAGTCATTTCCGCTCCATAAATCTATTTCGTTATCCTACTTCCATCCATCCTTTCCACATGTCCAAGCAACCTTAACATACTCCTTTCAATTTGACTCACTATACCATCATTCAATCCACATTCTTCTCTTATCACGCTATTCCGTAGTCCGTACTCTATCTGATAGATTAATTTCACACATGCTTCTTAGTGCTCTCATCTCTACTGCATTTATTCTGCTCTTATTCTTTTTCTGCAAGATTAAAATACTGAAAATTGTAATTATTATTAAGTAGTCTTTTATTTTGTACTTAGGTATTAAGTAATATTATATACTTTATTTGTATATTCAGTATACATACATACAGTCGTAGTCAACTACTTAAAAACAAAATAGTGAAGAGCAATAACCGGTTATATACATATAAATATAAAACCCTATTGATTTCTTAGCACCTATTATTTGCATAATTTGGTCTGATTATTATGCTATAAATGGCTGTAAATAAAATATTAAATAAATAGAAAAAAGTAATTTAATATCAATGGTTAAACATGTATTCAATTTTAAGGTATAATTCTGTTGCTGGACATTTTTTTGTTTTGAAGTTTGAAGTTTTGAATTATAAACATCTTCGTTTAGGTGAATAAGAAAAATCTTTACAGTAAATGCTTCTCTATATACGATATTAGACGTATAGCCATCGGGGATCAAAGCCATACAGGCTGCTAGAATTACTTACACGTGACAAATCCACATAAAGCTGATCATGCGAAAAACAGCTAACATTTCGATCCACACTCACAACATTTAGTGTCTGACCTTTAGGCTTTATTAATTGTCATCGCGAAACATAGGCTCACTGGAAACTGAACTCGTTTAAAACTAAACGGGAAATTGTTTGGAATGAGAGGAATCCGAGGAATAAAAACGCTTTAAGGTTTTTTTTATATATTAGCCTGCCAAAGTGACTCTACTATGCCTGATGGTAAGCACTCAGTGGAATCCGGAAGTGGTGGACACCATTCCAAAAGCCAAACTACTGGTATGGTGGCCTCCACTATGGCGGCTTAGTGAGATGCTTTTTCACGCCCCGCTTAAAAGACCCAGGATCAAAGTTAGATGGAAACTCATGCGCTGGCAAAGAGTTATACAGGCTTTAATTGAGCGACAAAGGTATGAAGTGCTCAACCGTTTGATTCGAGACCCTTTAGATTGCACTGTGAAAGGGTAGCACTTCAGTCCCGCACGTGTCGTTCTGGATAAAAGGGGAGGGAGTAGGATTAATTTAAAGAGCTATTGAGAAGACTCTCCGTGGTAAAGGCGATAGAAGACGGCCATTGAGAAGGCGATGTCTCTTCGCAGCTGTAAAGGCTCAAGTGGCCTCCGGGCTTCCGATGATACTGACTGCTCGCAAAGGGCCCCCGTACCCTCTCGAAAATGGTCGCCGGGTCCCACTATCCGGTCACCAACCTGGGTTAGGGAAATAAGAGAAGTGAGGAAAGAGAAAAGGTGGAAATTGGGTCCCCGGCACTCTCACTCACCGAACGAAACGGATTATATCTGGATACATCTTATTTAAGAAAATTGATTAAATCATTAGTAAACATTATAAATAATAATGGCCCTAACACTGATCCTTGTGGCACCCCGGCCATACAATTAAACATAGATGACTTGTAAGTACGTTTATATCCATTTGTTTGTGTGGCAACGATTTCGACAAACATTTTTCTGTTGTTGAGATAAGAAGAGAAAAGTTGCAAAGCTGTGCCTCTAATTCCATAGTGTTCCATTTTTTTAATAATGATTGTATGGTCAATTGTACATGTAGTAAAAAACGGTTATTTCAATATTACAAACTGACACTCCACTTTTATTATATGTATAGATAATTACGATTTACTTACGATGAAGAAAAACTTTGTAAGGAAACACTTGGACTTAAAAAAATATAAGTCTATAAAGTCGCCAGTCCGCTTAGAGCGAGCACGGTGATCAATGCTAGTTAATGTCTTATCTGTATGAGAAGAAGATTTCTTCACTTTTGCGTGCTACCTACATGTGAAGAGAAAATTCGTTTTACGATTTTTTATAATTAATGTATAGAAATATTACCTACATTAAAATACGTGTAACAACGGTGTACTTAAGTAGGTTTCTAATTGGCATACATATCAATACCTAAAACCTAACTTGTAATTTTTTTCATTAGGTACTATTTTATTATTCATTTAGAACTATTCCATATTTTTCTTAGCTATTTTAACTCACATTACAACTTGCTTACCGATTTGTAAGTAAGCTTTAAATTGACTAATTTGATATACCTACTTAGGTACTACTCATCAACTTTGATCATAATAATTTATTTCAGTTAAAAAAAATGCCTTATACTACTGCAGTGAACAAAACTATGCACAATCAGGTATGTTACTAGGTAATACAGTACGCCTACACTTGTAAAGAATAATTTAAATAATGGAATCTTTCGTACATAAAGACCTTACTATAATCTTCTCAATTAACATTTTGATTTCGGAGATCGGCAGCGGACAATGAACATTCCATTGTTTAAAGATTCACATTGTATTAACAATTGACAATATGTAGGATACTGTTGGTACTATCTGGTGCTTACTCTCTCGTCCCGCGTATTCATTGTGACCGCTTACGCTTTAGAGTTAAACCACATCTGACAGCACGGAATCCAACTTTCCTATGCTTTTATCATTTTTATCACTCATTATCGTCATTAACTAGAGCGAGAAGGACCGACGAGACAGAACTCAACAGCACGCGCTAGCGTTCTGCTGTAAATGAGAAGTCTCACCCCCAGTATCTGAAAGGCTGGGCATCGAAAAATTAACTAATCACCTGTTAAATCTCATGTGAATTACCTAAAAGCATACTAAAAGCATGGAGTTTTTAATTAACTATTATGATTAGTTATTTAGATCAGCCTTTCAGGAACTGAGGGTAAGTGACAAAAAAGGATAGAAGCAATAGAGAAATGCGGTTACTTGCTGCGAGATGTGGTTCAACCCTGAATCTTACATTCGTATTCCACACCTCGAGTCATTAAAGAAGTTACTGGCCGAACATAATGGATACTCGGTTAAATGGTGTGAATATACAAAACTGATTTATGAATCAGCAGTATCAGCGTTAAAACATTCCTAACAGCTTCTTAACTATAACTGTATAACTGTATTTTCCTACTTATTTAGTGAATATTTCTAACGTATTCCATAACCTGTATCTCAGTAGCGAAGAGTCACTTTTCAAAAACAAAAAAGAAAATTAGTAGATATGGCCATAATATTTGCTTTATCAATTTTACCAAAAATTTCGATCGAAATTAAAATTCATTACCTAATACTTAATAAGACAGTGACAACTCACTTTACTGAGGTCACTTGCAAGCAAAAAAATATTGTTTTGGAATATGCAAACGACAATTTACTCTAAGGGTGGGAAAGCAATTTTATGGTCGACTATGTCACAGCAAATATAGAGTTACTATAACCTTCTAAATTATGTCATTATTTTGTACTAAAAATGTAACATTTTAGAATATTTTAAGTAAAAGTAGGTTTACCTACCTATTTTATTAACCCCTCGACGCAAAAACGGCGAGGTGTTATAAGCTAACTAGTATGACACTTTGTTTTTAAAAAGGTAAATAATTATTGACAAATTTCTTCACGCTCTTCAACATGACCTAACTTTGTGTGCTAAAAATCAATGTTTTATAGACAACTTTATTAGAAAGTAATGTTTTGTTTGTATAGTCGGTACAAAAATACATATTCATGATACATTGGGGTATTGACCGCGGTAACGTGTAGGTATTTATCAAACTGCTCTTACTCAGCTGTCATATGGCCTTGAACGTTGATCCCGACAGCCAAGTAGTGATTTATTGTAAACATTATTAGAATATAAAAGAATAAATTAAAAAATATACAGGTATGAACGCGCACATTTTTTTCTCGTTTGTTTTACCTAACACTTTGCTTTAAGAAACAGTTTCTAAAATAGTAGGTATTTGGAAAGTGCTATTTTTGGTAACCTAATTATTTCTAAATTTGAATGCAAAAAAATACTGGCTTCACTCTTCAACGCAGCACTTCTAAACGGCACGCGGCTTGCTGACTATGTTCGTTGTCGATCAAAGTCGAGTAAGTGTAAATATTATCAACTAAATATTTTATAGTCGCTTTCTAAACAACATACGTTCATCCATCGACTTCAACATAGCCAGTAAGTTATCGAGCATCAATGAAGTGTAGAGCAGAGTAGGTATTTATGGAGTTTAAACCGCAGCATTCATGTGATTGCGCTAGGTATACCGATCAACCTAAAATGATGTCACCACTAAATAATTTGCAATACGATCAGTTAAGGTATGCTTGGAATAAGTAATTGGCGTCAATTTACTTTGAGTAAACCAACGCCTAAAATATTTGCTAACAGAGTATAGGGTAGCCATAGAACAAATTTTATATTTTAACAAGGTACGAGTACCCATGCGCATTTTGTTAGCTATTCAAAGTAGTTTAAACCGAGTGCAGCAGGATGGTATCAGCAAGTAGACGATATAGATATTGGATAGAATCTACTATCAATAAAACTGTGATTTTAGTAACACGATCCGGATTATGCTTAGCTTTATATGAAGTGCAATCAATGCTTTGTACCAAAAAACATGCGAAAATCGTCGATGGCCGTACGTAACGTAATTATGTAAAACCTTAGACTGAAGTACTTAGTAAATAAAGGGTTGTAAGTGTAACTTTGTAGAGTAGATAGTAGTAGAACTAGACATTTTGTCGTAATTTAAAAAGTTATTCTCAGATAAAATAATATATTTTTGTTACAATAGTAGTACTTATAATAAAGCTATTACTTAAAAAACATATTTTGCTACGATTTCTTCCAATTTCTTAACACTTTCCGGGACAGTAAACAAATATGACGGTGATGACAATAAAACATCTATTGTGTCTACAGTAGTGTCCATAAAAGGGTTAAGTAAGTATATTAAATTTCTATATTTAAAATGACGAATGTGGAGGTTCTTGACATTTTCAATCTTGTCCTACAAAATAAATTGAAAATTAAGAACGTCCATAAAGAAACGCCCGTATTCAAGTAACAAAACAGTTCCTTTTTCAGGCTGTAGGTACCTACCTGAGCTCAGTCGTGAGAAGGTATTAAGTATAATAATTAGACGTTTTCGGTATGTTTTTGTTTGTTACTACTGTTGGGATGGGATTTAGCAAAACTTTTTCTGATTTGG
Source organism: Parascotia fuliginaria (assembly GCA_963082885.1). Classification (NCBI taxonomy): domain Eukaryota; kingdom Metazoa; phylum Arthropoda; class Insecta; order Lepidoptera; family Erebidae; genus Parascotia; species Parascotia fuliginaria. The sequence continues at coordinate 10,915,565 of OY720186.1, forward strand.
ACATGTTCACGTATAAAATGAGTCAGCAATTGAATACACAGCACCTAACTAACTTTATTTTATTTTGGGTTCGAAACAAAAAATATTAACTTAGCACCTTAAACCTTGTTAGGTCGACTAGCAAGATTGCAAGTACAATACCGGAATTGTACTTGCAATCTTGCAAAGTCGACCTAAAAAGGTTTATTTACTTTGAAAAAAAAGTCGTACCTATCTAACGATATGAATTTAAATAATATTGTTGTCGATTGATCAATCAATTCAGATTGATCGATCAAACTATCACCTGGTTGATTAATTGTTTAATTATTGGAGTTTGGAATGCGCATCCGAATTTGAACGTGATGCGTTTCACAAATTTCAACTATTGCTTAATCTGTTCTAAGTAATAAAGCTGAGCAACGTGCACAGCATCTGATGTGGTCACATCTGGATATAAATCGTTCAACTATAATAACTGTTATATCTAATATATCAATATTATTTTTCTAATAATAGCTCGCAAATACAGTACCAGTTTCGGCCTGAGCATTTAATAACTCGTTAGATAACTTATTCTAATAATAGCAGTTTTAATTTAGTTTCATTCATAGTCATTAATATCAGTAGCTGTAGTATTAATACTGTAATAATGTGTTTCTAAGGGGGTTTATAGTATTTCATTCGATAAAGAGCAAAAACTATGTAAAAATTATCATAATTATTACTTATTGTATGATTTTACTAATTAAATCTGTATTGTCTAGTCGTTACATTACTCGTAAGATATTTTAGTACTTACACTAAAAAATAATTACTTAATCTTAATCATAAATCTCTTCTGTTATTTTCTACATAATTGTAACTGTATGGGTATTGCAATTTTATATGGTTATTATTGCATTTATCACTATATAAAACTTTAATTAGTACGTATATAAAATTTATAAGTGTGGATTAGAATTTTCTACTTTGTTGTACTTATATTTTAATAACATTGAATATCTCTGTCTTAGAATTAAGCACACGAAATAGTATTTTTGTAAGAATATGTTTTATTATCACATAGAATAAAACACATTAAATACAGAAAATTAATAAGTATTTATTAACTAAATGAACCTTAACATTGATGATTAACATTTGTAGCGAATGGAAACGTAAGAATTGATTAATTAAAGTGTTATATAAACTTTTCAGGCCAGTGGAGTGGAGCAACGGAATGAGGCCTTGGAATGGCTTCGAGGACATTTGCAGACCGTTGAAGACAAAACAGGCGTTGTTTATTTTATGGATGACGACAATACATACTCGCTTAAAGTTTTTGATGAGGTAAGTAGTAGAAATAATTATTGATTTAGGAATTTAAAAGAAGCGTTTTTTTAGTTTGGGTTAAGAACTGCCACTGGCGAATGTTACATAACATTGTTAAGATGGTTTTAAGGCATTGATATTGTATAGTACTCTTACCAAAGGGCTGCATTAATTAATAATTATCTTCTAAATATTATACGCGGCTACTCGATACTTTGGTATGAGAACGAGTCCTAGAGTTTTACCTTGAGGTACGCCAATGCACTAGTTATCGACAATATTATTGATTTTACATAACACTTTCATTTTACTATTGCCTTCGAGTTCCCACAATTTTATTTGCATAATATACGAGAAACTCGTATTGAGGTGAGTTTTAGTCATGCGGTTTTTTTTTAAATGAACATACATTACATGTAGAACCGAGACAAACGTTTCTTCTAAATGCCATGCTTAGTTAGTAGCCAGATCGGACCATATTATAGACAATATTTACGTACGTATCTAGGGGCATCAATATTATGCTAAATCTAATATTAAAATAAAAACTGACAAAACGTCAGGCAATTCATAGATAAATAGTGCAGAATCATGTCAATGGCCGTTTTATTATTACAGCTTTTCATGACGATGCGAAAGTTTTAAAAAAGTGCTATATTTCTATCGCCTTGATCACTTTATAGGTCAAGAGATACCTGAATCGCTCTTTAAGAATGACTAAAGCTAAAGCGGTCCTATTGTCTTTAGTATCGGGTTCACTGACAGACAATCTCGTATTATGGGATAAGTAAATATCAATTTATCAATTTTGTTTATAAATAAATTTGATCTCCAGTCTGCGATCTGCATTATACTCTTAGTAAAAGTGTATTATGGAGATCGTGGTTTTGTAATAGGTAAATGCAAACAAACTATTTTTTTTATTAATAAATACCTACATACTATTTTGTCTTTGATGTATCAATTTCTGCGAAAATGAAAAGAAACAACTAAGCCCATCACTCTTAAATCTTTTAGGGCATGACCTTTTTAGGCAAATTTCAGGTATAACGAACGCCTTCATTGGCATCTTGCGTTTAAGATAACTCGATCACATTCGATCGTTTTACATTATAAATTATAACTTATTTATTTAGATAAAATTTTATGTGATTCACTTCCAAATAAAGATATTTCCAGTTAAAACCGGATACTTCGTCCTTATCTGGGTTTACTAAGTAGAGTAGATTCAGGGCAACTGTTCTCGAGATTTATTCTTACTGAAGTTACTAAATCGGTATCAACTGGAAGCTGTTTTGTGCCAAAAGCAGCGATGCAAATATTATTCAGGAGAGTAATATTTATAAAAAATAAAAATAAAAAACTATATAGGTAGCTTTGCGGAACTTTGTAATAATTAAAGTCCTTCAAATAGCTTGATCTCTGTGGCAGATGGCTACAAAACCGAGGAAGAAACTTTGAACAAGCGTAATGTTTACAATTTTATTTTGTATAACCTACCTATATTTTCATTATTTACGTGACAGTTCTATCACAAATAATGTGCAATGCATTAAAATATATAATTGACACCTAAAATTTACATTGTACCGTTACCGTAAAATATTTAGTCGACAGTACCTACGAGTACTAATGCACCAGTAGACCACTAGATTGTTCCGGCACATGCTAAATTTAAACGCGCTAGTTTGCCACCAAAGTTCAAAGAAGATATAACAGCTCAAACAAGACGAGGCTATAAAGTATTTATTACACTCTCCGATTGACACACATTCAGAGAACCTACTTCACGACTATTCTTAAAACTACTACTATTAAAACTCGATGAACAATTATGTAAGTATTTGGCTGTCTATGGATACAACTAGGTAGTAAATGCTGTAAATATTAATGTATATACCTATAATATTGTCATTGTGTTTAACTAACGATAAACATGCAACTGTCGTTATGATAATGGAACAAGCCCGAGTTCGGCATTATTTCTATTGTGATATAGAGCGAAGAGACATTACCGTCGGTCGGATGTTCGATGTTGATTTAGGTCAATCAGTAACAGTTTAATTGAAAGATCGTATTATGAGTGATGCACGTAAAGTAACTGTTTTGAGATGTATCGCATGTCTTGAAGCGTCATCATTTGCCTGATATTCAACCGGAATAGTTACTGTACATAATTTATCGAATAAACTGATGAAGATGTTTATAGTTGTCACCTCTGTCTCAATATTGTAGGTGACAATTCTGAGTGCAATTTGTGTCTGTGATTATGATTTGTGTGATTACCTACAATATTTGTTAAAGTTTTATTCCACAGTTTATTGTGAAATGTTGCATTTTGTTATTACGGATCATGTTTTACTTGCTTTTCGCGGCACGGGTCTTTGCTTACTGCTTTGCTCCCGTCTTCAGTAGCGTGATGTTACATACCTTACTTAAGAATTCGGCTATCATACGCAAAAAGAATCATTTCAACCCTTTTGATCGAGTTACCTTAAACGCAAGATGCCAATGAAGGCGTTATACCTAAACATGAATATTGTCTAAAAAGCAGTTTGCCTTTAATGAGAGATGCCGATGAAGCAGTATGCCTGAAATGTGAAATTGACTTAATAGCAAATTGTGCATCTGGGTGTCTAAGAGATTCTGTATATCTTAGAAGAATCAAAACAGCGACTGAATGGATGTAATCAGTTAGGCAGTAATTTGTCTAAGCTGTGGTATAGTGACGGGTAGGTTTTATTTAAAAATTAATACCAAATTTCCGTTGAGATGAACGCAATTATTATATATATATTAATTACTATTTTAACCTGAAGTTGCTATTCGTACTTATAATCTCTTGTTGGCACATTTATATCAAGTCAATTATAAGGTACAAATCTAGCATTCCTGGACTGCAAAAGAGTACCTAATAAAAAGGTATATCTAATAAGTTTTTATTAGGTAGGAAAGCGTTATAAACAGGCCTGGAAATCTTTATCAGCGCATGTGTTCCCATCTAATTATGTCTTTTAAGCGGGGCATGAAAAAGCGTCTCACTAAGCCGCCATAGTTTAGGCTACCATACCAGTAGTCTGGCTTTTGGAATGGTATCCACCACTTTTGGATTCCACTGACTGCGAACCATCAGGCAGAGTGGAGTCGCTTTGAAGGCTAATATAAAAAAAAACCTGTGATTGCCAATGCATTTTGACTTTTGAGCAAGTGTAGTATTTTCAGAGATTAGCGCGTTCAAACAACAAAATCTTTCGCTTTATTTATTACTAGGTGTAGGTAAGTAGGTACCTATACTATTATCATAGTAGTACCTACACACATACACACACACGCACACAATAAAAACAGCTGTATTTACTACAATCGAGTGTAAAATTAGAATGTTTATTTTGGAAAATATCGATTATAATTATTTACATAAACTAGGCAAATAAAGAAAACCATTAAATACTTATTTATTCACTATCTGAGCTCTAAGTAATTACAGCTGTTCTGTGTACACACAGTAGTACACATACTACTACAATATTATGTCATAGTGATCGGAGTAGGTAGATTGAAATGGGGTCATTGATCCGAAACGTATATATGAATATGGACATTCCTCCGGAATTGGTGGATTATTAAAAAAAAACCGGAACTTATGTAGGAATTTTATTCTGCCAGAGTGGAAGGAGTCATTTGATGATTTGCCATCCTCAAAAAAAGGTAGGAATTGTAATAAAATGAGCAATATTATTCTTTATTATTCTCATATTTTTTTTAACGGCACACAGTCACGATTTGACAAAACCCAACGACCAATTAGAACAAAGGATCATGGGTGGTACAATAACCGGTTATCAGAACAATGCGTACGCTCGCCGACGACATGCCAGGTAGCTCACTCGTTTACTTCGGTTCGTAGAGTGCGCATCTTTGTTTGTTACTGTGTTGTGAAAACGTTACTTGACCCTAGCTTGTGTACATACTGACTTCTGGAATCTGCTCTAAACCACGATTTGGCTCGAATATACGGACTCAGATTTTTCACTATTGAATTGGATCTACATATTTAAACCAAGCTTTGGTAAGTAATATTTTACTAGTTACAAGGAGTATAAAGCATGTTTGGATGTACTATAAGAATATTTTTAGTATTGTGTTTGTTCGCTTAACCTGCTGAACATACCATGAGTCTTAATATTGTTAAATCTTTAATAGAGTATGAACCAGTGAGCTTAGTGCGAAACAAAATTATGATATTCTAGTAATGTAGTCGCAATTCAGCTAACTCCACTATTAACCGACATTTTACTGGAATCCGTATATAATTTGAATGCCCTGTGTCCTCTTGCAATGTATTGGTAAAATAAATTACTATAGGCCTTATCTACTTCTCTACAAAATATTCTACGTAACAAGCCCTTTCATTTGATACCCATATTGATGGAATTGAAAAAAAAAATAAGTTGTCCGCCATCTTGTAGCGGCAGCCATTTTGGATTGACAATAATATTGAATATACATAATTGTATTGTCACCAGAATCAAAGGCGAATACCAAATTTTAGATCAATCGGTTGACAGGAAGAGGGTGAAATTTCAATGACTAAATTTGATCCACGAAAAATAAAACAAACGGAGTAAGCTAAATAAACTAAATAAAATGTAATTTTTTCATGTCTTTGTTTTAGGTGATATATACGAGGTTCCATCTCTAAAACAAAGTTCAGATATGGCAAACGTCAAGGCTGAAACTGTAGAAAAATGGATATCCGGTCATCCCGAACTACTTTACGATCACGCTAGTGGTACAATATACTGTTCAAAATGTGAAAGCCATTTGAAAACCATAAATAAAGGAAACGTTAAAAGTCATATCGAAGGAGCAGTACACCAGGGAAAGTTTAAGCGACCCGAAGAGGAATTTTATTTCGATCTTATAAAATTTCTCATTTTGTGCAATATTCCGTGGTCTCAGATGAAAAATACTACTTTTCAAGATTTCTTTAAAAAATATATGTGTAGTACCTGTTGTTGTACGTGTACTAATCGTACTCTGCCAGATGAATCACAGTTACGGAAAGTTTACTTGGACAAGTTTTTTAAGAATAAAATCAATTCGATTCGGCAAAATTATAAAAATGAGAAACTATGGATATCATTAGATGAAACGACAGACTTTTTAGGTCGCTATATAGTCCATTTTTTAATAAAACCATTGCATCCTAGCAATTTGACTAGACCTTATTTGGTAGCATGTAAAATGCTAACTGTAGTTAATGGACAAACAATCACGCAATTTGTGTTAGAATGTTTGGAAAACTTTTGGGAAGATTCTTTTGAATCGAAGGTAGGTAACATTCTTGTTCTCTGCACTGATAGCGTTGCATATATGCTGTCTGCAGGACGAAATTTAAAACAATACTTACCTGAAATGAAGCACGTAACATGTTTGGCGCACTCTCTTCATCGCGTATCTGAGCAAATTAGGTTAGAATATCACGATGTTAACATTTTAATAGCAAATGTTAAAAAGGTATTTTTGAAAGCCCCAAGTAGAGTCAAAATTTTAAAAGAAAAATATCCAGATTTGCCGCTACCTCCCCAACCAGTTGTTACAAGATGGGGCACTTGGTTAGAGGCAGCATTTTATTACGCTCAAAACTTTGAAAAAATAAAAGAAGTATTATCTTGTTTAAGCAGCTCTGATGCGGTATCTATTCGAGAGGCAAAAAATATTATAGAAAAAGAAAATTTAAAAGAAGATTTAAATTACATTAAAGACAATTATTTTATAATTCATTTGTCTTTAAAAGAATTGCAAAAGCATAATTTATCGTTGACAGATTCACTTTTAGCATTTGACAACGTCAGAGATGCTATAAATCAGTGCAATTCAGAAAATATAAAAAATAAAATAGAACGTGTTATGGAACGAAACCCAGATTTAGACACACTTAGAGAATATAGTGAGGCCATTGAAAAAAATGAAGCACATAATTTAATACCTTTTTTAAAATTTGCTCCTTTGACATCATCAGATGTAGAACGGTCTTTTTCCATTTATAAATGGACTTTAGATGTTAAAAGAAATAGGTTGAAAATAGAAAATATAGAGAAACTCATAGTTATATATTTTAATTGTAAAGATCAGGATTACCAGGATGCTGACATTGTAATCAATGAAGATTAAAAATGTGAATAAATGTAAAATGTACATATTTAACAATAAACAATGTTGATTTTTATCTTTTTTCTTTATTCTACCCCTTTTTTTTGGTCCTAAAATCTGACTAAAATCAACCTGTTCCTTCGTATGCCCTTTACGTTTCAGAGTCGTGGTGCATCCTTAGAACAGTCTCACGACCCCAGCAGGCATTGGCCTTCTATGGGGCCCCGTCATTTATTCTACCCTTAATGCAAATTACCATGACCCCTATGAAAATATTTAAATTTAAGTGCAACAATTTATGTCTATCTATAAAAGTTCTAGCCATTAAAGGCTAAAAATAAAAAAATAAAAATTAAAGCTTCGATCAGAATTCGATTGTTTTTATTATTCAACAGATAAATAATGAATTAATTTAGTTTTGATACCTTCCTTGTCAGCTGTCACAGCCAATAGGAAAGTTTGCGTTCCGTTCCGTTTTATTTTATTATATGAAACAAATTATTGTTAGATTATATTACTATTTAAATAATAACTATATAATTATATTACAGATTTATATATTTAAACATTTTATAAGAACATTATTATATTAACTTATTTATTTTAAGTATTTTGTTTCAATCTACACAAATAGTATCTACGATTGTTATCTACGTCAGGGTATTCTCTGATCAATTCGTGGTCTTGTCTTATCGGAATACCATCCATCTTGGCTCTAACAGAATAACAGCGCTGCTTTGTGTTTGCAAAGTGCAACAAAGCTGAGTTAGGGCCATTTTGTATCTCACTAAGTTTGTTACTTTTATTTTTATTTATTACAATGTATTGTTGATATGTTCTGTAAACTAACTTGTTGAGAACAAATAAATGTTTTTCTTTCTTTTCTTTCTTTTTCCTTTAAATTTTGAATTGAGTAGGAATAATATCACTACCAACATTAACAATATTTAATTGAATCCGGAAATACCGGAATTACTTTCCGGGAAAATGGCTTATCCATGTTCTTCTTTCTGTGTGCATTTATGATACAAGTACCAAAAATCAATCTACCTACTCCGATCACTTATTATACTAGCTGACCCGGCGAACTTCGTTCCGCCTGACAGTCGATCAACAATACTTTAATATTCTAAAATAAAAAAAAATCTAAAATAAACGTAGCCTAAGTTACTCCCTATTACATCAGCTACCTGCCAATAAAAATCCCGTCAAAATCGGTCCAGCCATTTCAGAGATTAGCCGGAACAAACACAGACAGACAGACAAAAATTGTAAAAGATGTTATTTTGGTGTATGTACCGTATATATATTCATATACATGTAGTAAAAAACGGTTATTTCAATATTACAAACAGACACTCTAATTTTATTATATGTATAGATATATATATTTTTTATGTGTGTTCGCGGATAAATTCGTCATTTATGAACCGATTTTGATGATTCTTTTTTGTTGAAAAGGAAATATCCCAAAGGTGTACCATGATAAGGCAACAAAGCCCTGATGATGGAGTCCCAAAATAATTAATAATATACAAATATTGGCGACTAGTGCATTTGTTATATTTTTCATTACGTATTTTAAGGTAATACTATTTAGGAAAGGTTTGGAGTCGATCTGATGATGGAGCACAAAGACAGTCGAGGGAACTCCTCAACGATTTACAGTAATTACTTGGTGTTTGGACTTAATTTGTTTTTAATTATTAGAACTTTGCACCCATATGGGTTATAAGTGCCATTACATGTGACCATAGACTGTCGAGGGAATTTCTCTACCGCAGTCATGTCGGGCTTACTTCATACGGTTCAATATGCCAAAATGTTTAGTGTGTACAAAAATTATACTTAAGTAAGATTTAGGTCTGCCCATCACAAAAAATTTAAAATAAAAAAATATTAACAAAAAGAACACCAACTTCAAACACTACTTACAAAAAGTAAAAAATTAATTTAGTTAGCACAAAGTAATTCCTATTAATAATTAAATAAGTATTTTATAATTTTGAAGTTGGTGTGATGTAAAACAATAACTAGGTACCTATAGGTATTATCAATAAAAATTTGCTATTGTAGTAAGGTTCTTAATATAGTATTTAGTTATGCATTTACTTGGCACCAACTGCAAAATTATAAAATACTTATTCAATTATTTCTGATTAACTTAATCGAAATACGAATTACTTTGTGCCTGTGTCCTGTTTGAAATCGGTTTTCTTTTTGTTAAATTTTTTTTTATCCATTCAAAATGATCTAATTCGGTTTAACTTAAAAAAAACAATTGACGATCTCAACTAAAAACGATTATGGCAAACTGTAAAGCAATAACATTATTATTTATATATAGCTAAGATAAAAACCCAACCTAACCTTACCTAACTGTTTTTGTGCAAAAAATTTTATGGCTCTTATTTTGTTTTGAGTAGTATATATTGTAGATAGTACTAGTCTTTATTTTTATTGCCGACAGTAGTAGACTAGCAACAACCCACGTGATGGTAAGTGGTAACTGTCGCTCAAGGATGACTTAGGGTCCCTAGCATTGCTCCTGCATTGCCAGGGACTCTTCGAAGCCGCTGCTTACCGTGGAGGGAGTAGTGTATGTGAAAGGATTGATGGAGGTGAGAAAAAAGGAAATTTGGCCTCCAGAATTCTCACTCACCAATCAATAGTCAGTCGTTTATTCATTAACAATAATGTCAGTCAGTCTTAGTAAGACAGGCAGCCTCATCAGCTCCTTATGTTACTGTTTTGATCTACCATAAGACTTCAATTAAGACTCGCTCTATCTTTGCTATCTGTTTAATCCGACGAAAAATGCCGAAACAAACTAAAACTATATAATCAAGATACCTATAGATAACAGCGCTCATCGGTCTGACTCAAAGTAAATTATTAAGGGATGCCGAACGGCGATGGTATTGGGCTTAGACGATGTTTAATAGGTATCTTTTATTTGATAACTCCGTAATATTATACTTACAAAATTATAGATACGAGAGCATTTAAACTTAAAACAAGTACCTAACGACTTTTTTGTCGTACAAATACTTTCCATTGTTAACAAGATGAAAACTAAAGTTGTTTATTTACACATCAAAACTATTATCTCATTGTTTAACATGCAACGATCGAATTATTATTGTGAACAAATGCATATTTTAGTCACTTTGGAAACAGAGAGAAAGTCATTAAGTATATAAATATGTATGTCATAAGATTTTATCATCATACAAACTCTAACCGAACTAAGATACCTACATATAATTACTTTTTGGCTATACCACTAATGATTAGCCAAATGTCCAGCAGAATACGGATCATGACAGAGTTAAAAATAAAGTAGGTAAGTATAAAGCTCTCAACATCCGTCTAAAAGATTGCCGTCGACGAATTTAAACCTGGATTATATCTTATTACGTAATAATTATCTCTTGTATGAGCGTTCACACAAAACGTCGCAATTTAGTGTCATCTTTTCGTGGTTTTTTTTTATGGTTACTTATTATGGTTACTTACTTTTTATACAGCTTTCACGTAATTCTAAAACGTGTTCAGAAAACATTTTAAAATATAGCTCCGATTAATGAAATGAAATTATATAGGTTAATCAAATTAACACTTATGAACGTCAAAGTTTACAATGTTAGCAAATTAACCTACAGCCAATTCGCTGACAAAGTAGAGTAATTTTTTGTAAGTTACAGTTTCAAGTAGCATGCAAAGTGACACAAGCAATACACTTAACTCTATAGGTACTTAATTACTTACTGCTTTCTATGTTGTAAAGAAAAAATAAAAAGTAAAATGTGTACTTTACAGGCTGCCTCAATTTTGCATATTGTTACAACAGGTAAAGGCAACATGGGAACTGTGATATTAAATGTTTCTATGTAGGTATTATATAAACTGTTAATATTTGCTATAAGTATAAAGTAAGATGAACTTAATTTACCACAGGAGTTCACAATGTACCTCTATTTCACAAATCACAATGTACTTACTTATAAATTTATTAAATGATAAATCCGACACACAAAAACGTTTTATTAATGTAAGTAGGTATTGTGTTGTAGTATTGTCTATTGTAGTTATAAAACTAAAGCTACAGTTTCTGTCCTGAGTAATAAGAAAAAGAAAAAACAAACAATTCAGCGGGTTTTTGTCACGAATTTTATCACACTGTCCTAAAACCTTAACCTAAGCTGGCGATTTGTTTGAAAAAAACCGTTTCAATTTCTTAACCCGTATATCTATACTATTATTATATTAAAGCGGAAGAGTTTGTTTGCTTGTTTGTTTGTTTGAACACGCTAATCTCTGGAACTACCAGTCGAATTTCAAAAATTCTTGATTCTTGACGTCGCCAATAACGTGATGTTAATAGCCTTTAACCTTTCTCAAGAACTGAAAAATGTAAAACATCACGCTACTGGCGACGGGAGCAGAGCAGAAAGCAAAATTGTAACTTAACGCGGGTAAAGCCGCGTCGCGGAAAGTAAGTCTTATCTAGGGGCTTTGTTTACGCTATTTTAATCAACAAATTAACTATAAACCATTTATCTTCATTGTTATTAATTTTAGGTATTTTACATAGTTAGATATTTTTGTATATAGGTATTTTATATTAATACAATATAAATTATTATTATGTATTATATTAGGTAGGTGTAAGAAAATTTAAATGTTCATGCAAATTATAAAAACTGAGCACTAAATCGGTCAATGGTCAAATCAGTATAAATGAGCGAAACTATTCTTGATCATATTTTACTAATTTATGACTATTTGCAATAAAATATTATTATGAAGTATGTACTGTGTGTACTATTGTTGCATAATAAGATCTTGCAATCGAGTTAACTTTTTAAGGAGTCATCCAAAAACAGGGCTATGAAGAAGCCATAGTGTTTCGCATTCTTTGTAAAGTTAAACAATTACCTATTCATGCGTTAGGTTCCTTTGTCCGAATTAGTTATATAGCTATGTAAACACCTATAAGTAAAAGGTGACTCTTGTTGAAGGCAGTAAAAACACTAGAATATACCTTGGTGCATTCTAGGAACGAACGTTAACTCATTCAATAGTAGGGATAACAAAGAATGCTGGTACTGTTAATTCTGTTTGTCGATAACATAGTAGCTATGTGCTATATAACTATAACATCATAATAAAAATAAATCTTATCTATATAATATTGAGTATTTTACTATATAAAGTTGGTTAGTAGGTGACGTATAATATTTAATGTTAGATCATTCTGTTAAATAGTTGAGCTGGCTTTTATAAGAAAGTTTAATGTCTCTGTAATGTTTTGAACATAAAAGAACATACATAATTATATTTACCTATCATACTAGTAGCATAAAATTTAACTCTTTTATGACAGCTCGGCCTTCATACATTTCTAATACCAACGACCTTATATAAAAACCTTGTTATTTTGAACTTGAGACCTTGAATAGTTCGAAAATAATGAGTTAGTAGGCAATACCTACCATATGACGTAATGCCTAATGAATACCTACCAAGCGTACTTGCGTGCCCGCTCAAACGTTTTCGTTCTGTAGTTTCAACAGTTTATAAATTGACTAGTGACCCGCCTCTGCTTGATTGCACATCGTTTAAATTATCGCCTTTTCCGTATTATAATATGCATAATTGTATATTACACCTGAACTGATCTAAGACCATTGCGTAGTTTCAAAAGTTAACGGGGAAACAGACGAGAAAAACAGCGACTTTGATACCATTTAAGGATTTAAAAAACTAAATTAATTGCCTCTATAATTTCAGATGCGAAAAATCAACAAAGTTGGTGTATGGCCTGTAGGCTTAGTTGGAGGGATGAGAGTTGAAATGCCCTTGGTGGAGAATGGGAAGGTCATCTCGTTCAATGCTTATTGGAAGCCGTTCAGACCGTTCCCGATCGATATGGCAGGGTTCGCCATCAACGCCACCATGTTGCTCGATCATCCAGAAGCCAAGTTCTCTAGAAAAGTTCAGTCTGGCTTCCAGGTTAGTAAACATTTATATTTAGATATAGAAGAAACTTGTTATCACAAATAACAGTGTGAATATTGAATAGCCGGTGTTTACTCCGTATATACCTAATTAAAAATGGTTTTGTTTCTTAGTTTATTTTTGATCTATGAATACATTGGTGTAAGAATTAGGTCAAATTCCGCTATCGGCAAGTTTGCGTCTTCGGCAGAATAGTCACCCTTTATTCGGTTCTGTCGCAAAACTCGTTTATATCTGACCTTCTAAATTTCAGCTATAGTTCTAGTCACTTAAAGTTATATGACAGCTACATAATGTATATCTACCTATTTAGTTGGCGTGACTAAAATAAAAAGGTCTTAAGGTAAATATTCCTTTGCCTAGGGTTTCCTCATACTCACGTCTATCGCGCCACTGAGACGCCACAAAGACATTAAGTTGCATACATTGTTTATTCTTCATATACCTATGCGAATTATTAAATGACGCATAGCGAACAATCCATTTATGAAACGCAAAAAAGTAATAAGCTGTAAAATGTTTAAATATTGTGTTATTTGAGATGCTAAAAATATAATCATCTGTGATGAATTCGTATGGCCAATACCTATGGCTATCTTGTAGAGCGGGGGCTTGGTAAGCATTGGAACATTTAACTGTTGGCCAATATCTTTACCATTCGCCACAATGTTGGCTAACGTGTAGAGGGGGCATAATATAAAATAGCGTTGTCAATCTGTATCAATATCCATCAGTTTTAATTTATGTTAGTAGGTACTCAACTAAGGTAAAGACGAATACGAATTAAAAAGCCACCGGGAAGCTATTCGAAAACCGGGTGCAAATCTGCAAATTGTCAAAAAGCTTTTTGAACTAATTATTACTTAAAGAACCTTTTAAATATTTAAATAAAGGCTAAATCACGATCCAATATAAAATGGGTACCTATTATTGCATGTCGAATTAGCAAACTTTTCCGAACCTTTCGAACCTGATTTTAAGATGATAAAAATTGGATGACATCGTCGTATATAAAAACAGCACCATCGAATGAATTGTTTAGAGATTACCTAACACTTCTGTTTTGATCGCAAAGACAATATTATATACTCATTGTTTGATCGTCTTGCCGGCCAGACGAAACTGACATAATACAAGCATACTTATTGTAAATTATTCTTTAAAAAACGTCATGCAAGCCGACATAATAATGTATTTACAAAAACTTACAATATGTATTTACAAAAAGAAAAAATGTATATATGTAGTATATCAGTTGTTTAGTACCCATAACACAAGCAAATATAATTGCTTAATTTGGAGCTAGATGGCGCTGTGTGAATGTGAAAAAAAAAAGTGGCATCGATTCCCACCCAGGACAAACCTTTGTGTGATGAGCATGATTGTTTGTTCTGTGTCTGGGTGTAATTTATCTATAATATGTATGTATTTACAAAAAGAAAAAAATGTATATATGTAGTATATCAGTTGTTTAGTACCCATAACACAAGCAAATATAATTGCTTAATTTGGGGCTAGATGGCGCTGTGTGAATTGTTTAGGGGTCACGACGACGCACGGCGATAGTCGGTATTAAATTATAATTAGTCGCTATTTTGACAAGACCTTTAACATTAGGATAACGCTTGAACAAATTTTCATCTATAAATAGTATAAAGACACTGTTTTGTTCTGTCTATTTCTGCGCAATTTTTTTCTGAACCACGTAACGTATTTTAATACGATATTCACTATCGTTTAACGCATTTCTTCTGTAAAGTTTATAAGTATAATACATGCATATATTAAAGAAGAAAAAATAATAGGTACTTACGTACATAAAAGCAAAAGTTATTAAAGTGCGAAGCAAGGGCGAATTGCTAGTCTTAAATAAATTAGGCAAAATGTTTGATTTTCATTTAGTAAAGTTTGCCTTTTCTATTTTTATCACAATTTAACCTGGGAATGAACTGTGCTCTATAAATTGTGATAGAGATATCTTTATGTCGACGTGACCTAGTGTTATCGGTCCCGTCATGTGCGACTAAGGTTAGGGATTTCCTTTGATGAATAATTGTTAACCAATTTTGCGAATAGAATTACTATTACACAGATTGAGCTTATGAAATTAGTTTGATTTTTTTTGGAGATTTCTTGATTTGATTGATAGCAAAACTTACCTACCTTAGATAGCTAAATTTTGCTAACTAATATTATACATAACATTAGCAGCAGAACCAAACGAATATCCTGATAGTAGTGGTATTGATATTGTCTTCTAAATGTTATGATCAAAGTGCCCTGACTATGAAAGAGACTTCAATTCAAGCGAATAACTATATTTTATTTCCATTATGTGATTCTATACCAGCGCACGTGTTCTTCTAAGTGGGCGTGAAAAAAAAATGACATCAAGCCGCCATGAGTGCACCATGCTAGCAGTTCGTAACGATGACTTTTAGAATGGTGGCCATTACTTCTGGATTCTACTGATTGCTTACCATCAGGCAAGAGTCGAGTCACTTTGGAAAGCTAATATAAAAAAGTGTATGTCACAGGCAGTTTCACAAGCAATTCAAGGACATCTAGAGCAATGATATCATCTTACAACCGAATTGACTGTTCTACATTGTTATCATCGTCGAGGTTCAGTTACCGTCATATAATGTTGTTTAACTTAAACAATGTATTATGTATTAGTAATTGATTTTAAGTTTACTCGCGTGAAATACGCAATGTTATGTAAACCTATGTGTTGATAATGTTTGAATGATCATGTAACCTTATATTACGATTCATTTCTCAAAACAAAATAGATTTTTATTCACTTACATTGAAAACACTAGATTGTTCGTAAACAAGGAAGCAGAAATAGATTAGATGTTATATTGTCATCAGTTTATAGTATCGTCCCAGCCCTTTATATTCCCAATGAAATTAAATATGAAGCCCTTTTCTCATAGGAAGGCAATGTCTCGTGATGCTCAAGACTATTGATCTGATTTCAGACTTATATACTTTTTTATAAGTCTATTGTTTGCACTATTTTTAAATATAACACTTTTCTACGTAGATTTGAATGTTGATGAACGTTAAAAACTATTGAATAAATTCGAAGTCCGTATTACTTGTAGGAACAGTTACTACTAATATTAACATACTAATATTTATCTAGAAATTCTTGAATGATTAAATATCAATCCAGTCTTTCAAATTTTAGGCATGCTTTCCTATTAACTAGCTGTAGTAGTTAGGTGTTACATCTGTAAAACGTGATCCCATCGCAATTATCCCGATTTTAATTCATCTGAATGACCGAAGTCCTTCGAGAAAAAGGGATGTTCTTCTTTTTTCTCTTTTTTATTATTGTCTATGTTTACCATCTATTAATCTATCTACGCAATATTAAAACGGTTAATACCTACCACCCTACTTTAATTAATGACTAAAACTGCTTAATTTAATTTGTATGTTATGTAATCAGTTTTATAGATGATAAGGGTTATCTAACTTTCACTGGGCTTGAACCTATCAGCGTTATCGGTCGTATCCTGCCGCGGTTTATACATATATTTATACCTAGTAACCGATACGATATTCCAAATGGTTGTTATAGTCAATATATTATTTTATTTTAATGATTTGTTGATTTAGGTATGTGTATAGATTGCTACTCAGGTTCCATCTCCAGGTGTCAGCCTGGAGTCAGAAAATGTGTTCAGTATATATATGTTAAGGCTCCATCCCTATTACATGGGACCTGACATACCTGACCAACAACGTGTGTTCCCGATCACAGATAAAAAAAACGTGATATGTATGTTATTTAAATCAGAATAATAATAATAATAATAATAACACAGGTCTGCAAATTTGAACTCTTATTTTCCCCTTTTGGATTTGATTGCTGATCTTGAGGTATTTTGGTGCGCTGATTACGAATACGTACTTGGATTTGTCCTATCACCCTCAGTTTTTTTGAAAAATCCTTTTATGTGAAATCGGAAAAAAAAGGGCAACTTTACAAAGTTTTTTTTTATTACAATGAAGTAACAATTATATTACTAAACTTAAAACATTAAAAATACATTGAAGGGACAGTAATAAATAAATTAAAAATATTAAATACTTTTATGGTATCTTGCTTTTTTTTCACCGAAGCTCCGATTGTGAGATTTTCGCTTGAAATTCCGACTTGGATCATCACGCTTTAATAGCCAACAGTAGTCTGCCATCATTACTTTATTCCACTTTCCCTGATAGCGACTTTCCATCTCCTTCAAGTCCTGGTGAAATCTTTCGCCTTGCTCTTCACTTACAGCTCCCAAGTTATCAGGAAAGTAGTCCAAATGCGAATTAAGGAAGTGAAGTTTAATGCTCATCGAACATCCCATTTTGCCGAAATTTTCAATCATTTTCTTTACAATTTCCTCATAATTTGGACTTTTATGGTTTCCTAGAAAATGCCTCACTACTTCCTTAAAAGATTTCCAGGCTTCTAATTCAATTTCACTCAATTTTTCATCGAAATCTATATCTTTCATCAATTTTCTTATGTCCGGGCCAACGAAAATACCTTCTTTCTGTTTAGCTTCAGATATAGATGGAAAAATCTGGTGTAGATATTTAAAACCTTCTCCTTCTTTATTCAGCGCCTTCACAAATTGTTTCATCATCCCCAGTTTTATGTGTAAAGGGGGTAGCAAAACTTTTTCTCGGGGCACTAGATTGTCTCTCACAACATTTTTGGTTCCAGGGACTAGTTCAGTCCTCGGTGGCCACTCTTTCTTTGTCCAATGTTGTCCTCTGTTTCGACTATCACACTCGCAGAGAAAGCAAGGGTACTTCGTATAGCCACCTTGTTGACCGAGCAGCATGCCTAAAACTTTAAGATCTCCACAGACCATCCAACCGTGTTCTACGTACTTTATTTTATCCAAAACATTTTTCAAATTGTCGTAGCACTCCTTCAAATGTACAGAATGGGCAACTGGTAGTGAAGCGTATTTATTGCCATTATGCAAAAGGACTGCTTTTAAACTTCGTTTTGATGAGTCTATGAACAATCTCCATTCGTTCGCGTCATATTCGATGTTAAACATTTTCACTAAGCCCGGAATGTCTTCGCAATACACTAGATCACGATCTTCAGCAAAATATGGTACAAAGTCTTTTTCTCTGTTGCGATACCAAGAAAATGAAGTGCCAGGAGCAAGCATATTCTTTTCCGATAGTCTTGATCCGAGGAGCTCAGCTGCGTCTTTTGGAAGGTTTAGATCTCTCGTTAAGTCGTTCAGTTCTGATCGTGAAAATAATTGTGTTCCACTTGTACTTGGCTCAAATTCAGCGTCAGGTTGAGATACCTCTTCAACATCACTGTCACTGTCTTCAGCTTGTAATGATTCCAAGTATGGCGGTGATGGCGGTGCAATGTTCTGGTCGCGATGCACAGCGAGTGTTACTGACTGCAATATTGGATATATCAAGTCCTTTTTTGTTTTTGAATTGTAGCCTGTAGTCTTGCAGCAGCAAAAATAACAGTCTTCAGTGTGATTCTGAGGTTCTCTCCATAAAACAGGCGATAGGAGATCAAACGTATTGTTCTTTCCTTTTGACCACTTTCGAAGTTCACGAACGCAGGTGGTACAAACTTTATGTGGGACCCACTGTTTATCTTGATTGGCGATTGATAGGCCAAAATACATATTATAAACGTTCCTTATAAATTCGGTTATGTTATGCTGCTGTTTTCTCAGCATAAATTGCCCACAAATGTAGCAAAAATTATCCGGAGAGTTTAAACACATTCGCGATGACATTTTTCAAGTAAGCGTTACGAATTGCACAGAAGTACTGACTTATTAAAAATAGTGATGGTGCTATTTATACAAAATAATATTAATCTACCCTCATTAACTGTATTCTAACGATTTAAGTTAATTTCTATAAAAAAAGCATTTAGCCTACAAGAAATGAGGTCTTTAGCAAATGACCTAAAAATCCACTAGTTTTTTTGATAATAAGGGTATATCACATACTTAATTAAAAGTTATGTTTAACTACATTTATGAGAACTCATTCATTAATGTCTACTTCAACCATTTAGTGTGTTTTTTGTTCAATAAGATACGATTAAAATAAAATAATTAATAAATTACTAGGAAGGCTTAAGTAATTTAGGCAAAAAAAAGGATGATCTATAACTAAAAATCCTGACGTGATGGAATTTTTTTAATATTTTTCCCGTAATCAGCGCCCCAAAATCTATCCAAATCGCTCATCAAAACTGAAAGGGGAAAACCATTGCAGATCTTTGTAATATTCTACCACATTCACACAACGCCATCTAGCCCCAAATTAAGCAATTATATTTGCTTGTGTTAGAGAAGTCTGTCATACTGAATACCTAGGTAAAATAAAAAAATATCCTTCGTCATTCTACAATATCTCATGCATTCCGAGTCTCGTTATCATCAGTCGAATGAGGGTTTTCTAAAATGGCCCCCACGAGGTGGCAGCACTGAGGCGCAGGCACCTGTCAAAGCGCTATCAATTAACCAATCAACCGCGCGCTTTCCTATTGATTTCAAACTGTAAATTAATTTTGAATTTTTGTGAATGGAAGACCATTCACCTAAATTTGATATTGAGATTTTTTTTTGGGATCGGCGATAAACGGCGTCTCAGGCCGATACGCGCCAATGCTAGCGGAAGACCTTCATTTTCCTCGCTATAACTAATCTTTTTATTTTCTTAAGTTAGAAAGAAAAAAGAAAAAAGAAAATAGTTTATTATTTTTACTTACGGGTGACGCACACAATAAAGAATAATAAAAAAAAAATCACAGTTACAATATAATATAAACAAAAACAAAACTGACAAAACAAAAGCCAATAACATGGACTTGCACACAAGCTCGCGTGCAGATGTGCGTGACGTCCACGCGAAAAACACTGTTAAACTTGTCTTGAAAACCATAAAATAAATGTATTTTAAAATTATTTTAATAATGTGTTTTTTTTCTAATTACAGGAAAGCGTGATATTAAAATACTTCACAACAAAAACTGATTTGGAACCTCTAGCAGAAAACTGTACAAAAGTATACGTTTGGCACACACGTACTCAGAAACCATTCCTATACTCTAAAAAATCGAAATTGAAGACTCCACTCATACCGGACGACCACATCGAAGTGTGATTCACGGTAGTAGTGCATTGGTATTAATATACTAGGGAAACTTCTCCTGATAGAACAAATATCGCAATGTATTGAACATTGACAGATTAGATCATATGCTCTTTACAACATTAATCTTTTACACTCCTCTATATTTAAGTAATCGAATACTCAATTGGTGTATACTCGAAAAAGAAACTATAAATTTTATACTTTCTTGTTTTTTGTGAGTTCTGTTGCATATTATCATTATTGGGATATGAACTTTATGTATCATATCTTAGAGTGCAAAATGTCTCAATTTACTAACTTATCTAACTTTTAGAATCATAGGGTTTACTGCATTAATCCATATATTTTTATTAGTAAAATGAATTACAAGTCCACTTATGGCACATACTACATACATACACATTATTTTTATAATTAATAGTTTGTAGATGTAATTTGATTTTAGAATGTATTATTTGTATCTTGTTACTATCGGCGAGTGGAATACAAAGACTTGTCAAGCCTTTTACAAGGTAGACCGACAATTTGACAATTGTAGCGAGCAACCAATCGCGATAGATGAGAACAGCTCACAACAGGTCAAAATTATGATTATTATTATCATTTCATCATTATTAATAAATTCCTGTCGTTTTAATGTGAATTATTTCCATTTACCGTTATTGCAGTGAACTCTAGATCAGATAAAACAAACAAAAATCAGAACAATAACATAATACTTTTTATTTAAAACGAACGTGATAGTGCAATTTTTATTATGTTATATTTCTGCGCGTATTTATAAGTATAATGTTTTGTTAGTTTTTAAGTATAGAAATCAGTAGGGATTACTTTTATTTAACGCATTGTAAAATTTGTAAAGACAGTGTTATTGATATCGGTCACCTGGGTTTATCCATTTGTAATCGGTCGCCGACTGCAGCGACATTGATAGTATTATACTAACTCTTGTCCAACCATTTAAAGTGCTTTTATATAACTTTTTTGTACAAAAATATGCTGTCTACCATAGTTTAAAAAAGATACCGCATTAATATTTATCTATTCTAAATTTAGTTTCCAAAAATAAGGGACAGAAGCTGAATGCGTGAAATGTAAAAGCTGCGCTGTGATTGACTGTTTTAATATCGACATTCGAAAGCACCGAAATTAGCCAATCGTAATGAGGTTTTATATTAGCGAATTCCAGTACGACTTGTGTGCATATGCTGCCCTGTATGCGGCATCTATTAGGAGGTTTATCTGTGCTATATGCTCTGTGCTATCGTCGATAGACATTTGAGATTATGAGGCTCCTTTCGTCACAAGAATCATAATAAAATAAATATTTGTATTATACGCTATTCCATTGCGTTCAGTATTATTAATTAATCGCTAATCAATTGGAACTATATTCACAAAATGATCCTAGAGATAATGCTAGATTTTATTTAAGTTTCTACTTATTATATTTTGTAAACTTCCAGTAAAACTAGTCCTACATTTTTTGTTATTGTATGGTAGTGGGGATGATATGTGTAATTAGGTTTTTTTTTAAATAGAAGTTATTCAAAGTTAATGAAATATGTTCTATACAGCAAACTATACATCATTTTAACCGTAAGGCGTATAATTTTCACTCTCTGTCGAAATAAGGCATGTAATTAAGTAAATACAACTCTTACAAAAAGTTTTTTATTCTTTAAGGTTATTGGCATTTGTCATATACGTATTTCTTACTCTAAGGCCCTGTTTCTGATAAAGTGACTGATAAAATTGCAACTTAACTGACAGATAGTGCTCAAAAATCAGTGCCACAGGTGCCTGATAACCTGAATTAACAGACTCTGTTAATTTAAAAGCTAGATGAAGTGGTTGATATTTCTTTATCTGTCGGATAACATTTTTTTAAAATAACCTCGCGTTAACGATGCAATATTTTGTTAACTTTCTTTGTGGTAACAGTAATTTCAGTAAAGTATGGATCTTTTTGAATTTTTAGAAGATGATTTTGACGATTTCTATGACCGCAAGGCCTAATCAAACCTGAGCGGTATTCGCTACCGCCTGCGGTAGAGAAATCCGAGTGGGTATGCGGTAATACTACTGTTCACACCGCAGCGGGTTTTTCGCCAGTTTGAGTGGGTATGCCGTGGCATTTCATACTAAATGCCTGAGTGAAATCCGCGGTTATTACCTCTACCAATAGCAACAGTGAATACCGAATGAATAAGCCTTAACAGGTTCACGCAAACGTCGTGTAATTAGAACTCGAATAGATCATTTTGCTAAATATGATAATGAAGAGTTTAGGATTAGGTTTTGTTTAATGAAATTGGCAGCGATCTATGTACTTACTATCTTATATAGAAGAGGCAATAAAAAGTATATAATTAACCATTTTTCATATACATAATATAGTAGGTATAGATATATTATACTTAAGCATTTTCCAAACAAATTTTTATGTGTTTTTGTATACAATTTACTCCGATTTCATAACATTTTGACACGATACAACGCGTCATTAGAATTGCTGTTAAATATTTTGAATTTTCTCCATAGAAAATTGCAATGTTTTGATATCAACTACGCTAGCGCCATTTTAAAAATTGCCAACCCCATTCAGAAGTAAATTTCATATTCAAACAGCCTAAATATAAACGTAGCGTTGCCGTTCCGACCTCCTGTTGATAACGATCTGCTAGTTACTTTGTTAGAGACTTGAGTGATGAAACATTTTATTTTTGATATAATAATAATTATCAAACAGTTTAGCAGCTAGTGGTGAAACAGGGCCTAAGGTTACGTTATAAGAAGGCTAGCCTGAGATCAAACGATCAACTATTTAAAATACTAAGCCACAATTATAAGTCTTTATATACATTGGAAATTAGATAATACTCTCAAATATGACTTCATAAAATAACTTCTATTTAAAAAATGTTATAAATATATCTAATTTCCACCCTGTTCTTTCTGCAATGGTCGACTTATTAATAGAACAATTTTTATCTACATAGTTTTATTCATAACGTCATAATACGATTTAGGTTTTATTAATTTATTTTTTATAGATTAAATGTATTTGTAGACTATTTTTAAAATGTATTTTTCTATCAAATGACGGCCATCTTGCAACACTGCTGCCATCTAGTTTTAGGTCGCGGGAACTTCAATTTAAGTTATCTGTTTTATAAAAATGTCAATATTTTGTTTTTATTATTTTTTACTTTTTGTAACGCCTTAAGATAATTACGTTTGCATATCATGCACTAGATTTTCAGTAATAGTCGATAAGTAAAAAAAAAACAACTGACTTTTCTTGGTCAGCCTTCAAAATGTAAGACTTCTAACTGACGTCTATTTTTCACTAGTTTTTGTTTATCTATTTTGAAAACTACTTGAAATAGATAAGCTAAAACAGTCAAAAATCTTTTTCATTATTTTATTGAAATTTATTATATTTTAATACTCTGTGAATATTGGTGTAATCTTAAAGGCAGTAATAACTGTTCTATACTCTTAATTTAAGTATATATTTCATTAAATTTTCGTACTCATGTAAAATGATATCCAGTGTAAATCTCGCGAAGCATGACATTTTGGGAACACTAGCCAGTGTGAGGTATAATTGACTGTATGCTATAGATTTTCTATACGTGAAATATATAGGACGTTATAAACTTCTAAGAGACTACTTTATGTATCTCTCTTGCCTCGACTAATCGGACTTTGAGTTTCGCTCAAAACAGGAAAAATGGCAGAATGTTTGTTCCTATGACATTTTAAATTAAATAATCCATGCAAAATTATGAAGGCAATGTTTTTAATTAATGTGATTAGTGAAGGCTATAACAATATTGTCTAGGTAATGTTACATTTATTGGTGGCTAAGATTTTTATAGCTTGGCTCTTGGAAATTTTCCAGAGTACCAATGTGTGAGGTCTACTAGTGGTAGTACGCAGTTACTTACCACGTGTGTGTACATTTTCGTGGTGTATATATCATTTCTACTCAATACCCTGTTAGACATAGTAATTTTTATACTAGATAGCTCTTAAATTTAGATGTAATATTATGCATAATAATATGGTAGTCTTTTATAAACTGCTCAATTCTTCTAATCGGTCTAATACTCTATTCATTTTAGTATAGTGATATAATTTGTACTTATATATTTATTTCGGAATAAATTCTATTTAATTGTCATGAAATTTTAATTTTGCTAATGTTAAATGTGTGATTATGATAATATAACACTATAAAATATTACTCGAAAGCCTTATTCTCAACCGTCGACAATAGATTTGCGAGATCGGAAAAAAATTACGCATCGCAAACTTACTATATTCATAAACGTGATATCTAAAACTAACAGTTCTATTTGAAACGAAGACCAAAAAAGTTTTTCGAATCTATTGGAACGGCAATCAGCATTTGTATTGGTTGTCAAATACGAACGGTTGAGAATAAGGGTCCTGATTACTCAAAACTGTAACTATACTTGTCTTGTAGTTTCATATTGAGAAGGTTATTGCCAAAAAACTTGTTACACTCTAATCAACTAATCTGATCAACTATTCTATTTCCTAACGGCTCAACTATTTGGTTGTTCGATTAGGAAATAATATGGTTATCTATGTTTGTTTCTAAATATGTTAGTGAGTCAAAGAGAGACTGACTTGGTGGTTTGGCACATAAACAAAACAAATGAACGTCACCAAAATAAATGACTATCGGAAAATGATCAGATATCGATAGTGCTTATAAAAAATAGGTGCAAGCGATTTTTGACCTTATTGACAGATTTCAGACTACGTTATTTTTTCAATTCATAGCAGCTAAAACTTAAAAACCGCCTAATTTGAAAGTGTCAATAAGGTCGAAAATTGCTGGCGCCTTTTTTTTAAAAGCACTATCGATGTCGATCATTCGCCGATAGTCTTCTTTTGACGGCGTTCACTTGTTTTGTAAGCGCTCATTTATGTTAAAGAAATTTGAAATGATGAACAAGTCTTTAAAAATTGATAAGGGCTCTAGACAGCAGCTTTGTTTTCTCTTTGGAGCATCAGTGGCACAAATTTTAATACTATACTCGTACAATAGCATTTATAGTTGTTCCGTTTGAAATTTTATATGAATCTCTATATTAGCCATATGGTTTACTTAATTAGTTGGTGGTAAATCACGTACTGAGTTCAATCGGAACAACTAGTTGATCAGTTTAGTTTGTCAGTGTGGAATAAGTGGCCAAAATACATGAAGGGACGTAGACTGCACTAACTTAAGCGTAGTTAGGCACTTGTTCATTCTTTCAAAGTTGTTGAATCTGTACTGTAAAAAATAATATCAAGGTGTTTACAATTCGAGACTAAACCATATTCCTGACATACTACAAATATACCTAGGATATAAAATTATACATATTATCTGTTCTTTATCAAGTACCTAAGTACCGATTGTCACGGGTTGATATATCGAGCATTTAAATCAAATCACGATGGCAATAATATAATACAAAAATATATAGAATTAATTATAATACCTTTATTCTTAAGTATAAATTAATTTCTCAATAGACGTATTCTAATATAATTTGTAGTGTTAGTGCGATTCAAACTAGAAACTCTTATGTGATGAATTTTTAGAATTCTATTTCTATAATTTTGTAAATATTTCATATTTTATTTTAAAGTATGAGAATAAAAAGTGCAACGAATATGGTGTTTTGATTTGTCGACAACTCTGGACGCATGACGTAAGTGCATGACATAACCTATAGGTAAAACACCTATAATACAACAGCATTGAGATTTATTTTCTCAAAGCTTGTCTAATGCAGTTACGTTGTCTTAAGCGGAAACATAACTGTACTACGCATAAAGGAACGTAGATTTGGATTACGCAACCACATCCTTTTGCCGCGTTTCATTCATCTACTACCTATACTGCCTATACTGCCGTATAGGTATGGAGACAAATTATACTTTGATGTACCTAAGCACCATCATACAGGCTCATTAACTGTTAGGAGTTTTCCCACGGTATTCATTGATGGTAGGTAGTAGATGAATGAAATTTTTTTCTTGTTTGCATTGCATACCCTAAGTTTGCATTACCTGTTTAATATTTAATTTTGTGAACAGAGGGCCTAGTGCGAGTTTGTTTTACGATAACGCGATCGACACGTTTATGACGTTCGGTGCTCTGATTGGCCCGCTCCAAGCTCTTAACCAATCAGAGAGCCAAACGCAGTAAACGTTTCGTTCGCGTTAACGTAAAAACAACTCGCAATCGGCACCCAGGTAATGCAAATTTAGGGTACGTACCAATTCATTAGTCTGTATACTTGGAAGGTTTATGTTTATGGTATAAAAAGACTTAATAGTTTTAGTTACTTACAACTCAGCAGAATAAAATACATTTCACTGCGAAAGCTAATTTAAAAAAACGGCTAAAATTTTGCAACTACCCATCGTATGTTGCTGAATAAATACGGTAGATACCTACGTTATGAAAAATAAATATACCTATATATTCTTGCTCCGTATACCTGGATAGCTAAAGGACCCGTCTAATCAAGTTCCGGAATAACAAAACTTTAAAATTCAATTTACTCGATAATCAAAGGAGGCTTGTAATGCAAAATGTTTTCGTCATGCGTCTGACTTAAAAACTTTGAGTGATAAGTTTTCTTCACATTTACTTGAGGGGTGAATTTGAATGAATCCGTTATAATAATAAGGTACAACGAAAGCACTCGAGTGTTTGTTTGTTTACTTTTGTATTGTCGTAAAGAAAGTTTTCAGGTAAATGGGTCCTTAAAATCTCTTTACAATTTGGACTGCTATTCCGAAATCACGAAGGTATGTATTCACAATACTTAGGTGGTACGTAGGTATAGAGACGCGTAAAATTTACATCTTTCCCCAGTTATCATAATATTGTTACAAAGAAGAGTTATAAAGCTCGCAGAGCTAACTGAAGTTTCGAAGAGCCAGACAACAGAAAAAGTTGTTGGAGCTGAAAAACTGAATAGCTTCCACGAACCGAAAGACACAGCGTCGGCAGCCATTTCTCAAGATGGACCGATGACCTGGTATGTTTTTATTATTCAAAAGTAACGAAATAATAGATAATAATTAAAACGTTTTGATGACCTACGAATCCTAATTAATAGATGAAAGTAAAAACACATTAATTAGGTAGGTTTTAGTAGCACAGCGCATGCAACTCCTTTGCTCTAGGTTGCGCTGTAAGATTCGATCAAGAGACAAAATTTATATAGGTATTAGGTATTATTATTTATTTAAGTAATCCTATTCCTCAGCTGGTGTGTTTTTATTTGAAGTATGTAGTCTTTTTTATCCACTCACGTGCCCGCGCTTCGAAAAAAACACTTGCATAGTGCTCACGAAAAAATGTCATCGGGCGCCGGCGCGCATGACCGTAATAAAACTTAATTTACGATCGTTTCAAGAGGTTATCCGTAAAACTAATGACTGATTTGAATAGTTAAAGGAATAAATCATTTATTTTAAGTAGTTTCTGAGAATACCACTTAATATAATAATTTGTAAAAATGCAGGAAGTTAAAACACAAGTTGAACTGAGAAGTTATTAAGAAAAAATTTGTTTTTTACGTAATCTAAATCGATAACATATATGTTATATGTATGTTTTTTTTGTGATAATTATGACAAATATTAATTAAACTTTCCACCTATTTTTTATTACGTACATAACTTAAATAAAATAGGTTAAAATAAATGTTGAATACGGCCACTATTTTCCCAAACACCGCATTCCGATATTAAACATTACGCAATCTTCATGCTTATTCTATGGCAAATATAGTACCCGTAGGACAAAAATATATACTGGGTTAAAACGGTGCATTTCTTGGCATAAGGATTCAGTAAAAACATATATTACTTTTTAGAAAAATATTATTGTGATAATAAAAAAACAAAAACGCACCCAATTGTTCTAGCACAATAGTGACATCTTTGTAAACAGATTTTGAGCAACCAGAGTTATTCATATCTTTGAAAAATATAGTTAATACAAAGAACACATTCCCTAGTTAGTAACAACATGCTTATTATGACAATAATTAATTATATTTTTTATAAATTATTAAAAACAACTACGTTCAGAAAACCAAAATTTCGCTCCTTACACTTCTGGTGTCCTTGAACGCGCGGCGCGGAGAGCAATATGGCTGCCATCTAAGGGCCACCTACACACTAGACTCTACTAACTAACACTATTATTTTGCAAATTAGCGTAACAGAATGTTTAAGTAATCGGATTTAATAAAACATATTGTTTGTAAAAAAATATTTATTAAGTAATACATTTTCTACTTAAAAATATTATTTAATAGTAAAACGACATTATTTATAGAAATAATATTGTAATGGATTTATATCTGAATAAACAATTATTATTATTATTATTATTATTAATATATTATTATTACTTATTATAGTAGGTACCTACTATAATAAGTAATAATATTACTTATTATAGTAGGTACCTACTATAATAAGTAATAATAATAATTACCTACATACTTACGATTAAACATAGTTGTAGGTACGTATTATATACTAAAATATTTAATTTGAATTAACATTTTTTTTAAAAATTAAGACCACCTTATATAAAAAACTAAGTAGTAGGATAGCAGTCCGTAAACAGAGGCAATTAAAAATCAATAATAATACATAAAAATAAACTGTAAAATGAATTAAGCTTAAATCATCTTATCTTAAAATGATTTAAGAAGATAAATATAAAGATTTGAAGGGTAATAATTATACTCGTAATAAAATAAAACTCACTATTAAAATTAATAAAATAAAACATACAAATTAAATATAACATTCACCTTATCATTCTACCGTGTGAGATTCCTCGAAAACTAGTTGCAAACAGAGCGCCACATGGCACTGTTTGCAAATATATTTTGCGACTTTTCTTACACCAAACGCACCCGGCGTTTTTGGTTTTGCCTTCTCCAATAAAATGGTAAGCATTCCCTTGGCTTCCATTTTCTTGCAAAGGATAGTTAAAATAAGATACGTGTCTTTTTTTCAAAAAAGTATATATAATAATAAAGTGCATATAATTTACATGATTTCCCTGCAGCTGCAGTTAGAAGGTGGTGAGGTAATTGGCGTACCTTCTTACAACCGATAGTCGACTCGAATTGGCGAATATTTTCTAAAACAATGACATTACTTAAGTGAAATCATTCAAATTTTTATGATATTAAATAGGTAGTAAAATATTTCTTACCGAGACCGCTTACTGGGAGGCGCATCTGGTAGAAGTGAGCGCTGAATTTCTTTTTGGCGTTTCCATTTTCCCCGCCTCCCTACCCGTCGCCTAGGTTGGCCCCTACTTTGTCCTTTCTTTTGTTGTCTATTACTGAAAATAACATAAAAATAAGCAAACCAAAATAATATATGTATACGCTTACTAGAACTGATCACCATTTAATTGGCACCCATCAATAAATAACACAATCACCAACCATCATTAACCCATATTCTACTCAACTCACCTAATCTCAAATAATTATGTTATCCTAAATAAAAAAATTAAACAAAAACATAAAAATGGAACGACGCTAAAACGGTTTAAGAATGAAATATGATACTATATAACAAAACAAGTATCATGAAAGAAGCATGACCCAGTTGCCTTTAAGTCATCGTAAAAAAACTTAAAACAAATAAAAAAATAAGTTTGTAGAGGGCCTTATACTATACAAAACTAAAGTGCTTCTGGTAACCACAGCGACACACATGAACTATAGGTTTGTTTACTTACGAGTACGCGTCCTAATTTGCTCATCCTATGTAAAAACATAAGGATTTCTCTATAATATTATGTTTTAATTAAATATTAATAACTATATTATAACATTTCATACAAAAAAATCTATTTTATTTAATAATATTACGATTAAGCCGCTTCAAAACTGTCACTCGTGATCAGAACTAGCGTATAATAATTTGGAAATATTTTGTTTTATATAAATTTACCAATATCGTTTTATATTAATGTAAAATTAAATAGAGCAATAAACAGAGATTATTTTGATGTATTTCACTTACAAAAATATAAAGTACAAAGTACTTACGGCATTTTTCCAAATATAGGTCACGACGAAATCAATGGCGTCCAAACACCAAACTTTAAAACACTTGTCATAAAAAATGTGCCCACAGATAACGTTCAAATTCACACTCACGGCGTTGCCTAACTAACGAACTTTAAATTAACCATACTTTGGTCCACAGAACGATACTTAAAATCTACATAGAGCCGAAAAACGGAACGCAATCCTCTTGGTAGCCACAGTTACCACAAGCAATACAAGCGAAATTCGCTTGGTAACAATAGCTACCAAAAGCACGTGAGTGGTTATATTAGCCTACCAAAGTGACTCTATTTTGCCTGATGGTAACCAGTAAGCAGAATCCAGAAATGGTGGCCACCATTCCAAAAGCCATCGTTTCAAACTATTGTATGGTGGCCTCTATGGCGATTGGGAATAGGGTAAATGAAGATAATGGGGAAATTGACTAAAGTTGGCTCCCGGCGCTTTCGCTTACTTTTTTAGTTATTTTTATTACCTACGCTAATCATTGAATGTACTAAATCCTTCAACAATCTTTTAGCGACTTATCAACAATCGTAAACACGTTATAATAAGCTAAATTTACTCAATTGGGGGAGGCCTATGTCCAGCAGTGGACGTCTTTTGGCTGATATGATGATGATGATGACTCTCGTATTGCAATACTTAAATGATGCTTCTCACTTCACACACCTTCACTGTTCTGAGATGCTTCTATTGAAAATTGCGAAAGTTTAAAAGAAGTTGGAATATTTTTCAAAGAAAACATGGTGCGTCTCGAAACTTGGATAATAACGTTGAAAGTGGAACACTCGTCGCTCTCGTTCGACTGTATGATTTGTATCGCGAGATTTACGAACATGTAGGTAAGTAACTTATGTTTTACGTAGAAATGTCGATAAGTTATGAGATATCTTAAGTTTTCATTTTAACTTTTAAAATAAAAACGCATTAATCTCTCACAAGCAAAAAGCAGTTATTTTGACATAAAACCATATGGTTTTTAATGTCCGGGGTGTCCGTCCAAATGGAATAGTGAGTCTCCGTGGACCTCCT
Organism: Parascotia fuliginaria; assembly: GCA_963082885.1. Classification (NCBI taxonomy): domain Eukaryota; kingdom Metazoa; phylum Arthropoda; class Insecta; order Lepidoptera; family Erebidae; genus Parascotia; species Parascotia fuliginaria. The sequence goes on from OY720186.1 coordinate 10,947,403, forward strand.
AGGAGGACCGGACAGTGGGTTCATGTAGAATGCACTAGGTATTACAATGATTATTAAAATTTGGCAACATTCATGTCTAATATTTCAGGCTCTTTACTTACCTAATATCAAATGAATTTTATCAAAATCGCATCGCATCGAAATCATTGCATTATCAGTATCATTGGTCTGGGTGTATCTAGGTATAATATGTATGTATATACATAAAAAAAAAGTATTTAAGTACTTAAGTATGTATATCCCCATTCTAGAACACATACCACAAGCTTACTTTGGGCACATGAGTAGATAAGCCGTACAAAGACAAAGCTTCATACAACCGCGCGCATCGCTTGCTACTACAAGCATGCGGAGCATGTGTGCGTGACCATTATAGCCTACGTATTCTATCACAGTAGCGTCAGAATGGTCGATCATTGGTCTCATAATGGTTGAAACTTGTCAAAATCAACCAATAAGAAATCAATGATTGACCATTCTGATACTATTATTGGATGAAACTTGTCATAATCAAGCATTATGAGATCAATGATCGACCATTCTGCCACTATTGTGATAGCAGACTTAAGCCCCTGGCCGCTTGACGCGTACGCGGCAAGACTGAAAAAAACCGGTTGACGCTGGCACAGCCAGTTGACAATCTTGTTAATTTTTTTATCGCTTAGGTAATTTTAATTGTTGAAATTATCAATTAATATTTATATTCAATATCAAAGTTTGGTTAATGTTAATGATATTTAATAAGTATGTTTGTTTATTTTAACGCGTTTTAAGTTTAACTTAGTTAACTTCCCTTCATACTTTAACAGTTGTATGAAATTCCCTCAAAGTTTGTTGGTACCTACCTACTTAAAATACAAGAGTAAAAATAAAAAAAAAATTACATTGGCAACGAATTTTTTATAATATTATCAGCTTTAAACAATAAAATATATCAAATTTAGCTACATAAAAAAGGCAAAACGACATTTCTTTTTACTATTTACTATGTTATAATCCTATTCGTTTAGAATTATAATGAATACCTATTGAAATCAGTAGGTAGGTACATAAATAAACTATTTAACAAATGTTTTTCGGATTTGAAAATTCTTTGCGTAACTTCTTTGCGCACAGTTCTCGAAGAAGGTTATAGGCTATGTAACGTCACGCTGTTGGCGACGGGTGCAGAGCAGTAAGCAAAAACGCGGGTGAAACCGCGCCGCGGAAAGCTAGTATCTATATAGGTACCTATGTATTTATTACGTAGTTACACTAATACGTTTCTCTCACAGTACCCCCCCCAAGCATTGAGACAAGATCACATTCCTTTCATAATACAGCTATGTTACAAAATCATACCGTTGTAGATACGTACCTACTCAGTGAATGAGTTATTTCGCCTTGTTGACGGCAGGTACCGTAAAGATTTTTCAGTTAAAATGAAACCTTGCACCGAGATAAGAGGTAGGTAGATAATTAGCTTTACTGAACTTCCTCAGGCGATGAAAACTTGTACAGACTGATAACTTTTTGTAGCACTTGTAACAACTTTATTTAGATTTGTCTACCTATCAGAAAAACTATCGGCAGCGTATATTTTTAAGCAATTTTGGTATTCTGTCTATACTAATTTTTAAAGAAAAATGATTTGATTTTTGTTTGTTTGAATGTTGGGATTTATTATTATTCTTTCACCTTTAGAAAGCTACAAATGAACCCGATACTGACTATATTTTATTATGCTTAACATATTATTTCAGTCATTATCAAAATTTCAATGTGTATGCGCCTATGTAAATTTGAATGATGCAAAACGACTCTATTGCAATGATATAAGTATGCGTTTGTTGTGAGACCGATTAAAACTGTTGATACCGAAGCGAAGCGAGGGCAAAAGTCTAGTTACATAAAAAAACATTATGCAAAGAAAAAAGTATTAAACTTTGTGAGTACCTACATACATATAAAAATGATATAAATTAGTTTATAGGTATCTAGGTACTCACTAAAGGGTGTTCGGCCAAACCTGTGATCAAGGTTTGCCAGCTTTTCATGTCCAGAGCTGTATGCTAGATAATATATATAGGTATAAAAGGAAACCGCCGGCCCTCCGACAGGCTAGAAAACTAGGTACCTAGTACTTATTTTAAAAAGTTCAACAACTTTAGCTACAATTAGTTGCAAGTCTACTAATGTCTCGTAATACATAGAAGTGAGATTAAATGAACCTGAGATAGACTGTATGATAGCTTTCTCAGGGTAGTTTAGCTCTTGGAGGTTGTACAAGATACGTGTCAGTCGCGAACAATAGGCTATTAACAACATAATGGCGAACAAAGGGCCTTTTTCTTAACATAGCTCCAGTATCTGGCAAGAATCATAGCACTGATATCTGAGATTCTGCGTGATTCTGAAGATTTTGAAAATGAAGATCTATTAATCTTATTTTCGGTAGCAAATTATCGCGCTAAGTTTACAATAATTATCGAAGCTTAACAGCTACAGATTAGTGACCACCATTCACCCTTCGTATTAAGGCTTAGTTGATAAATTCCGTTTCGTTTCGTCTCGAGGGCTGTGTGGTTTTCGATCAAGAGTATTGGAACTATCCCATCTCTTCTTACAGGTTTCGTTAAAGGTGACGAGTAGAGTAGGTAAGTACTGTAACGAATAACACTTGCGTATTATAAATTCTTATTGCAGTCATAATTAAATTATAAATATCTACACCTGCCAAGCATGGTGATTATAGCAAAAAATTGGTAACTTGCGCAGATCTTCAATGTAGCTTTTAAAATTCAAATTTTATTTATTTACTCTTAAAATGGTACATTTTTAATAATAAATTATGTGTGGTATTCAATGATATTAGTGCCGGGTTGGGTCTGCAGCTTGTACCTACTAGGTGCGAGATCCGTGTTACAAATCACAGGCCTCCTATAAAAATAGTGTCTACTTTAGAAAAGGTCTTAAGGCCTGCTGTTTTATATTCTCTTTATCAGTTTGTTTCTCCTCAACCAATGCTTGTACAATAGGTTTAACTTACTAAGAAAAACTGAAAAAAAAAAATAAACGTCACGTTTACCCGCCACTTCAACTCTCTACGCAGTGTCTTTTGTATTCACTAAACATTTGTACAATCGTCTGAACATTTCGGTTGTCTAAACCTTGATTGTTGTAGAGGGGCGAGCACCATTTATCTTAATAAGGGACGTTGATTGTCAGTGTGGCGTGTCAGCCTGTCCCTTCGAGCTTACGTATTGACAAACAAAAGAAAGAATCACGCTAAATCTTTTGGGATTTATTTTTATTTTCTCTCTGAATAAATCTTTGTGCGAGTTTTGTTATTTTTAATGGACAGCCTTGTATATAATAAAACAACGTAAGTAGTATCCTGTCTTTTCTTTTATTTACAAATAAGTTCTGCCAGCAATACTATTTCGTAAAATTAATAAGCTCCACTTACACTTACACACACCTTGCCATCTATTATTATTATATTACTACTTATTTGAACCTAAAGCTAGGCTCGAAGCGGATATTTTTTCGCAGAAAATGAAATGCTATTCAACCATAACTTACAGCTTTTCAGTTGACACTACAGTTTAGCGTATTACCACTATGCCAACAATACAGCTAAAATATTTGTAAAGTCTAGTTAGTCCGATAGTTAGTTTTCCCAATCTTTAGTAGGTACCTACTCACGATGCATTAGCCATTGCGGCTATCGTCGCATCGATTTCCCCAGTCTAGTAATTAATTCTGGACAGGGAATGCATACATTACCATATATTTAATTTAATCCGGTAGGTATATATTAACTTATCCGCTGAATAGCCACTTGGTCTCATACAAAGATTACATTTTATAAAATAAATTAAATTTTTATTAGAATGGGTATAGGTACTTAGCTAGGTTAGCAGTTTTCTCAAAACACTTGTAATCCTTTCTTTAACTGTTTTTCCCTTAGACCTCAGGCTTTTCTGCAAATTTCTTCGAATGAGTTGTGTAGGTACGTTAATCATAATGTAATGTCAAGAAATCGAACCACATTGCACCATTGACATTCGCCGACGAATATTATTACTCCTAATCGTATTCCTACCGTTTGGCGTCTTCGATGGAATTCACTCACACAAAGCCAAATACCTAGGTCTGTGACAGAAAGTGTAGTTATTCGATGTAAATATCGTCATAACCTAATTTATCAGGATCATGAGCCTAGGCTCTTCATTTTCATTTTTTCAGATAGTGTGTTATAAAATATACTTTATTAGACATCCTCTACGGTCGCAGAGATCTTGAGTTCAACGGATTGGATACAATAGTTTTGAATATTCTGCTGATATGTTCTCAGTATTAGCCAGTAGTCTGTATTAAGATAGGCAATAAGCCCGACACTGTTACATAATGCCCACCTAACGGAGCTGGCAAAATTTTGATGTACTACATTGATGGTTTATACCAAAATTTCGCCAGCTTTGTTACGAAAAACAGGCGTGATGTTATTATTAAATAAAATATTAAACTCTGAAACAATAGATGCTATAAATTTTACCACACAAGCTACCCTCGTTACGTAGCAGACGTGAGTCTTCATATCTCTGCATAAACGTCCACTGAAGCGGCGACAAATTATGAAACTAAATTCCATATTCCGAGTTAAAATATTGTGTTTCTGCATACGTTTTGAATTATTAGCGTCATCTGCAATGTTACTTGATATAAATTGCGACGTGGAAAGCATTTCACAGATCCAAGGCAACTGTAATTAACGAATTGTTTACCCTTTTCGTATAACCAACATTGTGTTAATTGTGTCCTGAATTTATATCAATGAAGATTTAAGAAATGTTTTTTATTATCGTGGTCAAAATCAAATCAAAAATCGAGTGGTTAGTGATTAACCTAGTGACAGGATTTGTTCAGGTCGCTCATTAGATTATAGATGCATCCGACTTGACTGTTATTTAACATTGTAACAACTTGGACCGACCTTTAACGAGCCCTCCAAAGCACGGAGACGCTCAGATCAAATACCCATAGTCTGTGGAGCAGCTATGCAGCTAAACTAAGTACCTACCTAGATGATCAGTTACCTATATAACAATATAACTTGCGCAAGTCATGATAGTCTAGAAATTAGAGCACGGTCTACGTCTTGTGTGGTAAGGTTTTGGATTCCAACAAGTATCAATGTTAGGTACCTACTAGGTAGGTACAGTAAATTAAAATACCGTGATGGAACCATTACATTATGAACAAATGTAGTTTCTATTCTGATATGACGTTATATATATAAAAATAGTAGGTACCAAATTTTAAATTATGAAATGAATTTTTAGTTTGCATTTTTTAAATCTCTGTAAATACATGTGAATTCAAAATGGCAATAATAAAATAGCTACATTAAAAATTGAATAAAATCCTTTTACGCAGATATCGGTTACTACCCAATAAATTCTCCAATCGGCAAATTTCAATAGTACTCTCGCAACTGAATTAGCATACAAATTAATTTCTATTATTATATACCTTCCTGTATTGGCGTCCACGTAGCTTCATAGATAAGGAACAAATTTCATGGCTCGTTGGTGCGAAGCTAACTGTATTCCTAATTATTTTGGATATTGATTGGCACCTAATTGAATCGGATTTTCATAATTTTTGAATTAAAACTCAAAACTAATTTTCGTAATTATTTTGTTAATGGTGTGTTTGTTTATATTTGGTAAATATTTTGCGTTTTAGATCTTTTAGCTTTTAACATTAAATATCAAGAAAGATTTCGGAAAATACTGAGTTGGGAAGTCTGTCACAAGTTGTACCTCTGAACAAAGATCAAGAAGTTGCACTGATGTTTTAGCAAAGGTGGTGGAATACTGATGAATGAGAGCGGCTCACGACTGGTTTAAATAGAGATTATTGGGTCTGGTATATATCTAGCCGTAGTGGATGTCTTTGCGTAATGACTTAATGACATGTCGTTCAAAATTTCCGTTATTTTTCAACCAGTTGCTGACTGACACACCACATCACACGAGTTAAAATCACATTTTTACATATCTAATTCTCTATGGTAATTTGAACACATCCCCTTTAATTTCACTACTCATATTTGCACATAGGTAGGTATAACTGCCTTTTGAGTTACAAATTTATTTTGAAATAACCTGCGCACATCATGTTTTCACAAACAATAACACTCACAAACTAATCAAATTCCCACTAAAATCCCAATGCATAATTCTACTAACCCATTTGGATAGTTTGAACATTTTACTATGCAAAACGCATTCCATGGACTCGCCTTCATCCATAGGTACTAATATATATATAGCAGAAGATTCTGTTTGTTTGTTCGAATGCGCTCATCTCTGGAACTACTAGTCGGATTTGAATAATTCTTTTTGCGTTTGATAGCCCAGGTCAATAGGTTATAGGCTATGTAACATCACGCTACTGGCGACACGAGCAGAGCAGAAATTAAAGATGTAACTTAACGCGGGTGAAACCGCGCCGCGGGAAGCTAGTAATTTATACAGATCATTCGGTGGTCGGCATTGCATTTAGTATGCAAGTCACATAACATCTGCAATCGAATTGCCAGCGAGCCACCCTAATCATTTCTCTTGTTCGCGCAATAATATCACAATTTCATTCGTTAGTCTGTTTAGGTGGACATTTAAAAAACGGAAGCCTCACATAGCTAGATAATAAATCTTATTTACTCTATCTTAAAATACAATATTATATAAGTACGCGGTACCTACTAGCCGCCGCGAATCTGGTGAATTGAGAATCTGGTAAACTGCTCCTGAGCCGCCAAAAGAGAACAAACATTTCTAATTGAAAAATGGTTACAAAATCACTTTATCCAAGTTTATCTAACAATGCTTAGAGTTTTATAATTAAAAATTATATCTTCGGGGCTGTGATATTTAACTATAGGTATATTAAATCTCGTTCAAGGTATTATGACATGATATTGGGATCAGACCTTAAACTATGAAAACTATCTATTACAAACTGACCCCAAAACATTAACTTGTAGCCTCTTAACGTTTTTATCGAGTAGGTAATACGTTCTCCTTTAACCGCCTCATTTCCAAACTATAAAACATATAACACAGTGCTATTTCCGCATGGATCCATTTCTCGGAATGAGGGTCCTATATATATAAATTTTGTATGTACGTCTGTTTATCTTTCCGGGATATGCCGACTGTGAATAGATTAGGATAGTTGAGGTTCCATTAGATTAGTTTGTGTTGTCATTAACTAATTATGCAGTAACAGTTATTGGTACACGTTTGTTTTATATTTGGTCGGTAGCGAGGTATTAACGTGTCATGACAAATTGAGCTAAATTAAATCGTAGGTCGGATAGAATGCTATTGAGTTTAGAATACACAAATAAGAAAAATTATAAACTAATACATATCTTATATAAACTAAAACTAATTAACCTGAATTATTTTGGCGTCATATTTCGCTGCGCGGTGTTGTGTAGCCCTCCACGAAAACGTCGATATACAACACCTTTCGGCCAAAACTCTTGTTGAAAACAAGTAAATATTGCGTGGGCACCCGAACCACGAACGATTTAAAATTCGTGTTGTGACGCGACTCCAACCTCTCGACTCTTAGAGTGCAATTGGTTTTGGTTTGCACGTACTGTACGATCTCCTCTTCTTTCGTACTGTGGTGTAGCCGAGACAAGTACAGCAACGGTGTTGGGACTGCGGGACGTAGTAACATATTAGGTCCTGCTAGCCCGGTACCGCACTGGTTACGACAAGTGGGCTTCCTCTTCTTTTACTCCACCTTTATGAAGGCCTTGTCGCACTTGCCCATCTCTTGAGCCCTCTGTTCTATGATATGATGTTATATCTTTAAGCAGCCTGGTGACGTCGACGTGGTCGAACGTGACTGGAGGTAGCTTGTGCAGCTCCTTTGCCACGAAAGCTGGCACGTCGTCCGGGTCGGTCACTTTCAAGAGAGTGACGATGTCCTGGATACTATTCTCGGTGCCGTTACTATGACGAGACGGCATTTGGTCGAGCTTACCCACACCTCATACAGCAACTTCTTGCTGCTGCTGATATCTTCTTCCTTAAAGTTGGACTTGCAGATCTGCAGAATGCTGACCTCGCCCATAGTATCGATGGCATGTTGAATGAATGCCAACAATTCGTTAGCTATGAGTTCTTGTGAACTCATAGCGAGTATCGGGTAGCGGCGTTCGCCGCACGACGCGTGAATTAATTAATTGTTAATAAGGCAATGCCCATAAATATACGGATTCCTAAACCACTTTCTTAGAAGCACAAAAGATCCTAAAGGGTCTAAGTGCTTTAGCCATATAAGTTTCAAAAGGTAGATAAAATAAGATACGTTATCTATGTTGTGTTGGTGCCACGGTGGTGGTCCGGTCCCGTCCTCGAGGAGTAGCTGGAGAGAGGGCACGGCGTCCTCACGTTACGGCTGACACAGGTACTCACCGGTCACGGGTGCTTCCGCACGTACCTGTGTCTCATAGCCAATCTCCCATTGCGGGGTCTGCCCACGTGACACGGCGCTCCACACCACCAGCCGGACCAGCGCTGCGACCTAGTTGCGGCGCTCGCGACGGCCCAGCTCTCGCTGCCGACCGTGGTTCTGTTCATGATCCGCAGCGAGAGGGCTTGGCAGGGAGTCGCTTCTTTTTGCGAGGAGGTGATGCTCGCCAAGGAGGCGGCCGAGCGGGAGAGGGAGCTGACCACCTTGCTCCCCACCCGTCGCGCACGCACCGGACGTTGCCGTGGGGCGCTCTGGGATCTCCAGCCACCGTAGGAGGATGCCGCTCGTACAGCACAGGCCCGAGAAGGCGGTGTACGTGTTTCACGAACGCCTCTCGATGGAGGAAGGGGGGCGAGGCCCCCCAAATCAGACGGGGCCCGCCGTTGAGCGGGCCGTGGCCCGTCGGGGTCGCAGATGAATGCGCGAGCGTCTCCCGTGACCCCAACACTCTGGCCGTCTGGAGGAACACCGTGGGTTTTAGTCGGTATGCCGGCCGCTTTCGCATCGTGGCCGGAGAGTCCGACATAACCCCCGCCTCGCCCAGGCGTACCCATGTAGGCGTAATGCGTTTCGCACGAAAAACCCTCACGTTTGACTCAAGATAATTAAAAAAAAAAACACCGACTTCAAACTGGAAACTAATATATAGTAATTCGTATTTTGATTTAGTTAATCAGAAATGATTAAATAAGTATTTTATAAATTTGCAATCGGTGCCTACTTCTACTATTCTATTAGTTGTCACTTCCTTTTCTATCATGACGCCCTTCATCCATCTTTACTATCTACATCTCTGTTATTTCAATGCGTACCTCTTAAGTAAGTACCTATTTGTATAAAATTAAACTTTTATTTTGCATACTTTTTATTATTGAAACAGAAATTACAAAGCTCTTTTCTCTATAGAAGAGATTCAGTCCTGTTCAACTAAAAAGGTCCTTTGTGACTTAAAATTACAGCTTACATAAATAACTTATTTGTTACTCCTAGTTTTCCTGCAAAACCAACATCAAAGTACTTTTACATGAGTCTCAAGAGACGAGAGATACAAAAAATATGTATCATTTACCTACTTGTATTTTACTACAAAATGTCGCTATTTGTAGCAATATGCAATTTAATATGTAGGCATATCTAACTCTTATTTTTAACTAACAAAAATTACGACTACGAAAATGTCATACGAATTACGAAAATGTCATATCTCTTATAAGATCAACGTAAGAATATTACTTTTCATGCTTATGTGTTTCATTCGGTGAGTGAGAGCGCCGGCAGCTCAAACATCCCCTCTGGTCTCTTCCTTTTCCCTTTTCCTTCCTCATCCCCTTTTCTGTGGTCAGCAACCGCTTGGTTGTTTTATAGGCATTATTTCTACTGCCAAAACACAGTTATCTCTGTAGGTTACGGTTACCACTTACCATCAGGTAGGCTGTATGCTTGTTTGCCACCAAAGTTGTATAATAAAAAAAAAAATTAACAAACACATTTTGAATAAACAATATAATATAATTGCAAAAAATATATTTTCTAGTAATAAGTTTCCTATGTAGGTAACTGAATACCGTGTACTTGTTAACCACATAAAATATTCAACTGTGAAAAGGGTACAAGCTCTGGGGAGCTGTAATTTAAATAAATATTATTTCACCACATATTTTATGTATATGCGCTATGTCGTAGCTTCGTTAAATGTTTACTGTTACATTTTGAAATCTATTTTTAATACTGGCAACTTTTTGTACTTACTTAAAATTATTTGCTTTTATTTTAAATAAAAGATAAATATTAATAATAAACATAGCTCATTTAAATGTATTGTAGTATTCTCTTTGAAATAAGTATAATTATTTACAAGACAGAATTTTTCGTTTGAGCAATTTGATTCATGACAGTGTAAAGCAAGGCATGCATACACTTCAATTAGTGCCTGTTTAGTGTTGTGTTGGAACCTACGTGTAAAGGTGCAATGTGCTCTAATGATCACTTTATACTACCATGCATCGTAACGGTAGCGGTATCAAGTGAAAAAGTATACAAATAATCAAAGAGAAAATGCTATAGATACCTAATTGCAGCCGATCGCACGATCTCTTTCTACTCTTTTTGAGCAAAATGTTCACTTGTAAATTAACGCTAATACTAGATATCTATGAAGAGGTTTATACTAGGCGCAGACGTGTGCTATGAAGCGGCCCAGCTCACGTATCGAACATTAGTCCCGGACTCGCACCAACTCACTAATGGCTCCAAACGTACGTGCTCCGTCATGTATTCATAGTTCATGTATAAAATGTATTAAAGTTAAACTTTTGAAAAATTTTACATTACTTATTTTATATAATATGCATCTATAATCTATAATGATTACTTCTTCAAAGGGAACTATCTACGTTATCTACGTTAATCGTGATACGTCTTATAAAAACTAAATGTACCAAATTCAATGTTACAATTACAGGTCAGATTAGTTTATACTTTTCAGTAGTATATTTGCCTTTCAATATTTATGTTATTTTTACAGGATTAAAGTTTATCAAGGATTTGAAGACCCCCGTTTGTAGAAACATCAACCTTTAAAACTTCAGGTAGTGTCTGATCCATTTGCGAGCTAAAATTTTCTCTTGAGCGGCAAATTGAATGAAACCGTGTTACATACGAGGCGGTCGTTAGCAGCAAATTCTCCAAACACAGCACTAATGTTACGAGATGTTGGTGCTGCATTTATACATAGGTAGTACCTACGTCGGAACTTGTATCCAAAAATTTGACCAAGTTTGAAACATGAGAACATTTTACTTACATTGATCTATTAAAAGCTTATGACAACGGCACCGTACTGCTGAGCTACCTAATTTGTTATTCATGAATCCAAATTGTATTTCAAACCATTATTCTACTGCAGATAAGGGTCTCTTCTTATACAGAGACAGCATGAGCATTGATCGCCACGCTTGTTTAGGCGGCGCAGTTTAAGATTTATTTTATATTATATCTTGGTTTCCTCGCGATCTTTCACATAGACATGGATTTTAAAAAGTCACATTGATACTTAACTTATTTTAAACCCTGGTTTCGTAAAATACAAAGGGAATCAACTCTTTTGTTAGAATTTATTATCTTAATACAAATTTAATTGGCTAAAAATAATTGTCTCGGTCGTTTTACCTGTACTCAATACTGGGGTACAAACTTTATCACTTAGGCTTAGTTTGTTAGTTACTTGGTTTCGTGGCTTTCAAACTTTGAGCATCAGTAATCAAAACTCCGAGTAATTATCCAATTACATTGACATAAGACATGTTAATAGTTTATTACTATTATATTGGTAGTATATACTTTGAATGCAAACTATTAATATTTATTAAGACAGATAAAACAATATTAATTACTAGCATAGTCCTAGTTACCTACATATAAAATATTAATATTACTTAAAGTTACTTAATAATAGTTTATTACCTTTATATTGATAGTATAAACTTTGAATGTAAACTATAATTTTAATATTCAACGACCGATAAAACAATATGAATTATTGGCATAGTCCTAGTTACTTATAAAATATTGAAATGCGTTTTTATATTTTTTTATTATTATAGTAATTATATTGACTATTATTGTAATAATGTTGACTATTGTAGTAAAAGTTTAATGTGAAGTGGATGCATATCATGATCATTACGAGTTCGTAAGGCATAATACATTTTATTAGGGTTCTTTTACCACCCATGCCCTGCATTGTCATGCTCACTAAAATGTCATTGCTTGTGGTGTCGTATTGGCCGGGTCATCACCTTCCCTCTAATATAGCGAGGGTGATGATGGCTGGCCCGTGCGTCATGCTCGTGAACGGGTGCTACTTGGGATGACTGGTCAATCTTGGCATGGCATACATTTAATATTCAATCCAGTATTACCTTGTCGTTCAATGTGACCAGGGGGTGCATTTACCAGTTTAATTAAAATACGTAGTCAAATTACCATACTAGTTGAAACTAAATAATTGAAATCCTCGTTTTCTTTCTTTCTTTAATCTTAGTATTATATTAATTAGTTAATTTGTAATAATTACTTTGTATGGTTCTTTGGTTGCGTTGAGTGTTTAAATTGTAACTCATTCAAATAACTGTAATTATCTGGCGATTGAAAAAAGTGGCGTGAGTTTCTTGCCAGTTCTTCTCACAGCTCTACCTCGTCAGCGAACTGGCTGTAGGTCAATTGGCTGACAAAATGTAATGTTGACTTTTCATAACATCATACTTTATGATCTAAATGAAATAAATGCTTTGACTTTGACTTTGACTTATATAATTTAAACTGTCGCCAACAAAAATGTTTTTGTTTGATGAAGACATCAAATTCAGATCTGGCTTATGAACCGTGCTTTTACAAGTAAACGACAAAAGACCTGGTAATTGTGTCCTAGGCTACATGATCCACTTGTGTCTACTTAACAAAGACACTAGGTAGCAGTTTTATATCATCAGACGGGCGATAAATTATACGAGTACAATAGGATACCCCTTTCAAATTTCAAATTAAATACTGCAATATCACTTCAGTTGAAAGACATAGTAAGCTAGGCATAGGCCCCTCTCAATTATCGCAATTTTGACCAGTCGTGAGCCTTACCAACCATTAGCTGTTCGTTATCTTTCTCAGGTTGTTGGTTCACTATATAATCCACCTAGTATCAAATTTAATGAAACCCCTGCAATTCAGATAATATTTTTATACTGTCCCGGTTTATCTATAGAACTTTTAACTTTTATTGGTTCAATTGGGCACCGAACCAATTTTGTGACTTAAATCTTATCTATATAATAGGAAGCTTGCTTCACACAGTATTTTTCGTGAGTAACTATCTGTATTAAAGTTCATAGTAGAGACTATGTTTTACCACAACTTTGTTTTTAGAAAATTGTTTTTTTAAGAGAATATATAGGGACATACCTAGGTACATAACTTTAAAAGTTCTGCTAATGTTTTAGGTATTGCTAATATTTTGTATCATATCTGGTAATGAAGTTTTTGTTGAATCACCATCATGATCATTTTAGCCGAAAGACGTCTAAAGTGGCGTCATCTTCAGCTAGTATCCTTTAAAGTAGCCGTGTCGTGAGCCACCTCATCCAATGGTTACCGCCGCCATATCAAGTCCTTGGTCCTTCTTATGAGAAGTCTGTCAAACTAGGTCTTCCAGTTCGTGGTTGTCAGTCCAGTTTCTGCCCCAATATGGTCTACGAGCTATGTGAGAGCTAACATAAATAAAAAATATATTATTTGTTCATAAAATATAAGTACAATAATTAATACCTTCACACTCTTATTAAGATTGTAATATTCTCTTAATTACTTTGAATATGAAATTATAAACAAATTAATGTATTTTCAACCAAATGGTTTTTACTTATATGAAATTAAACTTCGAACCAATACCGCCACTCGATAAAATTAAATACCTACAGCCGGAGTTGTGTGAAACGAATTTTAGTACATTTCTAGTATCGATAGATTTTAATTGTGTTATGATCCTTTGTTTAGGTAAGTACATCATGTACTTCGAAGTATTTTGTTTATATAACCAAGGCAACATGCATTCATTAACCTATAGAGATAGTTGTGTTCTTGTGCGACATATTACTACGAAAACAACCAACACTTTGACCGTGAGACGGAGTAAACGAGTAGAAGAATGTGCACCGAGCTGCTATTGAATCCACATACGCTTAGATTGTAAAAGTTGAAGCCTATATTTTCTAAAATAAGCCGAAATGACATACCTACGAGTTAAGTTAGTAGAAGAGCTTCATAACGATAAGAACGTCTATTATACAACTTTTAAGTCCTGTGTATTATCTCGCTTTGTATTGTAAATGATTGTAAATATTTAATTGGTGTACAATAAAAAATATTTTTATGTCTAGTTTTTCAGTTAAAACAATATTTAAAAAATAAGTATATCCGCAACATCTTTTCTTTCCTCCAAAACATTATTAGCCGAATGTACTTCAAAGATTTTCGCATTTTCTAGTAATGCCAAAAATGTGATTTCATAAGTAGATCAGCGCTCGAAAGTGGAACACACGGATCGGATCTCGTCCGGATATTGCGAGTCACATGACGCGGATATTGGCTGATACGGCATATTTCACCATTCTTTCCAACTATAATATCAGCTTTCATTTGTAATGCTATACCTACCAATATTGAAATCAATTTCGAATACTCTTGACATACTTCCGTATTGAAAGCTTTGTTTGTATAAGACTAGCTGTTGCCAGCGACTTTGCCCGTGTGGGTAGTTATACCACAAAATAGCCTACGTTACTCGCTGACATTATCATCTATATTAAAAGAATTTTTTAAATTGGTTACATAGGTTTTGAGATTATCCATAAAATCAAATCTCATCAAACAAACATACATAAAATCAATTTCTTTATAGGTAATATCAGTTTACCTTCTACCTATTTTAATAGAGATATGACATAGCGAAATTATCTAAGAAGACTTCGAAATGCAACAGCCTTGTTTGTGAAAAATTTACCTTCAAGTCACAGATATTCAAAATATAGCCACGCTACTGTTTTCTGTTGGTTTCTTGCGGATAAGTTTATCACTGCTGTTCAAAGCACAGTACCTATTGCCGTATATGAGACTGTACTTTACAGTTGCAAGTATACTGTCTTTTACTGATCCATTTTGTTACATTAGCTAAATAGCTAACTTTTGCTTAACACACACACACACACACACATTTGCACATAACATTGCAGTTACAAAAACTCTAAAACCTCAAACTAAAAGTACAATTGAGTTGCAGCAAAGAAAGAAAAGTTAACGTTTGTAGCCCTTAAAGTTTGAGTTACATTTAGTTCATCGCTTGCATTTCGTTAGCTTGCAGCGACGACCATGTTACACTGTACTGATAAAGCATCCATGTTAATTTATTACTGGAACGGAATGAATTTGTATTATTCGAAGATAGTTTTCTATAAAGGATACACAAACCAATAAAGTGCATTTCCCTGCAGTGGGGTAATAACAGGCTAGTATGATGATATATCATGCCTTCGGACATTCCTATTTTTGGACGTTATTCTTTTTGGGCTTAAGTCATGCAAAAAATATCTAGTATATATTAATTTGGGGATATTTATAAACTTAATGACTAAAATATCCTTGGGTATATGACACTTATCTTTAGATAAGTACATTTTTATTTTATTAAAACCTTTGACAACCTATTAAATATCCGCTAGTAGATTTCACTGCAAAACTGACGGATTTTCAAAGACCTTCCAAGTGTTAATCGTTTTAGATCCGTGTCGATAGTTTAGCTTAACCGCGTCCACATGTTTAAGCAATGTTCCAAATGTGAGCCTGTGAGCAAAATGCCGAGCTTTGTTTCCACTTTATAAAACAAATCATTGGCTGATATAGGTATGCTATTTAACTAGTAGACCCAATTAAATTTAAATTCTTGTTTATAACGTGCTTATTTAGATATATTGATTAGTCACACCCAATCTAGTAAAATTGTTACTCGTTGGGAACAATATGAAAGTGTACTCGAGGAGCAAGTACAAAGAATTTTACATACTTAGTGGTAACGACAGAAACCTGCACTAGAAGAACAGCCAACCACTACTCATAAGGTATGCCTCTCGCTTGTCTGCATAAGTAATCTAAATAACAAATACGTAGATGCTGAATAGTCACTGTACCTCTGACGTAGTCAAAATGTTGCGGATTTAATCCCACCGCTAAACAAATATGTTGGTTACCTCATAATATTATTTCAGGTCTCGGTCATTGTGCCCGGGTGGACGTTTGTAAATCTCTCTCGATGCAGTGATAATTCGCCGCCAAGTCTACATACATGAACGATAAAAAATAAATAAAACTTCATACTTCTGTTGCTCAATTAAAGTCTGAAAATATTAAGCGGGGTGTGAAAAAGCATCTCACGAAGCCGCCATCGTGGAGGCCACAATACCATTAGTTTCAGACAGAAGCTTTTTAAATGGCTACCGCTTCTAGATTACACTGACTGCTTTTTAACATCCGGCATAATGGAGTTATTTTGGTAGACTGAATTTACAATTCTATATCCTAAAAACTATTTTCATCAAAATTAATGGATGAATATATCAAATACACCGCATTTTACAGTCATTTTTGCTATAATAATTCAGCGAATCCCATTTTGCAGATTTTAAAATAGAATAATAGTTTTTAGACCCAAACAAAAAGCTTTTATTCTTACGTTTTATTTATTCGTATACCCACAGAATAATACTGACACAATAAATGAGAAAAGTATTTTATTACTTTTTCTGTTTATCCAAAGATTGTAGTAAAAAAAATTAAGAAGCACCTAAAATATATTCAATCTAAAAAATAATATAGGTACTTTAACCCGCTTTCTATTGTATCCATTTTTTTTGACTGGTTCCTACCATATATAGATATACCATGTCAAATCAATCTCTACGTCATGTCATGTCGAAACCTGATTGTTGAAGTTAAACGGAACTAAGTAGGTATTCCTAATACTTGGAATGAAAATAAACCGATGAACATGTATTTTATCGTTATCTCTTTCTCTGTTTTATTTATTATTTATTGAATAGGACGTTGAGTAAAGTCGTAATTAATATTATTATTTCATAAATACCCATTATTCTACTTGAATAATTTAAATGTTACACACTTGCTACTCATCCAACATACTAATGGCTTAAAACCACTACCCGCTGCGATGTATGTCGAGCCGTTTCTCCGTGAAAGGGATAAGTGTAAATAAATCTATCAATTTTAATTAAAATGTTTAAGGTAATTTGTGGAAAAGGATACTTTAATTAGGAGACTGCTGTCTGTTTAACTGATAAAATGATGGATAAAATGCCAACAGTAAGGAATAAAATAAAGAGCTATTCTAATTACATCTTGCTACAATGTTTCATCTTTTTTAATCTACCTTCACTGGTAGGTCGCGAAATACTTTTAATTTGTTGTGGTATTGCTCTGCAAAATTGTACGACATTGTACACGAATAGAGAAACGAGAGAAAGAGTGGCTACTGCCATGAGATGGCTATCTATGGCATGATGAAAATGTTTTGAATACAGGTTATGTTTCATCAGGTAAAGTTCTTTGCATGTCTTTTATCATAAAAATAGAAAATCGGTTAATTTCCGACAAATAAATTAAGGTGTCTTAAAATATTAAATGAAAATCATCATTCTTAAACGTCAATTTCTGAAATTCAATTTAACTGTAGTAATTCGAAACTACATAACTATAAACCTTAATCACACAGAGTACTTACCTAGGTAATAGATAAGTCTAAATAAATTTTGGAATTCGTAAATAAAGTCGTTGGTTTTAGGCTTAGTTAAACCAAAATAATGCCTACTTACACAGAATCAATGTTGAATATTCACTAATACGGTCATAATTTGCCACAAAGCCTCATCGATGCAATTCGCGGCTGACTGAATTCGACTGACAGTGTACAATGAAAACGAATGAATTTGCGGATAATACTCGTTAAAATTGTATGTAGAGAATAAGTTGTATTAGCGATTCCCCTTATTTCTTGTGTAAATCTTCTTTACAACAATGCCTTAGTTAACATTCGGGAGCCTATAGTGGAGTATGTACGTACCTTACCTAACCGTACACAGCTGACCAGGTTTGCTAAAGGAAGCTTCTTTAGTAAATTTTGTTTCAGAAGCTTAAGGACTTACGCTTATAAAATTTAATTTCTTTTTTAATTTAGCTATTCTAAATAGCTAATTTAAATAACCTATAGGTGATGGTCCTGAGATTTCAAACATCTTCATTACATTATACACCGTTGTCTTAATTTTGATTTTTCTAAATAAAATCGCAAGACGTAATTATGTATTTATTTGAAGAACCTACAATATAATCTGTGGCAGACAAATTATACCTAAACATAATCAAAATAAACATAAATCTTAGATACAGACATTTTCTTTGTGAAGACGTAGTATTACATCAACATCACGTAAGTAATTACGTTTACTGACATGTATATGTCGTCGCAAAGTGGGTGAATTAATTAATTCTTAAGATATATTTATATACTTGAACACACTGTGAAAGGCAGATACGTTGCTGGTTTGTTAATATAACATTTTATTTTTGGTTTGTTTTATGTTTTTATAAAAAAAACTTTAATGTTATAACATAGCATCACGCTGTTTTGCCGAAGGAGTTGGCAGCCAGATTTCGCTAGCTATTTAGGGTAATATAATAATATAGCGAGGGACCATTTACGGAACAGAATTCCATCGAGACAAAAAATCCAAATATCACTTTTCTTCCACTGTATCATTAATCGAATAAAATTGTTAATCGAAGATTAAATAAAGCAAGTTTACTATTTGCGAAATATTTGGAGTTTTTAAGGTTTTAAAACAACAAACCATAAAGTAAATAAATATCAGCTTAAACTGTAACAGACAATATTAATTTACGAGTAGTCTTGTACGTGAAAATGTTATTTTTAAAGCTATTATTGACACCTGTGGGCCATTCAGTTAGAAAGCCTATAAATTCGCCAAATAGCCGCCTGTATGTGGGAACTGGCAGTTGCATTGGTGAAACGCATCGTTCGTTTGGTTTGTCTAAACAATTTTTTGTATGAGTAATAAAAGTTATTCGACACTTAATATAGAGTAATATAGTTAATATAGATACTGGAAGGGAGGCACGATTCCGCTCGTTTGTGTTGACTACAGATAATGATGTGCCATAGGTTGTTCTTGTTATTTCAAACTGCAGAATCAACCACAGCAGCTGCAGCGACAGCTGATATAAAGAGTAATTTGGTTTAAGAGATTTATATAATAACACAAACGGGAGCATGCCTATGAAAGGTTGTGTCAGGTAGGCGTTGCCCGCTAAAACCTCTTGCAATATGCTAAGAAATATACGTAACATGAAACTTGGTTAGGCAGATGAAGATTATTATTTTGTCATTCTACCGATTTCAAATGATTTTACTTGCATTTCTGTGAAGATATGATTATTAATAATAAAAATAATATTTCAACAACTAAGTACACACAACGCTATCTAGACTCAAAGTAAGCATATATTATAGCTTGTGTTATGGGTTCTAGAATGCTCTAGAATGTTCTAGAATCTAGATTTTTTTTTTGTAAATACAACAATATTATACATAGAAACACCCAGACCAATGCGAATAGACATGTTCATGCACACAAATGGTACTGTGTATAGGTTGCCACGCAGAGGTCGCGGGTTCAATTCCCGCTCAGTGTAAATATTTGTGTGCATGAACATGTCTATTTGCATTGATCTGAGTGTTTCTATGTATATGTAGGTATGTATTTACAAAATAAAGTATTTAAGTAAGTATATCCGCATTCTAATACCCATAACACAAGCTATAATATAAGCTTACTTTGCGTCTAGATGGCGTTGTGTGTAGTTGTTCAAATATCATTAAAAAAAAATGTTTTCTTATCGGTCACCACGCTCAAAAAGTGTAACTTGAATTAATATCAAAGTCCATACACAGTACCACCGAACCACAGAGGCAGTCAAAAACTAAATGTTGTATTATCCGTATTAAAGTTTAATACATTTTGCACCTTACCTTGATGCCAAAATTATTAGAGATTTGTTTTATAAATCTCAGTCTGATAGACAAGAAAGTATTGTAGCGATACTAAAATGACGTTGCTATAAGTCACGCATCGTTGCGGTGTTCGTGGACGCTCATAACTCTAGAGCTATTTATATTGCCAGTGGTGATATATTATAAAAAATCAAAAAATATTTTCAATAACACGCTCGTCTGCTGAGCAGTCAAACGTTTAATATCAGCGATGCAGGTGGGGTTTGAAGTTGAGTCATGTACTGAAGCGAGTATTAAGTATAGTATAGGCAGAATACCAAATGTCATCGTAGACATCAAACAATGCTTTCTTCAACATCATAGCACAAGCTATAATAATAGAATAAGCTTACTTTGGGTCTAGTATATTATTTAGTGTGCAGTATATTATATTATCTGTCATTCTGTCTTCAAACGCTGTGAACATAGCTTTCTTGTTAGCCCTTCTACGTAACCTGATGTCATAGTTATGTTTTTATATGACCAAAATGTATTCTTAGAGGAATCGCTCAAATTTTATACCTTATAACGTTTTATTACTGATTCCCTGCCTTTAAAGTATTAATTTTCAATAACAGGTGTGCGCTGTAGCTTTTGGAATCGGATTCATTAAACATTGAGCATGATTTGCGTCGAACGAAAAGATTGCGTCATGAAAGGCATCGATCAAGTGCCTAAAAAAGTTTGATCAAGTTAAAATTAAAAATTGTGACGCGACGTAGGTAAAGAATGTAGTTTTATGAAGTAAGAATTGTTGAAGCCATGATTTCAAATTAAATAAAAAAATACGCTATTAGCGTAAGTACCAACCTATATAAGTGGTACTATAGACCTCAGATATGAAGTTGTATTTGCTGCACAGTATATGCTTATACTGTGCAGCAAATACAACCTCATATCTGAGGTCTGAGGAAAGCATAGGATTATATTGAGATCATGTGGAACAATCCTAGTTATTATCTGCTGATAATAACTAGGATTGTTCCACATGATGCTGATGCATGATGAAACCTATGCTTTCCACATAGCAGTGGAACCACGAGGATCACACTTTACCATTCGGGTAGCAGGAGTCTGTAAACTGTAATAAATGTGACTACTAGACATGAGTTCGCTTTAAGACTTTATTTTAGAATTTATTTAGGTCAACTAAGTATAATTTTTGTTATTAATAAGGTGGCTTTACCGACAATCACACAGGTTTAGGTTCAGTGACTTCAGTGCATCTAACCTGTATAACCATTATAAAATTACGAAATTTTAAAACTTGGTTCTTATAAAAAATAATTATTCACATTATGTAAATTCTAGTTTAAACACGGTCAGCTTAATGCAGAGTCACGAATAAGTAGAACCAGCCTTCCTTTTAACTAAACAACACCGGGAACAATGTACCTTTAAGGAGAAAGAAAATAAAAAAGAAATTATTTTTTACAAACTTTAATTAAAGACAAAATATATTTTCTACATTTAAATTAAATATATTGACTTAATCTTTGGTTTATAGAATGTATTTGCTTCTACATGAAAAGTTTAGTTTCTAGTCTAGCTTTCACAATGTGTGATAAAGCGAAGTTAAAATCAAAGGTAATGAGGAATCTCTTCTCTAAATTTTGTGAAGCAATGTCGCTGCTTTCTGTTTTTTTATTTATTGAAAACTGTCGAGCAGATTTAATTTACGAGAAGTACGGATTAGGTATTGCACTAAATAAAACTGTACAAACTTGCGGTAGACCGGCACTTGCAAGTGACGTGGCTGCGGTATGACCATTTTGAACTCGGCTTACCACAAACCATAACCATGATACTCTAATTGTTATGTGTAAGATATTACACCCGTAACATGTAACGGTGGCATATATTATATTCTCACTGTGCATCTATAAAAATGATGACAGTGTGAAATTCCATTTTAGAATTTTATACAGTATACATTAGTATCGGTATTGGGATAATTTGACGCCCGTTTCATCAGTTTGAACAATATAAAATGATTAAATTAAAATTAATATGTTTTATATAGACACAAATCTTAATTAAATTTTTATAATAATAAGCTATTGATATAAATCAAATCACATCTAAAAGTAAAAATCTACACATGAAAATTGTCAAAAATAGCATAAGTACTTATAATATTTCATTTTATCTTAGATTTACGCATAAATAATATTAAATATATTTACAAATAATAAAATTGGAACATTTCAAAATATATAATAATAAACTCTCGTAAAATTGTATTTATCACAAACAAAATATATATACTTAAACGACTTATTTATGTAATACGAAAAAATGCTCAGACCTGAGCATTTTTCTTTAAGACCTCACTATTGATTGAGACTCATTATTAATGACAACTGTCACTACACTGAGGTAACTTGCAAGCAAAAATAGACATTATTGTTTTGTGATATGTAATTGAAACAACATTTACGCAATTATATGGTCGACTATACATATAATTATCATGCAGGTTCATAATAGCTATCACATTACTTTTGCAAGAAGCCTTTCATTTTATGCGTTATATTTTATATTACAATATTATCTACACTTTTTTTTACAAAAAGTAATACTATAAAATAAATCGTTGCTATCGCTTTGTTAGTCTCCTATACAAAACTGTAGTTATAAAGCTTTATAAAGTCACGATATCACTTAAACTCACTATTGTAATGTGTGGACTAGGCGATTTTTTATAATTTACAGCAACATACAAATAACAACAGATACCTGTGTAGTATTATTGATGAACAAGGTTCAAAGTTTTAATAGGAAACTAGTAAAAATTTCAAATCTTGTGTCATACAGATTTTTGTTTTTAAATGTTTACGCTATTGCGGTATACTTATAAAGCTTTAATTTATTTTGATTACCCACTTTTGAGGCACATTATTCTAAAATAGGTAATAATATATTTGATTTCTGAATGCCTATTATAATATTCGAAAAAAAAAATAAGTCACTGAAATTAAAGAACAAAGACACATCTCACAAAATTCTGAGATTCTTTTAAAGATAAGTAAAGGACATTGTAAAGATAATCACGCGGTCCACAGATTCTAAACCTTTTATAATGTTCAGTTTAAACCGAGGAATGTTTGCCGGTAATAATGCCGGTGGTTTTATTGTACTCGTACTCCTTGTGGCCATTGTTAGGCCTCCTCAAAGATTCGTCTGTACTTTCCCCGTTGTCTTTCAACAGGCCTTTTTTGTCGCTGAAAAGTCAATAGGATTTTTCTCAAGATTACTGCCATTACACGCAGATATTATTTTGCTATCTCTATAAAACAAAAAAAATTGCAACGTAATCTGTTTCTAAAAATTTAAGAAATGTGTCGTTAAATGGTATTCTATTGGTTTTAATTTGATACATCATGTCTAAGTTTTAATTTTCCTAACCAATTAGTATAGCCGTTCTAATTTTTAAATAGGTAGGTCCTAAATAATTAAGATCTAAAAAGTTCCTTGTTTTTCTCTAATATCCCGAAAGAAAGTTCTTGTGTCTGTTTGCTATAAAGCCATTACAAAGGTACATATATGAACAGAAAGGGGTTTCAAGTGACGTCAATTTAAACTACGTATTTCCAGTTTCTTTTTGAAAATATGATTTCGTTTGAATGAAATGCGATGGTTCGTTTATTTATTTTCATTCACCAATTACCTTTCAGGAATAATAAAATTGTAGAGAGCTTTTACAAAACGATACTAACGTTTCTGCATATATTCATTGTCGTGTAAGAATAATCATTCATGATTGCATCGAAAAATGTTCATTAAAGATTTTTTTTTAAATTTCAAAAAATAAAATGATTTACAATTCTTTTCCTCAACTTCATAACTTACCGTGAATTCGTAAGAGGACTTGGTTTCTTCTTGTTCTTCTTATAACAACAGCTAGCGATTATGCCTTGTCTTCTCCAAAAGAATAATAGCAGATCCAATAATATTAAACACAGAACTACTATTATTACGGATATGCCTATTATCACTCCTCCAGATAAAAGTGGTTCGGATTCCAGAGATTCTACTGCAACTAAAATAAATTGGTACTATGTAAATTGGAATTTTTGTACACTGAACCGGCAGAATCAAAATGACATTGTATAGCCAGCTCACTAGAATTTTTTATTTAAATTCAGTTCATAGCTTTTAAAATTCTTTGATTTATATATCCTGAACAACAGTAAACAACAAAGAAATATTTTCACTATTTAAAAATTATTTTTACATACGTATTTTTTATAAATGTAGACAGTATTTTATAATGCAATTTTAAAGATCAAGTTAGGAAAAGACTTACAAGGGAAAGCAAAAAAAAAATACGTTTTAGATGAAGGTAAACTAGAATGGAATTTCTTCATCAAAATACTACTATTACCCTACCTGGCAATATAGTAAGCGTGATATTGGCAGCGGTCGAATTTCCTTCAGAATTGTGGGCTATGAGTTCAAAATTATAAGTAGTGTTTGGTTGAAGATCGTCCAACTGCTTTTCGGTGGCTGCCCAAATGCGGAGCTCTTTGCATACGGAATCGATTTCGATATCGTAGAGTATCTAAGCAGATCAGATTAGAAGAATTAATTAAAATATATGTTGATATGGTTTAACTGAACACTTATCAAAATAAATGAGTTGCCTTAATGTAAGATGTATAAAATAGCTACGGATTTTCAACAAATGGATCACATTAAGCCTGACTTTATTCACAGTTGGGCATAATTCAAAGGAAGGGGTTTATTGTAGTCACTACTGTAGGTGGTCGGGTTGGTGACCAGATATATTATGTAGAGAACGCTGCTATTAATCTCCTGATATTCCTTTATAGTGTCTTATGACACTCTCGGTTTCATGTTCTAGATCGGAAAAATATTTATGTGATCCAGAAGTGGTAGCTAAGAGTTTTTTTGTCTCAAAAACCAGTAAGTGCGAGTTGGACTCGCGCATCGAGAGTACCACAGTTTAAAGACCACACGTTACTGAGAAACAAGTCTTAACAGACAGACAGGGTCTCGAACCAAACGGTTCAGCACTTCATACTTTTGTCGCTCAATTAAAGCCTGGAACTCTTTGCCAGCGCATGTGTTCCCATCTAATTTTGATCCTGGGTCTTTTAAGCGGGGCGTGAAAAAGCATCTCACTAAGCCGCCATAGTGGAGGCCACCATACCAGTAGTTTGGCTTTTGGAATGGTGTCCGCCACTTCTGGATTCCACTTACTGCTTACCATCAGGCAGAGTGGAGTCACTTTGGTAGGCTAATATAAAAAAAATAAAAAAATAAAAAAAAAAAAAGACAGACGAACAACAAAGTAATCCAATAAAGTTTTCTCTTGAGGTACAGAACCCTAAAACGTAAGATTACCTCAGTCATAAAAAATATGTAACACTCAAAATAACATCATAAAAAATATTTTATTTTCTGTATTAGAGATATTCATTTCTATTGTATTTCTAATACAAATCATAATATACACACATACCAGGCAATATCGCAACGCGTAGTAGTCGATGGGCTCCCCGTTATCTTGGGGCTCTTTCCACTTGAGCACGTCGCTCGGTGAGAACTGAAGTGGGTCTACTTGCCATATCGGCGATTCTGGGGCTGACCTACAAATCACATGTTTGAAAATGTTTCAGTAGAACAGTATTATTTAGTGTTCTATGATGATGGATTGGTAACAATGGTACTGAAAAAGTAGTTATACCACTGGAAGAACTTGACGACAGTTTTGTACGAATATTTGTGTCACCTATCACGTTAAATGTTTATGTTAAAACTAAATAATTTGGAAAGCGATTTTGTTCGTAAAGTATAGATACATTTTTATTATGAAGCCTGTGAAATTAATCACTACACGATTATAAGAACCGTGTAGATGTTTTTCAAGGACGAGATAGGCTCTGATTTTGCCTACGTGTATTACATTCCAGGCAATAAAATGACTTAGTAAAATTACTTTAAAATAACAAAATTTAAAACATACTCACTTTTCAAGCGTTTCAAATTCAATCATTTCGCTCCAATCGCCTGTACCAACTCTGTTAATAGCAGCAAACTTGACAAAGTACGTAGAATTTGGCTTCAAGTTATCTAATTTAAAAGGTCTAGTTATCGCCCATGTTCTATTTCGATGTATATGAGTTATATTGTAATTTTCTGCTATATCATATTCACCGATATAACCTAGTATTGGTGGTCCAGTCGGTGGCAATGTTTTAAAATGATTTTCAAGGATGAAAGTAGCTGATGTTGCTGTTACTTCCTTTACGTTTGCCTAAAAAGAGTTCAAATCAAAATACAAATGAAGTGTATTTTTGTGAATTGTTATTATTTTAAGATAAATGACATTGTTATCGTGTAGTATTAAGAATTTTTTGTTTTTCGATTCTTTGCTTTTTATGTTTATCACATTTTATATCTGTTTCTGTTAAATTTCGAAACATGGAAAATCTCAAAGCTTTCTAGTAAGGCCTGAGATTTACAGGGTCCGCTCTTTAAAAGTTAATTTACTATGGTTACAAGGTATTTCGTATTACTTTTAAAAATATTTAGTTAAACAAGTACAAAAAAATCTGACCAAGTATTACCACGACAATGGATATGACATTTTACAAACATAATATAGTATCATTACACGCTTAAAGATCAACAGACAAGTTCAAGTAAGCTAGTCTATGTACAATACATTTCAGCATTTGTAATTCAAATTGTCTTTGTATTTGTTTAGCTACAGTCGAACACTTAACTATATCTATGCAATATTCACTAGTTTAAATTCTTTGGTTATTTTTACAGTTTACTTTTTTTTGTGTTTTTGTATTCATACCTATAGAGGTATGAATACTCTAGTTTATTTTACTATACATTTGTGTTGCATATTGTACAAACTATTCTTTGTTTCATATTACCTAAGTTCGTTTATTTTGTTAGTACCTATATTGTTTTCTACATTAGAATTTATTCCATCGTTTTGTAATGTTTGATTAACTCCGTTTTACATAGATTTCTTGAAGTCGACAGAAAAACCTCTTTCATATATGTATATATTTAGATCTGTTGATATGTGGCAATATATATTTAGGTTAATAACCTCGAAAGCATATTTAATTTGAAAAGGAAAATTATTAATAATCAATAGTTGACATGCCGATGCCTAAATAGTTTAAATGTTGTTGTTTTATGTTACTGTATCACTAAAATTAAACCTATGGATTATATACTTACAACTATTTGATGTGGAGGTAGATACCCTTTTAGCAAATCGATACGTAATATACCTTCTCCAATTTTATTTCTAGCTACACATTCATATAAACCGAAAGGAGCAAAGTCTTCAGTAATACGAATTGTAAAATTGTGTGAGCCATTTACTTTATTAGCCAGAATTTCATTGATATCAGCTTCGTTTGTTGTCGCTATCACATCCTTATAGTACCTGTTTTTTTAGAAAATATATAGGAAGATATATAAAACAAGGCTAAGAATATACAACGAAGCCGTTGCCACTTTGTAGAGTGAATGGAGCCTCAGGTATATCATAATAAGGTAGTAGTTTTTCACTAGTAAGATTCAAGTTTAATTTTAAGTCAAAAGTTCAAAACTTTATTTATATGTTGAGATCATTGGAATGAAACTTATCATAAGTTTCATTCCAATGATCTCAACATATAAATAAAGTCAAAAGCCATAAGCTTTTTAATCAATCAATTAATTTGCAAAGATAGAGTCACTTGAAGAAGAGAAAAGAATCTCTGGGCTTCATTTTTTAAGCCCAGAAAGTGTAAGGAAACTTAGAGCTTTAAACTAGGAAGATAATATTTGACCCAAAAAAACTTGTCTGCAGTTCCCAAACACACGATAATACCACATCATTATCATTACCATTACACACACCAAAACACAAAATATCGTGTCTTGTTCATACTAAACCAAAACTATCTCACTAAAATGAAAAAATGCTTCAGGTATTAAATCCGCCTATAAATTAAACTGTATGAATATATAAATAAAATAGGAGTACATAGAATCAACAAAGAGCATATGACAAAAATTGTCATGTATCTTGGCGAGATCCAGTCCGCGCGAAGCTATCTTCGTAGTTTAATGCTCTAGATGAAAAAAATATTATTTTTAATACATGTAAATAAATTAACTACCTATATATAAAGGTTTTATACCTCCAAGTAATGTTAGCTGGTGGATTTGCATCAGGGTCACATTTTAAATCAATCGTTTCGCCGTTCCAGCCCCACATAGTCTGTCTTGGTTCACTAAATTCTGGTTTATACACCACTGTTAAATACATGTATTCTGTCTCGTAACTCACTGTTGGAAAAAACAACAAAAACAAGAATATTTCATATTTGTTTTGTATTAGGTATATGACAGTCTTCCATGATTAGTTATATTATTGTTCTTATGTCATGCTGTCATTTTATAATTCTAATAAATTCTTCTTCTTCTTCTCCTTTTTTTTTGGCAACAGAGCCGACGATTGTGTCAGCTATTTCTGCCAGCGTCAAGTGTAGAATTATATTCTTGTTGATGATATTAATGGTATATTACAATGATAAAATAGAAAAAATGTAGATGAAATTAAATGACAACCATCTTCCGTGAAAACAAAAGATGTTCTAATAAATTGACTCACCCTCATTGGTTGCATTGCAGATGTAGATACCTTCTTTTGATTTGTCTACTTTTAGAAGTGAGTAATTATTTATATATTGCTCGAAAATCAAAGACCTATAAAATTAAATATAAATGCATTGTAACTTAAACTGGATCATATTTTCAAGGTGTTTGATGTAATTTGTACAGTAATTGAAGTTAAATTAAGCAATTATTTTATTTTCATAAATAGTAATATAGAGACTTACTTTTCTTCCTCAAAGCTCTTGCCTTCATATGTAATAGTGACATTTGGTGTAGGATTACCGGTCACATTGCAAAGTATAGGTATTTCTGTACCATCTTCCGCTGTTCTGTTTGTAAAGTCTATTATAGTCGGTGGCACTAATACCTAGAAACACAAAATCAACATTTTATCATCATCATCATATCAGCCAAAAGACGTCCACTGCTGGACACAGGCCTTCCCCAATTTTCGTCACGGTCGTTCACCGCCCTTATCCATCGGTTGCCCACCACCCTTATATGGTCGTCGGTCCACCTTGTGAGGGGTCTGCCCACGCTGCGTCTTCCGGTTCATGGTCGCGACTTTATAACCTTTCTGTCCCACCTTGCCATTGCCACTTCAGAGAAGCAACTCTGCAAGCTACTTCAGTTACTTTGCTTTACCTGAGAATATTTTACTTGCGCATATTACCCCTTTTATGCGCCTTAGTAAAAAAAAATATATAAAATTAGACATGCAATTTAGCAATTTCAATATATATTTTCTTTATGTCCAGCATCCAGCATCCGTATGGATTATGGTTTACATTTCCAAAGAGACGTATTTTGTCTTATGTCTCTTTTTCACTATAGAATTACCTACCTTTATTTCAATGAACTCTATTGTAGTTCCAACAAAATTCTGGGCAGTGCATTCGTATATTCCAGCATCTTTTGGTTCAATGGCAATGAATCGTATTGAATTGTTGTCTTCCACCCACGTTATGTTTGTTTCATTTTGTTTTACTTCAACTGCTTTCTAAAAAATATAAACACTTTTGTTACCATTTTCTTCATTATTTAACATTAACAAATATTGGAGTTTGTTTAATTTTCTTACCATATCCGGTAATTTTTTCCAACTATATTCAGGTTTTGGCAATCCTTCTGCTATGCATTCTATAATAAGCGATTCGCCTGCTATCGCTATCTTTTCAGGCGAAGCTGTTAAACTTTTTATTACTGGCTTTGTCATTACCTTAAATATAAGTTTAATGTTATCATTATCACTATTATACTTATGATAATCGGCATCGCCAAGCTTTTAAAGTTTTACCTGAACTTCTATATCAATTTCAAGTTCTTCGCCCGTAGACATAACTGATGCAGAACACTTATAAATGCCAGCATCTTCATTAGTTACATTTTTTATTATCAATCCATCAGGTCTTATTTGATACTTCTCTGAATCTTTTATCTGGAATTTAATCATATCGCAGGTTAAAATAGACGAGATAATTATTTGAATAATAAAATTTCTATTTTATAAATTCGTCAGTATATTATTGTCTAGTCTCGCATAAAAAATATAATCTATATCAACAGTCATTTGGTATTTTAATATCCTTTGATTTGGTTAATGAGTATGAGTACCTATACCAAACAATACCCAACAATTGGTCAAGCATGAGTAATCGTTTCATTTCATATAAATATTTCAATGTTTCAACTTGTAATAACTATCAACAGTTACCTCGTCATGTCCTTCTTGCCCTCGAGTCCATTGGAAGCGAGGTGGTGAGAAACCTTTCGCTTCACAACGGATCATAGAATCTGTACCGTATACCAAGTACTGAAGTGCCGTTGTATTATAGAAATACAGTGGATCTGTAAAAAAATATCATCACCATCATCATTTCAGCTGAATGACGTGGACCTTCGCCAGCATGACTGTCGAAAACCGAGGCAACTGCCCTGCAGCATCTTTCAGTTCAAAGGAACCTGATAATCTAATATTAATCTATTATTAATAATTATTTTGTACCTACCTACCGTCTAACAGTGTACGTCACCCGCACTAAGGAACGAGCCCATTGTTGCGAATAACCTTACAAACATACATTAATGAGTCCGTTAATAATGTTTGTAAATTTCCTTTATGTTTAAGAGGCATTCAGATCCATAGGCATTTATAGATTGCATAAAACATTTCTTGTGTGAAAGTACGCTGTACAGCACTGCAGTGTAATTCTTTTAAATTGATAGCTGTACCAAGTCAAAGTCTTGCATAAGCAAACTTTTATACAGTAGTAGATTCTCGGTTGTTTCAGTAAATAAGCCGGATCAATGAGGAAAATATGTAGAAATTTCCCCGATCGATCCAGCTCCTTCCTAAAGTCAGTCATCGATATTCTTTAAGAGGTATTCTAGTATCTATATTGCGTTTCAGCGAGTCAGAGCGGCGATTACCCTCGGTTCACCTCCTTATTTTATTCCTACTTCTGAACCACTTGTCAATAGGATGCATCTGCTAGATGATGGTACAGACATTCATATCTCTTTTATCTTTACATCTAGTGAATTGAAAGCTTTGGTTACCATTTAAGGTTGTTTGTTCTTGTCCTAATTTTGTTATTATTAGGTTAGATTGCCTTTAAAAATACCTTTTTAACAGTATTAATAAAACTCAAATGAACTAAGAGTGGTTATTACCTTCTGTATAATAAATAAACGTTATAAATCTTACCGTAGATTTCTAAATTGTATTTCTGTACGTAATTGACTCCATTGTATATCGTCACGCAACTGTATGTTCCGGACAACGTTTTGCTCGAACTAGGTATGTGGAGTGCGAGGCAGTCACCTTGCTCTTCGATGTACATGTTTGAATGCATACCTGGTCTTGTGAAAACAAATATCTTATTAAGCACGTATATTTTTATACATATAATTTTTTTTTTGTTACGATACGAGTACATCTTACCGCTCTTTAGAAAATCAAGGCTGGACATCACGTACCAGGTAATGGGGAAAATAAAGAATATTACAAAGAACACAATATTAAACATTTTTACACAAAACGTGATAGACATGGGTTTGGGACACCCGCCCACGTTTCTAAGAGCTATGTTATGTGTCATAGAGTTCTATTATTTGTGGTCTCGTGTAACAGAAGGAAAGCTCGCTGCTATTTACCGGGCTTATTAGACACCCAGAGACTTGTCTAAGCCCTCAGATAATACTGAGATTTTCTAGACAGAAATACCCAATTACTGACCCAGAGATTGAATCCGAAACCTCTGCCATTGAACCACTAAGGCAATCCCGAGTACCTATTAAGTGTATTCGTACAAAGAAACAGAATAAGGAGAACTCTTTACGGAAACTCAAGGCGAGTAATATTTTTTAGACTGCGAGACGTGAAATAACAACTAACTTATTACGTTAGTACGTGATATCGCGAATATTTATTACACTAGCTTGCCGCGGCGTGGTTTCACCCGCTTCTTTGCTTACTACTTTGCTCCCGTCGCCTATAACCTTCCTCAAGAACAAAAAGAATTTGCCAATCCGACTGGTAGTTCTAAAGATTAGAGTTCAGAGATTAGCACGTTTAAACAATCAAACTCTTCCGCTTTATATAATAGCACAGATATCTATCTGAAACTGTTCACTCAGTTTATCTCCTGTTGAAATTATATTATTTTAAACTTGGAAGTAGAATAAGTAGAATAATCGGTACTAGATGAGAAAGCATTTAATTTTATTTTTACAAAGCGGTTACTCACGCCATGCTCTTGCCACCTTAAAGATAGTATTAATTGTTTTAAAAGTATGTAATTTCTCGAGGTATAAAATTTATTACCTACATACCCTATGACTTTGTTGTTTGAGTCGATCCACATCAATTCTTTGTTTGTATGCCCTGGTTCCGTACAACAACATTCTTCATAAAAGGTACTGAAGGTGGAAATAATTCTTTCACTCACGACATTTTCATGGAAACATGCGTAGCCATCTGTAACAATGAAAGTGGTGTAAATATCAACACAAATAATATAATGGGTAGGTAATCAAACAAACACATAAGTCACCGTGCACGCAAATGCGCACGCAGTATATAATTACTTTTATACACTCGTAGAATCGTATTCGTCGTCCGCACTATATCTACATGTCCCCACTGCAGGGTTAAGGCCCTTACTTTTACAGAGAATACGCTTGCATGGCAATTCTCATTCGTATTATGATGAACCATATCTATACTATTGTAGAAATCTGAAGAGTTTGTATCTTTTTTTGAACGCGCTAATCTCTGGACCTACCAGTCGGATTTGAATAATTCTTTATGCGTATGATAGCCCAGGTCTCGAGGAAGGTTATAGGTTATGTAATATCACGCTACTGGCGACGGGAGCAAAGCAGTAAGCAAAAACGTGGGTAAAACCGCGCTGCAGGAAACTACTATATAATAAATAGCATTTATTTTGCTAAGATTTTTGTTTAAACTGTTTTTATGAAATATGTGGATTTGCAGAAAATCGCTTCTTAATTTAGCAGGTTTTACATAATTTTAGATCATAAATATCATCATACGATTATCATGGTAGGTTGGTTGTTTCCTCATGGCGTAGCTTATTTAACTTTGGCAAAACTCAGTCGTCGGGAAAGATCGCAATCCCGCGCTTTCCATGCGTAACGTTATATTAAACTTTTATGTAAGTTCATTTATCGGATCATTCGAGTTTGTCGTCAGCCGAAATCAGACTGTATTATAAATATATCTTTTATAAATGTATCTTCCCAAAATCATATAGTTAACGAGCCAAATCATGAAATATGACTTTTGTGAAAGTTGTTTCATAACATTATTTAGTAGATTAGTTTTATTTTGGAACATGAACTTTGTATAGCTATAGGTAGTATGAAATCGTAGCACTCGTACATTTAAAAAATACTATAAAATATCTAAACAATAAAGTCATTAGAAATAACCCAGGTACCTACCTAGTTTACGCATTATTAAGAACAGTTTCATATAGTTGTTAATATTTACCTGTTACCTATAAATATGCCTATATGTCTAAACATGCTAGAATTATAAACTTTAATTTACTTAAATCAAAATAACGTAAAACAGACATATCTAAATATGATTTACATACTCTATAAAAGCAATGCTTTTGATTTCTTTTAACTGTTTTCTCGACATCAAACCGTCTAAGCTTCCAATCATTACTTTCCGTACATTATTACATTGAATCCCCGCAGACAACTAATCAGATAAAATTGACAGAGTGGTCGAAAATTGTGTCGGACCTGTGTCTCCTCGTGTAATCAATAGCGGAAGCTTACAAGGACAGACGTGAAAGAGCCTATTGAAACACCCTTAACGATATTATTGCTACTGTTATTATAGATATTCGATTGGTATTGCGAATAAGATAAAATACGTTTTCGTAATGTTTGTATTTATTATGCTCTATCGGCTACTTTTGCGGTCTAAACAAAAGTGGTGATAGGTTGAAATGATAATAATGATGTTTGCTGGTATTATACAATCAAACTATCTATTTAAATTTCGGTTTAGTCTTGACTCCTCTAGGGATGCATAAGTGCAAGAATTATTTTAAACCCAAGTTAAATTTTTATTAGTCTTATAGTATTAGTATTTTAACAGAACACTGTTTCTAACTTCGATTAAATTTTACTTTACTTCTGGTTAAATTCGTTGCGGAGTCAAAGAGAGTACGTTTAGCAGTCTCTCTAGGTTTGCAAGGATTCTTCACTATCACTGATCTTAAATTACAAAAGCCATGTCGTTGAAAGTTTTATAAGACAATAGGATAGATTTGTTACCTTGAAAATATTAGAGAATTACGTTTACATCATATAGGATGTAATAAATAAGATTGCAAAGCTTCTCTAAAGTGCGTAATTTAAGATTTGCATATATCCAATTATATTCTATGCAAGTGGGTATTGCAACGTCTAGTAAAATACTTCTCAAACTTGTATCTTGTACTCGTAAGTACTTACGCATCGACATTTCTTTGATGTTGTCGTTGACGCTAATAAATTACAGAAATAGTTTTTTCAACTCATTACATTCAATTTTAAACAATGAGAATTAATTGATCTCAACGCTTATGACCTACAAACTACGTAAACAAAATGTATTTGATGATTCAATGTTGTCCCATGTGTAGAGCTGTACTCAGATGTTTTACTTACGTACCAGTGTGTTTTAAATAAAACTATGTTAAATAAAATCCTAATTAAGTATAATTGGGTTTTAGTAAACAACCTTTTAATTTAACGCAACAAAGGTGGTTGTTCAAAATTAATTTATATTAATTTTCTTTTGTTCGTGTCGCGTAACCAAAAATTTTTCACGTAAAACTTAATTAACGAGGTAACTTGTGCCAATTTTACTAATTTTGGTGTCGTTTGGAAGAAAATAAACACATTTTTAAAACAATGTACGTTATTAAATATAATAGGGCTGAAACGTAGTAAAGTTCTGATTACATTACATTTATTTTATTAAATAAATGTAAAAATCATAATACCATGAAAATAAACTCAAAAAAGTTCATATACAATATATGATTTATAAACAAAGAATGCTGACTTTACATAAACATTATATTACTTTTTTTTATATTATCCTACCAAAGTGACTCTGCCTGACGGTAAGCAGTTAGGGGAATCCAGAAGTGGTGAAGACCATTCTAAAAGCCAAACTACTGGTATGGAGGCCTCCAATATGGCAGCTTAGTGAGATGCTTTTTACGCCCATATTAAAAGACCCAGAATCATAATTAGATGAGAACACGCGGTGGCAAACCCGCGGGTTTAGGTAAGACTTCTCAATAATCCTGACTTTATTCAATTACCGAAGACGTGGGTGAAACATCTCAGATGTCGGCAGCATAATACTGAATGCAAATGATGCAACAAAACGACAGATTCCAAGATTACGGTGCTTGCGTCAGCGTCATGTATAAAAATGACTGTGATGGTTTTATGACGTTTTAAGTGTGTTAGACGATGTAATATAACTCACGCTGGGAATTAATCTTAAAAGAATGCGAGGTCACAATAATTGGGTATATTAACAGTGTGAATAACCTAGATGATTGTTGGTAAAAGTTGTTTTGGGGGAAAATATTACATCATTATCGTTTCGGCCAAAAGAGTTACATTTGTGGACATAAACTTTCCGCAAGCATCTTACTTTGATCGGTGTTACATTATAGTATCATCATTTTTATCACTTGCCGGGATAGTAAACGTATAAGGCCGTGATAATAATAAAACATCTATTGTGTCTACAGTAGTGTCCATGAAAGGGTTAATTAAGTCAAAAGACATACACTCTGGACATTAGCCTCACCCAAGCATCTTATTGATGGTGGACCGATCTTGTGAAGAGACTAGTGCATACGTTGCGTTTTCAAATACATATTATCACATTAATAATTCTAATTTCATATGATTTTTATAGATATTTCTGCTATTTGAGGCTCTCCTCAGAGACATCCCATTACTGGTACAGAACTAATCTACAACCCCTTACAGGTTGCTGGATCTGGCATGCCCGCAAAGAGTATTACTACAAGCGGACTCCTTGACAATTGTCTCTCTTTTGTCAAGACTAGGTAAAAAACACGATAACTTTGATTGTTTGGAGTAAAATCGTCAAGAAATAAATACGATGTTGTCAGAATACATTCACCGTTGTCGCTAAAAAGCAATTTCTTTTAGAAAATATTACGCAAAAATGTGGCATGAAAAAGCTGTGGTTCTTGGTGTACTTACTATAAATAATATCGTAAGTAAAGGAAAGGTGATTCATGAAACAATTTCATAATTGCTTTCACGCGTTAGAAGACTATACGAATATTGTTGGTACATTTCATATTATAAACACGATTTAACTACTTTGAAGCGTCGAGTCAAATAAATCTTTATACGAATTTTCAACATGAGCGATAAAAAATAAACAAATGATGATTCTAAAATGCCCATTACATGCAATATTTATTGACGCCAGCATCCATTACGACTCACGAAACAAGGCAAGAAAATCGTAAAAATAATGTAACTCCGAAGAAAAGCTCCCTCCCCCTAAATTATCGGTTCGTTAGTGGGAAAGCATCGGTAGGAGCACTACGATTTAATGTTATTTCTCCCAAGTGTAGGAATTAGCACATGGTAAACATCGTAGGGGCGAACCACTACTGCTACTTTTATAGCTAAAATGGAAAATACCTATAAAAAGAACGATATATTTAAATGGGTTTTCTGTTTTATGTATTTCCTATGATACTCTATTAGCTGAGTAACGGGTAAACGAGTATTGCAGGATAAAATGTTACTTTGAAGATAGTTATTTACATTTGTGTTCGGAATTTAATGTTTTTCAAAAGTGTATTCTAGCATAAAAAAGAGAGCAAACAGCTTTTAAACTATAGTAAATTTACTGAATACTCGAACTCTTTGAATTCCATAATATTAGTAATACCTAATTCTACACTTACCGTAGACATTATAGCTGTGATATGTCTATGGTATGAGTCTCATCTTACTTCACACTAGCTTTCCGCGGCGTGGTTTCCACCGCGTCTTTGTTTACTGCTCCGCGCCCGTCGCCAGTAGCGTGATGTAACATAGCCTATAACCTTCCTCGAAAACTGGGCTATCATACGCAAAAAGAAATTTTCAAATCCGACTGGTAGTTTTTTTTTTTATACGACTAAGGTGACAAATAAGCATACGGCCCGCCTGATGGTACCAGTTACATTAGTTTAGTTTCAAAGATTAGCGCGTCTGCCGCTTTATATAATAGTATAGATTAAAATTCTTAAAGTGCCACTGAGTGTTGGACCTCTGTGCGCATGTAAGTCTTCCAAATTTGCGAATTTCTTTTTGAGGAATAGAAAGATAACCGTGCTATGAGAAAAAGGATTTATTGATCATAAAAATGTTGTCCTCTATAGATATAAAAATGTTCTCCTCTATAGATACAATCCTAGTTGAAATTATACGAACTTTTACTAAAATGGAGAATAACATTTTAGACATGTTTTGCTGATAGTAATATATAATGTACATAGTTACAAACTACTTTCACTCATGTACATCAAGTATTCTCAATGTCAAATATTTTAGGTTAACACACAAAACACGGTAAAGCTCTTTACTTCGAAAAAATATACCCGAACATGAAATGGTACTTTCTTGTCAGTAAGCTTTAATAATATATCTTTATGGGTAACTAATAGAAAACATTTGACTTTTGATTTTTTTGGAGGTGATGACTTTATTATCTAAAGCCAAAACTTAATCATCATGCACTGTCGTAGGCTGCTACGGCAGTCCACTGCAGGTCATAGGCCTCTCCCATTCGGCGCGCCATCTTTTCCAATTTACGGCTGTTGTAAATCTTCGATCAATGTTTTTCGTCTGAGCCTCGTTCGCTGGTTGGCTGGGGATACCAGTAGTAGGTGGTAGTTACAGTTACTACTGTCACTGTAGAATAATGTACTCTTAACTTTTTATATCACATAGTAATGATCTAAATATGTCAAGGAAGTTCATTACGGTACAAGTTCCGTAGTTTACAAAAGGTTTATTTATGTAGGTACATAGTAGTTAACAACATTCATTTTAAAAAGAATTTCAATTATGAAGCCACATTTATTTTTACTAGTTTTTGTTTGCAGTATAAATGCAATTTTCTGCGTTGAAATGGTCTGTACTACTATACCGTAGGATGCAGTTGGTTTATGGTAAAAGACCAAACTTACGAAATATGAGTATGTTAAACATCTCTCTATCGTTTGATTTTGGCTGTTTGATTTTTAATTCTACTATCTGGTACCTTTACTACTTAACTGATGATTTTAACTAAGACTTAGCAAGAGAAAAAATTTAGTTTCAAAATAAATAATAAAATAAATTCAATTAAAT
Organism: Parascotia fuliginaria; assembly: GCA_963082885.1. NCBI lineage: Eukaryota > Metazoa > Arthropoda > Insecta > Lepidoptera > Erebidae > Parascotia > Parascotia fuliginaria. Next base: position 10,986,236 of record OY720186.1, read on the forward strand.
GCAATTTCAAAATAGATACCTACTTTGTTTTTCTCTGCATCACCTGTACTGGTTGACTGGTAGATATTATCTACCAGTCAACCAGTACAGGTGATACCTCAGGAATTAAGTCCGCCAATATACTCCTGTATGTATATGAATTGTTAAATAAATAAATAAATATTTATATTATTAAGAGGTATGGCACCTTATAATAATTTTCTAACACAAGTAGACCCGTTTAACAAATAAAATTATGAATATTTATATTACTTGCATTTATCAAAATAAACACTACAGACACAGTAACTTGTTGGTATATTTTTTCTATTCAAGAGCTCTTAAGTCTATCAATCAAATGGGTAATTGACCATAACGGACGTACGACGACGCTGTCTTATATTTGTAACGATAGGGGAGAATATTGCCTACTCATTATTTCTATCATGATTGCCTATGCAGTTCTACAAGTACGTTAATTCTGTAATTTGTAAGAAGAGCTAATGTTAGGAATAGCTTGTTTCGATTCTACGTTTTATAGAAACGTCTTTAATTTTACTACTTACCTACTTAGTACATTTTATTGAACGTTAGCATTTTTAGGCTACAGTCGACTGGAAATTGAATCTGAGGCTACAGACTATCATTGCAATGTTCTGGTTCTGTGTATAAAATTGTGCATATTTTGGTTATAAATGAATATCTACGTATTCGATTTAAAAGCATATTTTTTTACCTTTAAATTTTTATGAATATGAATTCAAATAACAAAGAGTACATCTGCTATTCTAAATTATTTTTTTTCCTTTATATTAAAACTGTATGACTATTTTGACATTGGCTGCAGATGTGTTAATCAGCGTCAATCTGAATTAAACAAGAATAGCAGACGCGTCACGGTTTAGCCATAAAACAATCAAATGTTCCTAAATTGGCAGATGAAACAACTAAGTGAACTGGATTAACTAAACTGTGTACCTATAAAATGGACTTGAATTTGTTTGATACATACCCATACATCGGTACATAGATTCGCGCCTTGTTTTTTTTCCCAAAGGAGTAGGCAGAGGTGTGCAACATCCAAGTTTTGCTAGTTATGTTGGTTCCCATGTTACAGGGGGCAAGTCGGTTGCCATCATTTTATTAGTATAATGTAAATCACTTTTGAGTATGTTTTTTTTAAAAGCTAACTTGGCTATATACTTCAAAGTACATGATTACCATTCTTTGTATGAAGGGCATTACATGCAAGAAAGGACAATACATACGAGTACATATAAATGTGATGAGTAAACCTAAACAAATATTACAAAGAAATACCATGGGCTTTTTTCTAACCTATTAACAACGGCTCCAAACATGAAGATGAGATAGGTAAAGTTTAGAGTTCTTTAAGTATTAGGTAGCTTGTTTAGACTCTTTTAAGAAATATTCATAGGTTTCAGTCTGTATCTATGTAAAACGGTAAAACAATTTGTGTTTTCATACTAAAGCTATGTCTAAAATTATCTTAAAATTGTCTTATTTAGTAATACGAGCTTCTTAACAACAATGAAAATTATAAAAATATTTTAAACTAGGTCTAGGATAAAAAAAATATTTTGTTTGAAAGAATATTTTTTTATTTCGTATCTTTCGATATTTTAAAAATTGCCTCTTACTAATACGAAATATTATTTCCTAACATTATTTGAACACCTGTGTCAAATACTTGACACGGGATATGAATTGAATTTTAGCTAAAATATGGATATATTCTACTATGTCTGAAAATGTTAATGTATCAATATGTTTTATGAAAATATCCGGAATGTCGTTATGTTATCAAAAACTCATCTGTCAGTTTTAATCCCAGTTTACTTAGTAACTACTATAAATGTTTTTACATTTATGAAACCTTAACTGTGCTGTAATATAAGACGCAATAGAAATAATATTGTATCTCGTGCAGATCTGCTCCTTAGCATACAAGGAGTTAAATTTACCATAAGTAACTATGGTGATCGATGTTTATGCTTTCTCTATACGAGAAGAGAACTTCATCTTGCAGTAAAAATATATGGGCTAAGACGATTTCGATGACTGAAGCTATAATCTCAGTATAATTAAAGTTTATTGTGTGAGTAATTTGCAACTGTTCAATTCAAATAGTGTAATATAGACCTTAATATAATGAAGTTATAAAGGTTCTTAGCTAAGTTACTTTCGCACGGATTGACAGATTTATTAAGCTCAGCTCAATTATCGCTGTCAGTCTATCTGATGGATGAACGTGATCTAAATAACATCTAGACTATTTTAGACCTACTCCGAATACGGACGGAATGCTCAGAGTAGCTTAAATACCTGGTTCCGGTAGTCACACAAATAACCTAAAAAGTTTTATTACTGGGCTAATTGTTATCAAGTATCTATATTGTTTAGTGTTAAGGTTCTATACGAATAAATATAAACATTATAATAACAAAACCAAAATGTCAGCTAATTAACATACAACCAGCTTGCTGATCAAGTAGAGCTATGAAGAACTAGCAAGAAACAAAGGACACTCTTTTTAATCTTAAATTGAAATTTTTTTTTTACGTCTGGTATCTTAATTTAAATTAACAAATTATTATTTAATGTTAGACTAGTGGGTTTCAATATAATTTGGAAATGTAGGTATCGATCTACTTCGGTAGTAGATATGAAGTGAATACCTCTGTACCTAGTACGTACTTCTAAAATCTTTATAACCAATAAATAAACTGTTGAGAGCGATACTAAAATAGTAATGATCGTTAAAATTATAATAGGTCATGGACTGAAGTTTACTATAAATAGTGGGCACATCATCTGGTTTTAATTACAACGTGCTTTGTTAAGTCTATAAGCTTACGGGGCTATTTTATGACGCCTATTGTCTTTAGGTATATTCAACGTGACTAATTTGGCTTGATATCAAGTGGATACTATACCAAGATACCAAGATTATGTCCATAGCTCTATATCTTAATGACAGGAAAGTGCTTCCGAAAAGATAAAAATATTTATTAACAAAAAGAAAACCGACATCAAACTGAAAGGAAACTAAAAAGTAAAAAATAAATGTACATAGCACAAAGTAATTCGTATTTTGATTTAGTTAATCATAAATAATTAAATAAGTATTTTATAATTTTGAAGTTGCTGCCAAGTAAAACAATAACTAGGTATCTATAAGTATTATCAATCTTAATTTGCTATTGTAGTCAGGTTCTTAGAGTATTTAGTTATTTACTTGGCACCAACTTTGTGTGATTTTAACATTTGTGCCGATACGTGGAATTGTACAGTCAATACCTTACGTTTGTAAAGTCTCTCGCGACACAGAGTAGTGTTGACAGTGTCTACCTAGATTATTGTGCCCGTATTTTCAATGTTACTAAATTTCACTGCGACAGAAATACCATATCGTAATTTTGTAAGTCATTCTTTCAAAGAAAATGTATTTTATTTGTTAAGAATATGATAAGTATATTCTTTTGCTATTTCAATTGTAACAAAAATAGTGACAAAAATGAAAGGTGACAAGTGAACCAATAACCTTACCCTTTTTATAACAAAAGTACCTACATTTATGTCTTGGAGTTGTAAGTGTAACAAATTCATTCTTTCCTTTTTGTCTTATGTCAGTCAAGAGCAGACTGCTTATTATTCAATTGAATAAATTTACTACACTATATTAGTCGTAGAGCTTAATAAGGGCAAATCAGGAGTAAGTATTTGAGTTTCGGCTTCTGGAGTTCGATATAAAACTCAAATAAAGTAAGACACATTGGCTTAATATCGAGACCTTTTTTAACAAGATGTTGGAAATCGACCCTACACTGATAATTACAATAAATTTGTTAGTAAATTAAGTAAAATCAAATAGGTATGGGTAGGCTTATAAGAAAGTGAACGGCCTGATGAAGAGGTCTACTGATGAGTGATGGCGGTTCAGCAGATTGAAAAGGTTTGTAGGTTTATTTGTACGTCATCAAAATAGCTCCCAATACATTTATATTAGTATTATTATGTAGTTAATTATGTATTTATGGTACAAAATAAATTAAACTTTTGTTTGTTGTTATTAATTGATTTCCATTATCAAGAAACAACAAACATATAGTAGTTCAAGTTTGTCTCTATCTGCATTATCAATTAGTATTTTATTGTTATTTATTAATACAAGCAATGGAAAATACCTTTCTAACTAGCAGATTAATGACACAACAGATTTTTATTACCCGATTGAGCGTACATAGCCTTTAAACACTCGCAAAATACGCATTATTTACTGTATCAAAATGTAACATCAGTACACACCATTTAGCGGCACCATGACACCAATAATAGTGCTCATAATTTCAGGAATTGATAACGTCACGTGCTTAACGAGCTCAACTAGTCGGTGACCGAACGCATCAAATTCGTTTGATGCAAGCTACTTGTGTTACTCATGTGTTACTCTATTAAATATTTTGTTACGGTAACATGGATGTGAATTATTATGTTCGTAAATGTAGGATGTATTGATTACATATTACTTTCTTTCATTATATAGTTTACACATTATTATTAGAGTTAAGTCGGATGCCTTTATAATAAATCATGACGACCTGAACCGATCCTGACTCTACGTTGACCACTAATCACTCGATAAGAAGAATATAAGAGTGCTTCTTAGTAGGTACTTCGATTGAGTTATTAGTCGTTTCGCCCGCCATTTGTTCGCCCGAACGGGCCAAACGACTATATCACAATATTTATAATATTTGATGGGGCGTTTCGCCCGATGGACCAAGTAACGTCAGCAACTTAAACTGAGACTGTTTTATGTTTAAAAAATATGAAAATTTAAGACATCATTCGCTTTCATTACACATTATATACCGATTACCTGCTCGTGAGCCTTTTTTTTTTTTTTTTTTTTTTTTTTTTTTTCGTGGGAAACTCATTACGAGTACGCACCCGCCTGGGCGAGGCGGGGGTTATGTCGGACTCTCCGGCCACAATGAGACAGCGGCCGGCATACCGACTAAAACCCACGGTGTTCCTCCAGACGGCCAGAGTGTCGGGGTCACGGGAGACGCTCGCGCATTCATCCGCGACACCTGCTCGTGAGCCTGCATTTGCTTAGTTAATATAATAATGCTTAGGATTCCAGATACATTTTATGATCGGTTTAATATTTATTTTTATTTTTTTTGTTTATTGGGTAAGCAAACAATCACAACATTATATGAACATACAATATTACATTAAACAATTTAACTAATTGTGACATCCACACCGTTTTCCACGGATATCATAAAATCATTGCCTCTCAGTTATAAGCTTTTTATAAGCACTAGCACTATTAGGATTAATATCAATAACACTAAAGTAAGAATTATACACGTTAAGTACTCGATGAATGGGCGCACGGCGCACTGGCCTGCATTAGTGCGGGATGATAATAGGATCCTTCTAATTTAAAAAAAACAGGTTGCAAATATACTCGTCTAGAAAGTGTCACTTTACTAAAAAATTCATAGCTTTAATCCGTCGCTAGTTTTCATTTTCAGATTTAATTTATATTTTGATGCTGTCTGTACATGAAAAGCAATAAAAATTCCATCGGGCGAAACGCCCAATCAAATATTATAAATATTGTGATTTAGTCTTTTGGCCCGTTCGGGCAAACAAATGGTGGGCGAAACGACCAATAACTCCTTCGATTTTACGGGATTTTTGTTCTTGTTCTATATTTAAAGTAAAAATGCTTTCTTCATTTAGACAATGCCTGCAACTTGTGAACAAGAGGACCAATAAAATAAATTTAACAAAAAGAAAACCGACTTCAAACTGGAAGAAAACTTAAAAATAAAAAATAAATTTTCATAGCACAAAGTAATTCATATTTTGATTTAGTTAATCAGAAATAATTAAATAAGTATTTTATAATTTTGAAGTTGGTGCCAAGTAAATACTTAATAACTAAATACTTTATGAACCTTACTACAATAGCAAATTAAGATTGATAATACCTATAAGTACCTAGTTATTGTTTTACTTACTACTACTTGTTTAATTTTTAGTGATGGGTAGACCTAAATCTGACTTAGATATTATTTTTGTATACACTAAACATTTTGGCATATTCAACGGTATGAAGTAACCCCGACATTACTGCTTTACTGCTTTTGAGGAATTCCCTCGACTGTCTATGGTCACCTGTAATGGCAGTTATAACCCTATAATATATAGTTTTAATCATTAGAAATGAATTAAGTCCAAACACCAAGTAATTGCTCTAAATTGCTCAGGAGTTCCCTCTACTGTCCTTGTGCTCCATCATCAGATAGACCTCAAACCTTCACTAAATAGTAGTGCTTTAAATACTTAATGAAAAACATAACAAATGCACTAGTCGTCCGTACGATTTTCGAAAGTTCTCCTCGATTTCTCTAGGATGCCATCATCAGATCCTGGTTTCCTTATCATGGTACCACTCTTGGGATATCTACTTTCCAACAAAAAAAAACATTAACATCGGTTCATAAACGACGGAGTTATCCGCGAACACACATAAGAAAAAATATAATTATATATACGGTCGAATTGAAAAACCTCCTCCTTTTTTTGAAGTCGGTTAAAGAGATGACATCTAATTTGCATACATTAGATGTCATCTTTTTGGACAAATTCGCTGAAAAATGTAGATCCGTTAGGAGAATTGGCAAAAAACTCGTCACTATTTTAGATTTCATGACTTATTGAAGTGATTTTAAAATTAATACACAAACAATACTTTATTGTAAATAATATCAGCATATACCTATTAAACTAGAATATTGTTTATGTTAAAAACAAAGTATGTAAGTGATTTCTGTTCCTGACACAGCACAAATGGAAAGATATTATTTAGCAACATTGAATGAAAACATTGTGATTGGTTTAAATTGGCCTGTTTTGTTTTATGCCCGTTGCATGTTTATGAATAATAGAACAACAAAAATGAAAAGACTGAACTGTAAAAGTTTTGATATCACGGCAACTTACGCGAACTAAAAGCAAAATTATAAAAGAATATATAATAATAATGTGTTGAAATTCAAAGCAACACTTATTTATTCATTTAGGTCATGGTTAGGTACTTATGATCTTAGATCACTATAAGAAGATGGGAACGGCGAATTCACTGACAATAGTGGAGCCATCGATAAAATCTGAGAGGCGCCCAAAGCATTCATAGCCAACTATGTTTCTTATATGACACTGCATTCACGTAAAGAACGGAAACCAGTGTACTTGCAGCCGAATGCATAATTTTTTCTGTTATTCATAGATTATCTTATTATCTTCTTTAGGAGCTCTGAAAACGACTACTAGTCCGCGCAATGTAACGTTGTTGATTATTTCTTTAAAACTTTACATACGAACGCGTACTTTTGGTACCTAATCCGTTGTAATACTTAAAGCGAGAAGCCCTCTAAAAGAAATTGCGACAATTGCTGAATCTATAACTATTAGTACTAGGTACTTTAATTACCTACCAACATAATTTATACAAGTAGAATCAGAACTAGAAAATGTAATTGCAACTTCGCTAGTAGTTTTTTAAATTAAGCTGCTCCGTGCTAGTAAAAGATGAACAAGAAAACTAAAGTTTATTACTTGTCTCTCCTTAGAGAAAGTACGGAATTGTCACTGAGAAATGGTTGCTTTAGTCGATGCGCGAAGTGTTAGTTGGGCTCCATTGCACTACTCTAAGTACTTTTATTTGTATAGGTCCTACGTACCTAATACTTAATTATTAAGAATATAGTATTTTCACATAGTGTAACTAAGGCAAGGATTCTTCAATATTTTAGAGATAATCACATGAAAATCTATAATTACTAACATTGATGGCTAGTGAATAATAAATATGAGATATAAATCCGATAAAGTGTAAATTTGTATCTATTTATCAAACAAAAAATTGGTTTTATGAAAGTAAGCCGGCATCATGTTTTTTTTTACATAGGGTAAACAAACTTAAATCAACTATTGATTTGCTGCATACATTCAACATCATAACGCAATAGAATAAGCAGCAATTCTATTGCCTGAATCGATAACAATTCTAGATGCTGCGTGCCAGTCATTCTTTGTAAGAAACTAGCTGTTGCCTGCAGCTCCGCCTGCGTAAATGTCGGCTATAACGCATTTTCCATACAAACTTTCATCTCCTATTTCAACCTTTTCAAGCCATTTTTTGCAACAAAAGCGCTATCTCTTTGCTAAATTTCATCAAAATCGGTTATGGTTTAGGCGTGAAAGCATAACAGACAGACAGACAGAGTTACTTTCGCATTTATAATATTAGTATAGATTCCAATAACACTTCATGTGTCCGACCAAAACGCATCAGAGTTATATTCATATTTTTGTATATTTAATTATAAATCTGAATCAATCAAGATAGAGTTACAAACACGTGTGAAGTGACGTGATATTTAAACTAACTATTAAAGAAAAATAAACATTTATAAAGCTGCTTCGGTATAAATAAACTTAGCTACCTAGTATTATAGAAAAATATTAGATTATCTCTCTTACTAACATATTTTGTCCTTTGATCTGCTGGACATGATCAAAAGAATGGATATTGTGCATGGAAAAGTATAGAAGTAACGATGTTTTTCTTCAATTGTAATAGAGAGAATTCTTTAAATGTTAGTTAGTGTGTGCCAAGAGGTCAACTAATAATTTCGGCAAAACTGTCATATTTCTGATCTCGGTATACTTACTTTTGACCGTGATTTTTATACCTATAAAACCTATTGTAAAAGATACGCATACGAACCACGTAACATAATAAGTAATCTTGTGGCTTCATGGGTACCTACTACTGTCTAGGTCGCTTGTCAACTGTGCATTTGTTTGTGCGTGTTGCTAATCATACCGATGCGATGTTGACTAACCGATTGTGGAATCATTTTCATTTTACTTTACACCTAGTATTCAACATTCCTCATGAACAAGATAAGGATATAATTATTTCGCTATATAAAAATATACATACGATACGACATGACATACTGATAGTAATGATGTATTATTTGTTATAACATCTATATGATATGATAATATTATAACAGCTATAAAATAATTGTACGCGCTATTTAGTATTACTGATGTTTTAACCTTGTACTATAATAACATCTTATGTTTATTGCTCGTAAAGCTATGTATACAGCAAATTAGGTGTTTGCACGCAATTTGCCGTACCTACGTATTTATGTAGATAACTATCTAAAAGAAGTAGTCTTTCATTGAAGTGTGGAATAAAAACGGACTAAAACATGATGATCTATCTATCTATCAATTGATTGCTTCTACAATTAATAAGTAAAAATGTTTATAATTATTTTGGAAACTTGAAATTTATATCTGAGTGCAATATTATTTATCTTAAACCCGAAGAATTAAAATGAATCCCTGTAAATCAATCTTTATTTAGTACAACACATGTTTTTGAACCCAGGTTAACAAACACTATAAATAACAAATTGGCGTATGTTCTATTTAAATCTATTTTTATTACCGAAGCCATGTTATTTATGTGCTCTGTAATTGTAAGTCTATTTTCTTTAAACAATCGCAAAACCATTTTTAGAAATCAATTAACTTTAATTTTCAGTAAACCTGCAGCACATCCATAATATAATGTAGCTGTAGTAATAAAAGTCTTCTTTTATGAACTATTTTTATAATTCAATTAGTGAATACAACTTTGTATAGTTATATCTATAACTACCTACAAATTGCGTAAAATATCACAACTCTAACAAATTCGCCGATCTTGCGGTTATTGCATATTGTCAAAAATACATTTTATTTCCCGATGTCACGTGCCGGTGGTGTTGCAAATTTCAACTTTGATAGACAGCGTGGAAATTGAGTTAAAAAAACTTCATAGAGCAGAGCACACTTTCGTATGCATAGTTTGACAGTCCTATTTTGAAAATTTATATTGGCGTGGTTGATATTTAACAATGATAAAACGTAAAACGATTCTATTATTTTGTAGGTACCGAGACTATAGAAATAAGAACGTTTTTTTGTAAAGAAAGTAAATATTTACACCTAAATTGTGAAAAACGCTAAAGCACCCACATGCAAAAAAAAAACTGATGACTTAAAAAGCTGTAATCTGATTTTATCTTAAACATTTTAGCTAAGCTTCCGAAAATGTTATTGTTGTCATGTTTTCCACGTATTCTGATTGTAGTAGTAACGGCAGCCGGTAGATATATGTTACTGAGTAAGAACCAATGTACCTTTTTAAATAATCATGTAGGTACTTCTTTTCTAGTTTATCGTGGAATACGGGTTTACTGTATACGGTGAAGCAATAGTTATAAGTACATATATAAAATAAATAAGAATAAATAGTACAGACTCAAGGGTCAAAGTGCTCTCACCAATTAGGAACATCGCCAAAAAAAAGATAAAAAAAGGTAGAGTGTAATTTTGTCGATAGGGGTTGTTGGATTTTAGATAGGTACATTCATCTTTACAAACTTGGCCTTAAATATTTCTTTAGTCCGTTTTATTAACTTGACAATTTTAACAAATAAGTTATAAATTACAAATAATCTATCTTTATTACAAAATAAAATACAAGTAACTAATTATTCAATAAAATGACGCTATTTCCCATCTTCTTAGATTTTCGACAGTAAACAATTTTTTTTATTAAGTTTATTTGTGCTGGCTCAGAACGCAAACGGTCTACGGCTACATCGACTGCATTGTCAGAGGCAGCCATCAATCCTGCGTGCAGGTGTTGTTAGTACACGCAGGACATGATGTAAGGTGGGACATCGTTTGAGGTACACCAAACAAACAGCCTAAATTGGTACAATTTGTGAAACCAGTGCATGTTCGTCCATACTTCGTCAAACCTGAGTCCGAGGTCTATTTAGACTTCCAAACTACCTACTCTAATAAACAAAACGAGTAGGTATATACACAAGTACATATAAATTAGCGCGCAATTTTCTCGCGTGCGAGTCATAGTGAAGTATCACGTTAAAATCAAAGTAAGCAACGACCATTGTGTACCTATAGATACAAAATAATTGACCTGCATCATTGTTCATCAAAATTGTTCTCAATGAAATTACTTCGACCTTAGCAAACGTAACCTTTAAGAGACCTGTTTTTAATTAACTTTAGCAGAAATGTTGTGATACCTAATGATTATTGCACTTTTGTTTGTATTTGTACTTATTAGATACTAACTTCCCGCAGCGTGGTTTCACCCACGTCTTCAGTTACTGCTCTGCTCCCGTCGCCAGTAGCGTGATGTTACATAGCCTATAACCTTCCTCAAAAACTGGGCTAACATAAGCAAAAAGCATTAATCAAATCCGACGGGTATAGTTCCAAAGATTGGTGTGTTCAAACAAACTAAAACAATATAATAGTATAGATAATTATGTCTTTGAACTCGTAGACATATTAAATCATAAAAGACGAACAAAGAGAAACGTAATGTAACTATATCATAATAGTTTAAACAAATTAATCAATAAAAATATATAGTTTAGACAATAGCTGGTGAGTGCAACCTCCCACCAGTGTGAAATTTAACATTCATTCCGTCATAAAAAAATACTTTATGTAATCTACGAATAATTTTATTTAAGAAGGTAAATTAAAAATAGAAATAAGTAATTACAATTATTGAGGGAGGTCTATATTCAGTAGTCAACAACCGTTGGTTAAATGAACTGATGATGAAAGAAAAGAGACTAACAATTATGTACTAATTAAAAAAATCTGTAACGTGCCAGTTTAAGTGAAATATTCCATAGCGTTTAGTTATACTCGTAATACGATTAGTAGTGATAATAAAATTGTAGAGTGAAGTGTAATAAAAAATAGAAAACTTACCTTTAGAAAACAAACTCACTAGAAAAATGTAAATAACTAAATGTTTCTCCATTTTGAACATAAATTTCTTACAAAACAAAACACAATTTAAAAATATAAAGTTCAAGACTAACACATTCTACTTTCGCGCGTATATTCAAATGCGTTCGAAAAGAAGAGTTGCGTTCCAAATCATGTAATTGTTTATAGCTCGTGCAGATGCGGACAAGGCTTGACACGACTGAAGTTTGTGCCTCTTTTACTGACACTGTGAGCTCGGAAATGGGACGTAATATTGAAGCATAAACATCACGCTTATTTTTAGAGCGTTTGAACTGTTGTATAATGGAATGTCATTTGTGTACTACAGAACAACTCACCCAACGAAGTTTAAATTGTTGAATTAAAATGTTACGTAATACTCAAATGCTACTAGCTTTTTATTAATTATTCAACAACAAAGCTGTTATCAGCTTAATCGTTTTTCTTTCTGTAATAGGATGATATTTCATATTTTTATTTTAGCGGTATAATCACCCTTTCAAGCATTTAGGGGTTGTTACTACACACAAAATGAACGGAAAGCACATTGGGTTTTACCCCACTTAAATAAATTGTTCCTTGTTTCTCAAAAGAACAGCATTACAACAGGGGAGATGTTTGGTAGCTTAAAGGGTTGCATAAAAGAAGCAACGCTGCTTAATCATGTTTATAATACGTTATAATGGATTAGTCTTGCTTAAAAATAGCAGAGTATTGATAGGGAAGTAAAAGAATAAAACACAATCTCCGAAAATATCATGAGTATACACATAATACCTACATAATGCTAACAATGAATATTATACTTGATAATTACTTTCAAAACATTGTTAAAATAATTCTAAAATTTTGTTCCGTGCTCCAAACAATTTTGGTAATACCTTGACCACACAATCTTCTTAAAACCAAAAGCAAACATTGACATTAACATTGCCGAACGGGAGAACAGGGACCCCGATTATTTCGAAACTCAGTCTAAATTTGCTTGTTAAACCCATTTTGGTCACCTTCCCTCTAATTAAAGCAAGTCTCTAACGACATGAGATGATTCTGTGAGATCTTTTGTTTCAATTTTGTTAATACATTTCTATGTTAGGGTATTGTCAGATGTTGTAATTTTAGATGTTTTTTTTTATAAATGAGTCATGGATCTCGTGACCAAGAAATTGCCATTTCGGCACATCATGACGACATTCCTTATTAGTAGTTAAGAAAGCCATGAGCAATGAATAAATAAATAACGTTAGTTAGTAGAAGTAGATATTTATAGCGGTCCATTTCATTGTTGGCTTTCATTGATTTTTTTAGACATGTAATTTAATGGTTTGAAGAGAGAAATCAAGTCGATAAAGAAGAAAAATGTTTTCGAGTTCAGTTGTATAATCGTAAAGAGCTTGTATCCTTCACATTTATTATTAACACAGATGGATATGTCACTTTTTTTATTAATCAATAAAAGTTTCTGGGGTTTAGTATCTCTGATATTATGAAAAAGGTATTTTTAGTAAATTATCACTATGTCATCTAACTACTTACACAGTTACATAATTACCTATGTAACAGCTTGCATAACATTTATCGCTCGCACTTTTTCTAACTAAAATAGAGGCCTGCTTCTCTCTGTCGGAGACCTTTAGTATGATATCCACAAATCAATTACTAAGCAATGCCCCATGGATGCCACAGTTAAAGTTCTAGGACTAATAAAAATAATCATAACAATTTTTTTTTTTTTTTTTTTTACACTATCACATTGTCATAGAAGTTCCTTTGACTGCTTTACGTGTTCTACGTATTGTGATTATGAACGCGATCACTTATATATTGAACGCGACGACTACATTTAGGTTTTTATCTGAGTGGTACAACAAATTTGGACAAATCGGATCCCGGAACGAGCACGGAAACCATAAGGTTTCTGTTATGGAAACTCGAAAATTATTTAAAATAATGTTTACGCGTGCATTGCTAAAGCTCTTTTATTAAATTAAATTCATGAGTGGAACATAGGTAAGTATACATATGTAAAACGTTTAAAATTAGCGATGTTCTAAAATGTTTCAAAGGAATTACATGACGTATGAGCGAGTGGATAACTAACCAAATAAGAGCTCCTATATTCTTATTCTTCGAAAACGGCCCTTTCCAAATCTAAGAAGAAGTTTAAACATCGAATGCATGCTATTCATAAACCAGAAATCTAAAACTTTCATTTGTTTTATCCGAAAAGAAGACCTTGTGAGTTGCCGATAGGTTGTGTAAAAATTCTTTTCAAATATACAATTCGCATTTTAAAATAAAACTGCAATCGAATAATCATAAACAAAATTCATTTAACCGTTACCATTAAATCGACAAGTTCTAAGGGCATCTTTATCACCTGACCCCGATCAAACCGATAATGTTTGTGTGCAAAAGCCATGCCTTGGATAAGCGTTTAAACTGAATTTGCATAATCGTTATGTAGCTGACCTAATACAACTATAAATAGTTGTAGTAGTATTACTTCTAGCGGTAACGATCTAGGAAGATATATAATCGAATGGTTTACACGCATAAGACTAGATAGAGAAAGGTCACTCTATTACTTAACTCCTATAAGGTCCGATATAACTCAATTTGCTTTTAATTTAAAGTAAATATTTAGTTAATGATGATTTAAATACTGCATCAAATTCCCAATCAAACTCCTCAATTTTTCTGCGTTAAAAAATTGACCATTATTGGACAAACAAAATCTTTTTAGAGAAAGGAAATTGAATTAAGAAGTTTCTTAGACAAAATTTAGTATTTCTGATTTTCGTATTTTATATTATATTATAGTAGTAAGTACTGTGCGTGTTTATATTAATGCTCTCAACATACGACTACACTAAGAAAATTACTAAGTATAACAAGAAAATTACACTGTTGCATTAACTAGAAAGATTCTAAGCTTATCTCGGGTTGGCAGACAGCTGTTTAAGGCTCACGACCCAATGTTCAGTACCTACCTACTATGACAAGCCCGGCTTACATTATTTATAATAGCCTGATCCACCCATCCATCTACCACCATCCATAACCACGACCACTTCAAGAGTACACGACTTAAAAGATATACTTTAATTTAGATGAAGCCAAACTCGAAGGAATACTGTCCTAGTGCACATGTTATTAGAGGTTTTAACTTCATTACACAATCAACAATTTATTACTTATCTTACTACGCAGGTTTAGATACAGAAACATAGATTCTAGCGCATACATATCGTATCATATTCGGACTTTTAAACAGAATAAAATAAATGTGATCCTTGAATGGTACGAGAATCAATATCGACCATTTATTTTTAACTTACAAACCATTGTAGTCCTACACATGTTTACTAATGAAGTATTCTGATTATAAAATAACTATATCTATGCGTAAACAAATATTTTTCCTTTACCTACTATTCTAAGAGGTTAAAATATTATAAACTGGAATGTTTGTAAATCAGTGAAGTTTTTATTTGTAAATAAATTTAACTGATAGATACCTACATAACATTGAGCGCATTAGTCAAAGGTGAGTCCAAATTCATCATTTACCTACTACTTATCATAGGACTATCTAAAGACATAGTCACTACTCAACATGGTCACCTCTATGCGTCTCCATTTGGACCGGTCATAAGTCGTCGTCATTAATTGCACGAATGGATAAAATAAACAAATAATAATTTATATGTAAATAAATTTCAATATAATAACAATAAAACTTCTGAAACAGCACTTAATTCAATTCGCAGTAGTTTCAGTCCTTGATTAAATTTTAAATTGTCTCTGGAACTAATATCTATAGTTGACATCTGTGCCGGGCGAACAAATGTCATCGCGCATCATGCTGAAGGCTGTAACTTTATTACGGAGAAAGTTCAAGTAATGGAATCCCTTCGAGTTATTACTAGTTCGTATCTGAAACTAACGCGTGTTTTTGTGTTGCCACAAATCTTTGCGTTGAATATTACATCTTTTAATCAGAGTTACGATTTATAATGTTATTAACTAGCGGTCATGGCTTCACACGAATAGGTACATGTAAGGTAAATCTCTGGAATTTATATGTCTCTGAATATTCTTTTTTTTATACGACTAAGATGAAAAACAAGCACACGGCCCGCCTGATGGTAAGCACTTACCGTAGCCTATGGACGCTTGCAACACCAGGAGCATCACTAGCGCGTTATCGATCCTTATATTATATGCTTAATTTATTCAATAAAAGCCCTTTCGGTAAAATTCACATAACGATAGTGGATGCTATATTAAAATCCGTTGCGTTATTTAGGAGAAATTAGCAGAGAAACATAGATTAAACAGCGATGTTGCTTTTATTAAAAATTTCATTTTCAGCTTGTTCTATATTATATAAGTAATATAAAATGTTTACGTTTATACGCATTCATTACCTTACGTAACTACCTACTTTACAAGTACCACCAGCTATATCTAAAAAGCTTTTTCAAATAACCGTGATTTTGAGTCACAATGTAATTACACAAACAAAGTAATTGTTGATTATCGGCTCTATAAAGTGCTTAACTTGGTAGAATTACAAACAACTGTGTGATCTTGACTACGAAGACAGGCCAATCACCGCCCCTTTGATGTCGTAATTGGGTAGGAAGAGAAGAGGTTAAGTGAAGGGTTTCGAAAATCATAATAGTGTTCAAATTTATTTCTTGAAGGTACCGATAGAACATACTGGTACTGTGATGATTAACCTTTAACATAACATAGCCTTTTTTGCCGACGGTATCGCCAGCTATATTAGCGCTCTTAAACAGGAGGGGTGACGGCGAGGTGTCAACAGCAGCCGCCGACTGGAAAATTGACGAACGGCCGCCGTCGACGAGTCAACGACTGCCGTCGACTACCGTCGACCACTGTCTGCTGCCGCCGACTTGTGTTACCTCTGTCTTTGACATCGTGCCGTTCATTTGTAAGAGCTCTTAGGTTGCATATATGTAGATACCTAAAAGCGGCTAACTTGTTGCCAATTAAAATGAAAATGAAAATATGTTTATTCATATAGCTAATTAAATTAACTCTTATAACGTCAAAGTTTACAAAATGTCAGCAAATTAACCTACAGCCAGTTCGCTGACAAAGTAGAGCCATTAGAAGAATTGGCAAGAAACTCAGGCCACTCTTTTTGATCGCCAGGTTATTACAATTTTTCTAAGTTACAGTTTCAAGTAGCATGCAAAGTGACAAAGGCAATACACTTAACTCTATAGGTAATTAATTACTTACAGCTTTCTATGTTGTAAAGAAAAATAAAAAGTAAAATGTGTGCTTTACAGTCTGTCTCAATTTGCATATTGCAATTGCAATATTTAGGTAAAGGCAACATGTAAACTGTGATAAATGATTCTATGTAGGTATTATATAAACTGTTAATATTTGGTATAAGTATAAAATAAGATGAACTTAATTTACCACAGGAGTTCACAATGTACCTCTATTTTACAAATCACAATGTATAATTTTAATAATACTAAGTATACAATTTTAACAAAACAATACAATATGTGTACTTAACTGTTCAATTATGGCTTGGGCATCATGTCTTATATAATTAATACGTCAAAATGTATCAATAAAAAAAATATTTGATAAAGCATGTCATTCTTATTAATCATAAAAATGTCATTCATAGAATAATTAAGAAAAATATGTCTTTAAAAGTATAAGTAATGTCATTAAAATTAAGAGTAAAATTAATTTACTCCTTCGTCAAGCGAGCATCCCATAACTTTTTATCGTTTATATACTCATTAACAGTGTAGTAACCCTTAAGGATTAAATGTTTTTTGACAATTTGAAATATTGTCGATAGGTAATTTATTATATAAACGTACACCAAATTTGGTTCAAAATAACAAAATTACCGTACCCAATTCCATACTCCGGACTAATACTAAGAATTTCTTAACAGAAAATCCTTTAAATTGCTTTACTCGACCCGGAGATAGAACCTAAGATCTTTGCGTGGCAGTTCACATACAATACAATTAAATTACCAAGTAAAGATCAAGAAGTCTTCAAAGTTTACGTGAGAAATACGCTCAAGCGAAAATTCATTTAGTTTTTTATAAAACATAGTAGTTCTATATTCTTTAAAAAGGAAAGTCAAGTTTCGACAAGATTCTCTTGACGTTATCCTTACAGAAAGTTTAAAATTAAATTACCTACATAGAACTTGCAGGTACCGGTGCTTCACCGAAAATTGTACAAGAAAACTTCTGAGTTACCTTCCTAGAACCGAGTAATACTCGAAAGTATTTATCAAAAGCCCCGTGAACTAAAGTGCACCTAGGGGTACCGTTTGCCGAGCATTTGTTTGGACAGAATCCTGAACTTTGGAACTTTGTATACAATTGTCATTTGTTCAAAGGAAAAATGATATATTTTTCAAATAAATGGTATTTTGAGCTCCATATTTTGAAATTTTAGATATCGTATAGCGCTCAAAATGTTTAAATTTCTTGCAAATGTTAGATTTTGCGTGATAGTTTAAAAATGGCAACCCTAAGTGCACCTTTCCTAGCTATAAATAGTTGAGACTTGCAATTTCCTCTTTCTTAACTCAGTAGAACTGTTCGCCCAAGAAATTGTGTTATGCGCGTTGTTGGCGACACAATGCCTAGTTTATTCTTGTCTCGAGTCTTTCCTTTGTTTCTAAAAAGTTTCTCAACTAAAGTATTGATATTGTGTAAGCTATTTTATAGTCATTGAACAAATGCGATTTATCTGTTGTATTTTTGTTATTATTTAATATCTACATAAATGTGAAGGTTGCAGCTAATGGATATCATAGCAGTTTTTTGTTAGTTACCTACCTATTTATTTTAGATTACATTTTGGTACATCTTGTTTCCTATTTATGTTGAGTTTTGTCCATATTTGGCAACTTCTTGTGTATAGATAACCTATCAATACCTCTACTTAATTTGCTTGATGGTACATAGTTAATTGAGTCCATAAATGGTGATCACTAGCACAGTAAATTACTACCAGTAAATTACTTTGATGACCTTTATAATGACAGTCTTCTAGTACACATATTATGAGCCGTTACTTTCTTATCTTTCACAGCAGCGACTAAATTATACATGCCACAGTTAGGTATTGTTTTTTTGTTATATAGTTATTTTGTTATACTATTATATATAGTGTGGTATGCCGATTATAATAACATGCCAGCTGAACATCATTATTTTTTCGTTTAGACGGTAGTTAAGTACCTGCACATGTCGGAATGAAATTAAAAGAGGATATTATGCTATACCTATCACAATACATTGTACTTTATTATAAGTACGGACATAAAATTATAGAATAATAAGGTAAACTATTATTTGTCTCAAAATTACAATAGTTCTAACATCACTTTTGGTTAGTCTTTGTAGTTTTGTTATACTGAATTTATATCAATACTATTATATAAGAGTTTATTTGTTTGTTTTAACGCCCTAATTTTTGGAACTACCGGCCCGATTTTAATAATTCTTTGCGTAATTGCGTATGATATCCCAGTTCATAAGGAGGTTTTATGCTATTTAACATAACGCTACTGGCGACGGGAGCAGAACAGTAACCAAAGACGCAGTTGAAACCGCGCTGCGGAAAGGTAGTTCAAATATATAAATCCCGTTTTATACATCGTCATTCTTCAAAAGGCGATAATCTAAACCGGTAATTTTAAATCGACGACAAACTTTAAATAAAGAACTCCGCCCTATAAAATGGCTGAGGAAATTTAATACATTTTCTATTTCGCGATAAAAATAAGATTTGGATACGAATCTTGCTTAAGGCTATGCTGGCAACGGTAACCTAATATCCGTGAGAATATTTATTACAATATTTACTTTGAATATGTTTTGTACCTACTGCATAATACTCGTAATATGAATTTTCATAATTTTTGTTGCCAATGCGCCTATTGAATTTTCGGTTCGTAAGGACAGTAAGGATAAATAGAATGGCTTTTTTCATATTATTTACGTATTAAGGTTGGTAATAGTTTATACCCAATTCGAACAAAGCAATGAAATGAAATCTAGAATATTTCTTGTAAGACAATATCGCAAATTAAAGGCCCAAAAATTTACGAAAATTCTGAACAAAAAGAGTCATTGTTTGCAATCTCAAACAATAGAGGAATGATTGATTGTTACACTACCAGTGAAAAATAAGCAAAAATGACTTGTTTTCCCTGCGGTGTGCCCAAATTGTAACATAGAATAGCTTTTAGATTAAAAGCCGGTCAGACGAACAACGCTGCTTTGGGACTCCATAACCTGACGCAGTCCCCTGGGCACGTCATCTATTTGATTTATTGATCCTACATTCCAATGGTGTGATATTAACCTACAAAGTTATTTATGTTTTGAACAACACATATCTGACATTTTAGATGCACTTTTGAAAACGTTATTACACACTTATTGTGCAAGTTCGATAGACACATGGTAAAATGTTCTGTTGCAAAAATTTATAATAGCAATTTTTACATTTAAATTTAGTTCGGTCAAGGTAAATGAATGCCATCAAAAACAACTTGTAAAAACAAATCAAGTCTCGCAACTCATTTTTACTATCGTAAAAGCTTGTGAGGTCCACGTAATACCAAGTCGGTTAATTTATTTAGCCCCTACATAAAGGCTCTTCTGTATTAAGTCATTACCTACGTAATTAGCTAACCTAACAACATCCAGAAGTGACCATAACAATATTAAAAATCTTGTTAAAAAAAATTGCTTGACTTAGCAATCGCACTAAACAATCTATTTTAACTACTACTACTTGTGAGACACATTTTGTTTTCATGCGATGGCCAAGTAAAACAATTAAAATACGTGTTTGTTGTAATGTCTGTTTGGTTACTGAAAATTCAGGCTTCTACTTTTATCCACAAAGAAGTTATAGCAGGTCTAAAATGGCCCGAGTTGCTTCGACAAAAGTATGGTACGGCGGCAGTGCCATTTTTTTAGTCTACTTGGCGGAGGCACTGCCGTGCCTCCAGAATCATCTGTTTATTGACTCACTGACGGCCTTTCCTTCTTAGACAAAGAAGGAAAGGCCGGCAACGTCAGATTAATAAAATTGTTTATGTCTAGGTTTCGTAATGATGTTTTCTTTAGCATGTGTCAGCAGTAGGTATGCATGCAAGACAAACTTTAGTGACTACAATTAAGATTGAAAATATCACATTGGTCTAGTGTATTACGACACTTTTCCGCAATCCGTAGACTGCGTAATAACCTAACAAACTCTAACGAAATTATCATACATACTTATTTATTACTGAACTTAACTCACAGCCTAAATAACACAATAATTATATTTTTATTGTAAGTCTTTCTCTAGATTCTCTATAAATATAAAACATGTCGTATCAAATTGCATAGTAGGTATAATAATTCTGTAAATTCAATATTTATTATACATTAATCTCCCAAAAGACCAATTGTGGCTACTTAAAATTTATTCGGCGAACTTATTATTTGCTCTGAACAAACCAGCATGTTCAAATATTGGTGCATCGCCCGATCTCCCCTCTTAGAGGAGACGCGGCACAGATGGTCCACTTATATTACCACCTTCACACGGGGAAGTTTAGCTGTAAATCGGTAATCAATATCTTTGGCTACCCTGTTAAGTACACTTTTGGTTTCTATCCAGTAGAGGTATATATGCCAATGGAATGTAGGTACTAGTGAAATTTCTTGGCTAAAACTAAATTATAGTGAGAACGCTATCTATGCTTTTATATAAAGCTGAAGAGTTTGTTTGTTTGAACGCGCTTATCTCTAGAACGGAGAAATTATTATTATTATTAGTCGTAAGAATTATTATTTGCGTATGATAGCCCAGTTCTCGAAGAAGGTAAGTGTTGTGTCGTGTAGGTGATCCACGACGGTTAAGTGGTATAAATAAAATGCTAGTGGACTGTATAAATTAGATTACTGTATTGGAGACTGTACTACAATAAAATCGTATCTACGTGAACAGACAAGATAACTGTAAAGATAAATATGTATGCGCGAGCGCGGGTGTTCGTCGTAGGCTTAAACAGCTGACTGGCTTCTCACTCGCTCGCTGTACGCGCAAGGTCGATGACCGCTGCACCCCCTCACCTCCCTTCGTGCCGCTACTGTCGCCGTGTTGAGTGAATGACTCAACATACTCCCCCGGTTGAAGTCTCTTCAACAGCAGTGACTGGAAGTGGGCAAATGTTATTAAAAGCTCGCCGAATGACACCCTTACGTGTGCGGATGTCGGCGACTCTCGCGATGCCATCTTTACCAGGCAGAACATGTATGATGCGTCCTAAGAGCCATAGTAATGGTGGTGAACCCTTGTCCTTAATGACAACAAGCATTCCTTCTTTCAGTTCACCCGACGATTTCAACCATTTCGTTTTGTTTTGTAGCCAAATGATATACTCCTGCGAGAAACGATCCCAAAAATGCTGCTTCAGATATTCTATCCGGCGAAACCTTTGTAATGTGTTGATGGCGCGGTCCTGTATCTGTGGGTGTGGCAGCAAAATCAGAGATCGACCAATTAAGAAGTGAGCAGGGGTCAATGGAACAAGGTCTGAAGGATTATTGGATAGAGGAGTTATGGGCCTTGAATTGAGTATGGCTTCAACTTGTATCAAACACGTAGCCATCTCTTCAAATGTTAGATTAGTTAAGCCAAGGATCCGCCTGAGATGATGCTTTGTAGACTTAACAGCCGATTCCCATAATCCACCAAAGTGTGGCGTATAGGCTGGTATAAAAGAAAATTTGATACCTGGATCAATCTCACAGAAATGTAAATCTTGTGAAAGAAGGTCTGCCAACTCATTGAAGGCGCCAACGAATGTAGTACCGTTGTCGGAAAATACACTACGTGGTTTACCCCTGCGAGCAATAAATCGATTCATGGCAGCTAAGAAGGCTTCTTTCGTGAGATCTGACACGAGTTCAAGATGAACAGCCCTTGTAGCTAAACACACAAACACACAAATAAAACATTTGATAAGCCTGCAACCTCTGCCTTTACGGTCAGCTATCATGATAGGTCCCGCGTAATCTACTCCTGTATCTAGAAACGGAAACTCTAAGTGTAGCCGTTGCTTTGGAAGGTTACCCATGACAGGCTGTACCGTACTAGCCTTGATTCTACAACATTTAACACACTGATGGACTACCTTCTTCGCTAAGTTTTTACCGCCAATGGGATAATAGTTGTGACGAACCGTGGCGAGTAAAAGTTGGGGTCCGGCATGCATAAGTTGTAGATGGTACATATTAAATAATAATTTGCAAATGATATGAGAGCTAGATAACAGAATTGGATGCTTTACGTTGTAGTCGTAAAATGAGTTTTCTAATCTGCCACCAACCCGTATCAACCCACAAGATGTATCTGCAAAAGGAGATAACGACAAAAGTTTATTTTTAGTAGGAAGTTGTTTCCCTGATATTAATAGGTCATACTCTACAGGGAACGACTCTTGTTGACTGAGTTTTAATATATTATTTAATGAAGTAGTCAACTCTATGCTTGTGAGTGGACCACTCTCTGGCGAATGTTTTTTACATTTATTAATAAATCGCATGATATACGTCATCACACGTTGTAATTTATTGAAGCTCGAAAATTTGTTAAATAATGAAGAAAATATGTTTTCAGTAGAAAGTGACGTATCAACATGATAAGACGATATGGTTTCCATAACGTATGGTTTATCTTGAGGATGTGGAAACAAAGGCCAAGAAGAAGGTGCATCACGAAGAAATTGTGGTCCCCCCCACCATAAAGAGGATAACAATAACTTATCGGCACTAAGTCCACGCGAAGCGAGGTCTGCGGGGTTTTCAAGAGAAGGAATATAACGCCACATATACTGACCTACAGCATCTTGAATCTCAGATACGCGGTGCCGAACAAAGGGCTTTAGTTGTGTCGGTGATGAGGATAACCAGCCTAGGACAATGGTAGAGTCACACCAAAATGTGACATTATCTATGTGAAAGGTAAGCGACTGACTAACCTTTAAGTATAACCGGGTACCGAGTAATGCTGCACAGAGTTCGAGCCGAGGTATAGTAGTGGGCTTTATAGGAGCCACTCTACTTTTAGCAGTTAAAAGATGTACAGATGTCTGCCCATCCTGCGACACGCTGTGGACATAAACACAAGCACCGTAGGCCTTTTCAGAGGCGTCAGTAAATACATGAAGCTGTATAGAACGTGGTGAGTCGCATGATACCCATCGGGGTATTTCAAATTTATTTAGAAGAGGCAAAGTATTTTGAAAAATACTCCAATTGTGTTGAATGTCTTCGGGAATAGGCTCGTCCCAAGAACATTTTGC
The DNA here is from genome assembly GCA_963082885.1 of Parascotia fuliginaria. Taxonomy (NCBI): domain Eukaryota; kingdom Metazoa; phylum Arthropoda; class Insecta; order Lepidoptera; family Erebidae; genus Parascotia; species Parascotia fuliginaria. The sequence goes on from OY720186.1 coordinate 11,010,576, forward strand.
AAGCCATAGTCGTTGCATGATCAATTTAGCCTCTACAATGCATGGTACCACTAAGCCGATAGGATCAAATATTTGGGATATTATTGATAATATTTGACGCTTCGTAGTCCCACCAGTAAGAGTCAAATTTATGCAAAATGAAAATGTGTCACTTGAACATCTCCAATTAAGTCCTAAAGTCTTGGACAACTCGTTAATGCTCAAGTCAACAAAGTCAGACACATCTGTATAATGTTCTGAATTAGAAAGAGCTTGCAACACTTCCAATGAGTTTGATTGCCATTTGCGTAGATTGTACTGTGCTGATTGTAGGACATTAATAACTTGACGACATTTATCAATGACCCACAAAACAGATGACCCGCCGGACAAATAATCATCAACATAAAAATCGCGCGCTATTGTAAAACTAATAGCTGGATCTGAACACTCTCTAGATAGTTGAATAAGGCATCTAGTAGCCAAGAAAGGTGCCGAGGCAGTACCGTACGTTACTGTATTAAGTGTGTATGTCTTTAATGGATGACTAGGATCCTCCCTCCACAGAATTTTCTGCAACGGCCGATGCACATCATTGACCAGTGTTTGCCGGTACATCTTTTCGATGTCTGCACTGACAACCACTTTGTGCTGTCGGAAGCGAAGCAAAATTGATAATAAATCATCTTGAAGAGACGGACCAACCATTTGTATGTCGTTAAACGACTTACCTGTGGTGGTTGATGCTGAGGCATCGAACACAACACGCAGCTTCGTGGTAGAGCTCGATTCCTTTATGACACCATGATGTGGCAAAAAATATGATACTAAGGAATTATGTAAAAAATGGCAATTATCAGACATATGACCTAGCTGTACGTATTCCCTCATGAAATTAATATAAAGCTCCTTAAAATTAGAATCTCTACTAAAACGACGCTCTAATGAGAGAAACCTACGTTTGGCCATGTTATATGAATCGCCTAACGTATTGGGTGACTCCTTAAGAGGAATGCTTACTATGAAACGACCGTCTGAATCGCGCGAAGTAGATTCTATGAACAGTTGCTCACATGCTCGTTCTTCAGACGTTAATTTATGCTTAGAATCAATTGAATCTAACTCCCAAAACCGTGTTAAGTCATTTTGCAAATTGTCAATATGTAAACAAAGATTAGGTGATGTCTTAGACTGATGAACTGCACCCGATATGAGCCAACCTAATTTTGACTCAAATAAAGTGGGCATATTTTTACCTAATTCGATACGGTTCGCGCCTAGAATACCCCAGAAGATATCTGCCCCGACTAGAATGTCGATAATAGACGGAACAAAGTACTTCGGGTCAGCAAGACAAACGTTCGTAGGTATACGTATGTTACTGGTATCAACATAAGTATTAGGAACCGATGACGATACCTTTGGCAACACCAGACATTCAATGTTGATTTTGTAATTATTATTATATGATTTTATTAGGACTGAGCATCTCTTGGAACAGTCAGAGGCTTGATAATTTATACCTATCACTTTGGACTTGGTATTAAAAGTAGAAAGATTAAGCTTACGAACTAAGTCTTCTGAAATGAAGTTTGCTGTACTCCCATTATCCAGCAAGACCCGCGCAGTGTGACGGTTACCCTTCCCGTCCATCACTTGCACAAGCGCTGTGGAAAGCAAAATTACTCTAGATGTAGCGGAATGATTGGCTGATAATGAAACGTTTTGTGTATTTAAGTTGTCTGTGTCTATGTGTAACAATGTATTATGTTGTTCTCGACAATATTTACAATGTCCTAATTTGCATTTTTTAACCTCATGACCTGGTCGAAGACAATTGAGACAAATGTTGTCAAAACTATGAGCTTTTTTAATACGAAGTTCAACCGAAAGATTCCTAAAAGTCTCACATGTAAACAGGAAGTGATTCTGATGACACATGGGACATGATGGCATTTTTGTTTTGTTGTCAGTACATGCTACTAAACTCTTATTTAATTTATTAGAATTATTGTTGTAAGTTTCGCTTTTTGATTTTATATATTTAGCATCCTCAAGTGTCTCTAATAAATCTGCCCGATTACTCAAAAATATCATGAATATATTTAAGGTGGGAGGATCAGACAAAGAATTTCTGTGCTCCTCCCACTCACGATTTGTCACCTGGTCTAACTTATCTGTCATCATATGAATGACCAGTGTATCCCAGTGCTGGACAGGTTGATCGAGAGTTGACAAGGCCCTAAGATTTTTATTTGTTGTGTCAATGATGTAACGTATCGACTTACTTGACTCTTTGCAGATGGGTTTCACATTGAACAGTGCTTGCACGTGATTGTTTACAAGCAATCTCTTATTGTCGTACCTTTCGCAGAGTAACTTCCAAGCAGCATCGTAGTTTTCAGATCTATAGTCAAGATTATTTACGACCAAAAAAGCACTACCCTTCAAGGACGAACGAAGATAATGTAGTTTATTAATTTTGTCTATGGTATCATTACTATGTATAATCGAGACAAATGTATTCCTGAATTCCAACCACTCATGATAGCTACCGGAAAAGGTTGGCAAGTCAATTTTAGGCAAACGGATAGAATTATGTTTGTGTGTGTGATTAGTACAAGAACCCACCTCGGACACAGAGTCTCCTGCCTGACAACTGCGAGCACTGCTAATCAGCTGACGCGCAGTCGCCACCAAGCTATAGTATTGCGTCTCAAATTCTTCACGTTCGATATATTGCTCGCTGGAGTCATCCACCAACTCCTCCAAGTCAGCCTGTAACGCATCGTATTTGTTGTATGAGCTTTCAAATATCTTAAGCCGATATTCGATTTCAATGATTTGAACCTCACTTAACTTTTCGCAAGACTTAGAAATGTTTAAATAGTTGGAAAATTGCGTCAGCTTTGCCTTAATTGAAGCTCGTTTTTTAATTAAGCTTTTTATGTCAGCCATCGTAACAGCACACTAGTCGAAAGGTGCAAGAAAATAACAAGACTTAAAGCCTATAAGAATGATGAAAGTTAAGGCAAGCAGAAGGAAAACAAAAAAACGCAGCAAATAATTCCTGTTGTAAAAAAAAAATAGTTATTATTAAACGCTAATAAATATCTATTCAATATTAGGTAAGCGCTATTTGTAAATAAAAAGTGCTGATTAATGTTTTTATGCAAGTACCCACTATTGAAAAAATAAAAATAAAAATGGTTTTATGAAATTAAAGATGATTAAATGCTATTATTATGCGAATGTAACTATAAATCAATATGACTAACGATTATAGGTATTTTAAATTGATTCTAAAGGTGAATACTAATTAATTGAATGATTGAATGAATGAATGAAGTGATGGTACGGTTCAACTCAAGATGACAGCCGAAGATGATAAGCCAGGATGATTTGCAATTTTAATGGAACTAACTAAGGTTTATGAAATATGATAATTACGATAAAATGAATATGATTTTGAATATGATGATTTTATGGATTGAATGGATGTGAAATAAAAATGAATATAAGGAATATGGAACGATCTCACAGCTTTTCCTGGTGCAAACCACTGAAGATGTTTCTGCACGCTGACCAGCTTGGTTAAGATTTCCAGATGAATTTTATATGTCCCGCTTGTCCCGTAGTCCTGAAGGTCCGTTGTAAGTTCGTCCTTTGGGTAGAAATCGGCTAAGACGGCTGTTTTGAAACCGTGCTAACTTCTTCAACGACCAAATGAGCACGCAATCCACTCGGTAACTCCAGGTGAAGACGATTTGAAACCGCAGTACAGATTCCGTTATATCTTCAGTTCTTTCTTTTCGACGGTAGAAGGACCAAAATGTTGTGTCGTGTAGGTGATCCACGACGGTTAAGTGGTATAAATAAAATGCTAGTGGACTGTATAAATTAGATTACTGTATTGGAGACTGTACTACAATAAAATCGTATCTACGTGAACAGACAAGATAACTGTAAAGATAAATATGTATGCGCGAGCGCGGGTGTTCGTCGTAGGCTTAAACAGCTGACTGGCTTCTCACTCGCTCGCTGTACGCGCAAGGTCGATGACCGCTGCACCCCCTCACCTCCCTTCGTGCCGCTACTGTCGCCGTGTTGAGTGAATGACTCAACAGTAAGATCTATCTTATTTATCTATCTATCTATCTATCTTCTCGAGCTTTGTAACATCTCGCTACTGGCGACGATAAAACAGCGCCGCCGAAAGGTAGTATTGAATAAGGGCAATATTATTTTAACATACATAGGTTTGATCCTAACCCTTAAATGTTTATAAGTGTTTTTCTATGATTGCACTTTGGTGAACTGAAACTGAACTTTGGTGTGGTTGTTAATTATATGATTGGCAAGTCTCCGCGACAAAAGGCTTATAAGGGCACATAATTTTTCAAAATTAGATGTTAATAACGTTAAACCCTTTATAAATATTGTAAATTTATAGATTCAGGAACATCACGGCATTTTTGCGTCATTAGGTTGAACTAAGTCCCACAGCTGGTACACGGTAATATCAATTGCGATACAAGCAGTACCGCAATTCCTCACAAGAATATTTGTTCAAAAATTGTACACGATTTAGGTTCAATTTAAATGTAGTTAGAACAATTCTTCAGGGAGTTTAGTGTCGACATATTTTTAATATATAGAATAAAGTTTAGTAAAACCTGTTTGATTTTACAAAATATAAGGCTAATAAAAAATGTTTGGTTTTAGGGCCTAAAATCTTAATTTCGGTTTATTTTAAAAAATACAACACCAATGATAACCACTGCGTCTATCCATTGTACGTACTTATTGCACTCTATCTTTTGACGGACGCAAAGATTAGCTGACTCTAGAAACAGATATTGCTTTGTCTCGTAAAGGACTACAATCTACTAGTCTTAAATGAGCTATCTGATCTTTAAAAGGATACATTTTTATATAGACATCCTAAAATAATAATTATAAAAACAATTAAAGGTTTTTATCGATGTTTTTTGTTTCTATAGTAAATTCGGATACTTAATTAAAGGTCACGTTGTAAAATGTAAAACTTTTTCAACTAGGTATTCAATAGAAATAAAATAAACAGTAAAAGAGCATTGATAAATGAGTTGTTATTTCTTGGACTAATTAATTAGAAGCTACTTGAAAAACTGCGTCGTTCAACAAGATTAAGTTATTTGGTTAAGTAGAATAAAGATTTTAGTTTCAGCGCTAAATACTGAGAAAGTACTCGCACTTACGACTACAGTAAAATTTCTTAAGTAAATACCTAATTATTGGAATAAACGTTAACTTGCGAAGTAAATGCTGTTGTAGGCACTTTTAATTTATAAATTGATGTTAAAGGTAAATAACTCTGTATTCTAAATTATAGATATAGATTATAGATATTGCAATTGTTTTTGGATACTTATTCATTATAATAATTTCTACAATTTACAATCATTCCTACAATTTAAATTGAAAACAAGAATATGGCTAACCTTAGCAAGGGTTACCTACTGTAGTGATAACAAAATCAAGCTTTTGTCAATTGTAAGAGAGATAGGAATAAAGTTAACAAAGAAATGGAAAGTAAAATGAAAATAAAGAAAATTGAAAGGGTAATTAGGCCTTCGGCACTTATCTATACTATTATATAAAGCGGAAGTTTGTTTGTTTGTTTAAACGCGCTAATCTCTGGAACTACTAGTCGGATTTGAATAATTATTTTTGCGTATGATAGCCCAGTTCTTGAGGCAGGTCATAGGCTATGTATCATCACGCTACTGGCAATGAGAGCAGAGCTGTAGGCAAAGACGTGGTGGGTGAAACCGCGCCGCAGAAAGCTAGTATAATATATCAGAAACTACTAGTTTTTATTTACGAGAGCTATTTCCTCCCTTTTGTATTTGTACTATCTATGTAGGTATGTATAACTATATCAGAACATAGAATAAATAATCGAGATCCGTGTAAATAAACACTACGGACGATTTATTACATCTCCTGGGCCCACTTATGTTAATATACTTCTTACAATAAATATACTATTCTTTGAACACACATCATAAAACGTATTACACACATCTATTAATCATTCCGGTACAAATAGAATATCAATGGAGACGTCGTCGGCGTAACTAATGGGAAATTAATTGTCCGTTTTTATTACTATCTGACATTGCTTTTCTTGGGGAAATAGGTATGTTATATTAATAAATTATTCGCAATGATATTATATGAGAAATAACACAAAGATTATATGTATTTCGTGAATGGCAAAACTAAGCTAATTCGTCAATTAAAACATTCATACAAATTTTATACATGCGAAAGTAACTCTGTCTGTCTGTTACGCTTTGACGCCTAAACCAATGACCGATTTTGATGAAATTTAAGTATAGAAATAGAATAGACCTTGGGGAACAGCATCTTCTATAGAGGCAAAATAGCTTGAAGGGTTGAAATAGGGATGAAATTTGTATGAAAAATGAGATAACCGATATTCGGCGGGTGGAGCTACAGGCAACCGCTAGTTAAAATATTTAAACTGGGCTAGTCAATAAGGCTGAGTTGTAGAACTGTTAATGTTAAATTGAAACTGAAACTCAAGTAGTTACTACGACAAAGTTTTACGTAATTACTGTTTTCTACTTCTGTATGACGGAACAAATACTGCAACTTGGAGATCTTTCTTTAGAGGGATAAATTGAACACTCCAATTCGTAACAACTGTGACTACATGTGTTTTTATTAGGTTATTCTTCGTACTCAAAGTCATTACACAAAGATAGACTTAATTTGGTATAATCTAGGATAGTTTTTTTTTGTATTGAATAAAAAGTCTATCGACATTTGTTACAAAATGTGGCGGCCAATCATTGGATAAGGGCGGGTCACTTCAAATACTTATTACGTGGGTGGAGGTGATCGACATGATTACTATACCACATTTAATAGGATGACTATAATTACTATATGATAGAGTATACTCAATAACTTTATGATGAACGTCAATAACATTACCTGAATAAAATAACTTGCAATTGCACTCTTAGCCAACGTAATATCTAATAATATTATGCATCTACATAATAATGTAGACAAGTCATTAGCCTATTTTATTAAGATATAAAACAATTATGGAGGCAGACTTGAGAACTGCAAGTTTTTGTTCAATGAAGTAAAGTGTTTCAGGCGCCCCGACCAAGTGGACGCAGTGAACTGTTTGCATTTTTAATATCACCTAATTAACTGTACTTATATTCATTTTATAATATAGCTTAGGGTAATTAATATCTGACTTCCTTCAGACACGGAGAATTCCTCGATTTGTAAGAGTAGGTAGCTATTGTTTTTATATATGATTTTCTACAGTATGTCGTTCTTGTTCGATACTTCAGTCTTCTGGGGTTGGTTTCTTGTAATTTGTATATACCTACACAATAATTAACTTGTTTTGTTTACGTAAAAATACGTTTTGCAGTAGTTTCCACTCGACAGAAGTGCACTGGCCGCACAAAATATTCGAAACCGAAGAACGAGCTGTCGTCGAGCGATATTGTTACTTATGCGCGAGCTCGCTCACACACAGAGAGAATAACATAAGTGTCATGAAACAACCTGTGATATGATGATGTTCATGAAAATTGTTGGTGCAAAGTAGAAATTTTCTTCCTTTGTATTTTATGCCAAATCTTTGTCGACCGTCGTACTTTAAAAAAATCTTAAAACAAAGTTGTCTTCAAAGGTACTGTCATACCGCAATGTTTATGTTACCCTAAAGATGAACTGTCAGCTTAAGTGTTAATAAGTTTTTATTATATTCATAATTTTGATGGCGTGTTTTTATTGCTAGTGACGGCAGATGGGTTTGGACTCTTAAAAGTAAATGGTTACAGAACCTAGAAAGCACACGTTATATTACAGAATTAACGCTGACTTTAATTATTGCAATCACCATATAAAAAACAAAAGCACTGCAGAAGTGCCTATTCGCCAAAAGTTTTGAACATGGTTATTATTTTTGTTGGTATGTACCTACTCAGCGAATATTATTCGTTGTCCTTCAAAGTCGTTTACAAAACCTATGATAAAATAAACAAAAAACAGAAAAACCGCACGTTACTTAGCACTTGCGATTATACAGATATTTATTAAAGAGATAGGTACAGTTTAAACTGAAACTCTCATTGTAGTTAGTAAAATCTTAGTTATCATATTATTTGCATTTTATTTAACACTGCATTAGCTGTTTACTATTTAGTTCAAGCAGCTTGCCAAGAATCAAGTTAAAATACTGCTATGCTTTTTAGATATGACCACTGTTCTCATTCGATAAAGCCAGTGTACACCCATAGCAAAATATATTAAGCAATTGGAGTGAAAATGTTGCATATTCTAAGTCATTATATTTTAGCTGGTGACAAGATTTCGAACAGTTGTAGCAAATAATTTGAGATATTCACTTTATGTGACTGCCTTGCGACACAGCGAGAGCAATATTAAAACTTGATCTAAGTTCGATGTTCTAATATATTATGTGTATTATCATATCAGCCTAAAGACTGCTAGACATAGGACCGTTAATTGCATGATATATAATAATTTTTTTTATTATTTTTATATATATTAGCGGGAGAGTTTATTTGTTTGTTAAAACGCGCTAACCTCTGGAACTACCAGTCGAATTTTAAAAATTCTTTTTGCGTATGATAGCCCTGTTCTCTCTTATAGGCTATGTAATATTACGCTACTGAAGAAATAGAAACAAAATAGTTAGGTACAGAAAAAATGCTGCATATTCAACCTGTTATAATATTTTAGCCGGTTACCTTTGAGCATCTTCTTTTATTTGAAATCAGACTCTTACCAGTGCAACACCAAAATGAAGTAGATACATTTCCTTGTTTTACAAATAAAATGTTGAACGGTTAATAAAGCAGTATCAAGCGACAAACATAAATACGGATTCAGTAACCATCATTATGCCGAGTCATTGGAAGACAGCGATAAATTATATCTGCGGTAACTATTCATCTTGCAAAGTAACTTACAGAGATTGATAAGAGCTATTTTTTAGAAAAATGATACTTAATCGATTTATAATTTTGTTTTGATAATCTAGATTATCTGTCTAGACAGAAGGTTTATTCGCTGCTATTTATCTAGGAATAAAGATGGCTACCTAAATGTAATACATGTCGTAAAAGTGTTAAAAATATAAAAGCTTTCTATCCTATTCTACGTGTTGACACTTACTGTTGGCACATCTGGCACTGTAGGCATTAAAAAATTTAAGAAAATACATATAAGAATAAGCGCATAATAGGTAAATAAGTAGAGAATCAATCCCTTAAATTGTGCTCGTAATATTAGAATTATAAGTAGTTTCACCTCCAGCCTCCTTCATGGGTCTTGGTTTCTAAATTGAGAGATACGTTAAGATTTAAGTATCTAAATTACACTGCTTTGGAATTATTTAATTTGAGTCTCTGATATTAGCAAGGCAACATTTGACTTTCATTCATTTTAAACTAATTAATTACAATAAGCAACCAAAAACATTACGGTCAGTATTTTTAAAACGTTTAATTCCAACTGTGTTGATACAAAAAAATTATGCTGAAATATAATTATGTTGAATGCAATTCAAAATATGGTTCAAATAGACTACCAAATAAACTAATATTATTCTATTAGCATACTAACATTAATGAGTCATAGTTTGTTACTAGGTTGATAATTGGGCCTCATCATAGATAGCGTAAATCGTTTAATCAACGCTTAGTAATTACAGGACGAAACTACCTGATAGAACTAATATGGTATATAGAATATGTATTTACGTAGTTTAAATGATGATTTGTACATTCGTTGGTTTATTAATATGTCTCTATTAGAATGAAATATGAGTTCAGTATGGATGCATGAAGGCAGCTCACGGCAGTAAAAGTGACAATGAAAAATCTTGGATATGAAGAAGTTTTAAGGTTGTTTACTGGACAGGGTCAGCCCATTCGTAGATTTTTCTGTCGCAAAACGTACGATGCTTTGTTACAATGCCCACAAATTTTAGGTCTTCAATTTCTTTCACAAATATTTGTCTGTCTGTTTTATTGTACCTAAATTCAACACCTTTCACTCTACCAAATTGACCAAAATATTTAGGAAAAATAGCATACAGTCAGTATACTTACTAAACAAATTAGTTGGTATGGTAATACAAACTCTTATGTAGTATCAGTATAGAGTTTACTTTGCCAAGCCATCTTCTTTCATCTTATATGGCGTAGCGGTAGCTCACTGGCCCGTGCGTCATGCTTGTGAATGGCAGCTACATTAGGTGACTGGTCACTTCTGCAATAATTAACTTGGAAAAATTAGAGAGCTCATCGTATAACATTGGCTCCTCTCTACGACATATAAGACTTTTAACAGTGCTGAATTATTAATTGTGATTGCTTTTTGAAGACCCCATTACATTTAAGTACCTAACTGTATACTTAAAAAAATATAATCCCATTTCGGTAGCTTTAACTTTCAGTACCTACCTATAACTCTGTACGTAACAAGCTTTCTATACTTATTAATATTATAAAGAGGAAAGATTTGTATTTTTGTATGCAGCGAATAAAATTAAAAACTACTGGACCGATTTTAGAAATTCTTACTATTAGAAAGCTACATTATCACTGAGTAACATAGGCTATATTTTATCCTCGTACTTCTACGGGAACGTGAACCACACGGATGAAACCGCGTTACGTCCGCTAGTATGTTAATAACATTGAAGTAAGTTGTGAAGTTTAATCACTTTAATCAGATACGACTTAGTAAAAGCGAATCCTGAAAATGTTTGATAGCAAGGAAAAATAAATCTGTTTTCACAGTAAATAAATCTGAAAATAAGTGAGATAGTGCATAAGTAATAATCTATACATATTATAAAATTGGAGTATCTGTTTGTAATATTGAAATAACCGTTTTTTACTACATGTATAATATGAATATATATACAGTACATACACCAAAATATTTTTTTTACAATTTTTGTCTGTCTGTCTCTCTGTTTGTTCCGACTTATCTCTGAAATGGCTGGACCGATTTTGATGGGACTTTTATTGGCAGGTAGCTGATGTAATAAGCAGTAACTTAGGCTACGTTTATTTTTTTTTAAATAATAATAATATGCGATGCAACCGACATTTACGCGGGCGGAGCTGTGGGCAACAGCTAGTATATAATATATTTATTCACACATTACGTTGATCGGTCGGCCGTCCTTAAATTGCAATTCAATTCATCTAAAAATAAAGGTGTCTGATTCGGTCTCCAGGTCCGGTAAAGTGATATTGAAGTATTCTGACACGAAATTCTCATTTATTGGCAAGTAAGTATTATGGAGCTTGGCTACTCTTGGATAAGACCAAATGTATCTGGCGAAACGTGGGTATTATACACCTCTGCTTATCCGTTTGAAAGGAAAACAGGCGTGATAGATTTTTGATGAGGATAATATCTCTTGTTTTGTAAATTTTATTTATACCAACACGTGTTTAATCAGAGATATGCTAAATAATATTCGTGTAAATCGCAATAAGTAAAATAAATAGTTGAGCGAATTGTTTGCAACTATCATAGTTCGAGTCTGTAGTATTCGAGTACGTCAAATTTACCTTTCTAGACGAGCTATAACTGGTGACTAAAATAATAAAGTAGATAACTATAATTATATTTGATAGAATAATGAATTTAATAAAAATGACACTCGAAAATATGCAAGTATGAGTAATTCTGATACATTGCGTAGAGGCTGTGCACTAACTTACTCAACAGTATACAATTTTGAGAGCGTTTTTCATCCCTTTAGCTATTGCCACAAAATACGCATGTACAGAGCACATTTTAATTGTACCACTCGGGATTGCATGCAAACTCAATTACTTGTATACAACCTTATGAATCGTGTGTTTGCCACTTATCTAAATAGAACAGTGGGCTTCGACTGTTTGTAGTCAATTGAGCTTTTGACATTTGTTTGCAAATAGTGTCTGGTATAGGAACCGCTTACTGAAGTGACAATGAGCACAACAGATAGCTCGTAATATGGACGACCTTTGGGGAAAAATTTCAAAAAGAAGAAAGAAAGAAAAGATTTCAGTCATAATTACAAATTTATTATAGTTTGGCTTTTTTAAGTATTGCTTAGAATTGTTTACTGTCGCAGGTATAAGTAAGTTGTCTGCTTATGAATGTACTAAATGGGACTTTTGATACCATCAAATTCCAGAGTCAGTTATATGGTGTGATTCCTACATCATGCAATCAAAGCTCTGATTTTCTGGAGTACTATTGGTTGTCTGTTCTAAAACATTCTACTGATTTTCATGTTTTGTCTATGTACAGATTTAATTATTGGCATAACTTTTATTAAATACAACATCAAACTTGTGTTGGTTAGGTTATAAAATAAAGCTTGTTGATTGATACATATGTACAGATTTAAAACGACTAAGTAGGTAGCTAAGAAAACTGGAGTGTACACAAGCGCAAGCAAGTGAAACTTTCAAACTAACTTTTGCTACTGATTACTAACTCGGTAACTGTACTGCATGCAAACTGAGGGCGTAATAACAGTGCCTAACACCCCGTACGGAGGCCACTTCCGAGTCTTGACTTCACTGTTTATGGAGACTAAGAAATCCTACATCCGACCTAGACGCCAGGCTGCTTTGTGCCGGGAATTTGTTAAGACTTGTTCTGTGTCTCATGTTGCTGAATTAGGTCGCATTATATTCGGTGTCGAATTGGCCGTTGAGTTCGTCGAGGTTGATGTATGTTTAAAATCTTGTAAGCGTATTTTCATATAATATATTTATATCTAATATAATAACATGGATTATTGTTTTAAGTAGAATTGAAGAAACAACTAGCTTTTATATATTTAGGTGACTAACTTGATGGTAGATGGTTATTCTAGTAGTACCGTAGCCTTTTGTCAAGATTGTGTTTTTAAGCATCTCAAAATAATTCTAAAAACACAGTGTAGCCATGGACCATGAAAGAAGATGAGTAAGAAGGAGAAAAAGCGAGTATACAAAAGATATTACACAATACGCAAGTAAAAAACTCATTATTTTACCATCCAGTTTTTATTCAATGTGGTGCCGTCAATGGTTGCTTGTCGCGCAAGCTTAAGTACTTACTAAGCGTAATTAAAAACCTTCAGTTGCCTTAGCATTCAAATGTTCATTATTTTCTGTATATTAAGTTTACGTACTAGCTTGAATTTGGCAGTTTATGTTGAAGGACTGTTGACTGAGTGAGGGCTTCAAACTTTGTTCACGGTTCCTGTTATATAGGATGAGGGTTGACGTTGTTACGTGCGATTTAAAGGCCGGAGAGGATCAGTTCACCTATTTGTGTTTATCTACGTATTACTGATGTGTAGATATTTAGTGAATATTTTTCATTTGTAATGTGTTCATTTTACATTTGATGAAATTCATTGCGAAGTGCAAAACAGTAAGTTCAGCAGTCCCCGTGTTTGTAGTGATCACCTGCGCAGTTCTCTGAAAAATAAAATACCTGTTCGGTGAGCCTACATGGACAGTACGTGTTCATGTAAGGTATAGCTATGGCAATTAATAAATATGTTTTGTTTAAGTTTGTTACGCTGTTTTATAGTTTGCATTAATGGATTTACGAGAAGTGGTAAAGAGGCTCTACAGAAAAGTGGTGCCGCGAAGAAATATTTATCCTTGTGGTTCCACTACTCAATGGTGGGATCAACACAAATATGTAATACAAAAATAGCTGTATTAAAATTCTGGTGCCTACAAGATGTGAAGTTAAATAAGAGCTTGTAATAAATAAGTAAAAAAACAAATAACATTTCTATATTGCGAAGATAATTCTAATTCTAAGCTGCTGTATATCGGTAAACAAAGACGCATTAAAATTTCACAACCCCATTGACACCAATGGGTAAATTATCAATGTGCTATTTAAAAGTACTTGTACTGGCATTAAGTTACAAGAAGGGTGCATGCCAATGATCGTCATTTGACTTTTAAAATTCATTTCACTTTACATTACACCCGTTGTTGTTTTCTTTAAGTGAGTGGAACCCTATCATAACATTTTAGAGCATTAATAAAAGAACAGAGCCGACATCACTGTACATTCCAATTTGCAAAAGAATAGACGAAAATGACAGTAAAAAAATATTATCAACTACTATGTAATTTTCTAAACAAACTTGAGTGTGTACCTATAATAAATAGTAATAAGCTTATTGAGTCAGATTAAAAATGTATTTTATCAAAATTTATACACTTTTCTTCTATTTAAAATAAACTAAAGCCAGCCTAGACCTATACCTACTTTAGTAGTTTCTAAAATAAGCCGACAGACAAACAGGAAAGGGCAAATTTGAATAATAAGTCTTTATTTCTTGAGATTGTCGTAGCTTATTCAGGCGTAGAATTTACAGATTGCAGGTGCTGTTTCAGACTAAATTTATTACGCTTTAGTAATTCTACTGATATCGAGAAACGAGTTTTAATTAACTTGACTAATTATAAAGCGGAAGAGTTCGTTTGTTAAACGCGCTAATCTCTGGAACTACCGTTCGAATTTTTGTTTTTGTTTGATAGCCCAGTTTTGAGGAATGTTATAGGCGATATAACATCGACAAGAGCAAAGCAGTTATCAAAGATGTTTGAGAGACTTATTGGCTTACATTTTAGTTTTGGTTTTTTAATGTTAATTAGTGTAATAATAATTTCAAGTTTAAACCAATAAAAATAGCCAATAAACCATGAAAAATTGATGTACCAGAAATGAAACAGTACAAAAGGTGTTGGATGTGTCATTGGTCGCGCCGCTGTGTCGCGCCGTCTCGACGCCTCGTATCGTAGCAACCCTGCATACACCCCGCATTAATAATCTCTCGAGTTGGCTGACCCCCTGGTACTTTGCACACAAATCAACGATAACTTCCTAAGGTTTCAATCTAAATTCCAATATGAATGCTAAATATATGAATAAGATTGCGAAATTCTTTTCAGTTTCTGGATTTTAAATAACGTGATATCTAGTAGTTAAGGTTGAGTAGTCCTCAATGTTTTGAGACTGTGTACCTCTCACAATCGTAGCTTTTTTAGCGCAATTGTATTATTAATATAAGATTTCCCATTTTCTAGGTAGATTTTGCAACATTAATACAGGGGTAATACAGTGTAGACACTGTCAAAGTGTTTGTCAACAAACGAAATATATTATTAAAAAAGAAAAAAAAGCCCGCCTATAAAGAAGCCCACTTCTTATTCGTGCTGGCGCATGGCGCTACGTTGTAATATTATAATTATATCCTATGTTATTCCCACAACAATTATTACGAATCTACACCTCATACTTAAAATCCATTTAGCCATTTAGGCTGTAGAGCCTGCCAAAGATATAGGCATACATACCCACATACATATACATACATAAATACGCTCGAGAAACATTACCCTCCTTGATTTCAGTAGTCGGTCAAAAATAATAAGTGACCAGGTAATATTTTTATAATAATCATAGCTTGAAGCAAAAAAATACGATTCTAGTCATATATTTATTGATGCAGTTCTCATTAAAAATATTTTCAAAGTGTCTTTTCATACCAAAACGACTGGATACCTTGTAATAATTTTAAACTGTTATTAAAAGTTCGTTGTTAATAGATATAAACTTATTTTAAAACAGAAAGCCAGTGGCAGTAATTTGATAAACAAAACTCCAAAATATCATAAACACCACTTATATAATTCAGATAACTGATAACAATAGGTTATCATATTTTAATATCGATTAACACAACCCCGTCAGCCGTGACAATTCTATAATTATTTATATTTTGAGTACTAACGTAGTCGGTAGAATAGTACATATTCTTCAATTGTTCGAAGCTTGGACAAGTACACATTATATAAGCAATAGTTTTATCAAATTGAACACACACACACATCAGTAACATTATTTTGGCCACTCGCAAACCACTCACGGTAAAATAACAATTTCTTCGATTCAAATTCATTTTTAACGTACTAACTGAACTCGCCGACTGAATTTCATTATTGAACTAAATGAAGATTTGTCACGCGGAGTCATTATATCATATTATTACGATATTTGATAACACAGTACGCGATCATTGATTAGTTATAGAGAAAATTTCATAAAAATAATACATTATTCGGCATATTCGACAGGATTTATTCTAGTTTTTTCATTTATAGTTGCTGGTATATAGCTAAATTTTAATTCGAAGAAGGAAGGACGCCAGAAGTCTTTGATCTGTCAAAATATCATAATTATACTAGACGTCTGTCTTCATAACAAACGCCTACGGGAAATATCATAGCAGATTTACAAAGGCCTTAATAATATTAAAATTTTGAAAACGACTGGAAAAATATGTTAAACATAATAAAATATAGCCTAGCCTATGTTATTCGTCCTATTTGTAGCTTTCTAGAGACAAAGAATTGTTTTAAATGGGTTAATAAGATCTTGTGTTAAACCGGAACAAACAAACATACAAAAAATTAAATCTTTTCTCTTTGTAATAATAATTAAATTAAGCTGATATCTATTTAGTATTCTATTTAGTTTAGAGAAATTCAAAAATGTTAGTCGAGAAATTGGGAAACTAACCAAATAAATTAAGATATTAGTAAATTCATTTACTTAAATTTATTCCTTTAATTTCATTATTAACTGTGGCAAATTAAAAATAATTAAAATAAATAATAATATTATTTCTGATTTTGCTACTTAGATCTAATAATTAACACTTTTCTTTTACTACAATCCACAATAACAGTAACTATTATTGACGTAATCAAAATCAAAACATGTCATACAAACCTAATAAAATTGATGAGCTAGAATATTATTTCAAATTCAGTAATATCAGTAGGCTGCAAAGTTGCTAATCAGGAACAATCTCGATAATCCCGGGGATGTGTCTCTTCCCTAATGTGACAACAAAGCGGGCTATTAGGCCGACGTGGAACTACCTGGTCGGCCCTTTGTTGCGTCCCCAGATTTCGGATACGTGACGCGTGATTTAATACTGACGCAGACAAAAAAGTTCAGAAACAAATGAATTTCGTGACATAGTTTTACTTTGATATTATGGAGATCTGAGGTCCTAGACAAGTGTCAAAGATTTCTATTCTAATCATAGAATAGATAAAAAAATGTATGAGATTGGCATAAGCGTTGGCGTTAGCTTATGTTAATCCAATACATTTTGTAATCTATTCTATGAATATAATAGAAATCCTTGACACTTGTCTAGGGCCTCTGCTTCAATAATATAATTTGGGTTTCTGATATTTAGTTACTTATCATTTCTTATTCTAATGCTAAGGGTATGAGACTTGCATTGTTACAGGCATTTTCTTATTAAAGGTTCATAATTATTAAACTTTATTATATTTTCATAAGTAGATTCGGATTATTCTAATGTATTTACAAAAACTTTAAGTAACATAACACAGGTAAGAAATGTATATACTTATTACACTGTCAATAATTATAAAAATAATACAATAATAATATCACAACAACTACACACAACGCCATCTAGACCCAAAGTAAGCACAGCAAGCTATCCGTAAATACAAACATCAACTAAGTTAAATTTCAAATGCACAACTTTACTGCCCGCAGTATCATTCAAAGCAAAAGCAGTACACATTTTGTTCATTAATTTTATCTGAAACTACTGTAGTTCTTATAGTCAAACTTTGCAATGTAAAAAATAAAGGTAAAAACTTTAAGTAATTTAACGGAGCAAGATTGCAAGCCACAGAGGAGCTGTGTAATTAAAGTTGAAGTTCTGAAATACGAATGCTGAGATATCCTCTGTAATTTGTATAAAGTATCGCGTCGCTAAGATGCTAAATGAATACTTTTTAATATTAGTATACAGTGCCAGGTAATGAATATGTATTATAGTTATATTTTCGTAAACCGCTCACACAAATTCAGTGGCCAGCCATTAGTCGATCAGTGGGGCTATAATACGCTTAAAGAATTCAAATCTGACTGGTAGTTTTAGAGATTCGCGCGAATAAACAAAGAAACAAACAAACTCTTCCGCTTTATATAATAGTATAAATAGATACTCACATAAATAATATGTCATCCTGTGATCAGATATTTCAGAACACTTATAGCGGAATTCCGTTCAATAAGTAATTCGATGTCGCTATTCGTTCGCAATCAACCGGCCGTTGTATTGTTCTGACACAAACAATTCGCAATTAGTGATCGTCAATCATTGTGACTGTAAATAATAATTATCTTCATAGTGATTTGATATCAAATAACATTGTGTTAATGACACATTTTGTGTGTTTATGATTGCCACTGTATGGTTGACCGCCTAATTGAGTTTTACTGTTTTAGGGAGCATATTAATTTACGCCTATGGTGTCAATGTGGAAGTCAATGCATACCATATACGAGTATTCCTGCTTGTAATCTATAATGTTACATTTAAACTTTTTGTCAGAAGTAAGAAGATATATTAGATACTAGCTGCGCTCCACGGCTTTGCCAGAGCGTAAAATATGTTTTGTTGTATCCTTTGAGAACCAGACCTACCTATTAATAGAATAATATTAATGGGATAATAATTAAAGGATACTTGTGTCTACCTATTTTATAAGTAGCAAGGAAGTCATGTAATTATAATTATATCGTACAATGTTTGGTACCTATATTTGCTGTTGAAAAATTCCCTGATGTGTACCTATCTACCAAGTTAACTTTGTTATTTAATCCAAGATGTTTTCCTTAGAGATGTTTGAACTTAGAAAAAAAGGACAAAGTATCCTTTCATAGACGAACTACGTACAGACACCGATGTGACAAGGTATTGCACACAATCCTCAATGGGCAAAGAAATCATTCACTTTTCCGGCTTTACTGGACACATTTATCTACAATCTACTTAAAATTACCTACAATAGGTACTTTTGGCCTCATTTCTCTTTCAGTCCTTTTATACTTGTCCGGGATTTTTGGATACTTTTCAGCTGCACCTTTTTCAGAACTACTTCACTTAAAATTATCTTAAAATAACACATCTTTAATTTATGAAAAACCCACAACATAATAAATTTTTCATGTCAGTTAGGTAGTTAAAAGACTACTCTCAACAAAATTTAAACAATTTATTTAGCAAATTTTGCTTGATAGAAGAACTTGAATCTTATATACCTTAATGACTTAGTGTAAGTGACTTTCTAACCGGTAACATAGGGCTAGTTCCTTAGTCTTTAGTATTAACGAAAACATTTAATACATGATATTGCCTTCGCTTGTAATAGCTCTATTATGTATTAAGGCTGTTTATATTTTACTTTGTATTTCTATTACCTACGTTGATGTATAATATGTTCTTACTTACTGCGTGGGTGAAAGAAAAGGTTGAACAAAGATAATGATATCACGTACGATGTAAACGATATTATAATGAGACCGAGTAATTATAATGTGGGGACTGTTCTGTAAACCACAAGCAAGTTAACATTAGGACTTTGAAAATAGAAGGATTGCCTTTGAGATGTATAAGCTTCTGTAATACAATAATTATTGTCAGTATACGATAGTAAAAAATCATCACTAATTTTTACACTAGTACTTACAAGATTGCACTTTTCCTGCCTGCTTGTAACAGTTGTCGTAAATGATACATACGTATAAAAATTCGGGCGGACATCTTAACATAAACGCATTACGCGTACATATCCGCGCGGGTCAGTTGCGGGTGGTTATGACAGACTCTCCGGTCGCACGTAATAAGCGACCAGCATGCCGACTGAAACCCACGGTGTTCTGTCAGACCGCCAAACAGGGCCGGGGTTACGGGAATCGCTCGCGCATTCATCCACAACCCCGACGGGCCACGGTCCGCCACATCCTGGCGCACCCCATCCGATTTGGAGGGTTGCATCCCTCCTCATAAGAGGCGCACACGGAACACGTGTGCGCCACCTTCTCAAGCCTGTATAGTCAGGTAACGACTGCCCAATTGCCACCTATAAGCGAGCACTCAGCGGCAAAAGCACACTGGGCGATCTCCACGGGAATTTTTTTATAAAGGTTTTCTTCCTCGCGGCCCTCCCTCTGAAAGAAGGCAGCCTGTTCCCGACTCTCCTAAGAAAGTCGGGCTTACGAGTTGGCAGGGCAGTTTCAGGAGGACTGCCTTAAGTTAGGCTCCGACACAGTCCCGCCCCACACGGACTCTTCACTATGCCATCTGCTATTCAGAAGGACATGAGGAGAGATCCTGACTGGGTTCCTCTTGGTTCGCCGTGGAAAACGTTCCGCGGTTACTAAGCCCCACGCCATGGCAAGGCGGGAACCACTCGTGGGGGATTTACCACACATCCTTGCGCCGATCGCGACAAGTGTGCTTAACCTTGCAGTAGGTATACAATTATCAAGATATTAGCTATCAATTTTTGTTTACAATAACAACATCCGGTAACTTCTTGTCACAATCATATTTATACCATTATCTGAATTTTCTGAAAACGCAACAACAAGAAAACCGGTGAGATTGTACACAATAATAAATAAGTAAATAGTAGGTATACCAAACAATACGCTTTGATCCTTGCTTCAAAGAACAGACCTAATCAGCTTATACCCGATTGAGTGATCTTGAACATTCATATATGGAAGGTAAGAGAGACATTTACCTACTTACCTACCTGTCTTGTTGAATATTTTGTTTTTATTCAACGCAATCTTACGTCGTATTGTCTACACATGAATAAATTATTAGTACAAACGTTACATTTTGGTTACTGTCGTGCCCAGCTTAATGTCTCAGGGTCCTTTAATGTTTTGAATTTCATGTAACATTTTAAATTAGCTAGCATTTTATTTATGGCAGCAAAACTGGTACTGATTTTAACTATGTGTACAAAATTATTTTGCATAGTTTGGACCTTGCTTCTAGTTTTAGGCGTGTATGTTTGTACAGCACTCCCCTTTATCTAAAAATATTGGAAACATTTTTTTTCTGGATGAATTATAGGAAAAAAAATACTTTTTTAGAAAAACACGAAAACCGACTTCAAATCAATACCTACATATTCAATCTTTAACTAAAAAGTAGAAAATAATATTTTAATTACTTCATAGCAAAGAACATTAAAGGGGAATCAACTCTATCATTGATACCTATTATACTTCACTATTTACAATTTACAATCAGTTATTTTGGAGTCGGTGCCTTCACTTCAACAAATTGAGAGCTGTCAGAATAACATATTTCAAAAATCTCAAAAATTTTAACCGCGTCTTTACATTTATGAATTATTGGTTTTAGTTTTGTTAGAGCCAATCTAAACATGTTCGAAAATTATAATAGAAAACGACTTCGTCATAAAGTTTGCTGTCCTCAACATAATAGTGCATTAATGAACAAAAGTGTTTTCCTTAAGTCACCTGTAGTTTACAATCATCTACCTAAATCCAAATATTTAGAGAACAGAAGTTTAAATAGATTTAAATATAAAGTCAAACAACTTTTACTGGAAAAAAACTACTATTTTTTTAATGGTAGTAGATCCACGCTGGTTTTAGCAAGAATGGGCTGGATCGACCGGGGCAGTACTACCCTCTCATAGAAGATCGACGTAAGAGTAGTAGTATCCGTACTACTGCGTTTCATTAAGTGAGTGAGAGCGCCAGAGGTCCTATTTCCCCTCTTTCCTCTTTCCTCACCTCCGTCATTCCCTTCCCCTACCCCATTCTCAGCCGCCATAGTGGAGGCCACCATACCAGCAGTTTAAGACGATGGCTTTTGGAGTGGTGGCCACCACTTCTGGATTCCACTGCTTGCTTACCATCAGGCAGGGTGGAGTCACTTTGGAAGGCAACTATAAAAAAAAAATTCTCAATCCCACATCCCACATCCCACAGGGTTCTCACTTAGGTCCCGTACTATTTATCCTATTTATAAACGACATAACTTCTCAAATTCTTCATTCCAAATGTTTTTTGTTTGCCGACGATTTAAAACTATACAGAACAGTTGAATCACCTTCAGATATCACTTTACTCCAAAACGATTTAAATCGTGTCAAGAACTGGTGCAGTTTAAATCACATGATTATAAATATAGATAAGTGCCATCATATAAAGTTCACCCGGAAAAAAAAACCTATTTCTTCCTCTTACAAACTTGGTGAGAAACAATTGAACGAAGTAAGCGAGATACGGGACCTGGGCGTGATTGTCGACTCCACGTTAAAATTCACTTCGCATATCGACACTGTGGTAAAAAAGTCATCCTAAATGTCAGGTTTTATAAAACGCAATTCAAAAGGTTTTCGGTGGGATATTAAAGTAATTCTGTACAATGCCTTAGCCCGCAGCCACCTTGAATACGCTTCTGTCGTGTGGAACCCTGTATACGCCGTACATTCGCAACGTGTGGAATCCATACAGCGTTCATTTAGCCGACACCTTGCCTTCTTAGAACCCGGCATATCGCATCGTTGTGCATACAATCAGCGCTTGAAGCATTTTTAAATTATTGTCTCTTCGTGATCGTAGAAAAATTCAAGAACTTAAAGTTCTACATAAAATAATAAATGGACAGATTGACAGTCAATACTTATTAGGAGAGATCTCGATTGCTGTGCCATATAATATACCCAGACAGCCAATGAAACATATATTGCGAGCTTTTTCATGTAGAACAAATCTTGGTCAACATTCTCCTCTGGTGAGGATGTGTAACTGTTGCAGTTCAATTAACTATGAGGATACTGAGCTTTACATATTTTACGACAGATTGCCGTCTTTTGTTTCTACAGCGAAGAAGACCCTATAGTTAAACTATTAATTCTTTTTATTTACTGTTTGTTTTCTTATCTGTTATTATTATTATTATTAGATTTAATTTAGATTTTTTTTGTTCTATTGTTTAAAATGTTAAGTATAATTAATATAATTTAGTCTAACCTTTTACAACTAACCTTACTGAAAAATGTAATATGTGAAGTACCTGAAAAATGTCCTTTCTATGTATATTGAAAATGTTGAGTACACCTTTTATTGGCGTACACATAAGAACTTTTTCTGTATTCAAATAGTCTTAAGAATGTGATTAATATGTATTGCTGTTGGTGTACCATTAATAAATAAATAAATACATTTTAAAGTATTTATTATTGCCATCTTCGGTTGCCCGCTACCTTTACCGGCTCGGTCTACCGATGTGTTAAATGAGGAATTAGGATGTAAATGAGAATGGCTTACGACCGGGCAAAGCGATAATACTTAAGGGTGGTCTACATCCAGCAGTGAACGTCTTTCCGCTGGAATAATGATTGATAGAAATTATGCTGTACTTGAGGTGCTCTCCTTGACGTGCTCGAAGTAGAAAGATCTCGATATGAAGCTGAAGATTCTACATAAATATAATATTAATGTCTTTCAGTTCGCTACGAAACCGAACTGTGAGTATTGTTGTAGAATCAATGTTGTCAATCTTGTCATTAATTCTGAAGAGGAATTCTGTCTTATTGTGTTCTGTCAACTGTATAACGAGATGTGTAACAATATATCGTTTGATATGTCACTGGCAAACTTTATCATTATTTCTCTCGCCGATACCGATTTTATCATAAGTTTATAATAATTAAAAATTAAAAATGAGAGTATGAATCACATAAAAATGCATGAAGTAAATATGTTTAATATCTGTGTAAAGAAAAATATATTAGAGAAGACGAGATAAGGCTTCATTTTCAATAACATATATTTTATCGTTAATTGTATAGAATTGTAAAGGCTTTTAATGTCATCTATGATTATACATAAAATTAAAAACATTAAACCGGTTCCTCGTCGGGCTGCTTAATTGAATTTAATTAGGTAAAATCATTCTGTTAAGAATATAATGTTATTCAGCTATGATATTTTGTATTGATAACTCCCCAGGAGAGCTATTATGTCACTGTGTAGTGACTCCCTTTTATTTAATCAAGACAATGTTAATTATTACTTTATATAAACAAAATGTGAATAGAAATCATGTTAACCTAACAATACATATTGGCAACCATTACACACATTCGTAGGTCAACAAAGTGAAGTCGCGCTGAAAACAAACGGACGACCCTTACGAGTAGTTTGACCTGTCACCTTTTATACTTACCCTCTCTGCCTCTATAGAAGTGAGACTTACGATAATAAATATTTGATCATTTGCTACATGTATATTGTTTTAGTCGACCCTTGTTAGTGTTAAGCTTATTAAGGTTATCATTTAGTCTAATTGATATAATATTATTTCGGTTGCTGTGTTCTTATGGTATGATGCTTTAAATACCTCATTACATTTTACGAAATAATGCTAATAGCATGATGCTGCATGATGAAAGATACCCAAAAACCACGTAAAAATATAGTTACAGTTACGATTCCAAATTCAAGATGACACGTAAACGTAAACGGTCGTCTAGTCAGACACCGTTGAATTTCTGAATTTCCATTTAATATTTTAAATGGCAATGCTTAAAAATTATTATCAGTAGCGAAACTCTGTTATGTTCCTTTTGCCTATCAAAAGTACACTAGTACAAAATATCACCGTTATAATTTTTCATCCCATTATCTAGTTATACTGCAGTTCTAGCCAACCACCATAATTTTTCATCCCTCCGACTAGTTTCACTGGAACTATAGTTACATTATGGGGTATACACACTTAGTTACTTACGCAAACGTGTATAAATTGCAACACCATTCGGATACTGCAGTGCCTGGCCCATAACAGTGTCTGATGAGGCAATAAACGTGGTAGACGACAGAAAAAATAAAAGCATTCCGTGATTGTTCGTTAGGGGGCGCACTCACCACCCGCTGATCTACGACTTCTCTGCACATTTAATTGCGGATTTACAAACCCATTTTCAATTTTGAAATAATTCTGAACTCTAGCGCATTGTAATACGGTAGTCTGCCTAATGTTGTGGCTTGTTTAAAATTGTTACGTGTATTTTCCACATTAGTGTGAAGTTGATATGTTTTACTGATTAACGCTCGTTTCGTTAATCGATTAGTTTCCAGTTTTAATTCCTATGTCAGGATCTGAAAAATACACCCATTAGTGTTAGATGTTTATCTACCCTACCTATATAAATCCAATGTGCTACGAAAAATATTTCGACTTCAAACGTTGTTTAGTTTCAGAGAATCAAGGCTCTTCTGAAAACAAATGAAAGTTGAAGTATTTTGATTGTAGTCCCTTATATGTTATAAGAACATAACGAAATGACCATGTTATTATTTCCTTCCTTTCTTTCTTTAATTTAGTCGCTAATATTTGGCATATCGATGCCACATCAAAATATGAAAATATTAACTTACTAGCTTTTGCTCTGCATACTTTCGTATTACCTACCTATTACAGTTATTTTCAGATAAAGTAAATAAAAGAAAATTTAAACATTGCCTATTTATTTTTCGTGCATCTGTGACGGAACCCACCCAAAAATTGGCAGCATTGTGCAGACTTAATGATCTTTTATTTTTCTTTCTAAAAAATGTTGTTTTGATATCCAATAGGTACACAATATCAAATTCGTTATTATCTGTTATCTACTATTATATTATAAAGAAAAAGTATTGTGATGAAAGAAGTGTAATGGATAAACTCAAAAACTGCAAATTCGATTTTATTCATTTTAGTATTAAAAAGAAAGATTTTAAGAAGTTACATAGGTTACTTTTATCCTCAAGGAATTGTGATCGTTGCGGGCGAATTAGTTCACACGGATGAAGACGCAGGCAAAAGCCAATGTAATATTTGACTTCATTCTATTAAAACACAACAAAATTAATTAACGTTAAAGTTAGGACACGTTGGCATTGTCCTGACAAATGTCCAGTTGAATCGTGTTTATTTTCAGTAATTGGTCAGACGGTGTTCACCGCGAAGGTCGAGATGTGGCTGTCTGGGTTGTGATATTGAGTTACATAATATGTAAGTAACATCTATATGAAGGATCTTTTTGGTAAGTCAAATGAAAGGCAGAAAGAAAACGAGGGATTGTGGTTGTTAGAATATTTTGTTGGGTTGGTGAAAAGACGAATTTTAATTAACGTACCTAATGTTTTGGGTTGAGTATATCATACTAATTATATTTTGAGGCAGCACACTTGCAGATTTGTTTGCTTCTTATTTGGGCATTATAAATAATTATTTTGGTTTGTTTTTCTTTCAGATATTTTTTATTTTTATGCGAAGGTCAAGATATTTTTATCTGGAAATCTCATATTTCCAACACCAGACTTAACATACCTTGTGACTCATATCATGAACTTAACGAGATTGTAGTTCATTAGTAATCTATCGATACTAATATATAAGGCGCAATAGTTTGTTTGTTTGAAGGCGCTAATCTCTGGAACTACCAGTCGGACTTACTTTTTCCGTTTGACCAGTTCTTCAGGAAGGTTATAGGCTATGTAACATCACGTTACTGGTGACGGGAGCAGAGCAGTAACCAAAGATGTTAACTTAACTCGGGTAAAACCTCATCCGCGGCAGCTATGTAATTATATTTATCAGATAATTTTGTATTTTTAAATTAGCAGCATGCTACATGCACACAAAAAATCCTCGTGTAATTAGACAATAAAATATATTTATGTTCTAAGAAAATGTAATGTAGATACGTCAAAGGTTTATAGAGTTAATCTTTGAAATGAAACTGCTAGAATTATTAGAAAAATAATTGCAACGTTAAATCTAAAGCCACAGACTCTGAAATTACATTTTAGAAATATGAGCTAGCAAGAAATTCATTTAAAGTTTCAGTACTTATATATGCTTATGAATTTGACTTTCTTCTTTAAAATGGATTGTGTGGATTGTGTTCGGTGGTTGTAGATGACAGTACTGCCGGCGTAAATTAGGAAGTTTAAATTAAAATGTTTCTAATGAGAAAATCTTGGTAATCTATACGTCTATAGGAATTGTTTTCGTTAAGCGATCCCGATGTAATGTTTTCTAAGCATTATAAAAAAAGTATTACTTAATACACAAAAACCAAGTCGTTGTCGACCGTAAGTGAGAAGAGAATGAGAAAGGAGAAGGTAAAAAAGAGAACAGAGAAGACAATTATATGTTTAAACTCACGAAAGGGCTATAACTTTTACAATTTTGTTACCCCGGCGGGTGCGTATGCGTAATGCATTTCCCACGAAAAACAAAAAATAAAGTCTATAAACTTTTTTAATAACCTATTATTTTACAATTAAGTAACGTTTTCTAAATTGTATGTAATTATATAAGAAAATAACAACCGCGATAAAGTTGAAACAGTTCTTCTTTCCTGTCAAATATAGTTTAAAAATAAATTTTGCTGAGCGAACACTGTAAAACTTACAGTTGAAAACTTTCAGAGCCAAAACGCGGCAAAGAAATAAATAATTCCATGAATATGCAAATTTGCTGCACAGCAAAAAAGTGTTTCAATAAAATCTCAAACTGTCAAATGTAAGAATAACTTTCTGAATTCAGAGTCTTTTTTAAAGAGCAATTTAATTTTAAACCATACAAGTCGGTTAGTATGCGAGTAGCGTTTTAACAAATCAACATTCCGAATGTACATTGTCTATTCAAGTCGTGTCCGTAGCAACCCTTTCTCCTTTCAGTTCATTTCTTCCTCGAAGTTGTGATTTTATCCCTCCAGTGTAAACGCAATAAAAGATCAATGAAATATCCTCTCATTCGAATATAAAAAATTTTGGGACTCTTGTTTCATATTTATATTTGCACTTACAATATGACATGAAGGGCTACATTATGTAAATTAGTGTACAATTTCATTTAATTTGACGTACATGAAGTAACATACATGGTATTGCTACATCATTCTGCGTTAACCATCCAAAGAATTCATGTCAAATATATGGTGGATATCAGAAATTGGAAAATTTTAAGTTCAATTATACTAATCAATTATTATTTGAATATACACCAGTAAAGTTGTATGTTACTAAATGTGGCGTGGCTTTCCGCTTCTTCTCTTTTCGTCATCTGCCACTGATGCTTCATGCAATGTGCTCTACTCATTCACATGTCAATCTTGGCCATCTCACTGACTATCTTTTACTTTATAATATTTTTGAGGTATATCGCGTAATAATAAATAATAAAAAAGCGTTTTTAATTGCTTTTGCTCAAAATGCCTAATTTGATAATGATATTAAACTTGTAAATAAAATAACACTTGTCAGTATTTTTTGACTAAATAACATTTATCTATACTAAAAAAAAAAGATAAGTGTGAATATTGCCAACGTTTTTCTTTTAATGTTTACTAACTTTTGTCATCAGCTCAATAAAGTAACACCATTACAAAATAAAACCAGTATGGCTCGGAAAACAAAAAAAAGTATTAGCATTTTTTTGTTTGTTAATCTAATGTATTTAGACCTACCTCAGTGGGCTGAAATTTCGTCGCAATACTAAAACAGTGGCTTGTTTAGATAGAATTTGTCCCAAAACAATTTCAAAAACATTTATTTAAATTAAAACAAAGGAAATGTTAAGGGTACACAATAAAAATATGTTGTATGCTATATTATTTATAGGACGTTAGGCCTTTTCGAGGATACTACGGTCGGACAGTATATTGTACGCTTGAACAAGTATCAGGGTTTTTTTGGCCGTGCTAAATGGATTTCGCAATGCTAATTCGGAAATATTGCTCATAGTCACGTACGGCAAACGTTTGCAATTTTAAGTAACACGTTATTGTATAGAATCCTTGGATAATCCACATCCTCATTGCTTAATCCTTATCGTTTAACTTATGTAATAACAGTATAAAATTTACATTGTACACCATAAAATGGATGTAGTGTACGTATATCACATTTTCTGTGATAGCAGTGCTGTATTCAGTTTACTTTTTTAAATACTGCTTTCATGTAGTAGTTTATTAACTCTTATCGGCAGGAAGAAGTATGTATTGTAGGTATTATACCTATGAGTATATAACAAGGTAAAATCCTACGTGTTCAATATAGGAATAGGAAACAAGATAATATATGCTGTTAGAAATTCAAACAGAGAAATAAATTTGTTTCTATAGTTACTGTGATCTCTGTAGATACTACTACAAAGGTTGTTTTATAGTTTTGGACATAATGTCGATTGTAATAGGTTTATCAATAAATATAAGTTAAAAGCTACTTTATGGATTTATTCTTTTTTAGAGAGTTTGAATAAGTGGCAATCAATTATTCTGTTTCAAGTTTATTTAAACATCATTTATGCAAAGTGCACCTACTTATAAAGTACCTAACTTTATAGGTGCCCGTTGACTAAATCATTTTGTATTACTTTTAATGAATTTAGATTTTAATATCATAAAATATTACTTCTGTAAGAAACCTTGGTTAAACCTGGTTAAACGTCGGGTAAACAGTCATTTTTCATTCATTTCAAACTTATTTTCCGTAAATTTTCCCAAACCTAAAATATCACGTGTAAAATTTTGTTGCCAGTCAACGATCAATCTTTTTGACGTTAAAATGAATGGACGCTAGAATTTTAGGGCTTTTTTAACAAGTTGGCGAGCTGTGCCTTTTATAGATGCAAAGGCTTTCAGCCTACACTATAATGGAAATAAGAGTTTTATACCATTCAATCGCCTCAAGTTAAATTGGAAACTCAAAAAACACAAAAGGGACTCAATCTCTCATTGAAATAACGGAGCACAATGTTAGGTCAGTCGATGAAATGTCGTTTGGACCGTGTTTCCCGTTTGTTACGGCTGCGACCCGCTTCCCGATTAATTATGAAGGACGGTCGGCAGTCATAGGGTTGGCTTAACCCTTGCGGCGAACGTCAGTTGCAGTCGCGACAAATTGTGTTTTATTGCATGTTAAAATTTTGATTAATATTGAAATTATTTAATTTAGTACACATCAGGGCACAATGTCATTTTGTTTTTGTATCTCGTAAAATTCCAAGTGGAATATACTCATAGTCATAGTTCTTTTTGGTAAGGGATTCTTACATGTCATATTATTATTTACATTTAAAATACTTAAGATTACACATACCTATTACATTACAAGCTAGTCAATTAAACAAAAAACATTAAATAATCATGAAAATAAATTAAAATAAGAAAATAATTAAAATATATTAAATAAAAAAAATAAATGTCAAAGAATTATAACTATAAATAATAAAAATTCATAAGAATAAACGTTCATAACAATTATCAAAAATTTTCAAGCTTTCATTAAAATAAATTTTTCGGATTAAACGTCGTCTCAACAAGCCACTTTTTACACCTAGTGAAAGCTGCTTATTTGTTTTAAAATATTTTATTAATTTATGCATATTTAATTTAAACTTTGCGTTGACAAACTTTCTAGAATAATACGTCGTAGCTTTTCGAAAATATAATTAGTAGTTTGGGTCGGATATGCAATGTAATTACTGCAACCCAATTTACAAAAGTTTACTTAAAATAACCCTCATCACAGCTCTTTATCTGGTACAAAATAAATGTTTCTAAAATATAATGTGCAATCTCAAAGGGTCCAACTGAATTTAATTTTTCCATACAACTTATAACGGTACATGAAAGTTTTTGTGAATGCTCTCCTGGGCGATCAGAGAAAGCATTATATGAGTATTGTTATGAAATTTTTAGAAATGCAAATGTCTTCATGTTCTTTGCTTTAACTATTACATTTTGTATTTAGTTTAGTTTTTAAACTCGTATTCGTTTATTGGCTCCGTCCGTTCAGAATACATAACTAAAACAGTTTTATTAAATCGGTCAAGGTGAAAAACGTTTTGTTTAATGTTAATTAGTTGCAATTTTCTACGGTGGTTGAGTGAAATGTTTTGTTCAGTCTTTTGTTAGTTTAATACATAAAGTTTTGTTTTAAAATTCCCTCTTGTAAAATGTTGAATGACACAAATTTCGTACGCGTCGGTCTGATACTGAGACTTCTTGAAAAAACAATCTCTAATAACAGTATTAACTACCTACGTGTTATTTAAGTAATGGGATATCTATCTCAAAATAAATATTTTTGTGAGTGCGATATTTGAACCATTATTATGTTTAGTACTATGTGTATTAGTACCTACAGAATATAATGTAGTAGGCTATTACAGTTTGAGTTATTCCTTAGTGAATACAACATACATATAATAAGTACGTGTTACTGAAGATCTAATGTTAGATTAAGAATAGTATAGATTTAGAATAGAGGCTATCTTGCTAACATTTTCTTTGGTTATATTTGTAATAAGTGTCACACAATATGTATGTAATAAATAAATGAGTTAGAGGCAATAAAATATTATCACTGTATTTTGTCGCCCTTATGACTAACCACCCGCTGATAAGTAGGCGTTCACATTTTAACATACGTCTGATATTTTCAAGTGAACACGGAATATTGAGGATCTGCCAATAAAAAAGAAAATATTATTAGATACGTGCCTCGCTGTGCGCTGGGAGGAAAATTCGAATAAATACCATCAATTGTTAGATCTGAAGGCCGATTTTACTCCACGATAAACGATATTTCAAATGTGATTTACAAGACGACATTTTGTATAATGTATGTGCTGGAGTTGTCTTCGCTCAATAATGTTACAGGATAAAATGAGACAGAATAAAAATGAGGCCAGAAAGATTTGTTTGTTTATTGAGGATTTTCGTTTAAAAAAAATATACTTTATTTTTATTACTAACTAGCGTTTTGCGCTGCGGTATCACTCGCATCTTTGCTTACTGCTCTGCTCCTATCACTAGTAGCGTGATGTTACATAGCCCATAACCTTCCTCGAGAACTGAGCTAAAATATGCAAAAAGATTTTTTTAAATCCGACTAGTAGTTCCAGAGATTAGCACGTCCAAACAAACAAACAAACTCTTCCACTTTATATAATAGTATAGATTTTTGCGAACTCAGCTAAGAAAATAGGTTATTCAGTCTACCTTATAATAGTCTGTATACAAAGAAACTGACTAGACGATGTCAAATTCTTGTCAATTCTTTTCTTGGTTTCAGTACTCTAGGGGAATGTTGTATCGGGGTAGGTAGCATAAAAAAACTATGCCGCAAGAACGTAATAACCCTTTTAAAACCCTTATTGTTCATATTATTATCTTAAATCATTAGCAATAATTCACATTTTAATTATAACGTATTTAATTATAAGTAAAAAAAGTCATGAAATAAAATGGTCTGCATATTTATGTTCTACTACTTTATAGCACAAGGAAGTTTCACGCTAAATAAAGTATTGATGTTGATCGGAGGTTGAGGCCGGCAGATTTCCGCTACGGAACCCATTGAAAGCTTTAAGTAAAATATGTAAACACTATATTGTGTGTGGGTTCTCGATATTTAAGCCTACTTTTCCCATGGTCCCTACTTTGAAAGTATGGTTATACGCGTTTCAAAAAAGTTTAAATACCCAGGGATTGGATACGACGATAGTACTTTTTGTAACTTTACCAGTGTTTTGTTATGAGGATAAAAAGTAAAACTTTACATGAGATATGTTTGAAATTAGACCGAATGAAACTTTTGATATCGAAGCGATGCGAAGGCTAGTGTCTAGTGACAATAAAGTTCTTACAGTAGCTAAATACACAGAGAGCGCTAATGCCTTCATACATTCTGCACTCGTGAAGTATGTATACATGGTTCTTCATGGATGGTTACACCACCCACAGGTACTAGCCTCGCTACAGCTACGTGCACCAAATGGTTATGTGGTAGCTAGAAGATATCCCGCTTTGCTAAGTGTACCAACAGCAAGAACAAATTTACTGCAGTTTGCTCCCTTGTCGCGGGCAATAAGTTTAATTAATATGATATCGAAGGAGATAGATATCTTTCATTGTAGCCTGTTGAAATTCACAGAAGCTGCGTATAGAGTAATAGAAAATATATAAATAGATATTAAGTTATTTTTACTGTGTATTGTTATGTATATTAATTATATCAGCCTGTCATTAGGTATAATGAGGTATGTATTATAACATCGCATTGGTTGCATTACTGTTAGAATGTTATAATAATTATCTTATAAATAAATAAAAAAAAAATATCAGCGATAGTCCTAGTGACACTAACGCACCTTATACTATAATAACTTTAAAGCTACTATTGCTAAAATATTGTACTCGTATTATTAACTTGTAGGCACTATGGATAAAGTGGCAAGTTTAATTTAAAACAGTTCAATAGTCTTTTCTTAATTCAGGAATAAATATCTAAATACCTTCATAAACTTTCTCATTTTAATTCGGATTTCGATTAAATACTTTCAATACTTGAGTAAAAGAAAATGGCAATAATGTTTTATTAGTGGAAGGCTTTGTAAATTTGGTGGAATGAGGCGATTGGCAGACAGAATTTTAATTTGGATGGGCATTTGCTCAGCATTAAGGCATTGTAGACTAAAATTCATATTTATTGCTTTTTTATTATCTACAAACGTCCTTCCTTGTCCTCGCACGAGAATACTAATACGTATTTACGATATAATTGGAATAGTTTGAAATTTTCGACGATACATTTATAGCAGAGAAAAATACTACTCATGTATCATACTTTCCGAAGGTATCAAAATGCACTCCGTGGTCTATATGAACTAAGGAGAGAGACCGACGTAGAACAACGACTTTGATTTTACTTGAGAAGAAATGCCCAACTTCAGCATTGCACAATAGGGTTTAACAAAAATAAAGAAACAAAAGCGAAGCGACAATTCTTAAAATTATTCGTCACCTACCCTAAGTCATGTACGTGCTACAATAGTACTAAGAAAGTAAAAGTAAAACAAAGAGGGTAAATTAAATAAGAGCCGTCTCCACGTCGCAATGATTCATTGTTGGGGTCCTCAAATCTCGATAGCTCACGCAGCCCTGACCCCTCGTAAACAGAGATTGGGTGAGATGACCAAATTTACTTAGACGAGCACTGCACAAATTTCGCACCGAAGTAATATCGAGTACAGAGGTTGTGAAATAAGTATCGGCATTTTATTTATAAATTTTATTTTTAACGGATTTCAAAAACAGGTTCTCAATTTGTCGGAACCTTTTTTATTTTTATGTATGTTCTTAGATTACTCGAAGATGGCTGAACCGATTTGGATTTTTTTGTTTGAAATGTTATACTTTCCAGGTGGTCCCATGATCATCAAGTCTGGATCTGATGATAGGATCCCGGAGTAATGGAGAGAACTCTTCAAAATTTATAGGCACACTTGAACCAATTTGGGTAGCTTTTAAAAGAGTACTTTTCAAAGCAGTCCTATTTCCATTTGGTAAAGATATGATGAAGAACTTCGGAGATAGGCAACGAAACTTCTTAATAAATGATAGCAAATGGACTGGGTGTCTTAAACTCTCATGTCTATTATTTATATTTCACACAGTTTACATACAGTTCATAACATAACATCGCCGATACGCTCTGAAAGGATAAGCACATGTAAACCACTAAAAAGTGAAAAATATAATATTTTTAACAAAATTACCGACTTCAATTAGGAAGGCAATTAAAAAGTAAAAAATAAATTTATTTAGCTCGAAGTAATTTGTATTTTGATTTAGTTAAATCGAAATGATGAAATAATTATTTTATAATTTTAAAGTTGGTGCCAAGTGAAACTACAAGAACCTTACTACAATAGCAAATTAAGATTGATAATATCTTGTGTTTTTTGACTGGCCTGTTGGCCTAGTGGTTAGTGACCCTGACTGCCAAGCCGGAGGTCGTGGGTTCGATTCCCACCCAGATCAAATCTTGGTGTGATGAGCATGAATGTTTGTTCTGTGTCTGGGTGTTATTTATCTATAATATGTATGTATTTATAAAAAAAATGGGGCTAGATGGCGCTGTGTGAATGTGGTAGAATATTATTATTATTATTGTTGTTTTACTAGAATCCGACAAATAGATACAATAGTCTCAAAATGAACAATATTTTGATCTTTTTGACGTTAGAAGATCCTTGCTTAGCATATATGAGCACGGTTCTCCCAGAAAGTTTCTGCCCCCTTACAGAATATCTACGTAAACTAGCAGTATCCATAATATTGCGTTACTTTGTGTTAGAATTATAATATACGGAGCGGCGGTATGAATTTACTTCCATTTAATAAACCCTTATTTTCTTTAATTAAATTGTTTTTCATTGAGTAAACTTATAAAACTTACCTTCTTGTATCACCAACTTGAAGCTACTCCCATGGCCAACTGAAGACAATGAAAAACCGCATGATGTTCAGACGGCAATTCAAAAACAATATACATTTTACGATACAGCACTTTAGCACGCGAACATACCTTCTGTTTCCATATGAGGGCTTCGGCAAACATTGGAGATGAATCATAAAAACGCACAATAGTTTACGACTCCGACCAATTTTATTACAACGCATCCCCTGCACTTGTTTTTGTTTCTACGTGTGCTAAGCCTTAGGTACTTATGTTATCTATCAGTATTTTTGTTCAGTCGTCATCAGTATTTATCTTGTCTTTCTCTTCCTGCAAGTCGGACTTGACTGTCGCATTCTGTCATTTGTTCATAACATAATGCCCTGCGATGAGTATTCGTAGTTGTCCTCGTATGTACTTACATAATTTGTCTATCCACCTTTTTCTATTTTCCCCGAAAATCTTTTTGCGTGTTTTACTTCGTCTACCTTATTTAGTTTTTGTTGAACGGCCCTCAGTGAAGTTAAAAATGTTCTGGTCCGCTTAGGGTGTTTTAGATCTTTTTCCTTGTTAGGAAATCAGCTTTTTGGGTCCTAATATCCAGACCTATTTCTCTGTGTTGTCTCTAGTAAGTTTATTTACGATACTGAGGCAATCAAGTATTAGCCAAGACTCCATGTGACTTCACTCTGTTGGACATAATTAGCTGTGTGAGTGTACTTTGGCTAGATTTTAGTACATATATACAAAGTGCTCTTTCAGTAATAGGTACACAAGCTGTTATCGCTTAGGTATTCGTCAGGAATACCTTTGCTAGCCTACACTAATATTGCAATTGCAATGTTCGTTGTATAAATGCCTGCTTTTATAATCCATTCCATTTCGCACTCGTCTGTTTGCCATGT
The DNA here is from genome assembly GCA_963082885.1 of Parascotia fuliginaria. Lineage (NCBI taxonomy): Eukaryota > Metazoa > Arthropoda > Insecta > Lepidoptera > Erebidae > Parascotia > Parascotia fuliginaria. Next base: position 11,046,764 of record OY720186.1, read on the forward strand.
CGTCCATTATCGAAACGTGGCGATATAACGGCAATAGACCTGTATTCTATTAGTATCTCCTTCTCTCAATCTAACTGAAGTGTCATTACGCGAAAAAAACATTTCGCTCGTCACCCTTATTAGTATCTCTATTAGTATGGAATATTTTTTTATAGATTCGTAATAAGAGACATCACAAGTTTGCCTACACTTTAAGAAATAATGGACTTAATTTGATCCATAGAGAGAGAGAGAGAGAGAGAGAGAGAGAGAGAGAGAGAGAGAGAGAGAGAGAGAGAGAGAGACGGCGTTAATAAATAAACGGTAATACGAGGAAATCTACAAGCCGATTAACAATGCGATCAACACTAGTTAGCATCTATCTATAATTAATATTGTTGTTAACAGAACTAAGCTAATGTATCTCGGCTAAGCGAACTGCCGTTAATAATTCAATCTAATCGAAGTAACCGCAGTGGACCGTTAATGCTACTCTGGTGACGTTAATAAAAAATATCGTCATTAACGTTTGAGTGATCATACAAGTTAATGTTGTTGACCTATATTTTCTGAACATTATAGTTACCTATATGATTTTTCTAAGAGTACATTGTTTTATTTTGATGTATGCTTTGGAAAAAGACTGCCAAGAAAGTAACTGTATAGGCAGACCCCTCACAAGGTGGCCCGACGACCTAAAGGTGCAACGGATGGATGAGAGCGGCTCACGATTGGTCCAAGTGGCGATATTTAGGAGAGACCTAGTGTCCAGCTGTGGACGTCTTTTGGCTGAAATTATGATGATGAATCATCACGAAGACATAACCCACTCTCTGTCAGATTGGACACCCAGTTGCGTTGTTTCACAGGTCGGTTGTTACCGACATATATAAATATTTAAGCTGTTGCTTAAATATTTATATGAAAAGTGAACAGTGCCTCTCATATTTACTCTGAGAACAAAATTATCTCATACAAAATATTTTACGCTGTCACTAGTATGACAATTGCACATATGCTAACAACAGAACTACAGGTAAAAGAAGTAAACAGTTTAGTAAAATACATTCAGAGAGATGTTTATATTTATACCACACAACAACACCCGGCATGATTAGAACAGATTAAATTATATTTTTTTTTTTTTTTTTTATGGTATAGCCTACCAAAGTGACTCCACCCCGCCTGATGGTAAGCAGTCAGTGGAATCTAGAAGTGGCGGCCACTATACCAAAAGCTATCGTTTTAAACTGCTGGTATGGTGGCCTCCACTATGGCGGCTGGGAATGGGGTTAGGGGAAGGAAATGAGGGACGTGAGGCTTTCCTCACGTCCCTGGACGTCCAAGGAAAGGGGGGAAATTGGGCCTCCGGCGCTCTCACTCACCGAACGAAACGCAGTAGTACGGATACTACTACTCTTAAGTCGATCTTCTATGAGAGGGTAGTACTTCCCTGGACGGTCCGGCCCATTCATGCTGAAATCAGCGTGGATCTACTACCGTAAGAAATCATTTTACTATGCTACTATTAAGTAAAATTAAAGAGTTTTTGTTTCCGTTATTAAACAAACAACATTAAAAAGAAGCGAAACGAATTAACAGTTATTACTGAGATTACATCGAATACACAATATCTACATAAAGCGGATTATAGTAAAACAACCTTCATGAAACTTCGTATAAAGCATATACTCATAAAGCCGCCGTAGAGAATATGGAATTATTCGCACTGAATAAATATAATTTTGAATAAGGATTAGGGGTCCGTAAATAAGTAAAACGTACCTATTTTACATTGTTACGGTCGGAAGGTAGATACACCCTTTGAAAAGTGGTAATCCTTGGTAATGCCACTAAAACGTTGGTAGACAGTAAAGGGTTCCTTATAACTTAATTCCAATAAAACTGAAAACGTGCGACGAATTGGGATCAGTAATGTTAAGCTTGGATCTAGGTATTCTTTCAGTGTGAAGAGACGTTTGATTATCCTTTGTCTTTTGGAGAAGGGTCCGAGATTAAGATTCGTTTCAAACTAGAATAGAAAATTAAAACGTTTTTGCGCAATGAATGTAAAATAGCTTTTTAATTAGTATTTTTCCTATTTTACTTAAACGATATCGCTAAATACAGTTTATTTTAATTCCAGTGTTTGTCGCATGAATGATGTTAATTTAGATTTGACTATACTTAGTCATCTGTAAAGTGCAGTTATTAACGTATTATTACCGTGGCAGTGACTTTGTCCTTACAAGCCCTGTACAACACAGGTGTATAGGACATAGATAACTCCGTATCTCTAGCATCTAAGCTGTATATAAAAATGAACGTTATAGTTTTAAGATTTTCTCATGAATGGTCGTGGGGTGGTAGTGGATTTTCTGTGCACTGTAATAATCATCGTCATTATCAGCTTTGACATAGCTCGCCTAATGTGCACTATTTAATTTTGCTACGAGTATATTGAGGAGCACGTGGCAGCGCCCGACTGATAATAGCCGCATAAGGATAAATCCATAATCAGTTGATGACATTTCACAGGATAGCAGTGACACACAATTATTATCTAAATTAACTATTGTATGGTGTACCTACGCGATAGTTACTTTATATATGCCATTGTAATACCGTAATATAAAAGAAGAGCTAATAACACAGAATTTTTCAAAGTTAATATTTTTGTAAAAGTGTCGTTCACCCTAAGCTGCATCACATAACATATTCCCACAGCGTGCGGCACAAATGACAAACAAAAAAACAAAAAGTGCAGCATATTTTGTTGAAAATGTCGAAATATCACACTGATAGCCCTGTGCTAGCCCAGTAGGGATGCAGTAATGAAATGCCATGGAGCGTATGTCCCCTAAGTTACGTCTGCTGAATACTGATACGAGAAACGCTTTCGCTTAGAGCATGGCACTCTGCTGTCAACAAAACACACAGCCTTAGATATTTATAGGTAAAATGATGTATGAGTTCTTTCAGTATGGTGACAGGTAGTTATATTTTATACAAGTGATGTTCAGAATTATAAATATATGAAGTGAATCTAATATGCACTGATTCTCAAATCAGTGCATATTAGATTAACTTAAAAAAAATATTGGTATTGTAATTTTTTTTTTGCACAATACCAATATTTTTTTTTTATGGTAACGCTCAGATAGGCTAGCATAGAACTTAACAACATATTATGTAGGTACGAATGTAGACATATAAAAGAAAAACATTGTTATTTCAAAATCGTTTGTTTAACAAGAAGTGCCTTCAGAGGATTGACATAAGCTTACTACAATGTTGGCGTTACCTTATATCAATCCTATATTTTTTTATCTATTTTATGAATAGAATAGAAATCTATGCTACTTGTCTAGGACCTCAGATCACTAAATAGCTTTCGTGCAGTTAATATGATCGTCCATCATTAGGTACCTCTATTTTCGCAACACCTAAGCTTGTAAAAAAATCTTTTACTCTACTTAGTAAAAATCGAGTCGTAATGACCCAGTGGTGAAGGCACCCACTTCGTAAACTCGAGGTTGGCGGATCGAATCCGGGAAAGTACCAATGTGATTTTTGAAGTCATATTATGTACTTTCTAAGTTTATCTGGACATTACTAACTGAAGGACGGTGAAGAAAAACATCGTTAGGAAACTTGGACTTCTGAGCATGAATGAAATCGCCAATCCGCCTTGAGCAAGCGTGGCGATTAATGCTCATACCTTCTCTGTATGAGAAGAGGTCTTTTCCTGTAGTGGGATAGTAATAGGTCAATGTGATGACTTGAAAGTGGTGTCATTTAGCACTGTTTGATACCCCATTCAATATAGGTACGAGTATAAACTCTGGAACAAACTACCAGCAATGTTTACCGAGCGCAATGACATGTCATGCTCCTGACTAGGATACCACTTAGGCACCGATACTTATTTCACTTACTAAAAAGGAGCAAGTTAGTCTTTCACTGTAGCCTATAAAAGAATACTATTAAATAGTATCACAAGAGACTAGATTACTACAAGTACATACGTATTTACATCGAAGGTAATATTAAACATCCGTACATACCAACTATCTCCACAGTTATATCGTATACATTTAGGAGGATCTTTGCGGGGCCATCACGTACAAGGACCATTACCCGTTTGCCCCAGAATACCCTAATAACTTAGCAGGGACGATAAGAAACTAACAAGCGCAATTTTTTATTCAATCTCTGACCATTAGAAGTTTGTTGCATGAAACGGATTTTAAAATTAAAATAAATCTTAATATTTAAATAGGCTTTTCAACAAAAATTTCAATCAATATATTTTAACATAATTATGCTGAGGGAGGGTGAAAATAGTCCTCTAGGAGTTAATCAATAAATAATGGTAGGTATGTACTTGTAAAAAATAGTGCAGAATGCCTAAAGCCGACTTCGATCGGCTGATTTATTATTATCAATTTAAAGGGTCTTGATAGAATCCGAATTCAAACTCAATCATGCTGCTCACTACTGGCAAAATAAAAATAGAAAAATAATAAAAGCTTTAGCATTCCCTTTGCCGACAAAAATCTACTCGAATGCGAGTGAAATGAATAAGGAACGTCGATAAGAGAAGAGAACGCACGAACGACATTTCTAAAAAGAATATGATGTGAGAGTCGGGATTGGCGAGACCCTAAAGCGCATTCAGCAAATAAACAAACGAAAGAGAATTTATTCCTACCTCCAGTTTCCACTTGAGAGTAAACGTTCCTACTAGCTAGTTTAAAATAACAGCGAAAAGTTTTAGCTATGAGCTCACCGTGCTTGGTGCAACAATGCAAAGAATTTGGGAAAACTAGCTTCCATTTACCTTGCTGTTGAGAACTGTAATTGAGTTACAAAACTAATTTTCGTTCCTTTGTGTTGTTGTTTGTAAATGTATTCATAATTTGCTTCATAATGAAATATGAAAGGGCCACCATGTAGCTAATAAGTTTTAGAATAACTTTAAGTATTTGTGATTTGTCGTATGATTTTACGTGTATTGCACCGAGGTACTGTACGAATATCTTTACATAGCTGTTCATATGACAAATCTTCAACTAGCGTCCTGAGCTATGATATACGATACACGTCTACTGCAGTATATACCATACTGCAGTAGACGTGTTTCAAAATGATGATGTTAATGATGATGAAAGGTAACTTAATGTAGATAGCTGTCTTTGATGCACTTAGATATATTCTCCCTTATGAGTAGGTAAGCTATTGAATAAGGTTAAAAATTTATCGAACATGTACTTTCACTTTCAGGATAATAATATCATTGTATTTTTACGTATAGCTTTAAGTAATGCATCCAGGAATCTATACCGTAAAGTGTAGCATAGCCAGTTGGAGATCTTTCTACCATTGTAAAAATATTTAAGAGACTAAGCGTAGATAATTATTTCGACTGTTTTAATTCTTACAATATTTATGAAGTTAATAAGGTCATTCATCAGTCGGTTCATCGTTTACGATGAAGTATGTATCAGCGTGAAGAGTCTTGTCATAGACCTTTCCCAAAGAGTATGCCATTAATTACTACGCTTTAAACAGTTTTAATGCATAAAACTCTCACCAAATACTAATTAGTATTAAAATAAAAGCTTCAGTACAAAAGTACTAAAGACAAAAATATCAACTCAATAATGTTCGTTCGCTCGTTCGTATAATATAATTACACTTTCAATTACTAATATTTCACCGTCCATAGTGTCACGGGATTAGTTCTGACATTTCTTTAGTTAATTTACTGTAGCGAACGTTTATCATCAGGAGGATACAAAGACCTGTCATAATAAAATATCCCGCGTTACGTAGCTCTCACGTGATATGGGTTGACGTTATAATAACATACATGTTCACGCGACTCAGTCCACCGCTGGGATATGAAGGCATTCGGTAAAACTGACCCAATTCTTTTATCGAGTTTCTTCTAAGAAATATGTTGTTATTACATTATAACTAAATATCTCATATATTTACGAGGTTTCACTAGGATTTCGAGGTTTCAGGTTCACAACTTTCTGTCTGTTTATTCAATTTTTTTTTATTTAGAAGCTTTTGGCCTCATTCTTCACTCCAGTGTCAAAATTATTTTCATCCATGAAAAATTAGGACGCTAGTTGAAATTTATAGTTCCAAAGGCTATTTATTATGTAAGGATATCATATACGTTGGTATATTATGTATTGTTGTTATTATTCGTATATTATTCAATGCAATGTAGATAAAATCATTGTAGGTACGTGAAGTTATTAATGTTATTAATTACCCATTGACATTGTTTTAGTAACTGCTTATGAGTCGTCATTCGATTTTTTATAAGAAACTTAATTATAATACTAACATGGTAAACTGTCGACCTGCTGAAGGTGGTGAGCAGCCTATCGATGCTGGCAGGTAGAAGGAAATGTATTCACTATATATGATGTTAAAACTAACATTTTTTTATTACTTATTATACGAGTAGTTCACAGGATGGAGTAAGCCTGCAGTTGGTAATATCATTAATGTATCAAGAATTACTAGCTTATCACTTGTCTACCTTTTAGAGAAGGTTTATCTGCGATTTAGTGGTTACATATGTAGGTACGTACTCGACGTGACCTCTATAATAATAAAGAATCAAGAAAAGAGAAGAATTACCCATCGAACTTACAGACAACATAGACATTATGACAGAAAGTAGATCAGCTTGTACCAACATTATAATTGAAAACGAATAACGTTACCTTATAATCTATACTATTATTATAAGAAGAGTTTGTTTGTTCGTTTGTTTGAACGCGCTAATCTTTGGAACTGCCAGTCGGAATTTAACAATTCTTTTTGCGTATGATGGCCCAGTTTTCGAGGAAGGAAGGGCTATGTAACATCACGCTACTGGCGACGGGAACGGAGCAGTAAGCAAATTCGCGGGTGAAACCGCGTCGCGGAAAGCTAGTTTACAATAAATAGGTTCAGTTAATATTTTATGCTATCACCAATACCAACAAAATATGCAAGCTCATGATAGAGAAACTCACAGTGGAAAAATTTAATGAAACGGATTTAAAATTCGATAATTTCGAACTTTGTAGCAATGGGACACAAGATAAACAATTCTGAAAATGTCTTTGTTTCCTGTTTTCATTTAAAATGGTATCTACTATAACTTTAGCGCGAATCACAAACATATAAATAAAGAAATAAAAAATAATCTTTAATATGTTTTCAATATAAAGGCTGAGTTTTCCTGTTAAAACGAAGTTTCATTGTTGTTGCCCATATCAATCATAGATTCCCTTCTGATCCGCGAAAAGCTAGGGGAACCCGCTTATTAGATAAAAATGTTTCCACTCAAATTATACCATTCTTGTTTGTATTTCTCAAAAATCCCTCGAGCACATTTTGTCATTGTACTGCTTGATCAACTTAGGATTAATATATCAGAGGTTGCCGTTTGGTTATAAAAATAAACGTTAAATAAGTATATAAAAATAAGTATAATACATTTTTTATCATTTGTAGCTCAACAAGATGTATGATCATTAGTCTGGATGGGCAAATATCTAATTCTAACTTGCAAATAATCGTGTCCTTGATTGATACAGTACGCTTCTGACCCACTGCACTACCAACCTAAACTACTGGTAGTGTCATAAGAAATATTTTTTCCTTCAGTACCCCATTGAGGAAGTGCATGAATGAGAGCATCGGCTTCCAGTCCCACAGCTTCTTTTTTTGACGATGATGATTGCCATAAGGCGGATTGTAGACTTGGTGGCCATTTCATTCGCACGTAAAAATAAGGATTGTAGCAAACTAAGACATTATCATTATCGTGGCAACCTTACTAAAATTCTACAAAAACCGTAATGAAATTTAATGTTAAATTAGAGTATTATATTATTCAGAAAACCACCAGTTTGTATTTAAATACGACCTACAAACTAAATTTTGAGGTAACAAGAAAAACGAAAAGCGTGATTGTTTTGTTTAATTTTCATAAAATTCCATTTTCAAAGTTATTGCGGTGATATTAAACTCGCCGATGAATTACGAACAAACTCTGTAACTCCAATTAAGCGTGTTAGATAAGAGTAGAAATTAATTAGCGAAAACGAATCGGTCGTAAATTTAGTTGAAACGGATGTTTGAGTCCTGCCGAGTTCCAAATTTCTCGTCTTACACAGACATTTGTAATTAATTTACAAGTTTTGTTGTTTTCATAATATTTCACAATGATATCGGCATCTGATTTTAAACAACTTACCTACAAACTTTCTTTGAACTGTTTACATCGGCTACTATTCAAAGTACCTAAATCACGAATGAGGCCTAGGAAACCCTGGCCTGAGTATCTGGACGGAGAGAGGTACGAGAGACACTGATAAGCTTGACAAATAAGGCATCAGGCAAAATGTATGGAAATGTTACTACGGTTTAATAACATATTTATATTATTTAGGCATTTTGTTTATATGTGGTTGTTGAATACACAGAATAACTTGAAATAAGACAAAGAGAGTCAGATTCCAACTAGATTTAATAAAGATTCTACGTAATATCGAAACATTTTATGTAAGTACAATTAGTAATTCTCTCATAAAGCTGTGTAACTAGCAATTTTCCAATTATCTACGGGATGAGATTAGATGAGTCAAGTCTGGGGCGTTTTAGATGACATCGCTTGTCTGACTCACTCGTCGAGAAACCTCGTGAATGAATGCAAATACGGGTATTATGTTTCATAGCGGTTATTAAGGGTGGGTTAAGAGTCACTGTGCTTCTAAAAGTTTATTGTTGGATTTCATTGTTTTAACCGTGTTTTGTTTTATATATAAAGCTTAAAAATGTAAGTGCGTTTCAACAGAAATACGCACTGCTTTTGCATTTTTTATATGTTGATGAACCTGATTTTATAATTATTATCTTTGTTAAATAAAAGTATTTTTAATTTGAGCATTTGAACAGAAATGCATACAGAGATTATTTTGAAGGTGAAAACATCTGATAATTTAAAAAAAAAGCTGGATGATTTTTCCATTTATTGCTCATTGGGCTTCGGAGCCTCGGTCAGTCGCTAGTACCCTCGCATACCGCAGTCAATTGCAACAATATTTTTAATAGACAAGTAGGAAATGACTAAGGTAGTAAGATGGTGAAGTAAGAAATAATACTAGTAGATGACGCAATATCATGTGCTGACTGCATTACAGTGGCTCATTTAGTCAACACAACAGTCGTTATTTGCATCTACGAACTAAGATAAACCACGACATTAATAAATATTTGTTATAACTTGGCCAATTACTATTCATCTTTTAAGATCCGGCGTATAGATACGTAATATCGATATGCATAAACAATGCTACATTTCAAGATTTGTTTGCACTATAAAGTGCATAAAGAATATTTTTACTGTTTTATCGGGACTTTTATAGTGAATATGATTTAGTGCCAAACGATTTAGGGGCTGCACGACGACCACCATTTTCGATTTTACGCTTCAGTTCGTACAACTTCCTGACTTATTTTCCTTTTGTTAGTATGATATATCTGTGTAATTTTAAACTTATTCTATAGCAACAATAATATTTTATTCTTGATTAACTGTTTCGTTGGTTTATTGGGCGTAAAACTACCCACTCTGGTATCTAAAGGGTCTAGAACTAAACGGTTCAGTACTTATTTCATATTTTGACGATAAATGAAAAAATCTGGAACTCTTCACTAGCGCATGCACATGGCGCTTTTGATTATTATGGTTAATGTATAAGTACTATTAATCCGCTACGATACCATCTAGAAGTATAAAATAGATTGGTCACAATTACATTTTTTTTATATTAGCCTACTACAGTAACTCCACACCGCCTGATGGTAAGCAGTCAGTGGAATCCAGAACTGGTGGCCACCATACGAAAAGCGACCACCATACCAAGTCTTGAAGTACTGGTATGGTGGCCTCCACTATGCCGGCTGGGAATGTGGTTAGGGGAAGTGAATGAGGGAGGTGAGGAAAGAGAAAGGGGGGAAATTGGGCCTCAGGGCTCTCACTCACCGAACGAAACGCAGTAGTACGGATACTACTACTCTTACGTTGATCTTCTATGGGAGGGTAGTACTTCTCCGGACGATCCACGGCCCATTCAAGCTGAAATCAGCGTGGATCTACTACCGTAATCAATAAAATAAATTTTATTGGCACTCGAATACTGATTTTTTTTTTTTTTTTTATACGACTAAGGTGACAAACAAGCATACGGCCCGCCTGATGGTAAGCAGTTACCGTAGCCTATGGACGCTTGCAACACCAGGAGCATCACTAGCGCGTTGTCGACCCTGTTAAAAACCTTTTAACTCCTTTCTTGAAGAACTCCATGTTGTAGTCTCTCGGAAAAACCTCGACGGAGAGCTCATTCCACAACCTTATCGTACGAGGGAGAAAGTTTCTCTGAAACCTCACTGTACGGGACCTAAGAGGTTCTAAGGTGTGAGGATGAACTCCCAGCCGATGGCGGGAGGTGCGATGATAAAAAGTGGCCGTTGGCACCATCCTAAACAATTCCTCAGAACACAGCCCATTATACAGGCGATAGAATACACATAAGGAGGCAACGTCTCTCCTTAAGCCTAGTAAAAGTAATTTGTAAAACCTTCAAGAATTTAGGCATACTTATCGACTCAATTTACTTTAGAAGCTACAACAAGTTAGTTGTAAAATTTTCTTTTCTGCAAAATGCGGTTTATTCTATTTAGTCCTACCAATAGTTCCATAGTCGAACTGTTTGGAATTATATTTTCCAAATTGTTAGACTGGCGGTTCCAGGCTGGCAGATCGAATAATTTGGAAACGCGGATTATATCGTTTTTTCCGCCCAGTCCTACCAGAAGCTCGATAGTCGAACTATTTAGAATTTTTTTTTTTCAAATTGTTAGACTGGCGGATCTAAGTAGTAAGATCTAAGTGTATTAACACTATAATATTATAAAGAGGAAAGATATATATTTTTGTATGCAACGAATAAACTCAAAAACTACTGGACTGATTTTAAAAAATATTTTACCATTAGAAAGCTACATTATCATTGAGTAACATAGGCTATATATTACTAGAAAAATTAGAGATTTTTAGAAATTCCCTACTAAAACCAACCCAAGGTGTAAAAAAATTAGCTAATAAATGTCTTTCATCGCAGGCACTGCGGAAAGTATTGATGATAAAACAAAAAAATGTTCTACAATATTGTAGAACATATCAATATATACAAAAAACTTCGCGAGACCATATATCCAACTATTGTAGTTATGTCACTATAACTACGTTTTTACATTTATAAGTTGATTGAAATGCCGATCAAAATCAGACGATGTTATCCACACTATTTTAATAATTCTTATCGAAATAAATTATTTCGTATTCAAGACTTTACTACTTTTTGAATTTTTTGAAATCGGACATTCCATTCAAAAGATATTACGAAATTAAAAATGTCATTATAAAGAAAAAATATACGTCACCGTGCTTGTGTGGCTCCACGCAGCGCGGTGAGCAACACGACGAGAGAGATTATCTTTATTATCCCTAAAATGTTTTAAAAATTTTCCACCCGTGCAAAGCCGGAGCGGGCCACTAGTCAATAATACAATTAGAGTATTAGAAATAGCCTAAATATCTCATACCTACATTGTACTAAAATGAGACCAATATACTACACGACTGAAAAGTAAATATTTGTTAGTTGTTTACGTTCTTAAATAAATGAAATAGGCTTTCGCGAACATACCAGCGGGCGTGGCCGTCGTGACAATATGTTTCAGAACATCAAACATCGTATGTTCAACGGGGAGTGCTCTGAGGAACTGTTTGATTTGGTGCCATCGTCTCCTTTCTATCATCACACCACTCGACATCGCAGCAAAGTTCATCCATACTACCTGGACACGATCTCGTCTAGCACGGTTCGTTTTCAGCGTTCATTTCTCCCACGTACGTGCAGGCTCTGGAACGAACTACCAGCTGCGGTGTTTCCCGAGCGCTATGACATGTCCTTCTTCAAACGAGGTTTAAAGAGAGCATTAATATCACGGTAGGCAGCGGCTTCGCAGAGCCCCTGGCATTGCAGAAGTCTATGAGCGACAGTTTCCACTTACCATCAGGTGGGCTGTTGGCTCGTCTGCCACTATAGGCAATAAAAAAAAAAAAAAAAAAAAAAAATGAGTCCCGTTTCTTATCCCGGTATTCGTCTAGGTAAACCAAGTGCGAGTCCCAAAAGAGTAAGGTGGAATTTGTATGAAGTTTTCATTTACATATACATGCTTATGTATTACTGTAACAATACCTTGTCTGTCAACAAACTCGCAATAATACCAATACAAGCCTGAATATCTTGTTCTATTGTATGTTGTATCTAAAAGAAATACCTGAGTATTTCTTTTAGATATTGGTAAATGGTGAAGAACCTTTAGGAAATAATACAGATGAATTCGAAGGCAAAACTGGTACTTTATTTTGAATAATTTCATAAACGTTTTAAACTTGTACATGCTTGGGGTGACTTAACAAATCAATTTCAAATTTCTTCAAAGAAAAGAATTCTAAATAAATCTAGGTACTTTTTAATTTAGAATCTTATTATCTAAACTAATATTATAAAGAGAACATATTTAATTTTTTGCATGTTTCTTTGTTTGCAACGATTTAACTAAAAATCTACGTAAGCGATTTAAAAAATTCTTTCACTTTTAGAAATTAATAAATTCAGCGGGTAATATAGGCTATATTTTCTTATGTTTAACATATTGTTTTCAGCTATTTCAGAATTTTAATATTTTAAGCGCCTTTGTAAATCAAAATGATGCAATACAATACTATTGCTATGATATTTTCCGTAGGTGTGAGATCGAATCAAAATTTTTGATACCGAAGAAGCAAGGGCGGGCCTGTAATATTTTATAAGGCTATATCCGTTGGCCATAAATTATTACAATTAGAATTCAGATGTTAGCGCTAGATAGTGATAATATGAATTATTGATATTTACGGTGACGGTAGTAGATCCACGCTGGTTTCAGCATGAATGGGCTGGATCGTCTGGGGAAGTACTACCCTCTCATAGAAGATCGACTTAAGAGTAGTAGTATCCTTACTACTGCGTTTCGTTCGGTGAGTGAGAGTGCCGGAGGCCCAATTGCCCCCCTTTCCTCTTTCCTCACCTCTCTCATTCCCTTCCTCTAACCCCATTCCCAGCCGCCATAGTGGAGGCCACCATACCAGCAGTTTAAGACGATAGCTTTTGGTATGGTGGCCACCACTTCTGGATTCCACTGACTGCTTACCATCAGGCGGGGTGGAGTCACTTTGGTAGGCTAATAAACATAAAAAAAAAAAAAAAAAAAATTTAGATTGATGAAGCATCAGGCAACTGCTGCTTGTTATGGCAAGCAACAGTTTGTTAGATGGCCACAAAGTACTGCTAACGTGTGATCTCTGGTCTATAAGACCATTCTATTACTGTTCATCAGCATCTAGCCACTTTACTGCAGTTTAAAGTATATCTACCCGTATCTTTGGAAGAGGCCTGCCCTTAGTATCCACTGCTGGATATTTCGACTGACGATGACAGGTTCAATGCAATAATAAGTAAGGAGTGAATGAGGCTGAGTACATTTTTGTGCTGTTTATCCTTCTAAGGGTTTATCTAACTGCATATTACTTTGGTGATTAGCAAACTCAAACTGAGAATAACAATTTCTCTAACAGTTCTTAAAATAACAATTGCCTTACTGAGATTGGCTATAACCATTAAACACACAAAAAATATACAAAATCTTTTCAATGGTTTGGTCACATAAATGCTGCTAAAGCTTTAAAGTGACTTCTAACATATAACTCTCCTAACTTTTTGCAAAATGCTTCAAAATGTTATTGTAACCACAGCAAAAGGTACAAATGTAAAAGAATAAAAACATACATTACAGAGACATAAAGATAAAAGTCACAAACAAGTGAGGTTTGCTTCAAAAATTCTTTTTGCTATGAATTCTTTATATTTGAAAAGCCAGGTTAGTAAAACGTGATGTAAGCCGCGGCTTTACTGTTCCCTTAGCAGCCATTTTTGGGAGCTGGGGATCAACATAAAATAAAATTGAAGTATAATACAAAATAACGCAGTCTGTTACTGAAGATGCAAGTATATAACAGACAGATTTTTTTGAAGAAACTGATATTTTATTCTAATAAATCATAACCAAAACATTTTGTCCAAATACGTCCTTTCTCCGTCACAAACTATGATATGACATCCTCTCTTTGGAAGCAGCCTATGTCTCTAGTAAACATTTTCCAAATGATGATGATGTCTTGTATATAGAACGTAAAATGATTTCTATTTAGTTGTAAAAGCTATGCTAAAGTTGCTCTAATTTAAAAAAAAAATCTTAATTGACTCAACAAGTAAAACAGTTTGTCATTACAAGAAAATAGGACAATGTAAATGTGTTACGCAGTCGTTACTTATACTGCTTTCTTCGATTCTAGTAACCATTAACAAAGGTCGTATCATTTTCAACAAGCCCTTAAAAAGATGATTGATGTTATTATCTTTAGTCGTTTTTAATATATAGCTTACGTCAACAATGAGTAATAACAGCCATTTTTAAAGCAGGCCATAATGAGTACTTATCATTAGTCTTCGGTTCTTCTTTTTAGAGAGAAAATCTACCGAGATGCAAGGGCCACAAAAATGTTGATCTGGAGGATAACGTGTAGGTTATACACCTACACGGTATTAAACCTACTTACCTACCAATATTTTCATTGTCATCAGAACATATTTTTTAAATATAGCTAAGATTAAGAGATAAAAATTGAAAATCACGATTTATGACATTAAATTGCGTCGTTGCCACTCATGAGGCGTAAACGCTTTTAGCAGCAAGGATACTTTATTTTTTGTAACGCGGTCAATAAATAATTATTTTAATATAAAATACATTAATAATAATAATAAAACTGTGCTGTGCTTGTGAGGCTCGCATTGTGAGGAGGTTTCTATCTCTGGAGCCCTAACCACCGGTAGCTTGGTCCTTGTACCCGATATCGGTGGGTCTCCATATTTTTATATATTTAAATGTATATTACTGTAATTTTTTATATATATTTAAAAATGTAACTTTGTAAGTATAAAAGTTAATAAAGAGAATAATAATAATAAAAGTTTATTTTCATCATAAATTACATGGCGGGATGTTGAAATTACAGATTGTTAATTATTATTTTAATTGTTATATTAATGAGAATTTTATAGCAAAATACATTATTTACATAACATAATAGTCGACCGTTGTAAGTACACTTCTGAATAAATATTTCTGTTGAGTATATTTTTACAATAAATCATTTTGCTATTGCAAAATAAACTTCCCGTTCAAATAATTTGTTGTTCCATTCCAAGTGGGAAATAAAAGAAACAACACAGTTTTGTTGTCAATAACATAGCAGGTGTCCCGTGGGAGGTCGTTGACCTGTGTGCGAAGCTTGGCCGTGCTTAGTGCGTTATAGGACGAACGATGGTTAGGGGCGAACTTAAAGGGATGTTTCGGAGTTCGAACTAAACTTGGATATATATGAGGATTCTTCTATGGATTGCAGATGAAGTGTGTATCTATATATCTAATATGCAGTTTGTGTAGACGTCTATTAATAAATCTGTTTTTGCAACTTAACGTAGTCCACACGGAGCACCTGTCCGAAGAGCACCTGTGCATCGAGCACCTAGCCTAGTCCACGTTGAGCACGTATCAATATTTTTACCACGGAGAGCACCTGCCAAAAACCTGCCAACAATATACTCTAAATGGACTACGTCTGCAACTTTTATCAAAATGTTTACAAAATAGGTATTTATTTAATTAAATACCTATGTTGGTAATTTCATACACGGTAAAACTGCATGTTCAAAATATTATTTTGGTGAGTACCTGCTTAATTAAAAAAAAAAACGTTGTGGTTGAACTATTTTATAGTTCAACCACAACGTTTAATTTTAACATTTTGTTAGTCTCATATTTTGTATGCAAAAACCTTGTTATAAATTTTAAACTGTTGTCTATCTGATGATACTATGTTTCATCATAATATCAGCACGAAGTCCATTTCTAGATGTTCCCTGATAGAGAAATCTCGGATTAATAATTGCAGTGGTGGCGATCTTATCCGTAGGTGCTGCTGTCCATAAAATGTTAGCAGGTTGTTTTCTTGCCGCCATCTGATGATGATTTAATCGCCATTAACCACATAATGAGGCACAAAGTTATTACTAGCGCTACGCGCAGTAGTTGTAAATTTGAGAGTAAAACAGTTTATATTCCATGTATTGTGTCATTGTGCTATTAACAAATATTCGACTAGATTTAAAATACCAACCAAATAAATTTTTATTTTTATTTCAGCTAAAAGACATAGGTACTGCTAGGCATTTCACGAGCATCTCAAGCCGCTTCTAAATAACCTGGATCCATTGGTCTCTCGCCACCTTTATAACGTCTATGGAAATGATAGTATCTAATGAAATTGTATGCTTACTTATTACCTCATAAAACAAAGGCTAACCCCGCCTGAAGTCCCACCGGACAAGACATCAGTGCTGAATCCCACCTGATGTTACCCTTAATAAATACTTTATATCCACTCTAAGGACACATTCGCTTTTTATGCTTGTTTAGAAATACGTAGGTAAAATGAGATATTGTGTTTTATAGCTGAGCAGTTTGGTTGAACAATATTACTAACAGTGATGACAGGACTATGAATCGGTGGTACTACGTACGGACTACCACGTAAAGGTCTAGTATGACTGAGGTTTTTGTAAAGTCCTTCTCTAGGTGGACGTTTCTATCTATATCTATAAACCTTTGCCTTTTTTTCTTTCTGTATAATTTGTGTTTTTATTTTATCATATCCATAACATAACTGAAGGAACGTTAATATTTTGACTTATCCCGTCAATAATAATTATTTTAGATTGTGCAAAATAGACATTTTGCTTTTATATTAAAAGTGAAACCACCGTGTGCTAGTAGCCTAAAAACTACAGTCTCTTCACTAGAAGCAATTCAAATTTTCAGCGAGGTTAAGGTTTAAGACTAGTCAAATAAAATCTAACTTAAATTGTATATTATGATAAGCTTCATTACAAATTGTGATGTATTTTGCCAATTTTAAGAAAAATAAGTTGGATGTTCCTCAAATAAAATAATATTTATTTAATCGCTCTAGAAAACGTCTTGCAAGGTTGGCTTTACCGTAAGATAAATTGACGACCTAATCAAGGCGCCGGGGAGCCGTAGGATGCAAGCCATCATGATTGACCTTTAGGAAACTTCTAAAATATAAAACTTTAGCACAGTTTAACGATGCACCATTTTTTTATTTATGTTTGGCTGTCTCTAGGCAAGATTATTTTAATCTTTGGGACTTGGCCAAAATATTGGATTTACGTCGTCGGATGTTGATGATGATGTGGGCTTCAAACTATAGTTTAGTCCCATACAACTCAACCGTTTTAATAAAATGAACTTATAATAAACAACAATGAATAAACAACATATCAACTTTCTCCATCATAGGGCTACCAAAAGAGTGTCTCACGCCTTTAAGGATATAACGGGGGATTAATAAGTTTGCTGCGGTCTCAGAGACCGCGCGCGATCACCGGTAGGTTAAATTGAGAATAAACAACACAAACCTGCTACAACCTTCTGCTAGCCTAGTACTTTTATTGAAAAATAGTATTTATTAGTAATATAGTAGTAGAGGTAATTAAATAAAAATACCTGTTTCGATCATACAAGCCTCCTTCAATTTTCTGCTAGCCTAGTACTATTTTTTTTAACATATTCAATTATAATTAGACCTTGAAAAATAAATATTTATAAAAAAGAAATTTTTCGATCAAACAACCTCCTACAACCTTCTGCTAGCCTAGTACAATTTTTGTGAAATATATAATTTTAGGGTAATATTTACTGCGATTACATACAACTTCATGCCTGTCTCGAATTAATGGAGTAAGCAGAGATTGACCAACAACTTTTTTATTCTTATTTTTTAAATTAAATAATACATAAACTGCTTTTCTCTTGACTGTACTTACCTGTCAAAAAGATTAAGGGGATCAAACTGGAATGACTAAATATGCAGGGGATCAGAACGGAATTAAAGAATAATAATAATCTCAGGGGATCAGATCTGGGGGATCAGACCGGAATAACTCTCTTCTTCTACCTTTACTAAACAAAACAATAACAAACTTCTGTCGTATTGCGAATCGTTGAAGTAAATAACTATAGTAAGTATAAATAAATAATAATGGCAAGGATGATTAAATATCAATAATACTACCTTTATAAGTAGGTAACAATTACGACATCTTTAGATATATCTGGTACTAGCTGTGCTGAATGTCGGTTATATTTCTGTTTACACATTGACGACTTTTTATATAAACTTTAATTTCCTATTTTAACCCCTTTAAACCATTTTTTTGCGATAAAAGATAGCCTATGTTGTTTCCCGAGGTCTAATCTATCTCTATAACAAATTTCATCAAAATCGGTTCAGTGGCTTAGGCATGAAAGCTTGACAGGCAGACAGAGTTACTTTCGCATTTATAATATTAGTATGAAAGTATGGATTTGTGCGTAATATTGGCAAACTTACAAAACTAGATGTACTTAGTCATTATGATAACTATGTACTTAGTGAATAGATTGTAATAATAAAATTGTTAATTATTTTAGTGGTCTTGTAAAAACAGTAATGAGTAATTGGAAAATAGTAGATAAAAACACCTGTAAAAGCTTACTTATGAGCTAATTATAAAGTTAATTATAGTACGAGTTTTAATAGTTTTACAAAACGGAATAAAGTTTTGTTTCTTGCCATATAAAGTTTCCGCTAGAACCTATAGCTGAAAATGTAAGTCAAGGTTTTAGAATGAATGGTCGGATGGACCAGAGAAGTGTCTACACTTTCATAGGATATAGCTGAAAATACCTAATGTGTACGGAATACCTTGTTAAGTACGTCGAATGAAAGCACTGGAAGCCCAACTGTATACGGATTCATTCTTCTTTTTATTGCTTGCAGTGGCAGGTGTGTAGCAAGTAATAACTATAAGGTAGTAGACTCACGCTGGTTTCAGCATGAATGGGCCGGATCGACCGGGGAAGTACAACCCTCTCATAAAAGATCGACGTAAGAGTAGTAGTATCCGTACTACTGCGTTTCGTTTGGTGGGTCAGAGCGCCGGAGGCCCAATTTCCCCCTTTCCTCTTTCCTCAACTGACACCTCCCTCATTCCCTTCCACTACCTCATTCCCAGTCGCCATACTAGCAGTTTAGAACGATGGCTTTTGGTAAGGTGGCCACCACTTCTGGATTCCACGGACTGCTTACGTTCAGGTGGGTGGAGTCACTTTGGTATGCTAATACATAAAAAAAAAACAAAAACAGCCATGGACTTCTAAAATGCCATAAATTAAATAAAGCCGCTGCCAGACAAATATTTATTCCCTCATGCCCATTTCTTTATCGAAACGACTTAGATGTAATGGTCTTCTAAGCCTTGTTTACACCATAATTGAAACAGAAATTAAATTTCCATTCGTACAATTCACTAAAACCACATTCAAGTCTCCATATTGAAGCCTAATAACCGACAAATTTTAATACTGGGTGTATTGAAATTAAAAATAAACCAAGTAGAACCGCACACAAATAAAGCAATAATATAATTAATTACCAAGTAACGTAGTACACAATACAAACATTTCCAATTAGCCCAATATTGCTGCACCTCTCAGCCATATCACTTTAATGAATATGATCAAAGTCAATCATCAATTTCGATAATGAATTTAGCCTTCATGTGGATGAAATCATAGTGAATCCAACGGTCTATTGAACGGGGATAATTAATTAATTGACAATACGGAGGGGAGGGCGACGGCTGTTCCGTGTTTGGACCCGTAGTAATGAAGTTGGTTTTGCGTGGCCAATTTTCACCTTTCTCTCTCCCTCTCTTGTTTGGCGCTTTGCTCTTCAGTATAGTAACCGCCAGTTCTCTCTATCGCTACACGTGACGCACTCAAAATATTAACACAAATGTTTGAGGGTTTGAATTTATGTTTACCTTTCGAACAAAAAGGGTCTAAGTAAAAAATATTAATAACTAATATTTAACCTTATTTTCATTGCAGCAAGGAGAAAATTGCCGAACTAGGGTTGAATTTAGGCTTCTTTGCCATTAGGTGTGCGGTATGTTTAAGTAAGGTTTGTAAAAGGGTTGTTTTATAGTGTTGATAAAATCACTGGCCGGTTTACAATGCTATGTTAATTGCGACATAAAATAAGTTTTCTGAATTCAAATACCTTATGTTATAATTATAATAGTATAGTGCTAATTGTAATTGTAAATTTTTAATTATACTTGTTAATGACTTGGTTCAGTCTTGTTCAGATGCTAATGTATTTTTTTAAGACAATTTCTTCACCAGTTAATTTTTTTATAGAGGTTTCCTTAATTATAGGTATGTTCCTAGGTAGTGAATTAAAGCTTTTCCGAGACGTTGTAGTAATTTACGATTTATTATTATTTATCAGCAGAAAATATAAAATATCAAGTTGCCAATAAAATGTACTAGAGAGAATTTCAAACTTACAGGACACTATTTTATTTTATCATGACCTAAATAAACAATGAACAAATTAATCTCCGATAAAAATAGACAACATCGTCAAAACCCGTTGCTATTTTTAAACAAAACACTTAAATGAGATGACATAGATGGTCAACACAGCGAGGTCTAATCCGATTACCGAGTAAGGTGTCCATCAAAACGAGTTACTTTATTTTTCCCTTTCATTGCAGCTTTTTATTATACCTTTTTTGAAGGTAAACTTGTGGACTGAAGTTAAATAGGTAATATGTGTAAAAACTTGCTATTTGTTATTAACGAATAGCTAGTTCTTACACTGTTGGAGTACTATTGTTCTATTTTTTATTCGAGATAGTTATTAATATTACAATCACAAAAATAATTAACTCATCTAAACAAATTTTATTTATTTTAGCCTTTTGTATGTCATTATTGTTAAATATCTCTATCGACAGTATTCATTACGAATGGCTTACAAGTCCTCCTACAACCGCGTAAGTAGCGTCGTCGACCATCTTGTGCCACCCAAATTCTTAAATTACTTTAAGAAGAGTCAGGTTACAGGTATAAAAAATCGCGGAAAATACAACTTGATGATGTTCGAGCAACGCGTTAACCAAACATTTTATTAGAACACATATTTATAACGTCAAAATCAAACCTGATCATCCGGAGTGAAATAGTAGGTTTTTATACAACTAATCAAATTGTACCTAAACGTTATTCTCTGATCAAATGCTGCCTTTGCACTAAGGGTGCCATGGATTTGCCTTAGATTGTGATTGATGACGACAACGCTCAATTGACTAGGTAATCGAAAATTATAGTAGCGAACCTTTTCGTTAACATAGGAAAATGCGTTTACGCATTCCGTCCGCTCAAGAAGTTATGTGGATTTCGCCTACCGCTGCAATGCCTGTTGCGGCGTGACCCCATTTTGGACTAATATTCAAGACTGAAAATTTAAAAATCATTATAAAAGGCAATTGCAGTAATTTGACACAAAAAGAGCATTTCGTGCCTAGAAATTCCTAGTACTAGTTTAATCATAGAACGGCATTTTCTTAATGCCGTTCTATGATTAATTAACTAACACCTATATTTTATTTTCCATCGACGACAGCGTCAAATATTATTCTTCTTATAAAGAATTTACAGCGCCATTGATATTTACTTTAAAGTTTAAACCTGTAACTAAGTTATGAATTTAGTTAAACAGAAAATACAAATATTTCTTAAATGAAACTCACGAAGCCAAGTTGCTCAACGTAAATAATATTGCACACAAAGTCAACATTGGACAAAAAGCTAAGTGTTGGGTATCAAAGAAGGAGCTAGGTAATAGTCACAACGGCATTTTACTGCACTGTGTACTTAGCTATACTATGTAAGAAAAGTAGTTCTTTAGCTAACAATTTATAACACTTTTTGCTGTTTAGGTTTATTATAGGTAACTTTTCATTTTCTTATTTTTTAATAAGTATCCAATATCTGCTTATAAATTATTTTACTATTACAGAGGGTTGTTTTGTTGTTTTCTGCCTTTGTCTTAAGATACCAATTTTTTGCATTAATGCCTGATAGAAACTTTGGTTTTATATTTTTTATTTGTTTAAGAGTTTCAATATTTATTCACTCATACTACATTACAGCATGAAACTTTTACAGAAGTATCTAAGTCTGTGACAATAAAGTTACAGTGTTAAGTTACGTGAAAGTTAGGAGCTGTGTATCGCGCCGCAGTTACAAATCATAACATTTACATACACAGAACTTTTTATACTTACTTGCTTCTTAAAATAGAACACAGAAGTACGCAGTTGTAACGCTGGAACCTAATATGCGTCAGAATAATGAATATTATGTACATCGTTTTATTACGAAGTAACTAGTACTATTAATTGTTTCGTCGTAGTAATTACTCAGTCATAGTAGGTTAGTAATAAATATTACGTACCTACCTACTGGCTAGTACAGCAATATCTACTAAGTATTTATTATTCAGATACGTAGTTCTACTCACGTGTTTCAGGCACTAATCTAACTAATGAATTATTTTAAAATTAAATGGCTTGGCATCGTATAGGATCTGTACGTCTAGAATAAAAAGACATAGTCTATGGTACTTAGAATCACGAAGATCGTACGCTTATTTGAAGTAAATAGAATCACAATATAGCATCTCGCCGGGATTTTAAAAAAAAGAGTCTTATGTTTCCTCTAGAGAATCCAGGGAGTTAACACCATTACCAGCGAAGCGTGACTGACAGATACCGCTATGAGACCGTATACCTACGCCTTTTACCTATACCTTTTACATATTACCTTTAGATATGGCGGTACAATATACCCATACTTATGGTTCAGATCAATTCTCAGTTCCTCACAAAAAATAAACTCATACAACTAAACATAAGTTTCCAATAGCAACTGTGTTTTCTCCATCAAAGTTATTAGGTACTTACGTTCGAACTATTCTAGTAAGTTAAAACACTTGTTTCAAAAATGTGAATTTAAACATGTCTTTTTATATATATGGAAGTAAGATTGGCAAACATGTGTAAACATTTAAATTATAAGACAAAGTGTGTCGATCTATTTCTGTCGACAGCATGAATTTAAACGAATCTTAGACGACGGCCAACAAAAAACATTAATACAAACAATGCCTACCCTAATTTACTAAATAAACGTAATAAAAAAGATCGCTTAAGATAATCGTAACCGAAAGGGAAAGCAATGAATAACCTTAATAAAAACGCCTCGATGCACAAGGACTATTGTAAAAAAAAAGAAAAATGTTTGCCTTAAACTCTGGTCGTAGATGAAAATTTTCTTCAGATGATATCTAAGGGCTCCGCGTTACAAATCATACTATTGTCTAAGGGGCCCCTCTCATAGGGCGGAATTTTTCCACACCATAAAATTAAATATTGCCCTCGAAATTGTATAACGTTATTACGAGGTTTGTAATTTTTATATTTGCTGTAAGTTACCCGTGGTTTTTTATTTAAAATAAGTGCCTTACATTAAGTAATTTAGACATTTTTTAATTAGTATGTAGATACCTAATTAACTGCTTTTATTTCAGTTATTATCGTTGGCTTTTTTATTTCTATTTTAAGGCAATAATTGGCTTATGTTAGGTAGGTCAAAGTCTCGGTTTTGTTGACTACCTAATTAGATGTTTAATTGATGATGAATGGTTTAATTTTCTTCCCATAGGACAAAGGCAAAACGAATGCTGTGTAATGGCCTAAATAGATATTCAGTCTCTAGGCACTGATTCTCTATAATTATTTTTTTCAGGGAAAATTTAACTAGTTACCTATTTATAGTAGTTTACTTTTAAAAAGTGTTTACTTTTAGCTACTAAAAATAAAAATACTAAGTTGTCGAACGCCTGCAGCATTGCAACTAGCAATAACCCACACCTCGACACAGACGTTTTCCATTAGGCGCTACTTTAAAGTTAGGTATTATTAACTTCGCCATGCATGTCTATTTTAACACACCGTGTCCTGTGTTACTAGTACGTTAAAAGGAGCGGTTATTTAGCAAGGTTATTCGCTTGCATTGTGCACACAAAACGAGGTTTACATCGGAGTCGGACGCTGAAGAACCCTTTGTACATGACAATGTTGATCCCGAGGGAACTCAGTAGTTCAAGAAGCCGAGCAAATTTCTATGAAATCCAACTTTGTATAATATTAATGTTCGCGATAGTCCAAGTACGACAACGAATAACAAAGCAAATTTAAATATTTAGAAATTTATAGAAACTATTACTCGTAGTTTTAGAATTCAAATACTCTTTTATTCTTATTAACATTACTAAGAAAAAAAGACTATTTGAATAGATTAAGACGAATAAGAAATCTAGATCTATACTCGTATTATGTTTATATTTTTTTTATATTTACATATTTATACAATTAAATAAAGTATTCATATTATGTGCAAGTTTCGATTTTAAATTCAAATAAATTACCTTGGTTGAGGTTTATGGTCAGCAGTGAACGTTATGAAGCAGAGAGAATAATAATCTACTTATTATTATTTTTTATATAAGTAGGTACCTACTCCTTAGCAAACTTATTCGTGAAACCTAAATCGACCATTTACCACTTTATGATGACCAAAAACTATATCCATATTTTGTACCACATATATCCAGGCCTTGCAAAAATTGAACTTTCTGCATCATACCGCCACAGTCTATCAAGCGGCCATACAATAAAGCATGCCTCCCTCCCGTGGCTCAGCTGTTTAGCCGAAGTGAGAGTGAATGTGTCCATTTGCGTACTCCCGAAACACTCCCACAGAATGATCTTAACCTAAGTAAGTGCTTAGCGGCCCTAACGCGTGGTGCTTTTATTATCCGTCTAATGAACCTTTCTCCGTTAATTTGAATGTGGTGTGTAGGATCCATGGGTAGATTTGTAGAGGTATTTTGTTAAAGGGTGTTTTAAATCGATTAAAAAAAAAACAGAAATACTAAAAATCCCATTGTCATTCCTATCTAGGCATCGTGTCATTAATGCAAGTCTTTTGAAGGACTTGCATTAATGACACGACGATAATGCTTTCCGTATAATAAATTATTTTGTAATAATGTAAGTACGTGTGTTTTACTTCAATGTACGGCGTGTTTTACTGCAGTCTTCTTTAGGTAATAACTTTAGGGTTATTTATTAAGTTGATGAGTAAAGACAACACATTTTAAATTATCCTGTATGCCTGCGATACCTTTATTCAGACCAGTTTTACGTTGTTATACTAGTATGTTTAGGGCTTTGAGGCAGTTAGATGTATGGTAAGTTAGTTGTTTGTGAAATAAAGAGAATAACTAATGTCTTTCGACATGAATAATGTGCCTTAATAGAGTAGGTGAGTACTGTAACGTTTTTCAAACATTTTTCTTCCAAAATTTATTCTAATAAGGAACTTTTTAAGATTAATTTACACGCTGGCATTTCTGACCCAGAGCCCGTTGAGATTTATAGCTCTCAAAGGCATGACTTGTTTTAAGTAGAACACTTTTTAACATAGATGCCTTACAAAGGCTATTTACAAGTACATCTTTGACGTCGTGATTCTTTTTTTCCTTTTACTTATTTTGTCCCTGTGGATTTCAGTGCTAGTATGTTTTTCAGTCTAAATAATTGTAAAAGTTTTAAGTGTAGATTGTAACTAAAGTTTATTTATTACAACTAGGTATTTCTAGGTAATTTAAATTCAGTTTTGTTTATATCTCAGAAGCAAGCAATAACGTTTTTGCTCAATTGTTTATAAATTCAGCATCGGTGCTATTTTATAAAGTTAAAAACAAAACATAATTGTACTTTTATTCGATAGAAGTCTAAATCTACGTTTGAAATGCAGAGAGCTCTGTATAACGACTCCTGGGGGTGTTATAATTAAATTATAAACTTTTGTAACCGGGGTTCATGGTAGGGTCAACTTATGCGTTAAGTAAATGCCATATCGTAAAACTTTATTACGTGCCAAATAAAGGGGTTGTAAACTTTTACATTTTGTTTCGTACCTTGGCGGCAAGATTGTTGTGTTGTAAAAATAAATTGCTGCGAATCTTATTGTGGACGTTACAATTAATTCTATTTGCTAAACATCCATTCTACGGACTGAGTTCCACGTAATAGTCAGAGAACTTTCCAAGTCCAGCAATTCAATTACCGCGAAATAAAACAAATTGTTCTTCTAAACGCACACTTTATTATGTTAATTATAAATTTAAGTGTTTGGACTCTGCCATTATTTGTTTTGCGTTAACATCTTCAAAGCATTTAGGCTTGAAGCACTTCTGCATCATACAATTCAATTTGAGTAAAAATCGCGGTAAAGCTGCCCTTCGCTAAATACCCGAAAAAGTTATGTACGTGATCCCATCAAACTACTTCCCAGAGGGTCCTCTGTTCACATTTCCACTTTTCTTTACTCTCATTTTTTTTGGAAAAATAGTAGGCCATGTTTTATTGCTCACTTTAGCTAAACAGCACGTAGAGTGTTTGTGGAAAAGATTCATTATGAATCATGAAATGCTCATGCAAACGTTCTAGATTTACATAATTTATTTACAAGAGGAATTCTAGGACATACATAAGAGAACTGTGATAATTTGTACGTATATGTTGGAGAAATTTTCATATATTAGTAGGTATACTAAAGAGCTTAGGTTTAAATGATTCACTAAGTTTTTCCGTATGATGTGACTACATACGAGTACACCTAATATGTAGTGGATTTTTTAGTTTTTTTTTTGCCATCTATGAGGTAGTAACCCTATTGTAGATTTGGTAGTACCAGAGACAGCCAACGGTTTTCATGTTCGTTTCGTACGGCACAAGAAACAAAAACCAAAAAAAAAGAAAATATAGTTTTATATCTAGCTTATGTTGAAGAAAACTTTAACAATATTACTTAGCAATATAAAAACGCAAACTAATAAAAACAGGTCTTGAGTTGTCCCTTCTATTCAAGTTTGTTTCTTGTGACTACATACAACAACTTTGTGCCTTTCACCATGAAGTTAACCCACCTTATCGATAAGTTTACCTGTCCTGACCTGACCCTTTAAGGACACTATAGTAAAACTTTTATTACGCAATAAATTTTAATTACATAACAATGGAAAGAAACCGCATTGGTCGTAAAAATAGATTTTGGGGAAAGGGTTATTGTTATACACGTTGTAGTTTCCTAGTGCCTGAAGAGAGAAAAATTGTACTGCAAATGTTACTTTATTTAGTATTACATTCAGGGAAATAATAGGTAGCAAAATTTAAAAAAAAATTATGTTGGGTATAACAGATGGGAATAATCCTATTAGATGGCGGGCAACCGATGGACTAGGTTGGCTCACATCTGGTTAAAGTGATAATGCTTCTAGGTTCTAGGTCTATGTCTACTATCATATACCATAATATACATAGATATAAGTATTTTCACAGGTAAAACCTTAGGGTCTACACAAGTGGCATAAATACTAAAAGAATAGAATAGATTAAAAACTGTATGGGATTGACATAAACTAACGACAATGTTGGTACTCTATTCCTATTAGCATTTTATGACATTTGTCTAGGCCCTGTCAGTATCGCAACAACAAACAAAACGATGACATCTAAATGTAATTATGCTTAGAAACGATTATTTTGCGTTTTAGAACTTTGGTCCAATGTATAAAAATGTTAGTTCATTAAAA
This sequence comes from Parascotia fuliginaria, assembly GCA_963082885.1. Classification (NCBI taxonomy): domain Eukaryota; kingdom Metazoa; phylum Arthropoda; class Insecta; order Lepidoptera; family Erebidae; genus Parascotia; species Parascotia fuliginaria. Next base: position 11,074,695 of record OY720186.1, read on the forward strand.
TCCTTCTGCGCTTCTCACTAGTTAATCACACTATTAAAGTACTGCAATAAATAAACACATTAATTATTAATCATCACGATTCCATTTATTCAATTACGCCCCGCGTTTAACTAAATATTTAATTATTGGCAATATTTAATATTGATGAGTTGGTGTTTCGATATTAACGAATGTTACGAATATTGACACTATTTAACGTTGTAGAGTATAAAATACTATTGTGTGTATTACAACATATTTATGTCAAAGGCAATGATATTCTATTTAATATCATTGGTCAAAGGCCAATCAGAGTAACGGTTGGATGCGGATTTGGAAATGTTACTATTGTTGTATATGTTAGAAAGCCCACATCAAAATCAGATGTTTGAACTTTTATCATATAATTTCTGACCCCTACTTTATAACACATGTCATACATAATATGATTTCTTGTTAGAACAGATGTGTTTTTCAGACGTCGATGAGGATAATTCTTCGCGTATCTCGAGATAGACCAATATTATAAGTTTTTTTATTTTATTTAAGCAGATATATCCTAGAGAAGATCGTAGTTACGATGACATTACCTTTTAGTGTATGCTTTTAATATTGTAACTGCAAGTAATTAGTTTTCTTTTTTTTAAAACGATAGCTGTCCAATTTATTTAATTAGGTAGGAGGTTTATAAACGGGCGTTACTCACTATCGGGTAGACCGCTTATTTGACCGAACCTTGATAAGTTTTTCAAAATGTAGAAGTTATGCTCTGATTTTTTGCATGTAATGACTTAACGATATCTTTAAGGCTATATAATTAATGTTACAGTTTCTATTAAATTTCGAATTTACTGCTAATGTTGGTTATATAATGTTTTGAAAATACGTTGTAAGATAAGTCCGCTGTTTGTACACTGTTGTTTCAAAGAAGAAGTTATTTGAAATTCGTACTTTTCCCTTAATTTTCCTTTTTGTATTGTTGTTTATTTATACTACAGTCATGATTAAGAATTTCAACATCTAAATAGCGAATGATCAACGATTTTATTTGTATTTCTTTCTTTCAGATATTTATTTCAGTTTTGGCAAAATTAACTAAATTTTTAATAAGCTTTACTGTGGACAATCAAAGAACAAATGACTATAACGTTAAATCAAAATTAAACAAAATGAAAGACATAATGAACAAACCATTTTTCCAATCACACGCAAGCAAATACCAAAGTGAAGTTATTATTATTCATTGTATTACCCTACATCTAAACACTTCCATATATTTATCATACTTACAACTGGTTAAACAAATTCACGGACAGCCTTACTGCTAAACATCTGTCCGTAGTAATATCGTTGCATTAGGTGAAATTTTGTTCATAGAAAGAGATCCGGTCAATTGCTTGACCATCTGCGTCCGAGGGTTCGAATGTTCGAATAGTATCGATATTGTTATACACGTCGCACCAACAACAGAAGAAAAATGATAGAAGTAGCTAAATGTCGTAGCTTAATATTTAACCTTAGGGTTTTATGCTACAAGATAAATATTGTCATAAACTCTTATTTCAACTTACAACTCTTTTTTGTTAAGGATGCGGTATGTTTAGTCATGGTGACTCTTCTTTGCGTTTATGCTATCCTAGTACAAGCGGTTAGAAACTAATCGATTTGGTACGTGATTTATTTTGTGTTGGTGTAAACTTTTATAATTGGGTAATTAATGGTTTTATTGGAGTGGTATGACACAAGTAAAATTTGATTTAGCGTAATGTTTAGCCATGTCTAATCATTCTGTTGTAAGACTTTGTTACATAAAATGTAGTTACATGATGTGAATGCTAAAAAGCCAAAGTCAAAATCATTTATTCACATAGGTTAATTATTAAATTAACACTTATGGACGTTAAAGGTTACAAAATGTCAGCCAATTGACCTACAGCCAGTTCGCTGACGAGGTAGAGCCATGAGAAGAACTGACAAGAAACTCAGGCCACTCTTTTTAATCGCCAGGTTATTAAAATTTTTGTATGTTACAATTTCAAGTAGCATGCAAAGTGACACAGGCAATACACGATGTTTTCATCATTGTAAGTAAATTTAGTTTTTTTCGACTTCATCAAACTCTTATCGTGCATGAAAGTAACCCAAGAAGATTAATACATCATCTATTTATGTAATTTGGTATTACTTATTATACATTTTTTCTTTTTACAAAAATAATATTTGAATTTCACAATGGATCGGTGCGAGATGAGCATCGGATACGTATAGGCAAAACTGCAATACTAATCTCAGGATAAGTAAAAAGTGTCATTGAATATTTTATTTGCTTTGCGCGCTGTCTAATCTCTCTTTTTGTTAATCAGACCTTATATACCTAGCTAAATACTGCATGGGGCCAAGCTTAACACATCTCTAAACAATGTTTTAATTAAAACTTAATAACCCGAAACAGTCTACAAAGGATTACTAAAGCAAATTCAGATCAGGATGCATCATCACGCAACTGGGGTCCGTTGTTTAGGTTATCCCAAATAACAGTGTCAATTAGACTAACGTCATAATCCAAGCCCTCTGTTTGTATGGGCGCCGGTCGAGCCCACCGGACAAACAACGACTCGATTAGATTAATATGTGCGTCCGAACATTCGGTTATGCGATAATTTATAGTATTGTTTTATGTTTAAATGTGGGGTGTATCGGTAAGGGCTGAATGGATAAATGTAATGAATACGTTTTAAGGTATGAATATGGTATTAATGCCAGTCTAATCAATCAGACTAGCACGCGACACACGATATAGTTTTTGGTCTAATACCATTTATTTATTTTTATTTATTCTCTATCCGACACAAATATTTATATGATCTTATTTATATACTTTTCTATCCATTTCTATAAAAGGCTTTTTTGCTTAAAACACGAGTAGTACAGAAAATGTTAACGTTATCGTCAGCTAGCAATATAATTAAAGCTTTGGCTAACATTGCCAGCACATGAAGTAAATATATGCATTTCTGGCCTAAGCGCTCACAAAACATTAAGCAATCTACATTTAAAGCAACTTGCAACTTGAACTATACATTGTTCTTATATTTCTAAGAGCTTTTAACATTATTTACTAACTATCTATTACTCTACAATGTTACCCCAATTAAGCTAACATCCAATTTGAGTAAAACCTGATGCAGCTTCGCTAGTTTATAAAGCATTGTCTGATTCACTGAACTTATAGTTCGTCTACTATTCGTTCAAAGACTAAATGGTATGCCGATATCAGAGGAGTCATATTTGTATTAATAATATTCGTATGTTGTTATCCATTTGGAATCTTTTTATGGGACAAGACCTTATACTTATGTATTATTATTATTATATCATTTGTCACCACGCTTGATCAAGGCGATTGGCAATATCAGTTTTATTATAAGTTCAGACTTCCTCATTTAGGATGTTTTCCTTCACGGTAAGCCAGTCCATGATAAACTTAGGAAGAAGAATTTTATAAAAGTTTCTAATTTGTAAGTATTTACTGTATTTCAAGCCGACTAAAATAATACTGTATTTGGATTGTACGGGCAAACCCGTACAATACAATAGTTTTACTTTTATGCTGACATCGATGCGCAGCGAAACACACATTTTATTATAAAACAGAATGCATTAACATATTCAGTAGTAGTTAATATACAGCACACCGCGCGACATATCGCACCATAATTACCTTTCGTCGCGTATCGATCATTCTATCATAAACCTTGTAAATCTGTCTAATTTTAGTGTTAAAACAATATAAATCATTTTACTTTATCCATCAAACTTTCATTTACTAAAACCTCCAACATTTTTGGTCCTTCGAGGCCTTCACTTTCGGGAATCAGTGCAGTGTTCTGTCTAGTAGCGTGCAGTGATTCGCGTCGCGAGTGGAGTGAATTGAACTAGCAGTGTAGGACTCTGTACTACCAGCAAGCGTGTAGTACAATATCAAAGCAACGATCATCTAGGATCAACAAGGATCCTCAGTTGGAGCAACAAGGCTCTCATTTTGGACTTTAAAGTAAGATCATTCCTTTTATTTTACATTTACCAATATGTCGTCCTTTGAAGACATTTTAGCAAACCAGCAGCAACTACTCGGTGCGATAGAGCAGATTTACACAAACTTTAAGAAGGATGGCTCCGATCGTAAAACTTCCGATTACATACGTCGGAGATTGGAGACATTGGACGCCTACTGGCAAGAATTTCAATCAAACCACATGCGGTTATGCAGCATTGAATATGCCGAATCTCATAGCTATTTTACTTCAAAACAATACGATGTCGTAAAGGAGAAATCGAGAAAGTTCGAGGAGTGATTCAACAATATCAACGATCAGAAGACAGACCGTTAACACCATCGTTGAAACCCGCTACTCCTCTAGCAACATCAGACTCCGGACAGCAAGCATCCGGCGCTTTTTCCAAGACCCAGGGTTCTAATAGTAAAACAGATGATATGATACGTAAGCAATTAAGTAATTTTAAAGCATTTGAACACACAGTTTCTAAAATCAATGTAGACATAGTTTCGGAGAAATGGGAGTTTGAACATTTATTGGAGGCAGTACAAGATCGCTGGTCAAGGATTGATACTCAGCACTGGGAGCTAGACAGCGAGCTTGGAGACAGAAATCAGGAATATTACAGCATGTAGCTTAAATATGAGAGTACATACAACGACGCTGTGAAGGCTATTAACAAGAAGATGTGGTCAGTCTCTCACAGAGAAAATGCAACTCCGAAAATAGAGATCCCAACCTTCGGCGGTAATTATCACCAGTGGACGTCGTTTAAAGACCTCTTTACTGAATCTATCCACAAAAACCCAACTCTCTCAGGAGCTCAAAAGATGCAGTTCCTTAAGACAAAAGTCAAAGGCGAAGCGGAACGCCTTATACAGCATTTACCCATCACTTCCGATAGCTACATCATTAGCTGGGATATTTTAAATCATAGGTACGACAACAAAAGGATGATTTTCACATCGCATATTAATATATTATTAAACCTCCCAGTATCGCAGCAAGAATCTATCAATCATATAAAACGTATTCATGACACAACGCAAGAAACCTTGAACGCCATCAAGAACCTAGGAGTAGACATTACATCCTGGGATCCTCTGATTATACATCTTTTATGTCAAAAATTAGATTCGGATACATTTTTGGAGTATAACACGTCTATCAAACAACCTCGAGAATTACCCGATTTGAGTGAGTTTTTGACATTTTTGGAGACCAAATTTACAAGTATGGAGGTCAGTAAGAGAAAGCAAGAACATGTTTACCAAAAACCTGCTTCTTCCAACAACAAATCAATGGGAAATAGCAATACAAACCAACAAAAATCTTATTATTCTAAACAGACATTTTCAAGTAATAAGGTTAATTCACAATCGCCGGGCGACAGAAAGGTGCAATTCAATACGCATAAGTGTCCAGTTTGCAATGACGCACACGCTTTGTACTTTTGCAAGCAATTCTCGGAAATGCAACCAATAAAGAAAAAACAACTTGTTGCTAACCTGCATTTTTGCCAAAATTGCTTATATGATCACAATGGCAAGGCATGTTTATCAAAAAAGCGCTGCCGTGAATGCAATGAATTTCACAATACCTTGCTGCACGAATCATACCAAAATCAACAAAAGGGTATTGCAACATCTTCTACAAGCACTCAGCAAGATAGCGTGCGTGCTGATCGCGAACGTGGACAAAAGAGTAACACAAACGTGGCTCAACAAAACATGCTAAATGAAATCCTGCTGTCTACAGCGTTGTTAAAGGTACAAAAGGCAGATGGCACACATCAAATAATTAGAGCACTTATTTACCAGGGATTTCAAACATCCCTTATTACGGAAAACTGTGCCCAGTTGTTAGGTTTACCTAGACAAAAATGTAATAACATAATTACCGGCATAGGACACACAGAAAACAGTTGCAAAGGACTGTTGAATTTGAACTGTGCGTCTACAATTAACAACTATTCATTTACTATCGATGCGTATATAATGAAAAATCTAACTAAATACTTACCATCATACACGTTCCCAAAATTAGCATGCCCATTTTTAGAAAACATTGAGCTAGCAGATCCTGATTACAATATCAGCCGCCCTATAGACATGTTGCTGGGCGCTGAAGTATACTCGAACATCATATTAGGAGGAATGTGCAGACTAAGCGATACGCTTCCCATTGTGCAACAAACACAGCTGGGATGGATATTATGCGGTGGCTTCAAGTCTCTCTCGTGCAATGTCGTACAATTCGACCTCGAGAAGATACAACAGTTCTGGGAGATAGAGGACGTCACAGAAGACAAGTCTTCGTTATCTTCTGAAGACACAACATGTATCCAGTTTTATAAGTCTACAACAAAGCGTTTAGATGACAGCAAATACGAAGTTAGGCTCCCATTAAAGCCAGACTTTCGCGAACATTTAGACCAATCTAAAAATAAATCTATAGCGCAATTCTTACAATTAGAGAAAAGGCTACACAAAAATATTCATATTTTTAATGAATATAAATCGTTCATTGACAATTATAAACAATTAGGTCACATGATACCGTCAGTAAGTAATCAGACGCTGGAATGCTATTTACCGCATCATTGTGTGCTACGTAGCGATTCCACAACTACAGCGTTACGTGTAGTTTATAATGCATCAGCAAAAACTTCTAGTAATAAAAGTTTGAACGATTTGATGTATACTGGACCAAATTTGCAGAAAGACCTTCAATCTTTAATCTTAAAATGGAGGCAATATCGGTATGCGTTTACCGCAGATATAGAGAAGATGTTTAGGCAAATTTGGCTACATCCAGAAGACCAACAACTTCAGAAGATTTTATGGCGAGACGAAACATATAAAAAATTAGACGAATATCAACTTACGACGGTGACATATGGGACAAAAGCAGCACCATTCCTCGCCATGATGACGCTAAGGCAATTAGCGCTAGACGAAGGACACAAGTTCCCAGAAGCCGCCAGGGTAGTCGAGGAATCATTCTATATGGATGACGTCATCCATGGCAGTCATTCTATTTTTTCGGCCCAACAGTTACAAAAGGATTTGGGCAATTTATTGAAATTAGGAGGCTTTAACCTTCGAAAATGGGTCTCCAATGATAGCCAACTTTTACAGCAACAAAACCAGGGATATCACGACCAGGAAAGCCTAACATTCAAACAAGCGGAATCAGCAAAAACGTTAGGTCTTCGTTGGAATCCCATCACTGACTGTTTTACATTTTTATCACCAATCGAATCAACAAACACTAAGATTACTAAACGAATTATACTATCTGACATATCAAAGGTCTTTGACCCTTTAGGCTGGATTTTACCGGTGACGACAAAACTGAAAATTCTTTTCCAACAAACATGGTTATTAAAAATTAATTGGGACGAAGAAGTCTCAGAAAACATAAGAAGAGAGTGGCTTACACTCAAGGCCGAACTAGAAAATATTAATCAATTTAACATACCGAGATGGTACTCCATTCAGTCCGGTAGTTCAATTGAACTACACGGTTTTTGTGATGCCTCTACAAAATCGTATGCATGTGTTATAATATATATTGCAGAGTAAATAACCTAGGAAAATCTATTACTTTAGTTGCGGCAAAATCAAAATTAGTACCGACCAGTAAACAATTATCATTGCCCCGATTGGAGTTGTGTGGGGCGCATCTACTTGCTAAGCTAATGACTAAAGTCAAACACTGCTTAGCCGATTACAAAACGAACATTTTTGGTTGGTGCGATTCCACTGCAGTCTTGGGGTGGCTCCAGGGTGAACCCGGCCGGTGGAAAATGTTCATAGCGAACAGAACAAAACAGATAACTGAGGTCATATCACCACAGAGTTGGCGTTATGTAAAGTCTAACGAAAATCCCGCGGATTGCGCAAGCAGAGGTTTGACAGTATCTCAGTTGAGAGAACACTCTCTATGGTGGAGCGGACCAAAGTGGTTACAATCTTTAGACGTGAAGAAAGAAGCTCAACCCACATATACTACGGAAGAGGAAATAAACTTAAAGATTTCACACGAACAAGTTAACAGCATTAGCAAGCAAGATACAAGCATTATAACTTATCTATTACAAAAATTTTCTACAATCAACAAGATTTCGCGTATCCTAGCATGGATTTTAAGATTTATTTCTAGAAAGCAAGACAGAAAACAAGAGCAATATTTAACACTAGCAGAACTTTCAAAAGCAAAGCAAGAAATCATTAAACAGGTTCAGCAAAATGAATTCTGGAAAGAAATAAGCGATCTAAAGCAAACTGGCAGATTACATTCTAAGAGTAAATTGGTCAACCTTAATCCATACCTAGATAAACAAGATATCTTGCGTGTTGGGGGAAGGCTACGCAAGGCAAACATCAACACTGACATGCAGCATCCCATCATCCTCCCTCACAGTGGTCGCTTAACAGAATTAATAATAGAAAATGCTCATCAAACTATGCTTCATGCCGGCGCTCGACTTACGATGAGTTTCATTCGGCAAAGGTATTGGATCATAGGCGGTAACTCCGCTACAAAAAAGCAGTTAAGACGTTGCGTAGTTTGCAAAAAACAAAATCCTACTTGTCAACCTCAAATAATGGGAGATCTGCCCGAAGCAAGAACCAATCCTTCGCGCCCATTTACACACACGGGCGTAGATTTTACTGGTCACATCTTGGTCAAATCTAGCAAAGGACGAGGCATAAGGACGACGAAAGGATACGTCTCTGTATTCGTGTGTATGGTCACAAAGGCTGTACATCTCGAACTTGTTAGTGATCTCAGTACTTCAGCCTTTCTCGCAGCATTGAAGAGGATGGCCGCCCGCAGAGGAACGCCCAGTCAAATGTATAGCGATAACGGACGTAACTTTGTCGGCGCTAACAAGATTTTACAGCAGGAATACAAAGAGCTACTGCATATTATGCATAGCAAAGAATTATCAGTAGAACTACTCAACATGGAAATAAAATGGAACTTCAATGCTCCCTCATGGCCAACTGCCGGTGGTCTGTGGGAAGCAGCCGTCAAAAGCTTTAAATATCATTTTAAAAGAGTAATTGGCGAACAAATTTTAACATACGAAGAACTGTATACCGTACTTACTCAAATAGAAGCCTGTCTCAATGCAAGACCATTATGCGCGATATCAGAAGATCCTGATGATCTAGAGATTTTAACACCTGCTCATTTCCTCACAGGTGACCCAAATGTCAATTTAAATGAAACAGAAACTGATCTAAGGACACGGTGGCAGTTGACGCAGAAAATTATAAAGGATCTGTGGAACAGATGGAGAAACGAGTATTTAATACAATTAACATCAAGAAGTAAGTGGCGACAAGCAAGAGATAACGTCAAACTGAACGACATAGTAATGATCCACGATGACAACCTTCCACCAGGAAAATGGTTAATGGGCAGGATCATCGAACTGCATCCAGGCGCTGACGGTCGTGTCCGCGTGGTAACATTAAAAACGAAAAATGGCACATTAAAACGTCCCGTCACCAAGCTGTCTATACTACCCATTAACGAGAACATTCAAACCGAGCAGCAACCTGTCATTAATGCACAAGGTTGCCATACCACACGGAAACCTAAGATAAACAAGCCAACTCCATTAAGCTTAGTTTCAATGTTTACAGCTATCATCCTATTTTTAAACATTATATCAACTTCTCAATGCACTCTTAACATAACGAAATTCAGAAATAATCAACATATTTATTTTGACAAATTGACAAACATGCAAATTATAAGAGATGATTGGAAATTAATTATTTATTACAATATGGAACCTTATTGGGAAGGTATTACGGCACTAAATAAAAGCATACAATCAATTGAACAATCGTGTACTTTGATACAAGAGGTAGCACCTTGTGATATAATATTACTGCAATTGCGTCACGGGTACAACGAACTTGAGTATAACAATCACAAGTTATTCGCTTAGCACTTTGACACGCGACCAAACAGGTGGCGCCGCGGTCTTATCGACGGTGTCGGTTACATCGCAAACAGTCTGTTCGGCGTATTGGACTCGAGATTCGCAGAACAGTACGAGAAGGATATTACACTTCTTCGCAACAATCAAAAACATATAGCATCGTTTTGGCAAAATCAAACCTCCGTCATAGAAGCAGAGTTTAATCTTCTGAAGCGAACTGAAAATACAATGCATCGACAGCACAAATTAATTCATATGCATCTATCTAGCTTAGAAAATTCTTTAACAACTTTGAAAGCGGAGACTCAAAATATCAGCTTAGCAAGCAAAGTTTTTATGAGTAGCGTCATCGCAAGTAACTTGTTACATGACCTAAAGGACTTACAAAATGCCTTAATTGATACCATCACAGACGTATACCATGGACGTTTCAATCCCCATCTTATAGCAGCGCAACAACTACAAGATCAGCTTAGTTCGATAGCGAGTCATCTATCGAACGACGTCACCTTACCTATTGAAAATATTCACACGCAACTTACACAAATTTACAAGCTCTTAAGCGTTAAAGCAAAAATGCTTAGGAATTATTCCATATTCGAGGTACAAATACCATTAATAAGTCGAGACCCTTACGAAGTCTTTAGGCTTATTCCTATACCACTGGAAAAGGAACACAGCGCCATGATTACCGTTCAGCCTGTAGCTGATTTCGTAGCTGTTAATCTGAAAAAGGACGCTTACATAATCATGACAGAGAATGGATTGAATGCCTGTCAGTCCACACACGTAAAATTATGCCATATCCACTCACCTATTTATAAATTAAAGCGAGATAAAGACTTCTGCCAAATAAAAGAAGCTGATTGCGAACTAAACATCAGACCTTGCAAAAACATATGGTTGGAGACACATATTATTAACTATTATATTTATTTTTGTTGCGGTCAATGTCAAGTACGAACTATATGCGGAGATCAAATTGCAACACATCAGCTGACTCACTCCGGTCTTATTTCTCTCGAGCATGACTGCATAATAAAAACGGATAACTTTGATAAAATAATCGCACATGAACAGAGAACTAGTGGTATTGATATCTCGCCAAACTTATATACACCAGTAGTCGCATCCATTAACCATATCATAAACGTCTCCATTTCCCACGGTTATTGGAATGAAACGAGCTCAGAGAACAATCAAGCTGAGTTGAAAGCCATTCACGACAAGATAAAGGTTTTGAAGGAAAATGGAGCCTTAGCCGACAACCTATCGTATCACGACGTACATCATTACACGCTGTTTTACAGCGTGATAGGCATCGTAGCAGCCGCTCTCGGCGTGCGCATCTGGAGGCGCGCGCGCTCGCGCCGCGCCGCCGCCCTCGCGCAGGCCGCGCCTGCACTCGACCGTGTAGCACCTGCGCCGCCCCCGGCTGCGCCCGCGCCCTTGCCCGCCGCGCTGCCACGAGCAGCGCTGGCGCCGGCACAGGCGCCCCACGGAAACAGTAGTGAAAGTGTAGTGTATCAAAGTGTAAGTGAAAGGGTCAAGGTGGCAAGTGCCCGGTTTTCAGATAAAGCCACCTCCCCTATTTTAGGCTCGTATACTAGCATTTCAAATTTGTGAGTGACTATAGTGATTATACTAGACGTTATAAAGACACTAAGCATTTGGCTATAAGTACTTAATAATATTTCAATCATTGTTTTTTACATACATTATCTTTAATTATCATTTTAAATTGTAATTCTTTGCTCCTTTCTGTTGGGGAGCATGTACGGGCAAACCCGTACAATACAATAGTTTTACTTTTATGCTGACATCGATGCGCAGCGAAACACACATTTTATTATAAAACAGAATGCATTAACATATTCAGTAGTAGTTGCTATACAGCACACCGCGCGACATATCGCACCATAATTACCTTTCGTCGCGTATCGTTCATTCTATCATAAACCTTGTAAATCTGTCTAATTTTAGTGTTAAAACAATATAAATCATTTTACTTTACCCATCAAACTTTCATTTACTAAAACCTCCAACATGGATGTCTTAATCACTAGGCTTTCACGAATTTCATAATATATTCTAAACTAGTTATATTTATGAAACATTTTTTACCAAATAGCCACTGATAAATAAATGAACTAAGTGCGTATTCAGGTTACACCTATAGCTCCAATTTGTTATGATTTCAGCGAATGTTATTTTATTTCACCGTTAAAAACTTTTACAGGAAAAGAGCATTTGCAGGGGTGCGTCAATGTTGTTGAACTTTTTGTCAGTGTGTTTTCGACATTTCTCTTTATTTATAAATGTACTTGTCTAGACGTGAGCTAGACGGTCCCCTATGAAGCCCATACGCCTAATTACCGGTAGCTTCAATAACTCAACTGCGCACAAAAAGTTTAATCCCCTTTGAGTGATGAGTGCAACACGTCTGTTTGACGTAAGTTATACACTCGAATTAAAATAGGGTAGGTAGTAGGTATTACGTGAGCGATACAACTTTGTTTATTCTTTGAAAAATTATGCTTGGTTTAGTTAAGTAAGCTCTTGTAAGCTCTTGTTATTTATTTTTTAAATCAACTTGGAACAGTAAAACGAAGTCTTTGCAACTTTCTCTCGTATCTAAAGGATTTTAATTACCTTGACCCAAATGAGTTTTTGTCTACACAGAGTATTAAAGTTTAACTTTATTTTATTAATACTTTTATACTCATTTAGTAAACAAAGTCCCAAAATTTAATTGTTATAAAACTTCATAAAAATTGTTAAGGATAACCATTTTTGTAGTACCTACCTTTTGTTTTCGTATCGAAATGAAATGAAATGAAAAACGTTTATTCATATAAATCGCTTGAGTGTCACTTATAAACATCATCTTTGTTATCGCTCTGGGTCTGAAGATGTTCAACTATTTCACAGAAACAGCCAGTTTACTTTATACTATTCAAAGAGATACACGATGAAATAAATAAAAGCTTAACCGAAATTGGTAGACATTTTATAAAATAAATGATTGTACATAATCCTACAGACAAGTAAGGGCAGACGACGTACTAAAGGGTGGGAGATGGATGATATACAGTTAGCCGAAAATATTAAGTTTCAATGAGACAGGGAACTGAGTTACTTAATTGCTATTTATTGGGTTCGCTACACGCCGGTAGTTTTATATATTTTCCAAAATATCTAATTCCTTCTTCAAATGAGTTCTGTCATAGGCTCGACGTTTATCGAAACGGAATTATGACTTAAATTTTGACAATAGTAGATCGTTGCGGTTTCAGTATGACTAACGCCGCTATTAGACTATCATAGAAATATAATCAAAGATGTGTAAGTCATTTTTAAATGAAGAACATATGACGGTATAATAACTACATGTGATTATCTATGATCATAGTTTGTGGGTTGTCGAACTATGTTCATAGAATTTGATTTGACAGATATGAAATCATATATATATGATAACGTAATACCGGCCTAAGTAGAACTGCCATGCTGCTGTTTTACCAGGATTCAAACCTTTGTTCTCAGTACTACTCAGTAGATGGGATAAAGTGATATTAATATGAAGTTTTGTGAATTTTCACTATAAGCCGACATCATTACAAGCACCTGTAATCGACGTCTACGAAGAAAGTTCTACATTGATACTTACTTTTTAAACCATATTGCACCATATTGCATGTAATATGCTAATAGTTAATGATGTAAGTGTAAATACTGAACTAAATATTATTGTTATTATTCAACTTGTGCATAAAGATATGTACATAAAAATACAGTAAATAAGCTATTGGTTAAACTTAATTGCAAGGCTTAGTAAACAAGTCAATGTTCGGATTCACTATAATGTTGAAATGAAATTGATAAATGTGAATTACGTAACATGATTAAATTTTATTTATTTACATGCGGTTTTTTGTGAACTGATAATGAATTATTTTTGTATGGTGTTTAAGTATGAATAATGATATATACCAGCAGTAAACGTCTCTTGGCTGATACGATTAAGATGATGACAACTTCAATTTACTCGGTTAATTGTCATAGACACTCTTAGTAGAGTGATCATGGTTTCTCTATAAAACATCGCAATTTCTCTATTAATGGCGTTTCTAAGACATTTGTGCCGAGAGTAACAGAGTGTTAGGTTACATCTTTGGTTACTGCTTTGCTTCCGTCGCTAGTAGCGTAATGTAATATAGCTGAAGAAATTTGGATTGTCAAACGCAAATAATTGTTCAAATCCAACTGGTCGTTCCAGAGATTAGCGCATTTAAATAAACTCTTCCGCTTTTTATGTTAGTATAGATAAAAAAGACTATATTAAGAAAGTACTAGTCACTTGATCTTTAACAGAGTTAAGTATTAAGTAGTGCTAAGTTGTACTATGAGAGATGTCAGATGTTGCTCTGATTTGATATGGCCACCTAAAAGATGCAAATGTGCTTAGAATACTAATATTTTTATTATTATTTGAAATTTATTGTGGTTCCCTTATTATTGGGACTGCTCTTGTAGGGTAAAGATCTGTCTTTTAGTACTATAAGGCTTGAGATTTGGGACCAAAAAGACTTGGAGGCTACCGAGTATTTGATAACCGTTGTGATTAAAAGTATAAATTATTTTATTATTAATTATATTTATTAAGGTATTGTTTACCATTGTTTTCGTTTTGCGAGTATTACGTTATTACAATACTTCAATATACTTAGATTTTGTAATGTTTTTTTTCTAAACTCAAGGGTACTGCACAAGGTTGTTTTATCCCTCAACAGACAGGAGGGTTAGTTGACATTGATGGATAACGCGTGTCGTTCCTTGTCAATAACTGAACTAAATTGATAGAGCACGTATTCGTTGCGTTGGTCATTATATCGTCTGACTGCAGAGTGCAATCTGATTAGGGGTACTTTCGTAATTAGTATGGACAGATGACAAAGGTGCAGTATCCTGAACATTAGCGATAGTAAATTATACGTGTCCTGTTTTTGTAGCTTTGAGCAGTCACTTGATCGGGGCAGGCATCCAGCAATTTAATGACGTTCACTACTGTATAAAAAACTTTCTAAGAGAGAAAGGAATTGGACATAGTCACCACTCTAGCAGGCGGAAAGATTAGAGCACCTACTATATCAACATCATCATGTTAACAGTCAAAAGACATCCACTGCTGGACATAGGCCTCCCCAAATTTACGCCACCGTGGCCGGTCGTTAGCCGTCTTCATCCATCGGTTGTCCGCCACCCTTCTAAGGTCGTCGGTTCACCTCGTGAGGGATATGTGTCCTGCCCACTGCCACTTCAAAGAAGCAACTCTGCGAGTCACGTCGGTTACCTTGGTTCGCCTGCGGATTTGTTTGTGTCTCAAACGATCGCGCAGGGAGACGCCTAACATAGAGTATTATTATGAAATATTGATTAGTATTGCTGACAAACTATGTTGATAAGTGATATCGCCACTCAATAATTTCTTCAAAACTTGGGAAGGATACGGCATTGTGGCTACACATCGTAAAGTCTGGTCTATAAGCCTATTTTGAAGAACATATCATAATGCTATGTTTTGTAGGTACGTACGTCGACGTAGGTGTCATGTTATAAATATCCTAAACATTCTAATGCAAATGTAATTCTTGAATGTATGTTATTATTTTTATAATAATTGTATTATAAGTAACGGTTACTTTATATAATAACTGGTGTTATTATAATTGTCATAATATACAGTTTTATGACAAGGAATAAATTTAATATAAATCATACAACACAAATAGTTATAATTGCTGAGCAATAGCAATTACACAAATTACACGTGTTGGTAATATTTTATTAAATTACTGATTTTACGAAATATTGTAACATAGCATCCATCACAACCTTACAGAAGGGTAGGCAGAAGTGTATAACTTATATCAAGTCTCATGTAACAGAAGGAGAGTATATTATTATTTATCTGCCAACACTGAGAATTTTTCGACAGAAAAACCCAATATCACTTTACCTGGGAGTCGAACCCAAGACCTATGCATAGCAATCCATACACAGTAGAATAAATTAGAAATATCTGTATTGTACCTACACAAATATTTTTTACACTATTTTATTTATATACTAAGTTACGTATTATTAGTGCCCTTATCACTAAAACAAATTTCTTCCAGGCCACCTTTGGCAAAGTAGTGTAGCTGAACCATAATCACAGAGGCGTCAATATTATATTTTTTTTATTAGGCATCTAATTTCCTAATTTTGTTTTATTTAGTATTCAAGTTAATCTCTGGTACCCAGAATATTGTATTTGTATTCTACTAATACATAAATGCAAACAAATATTATTTATCTCTATTCATTTTTATTCAATCAACTAGTAAATCTCTTAAATCTCCACAGCTGAACATAAGCTCTCCCAATCGAAGTATACATCGCTCTTGGCAACGATTTGGGGGAAGATATCAAATCAATGGGATCGTTAAATCTGTCAATAATTCCTAGTTACGTTGTTTTGTCAGATAATGAATGATCCTTTCTTGAGATTTGTGTCTGTTTAGATACGTGACTGAGGGACACGTTGTTCTTGCTTACATGACATTGTAACAGAACAGCTATAGAACTCGGCAGTTGTCTCCCCACACTCATGTAGCTCTGAACTATAAAATAGTAAAATGCCATCTACACAGGATGTATAGAAAAATGGCTGTAACACTTTTTGCGTAACCTTATAGTCACTGAGTGAAATTTTACTTTAGATTGTTCTCCGAAACAGTGATAAATGGACCCACTTTGTTTCAAGAAACACTAGACAAAATATCTAAATCTTAGACACATGCATTAGTTTATTGCTTCTAGTGAATAACGACTTCATATTTTAAAAGAATGGTCCCATAAATATCAATATGACTTTAAAATGAGTTCAGAACAGCAAGTTTTGCAAGTCAAGCTTTCTTGCCGTAATTTTAAATTTAGATAAATACCTATTCTATTATATACTTAAATATATTGTTTATTGTCTCCCTTACACTATTATTTAGAGATTTCTTTTTACCTCTTTCACCTTATCCATCTATACAATCAGCCAACAATACAACAATAGGTATTGCTCAAAGTATGTACTCGGGAATGCTTCCTGATTACGTTAGTCATTTCTGATGCAATGCAGGGGAGCTTTCCAGCATTGGAAACTAATGGCCGTTGAAGGTTGGTCACAAGCCAAATGATTTGTTATATAAAAAAAATATCTAACTAAACTACGTTTTATTTTGTTGAATGTATTTACTTTTCGAAAAATATCAAAAAAATGTCAATTCGATGGCTTACAAAAAATATAGTCACACTTACATAATTTACTATACACGTAAGACAAAAGAAAAACACAATTTCAATTACAAAGCCAACGTCAAACATTAGTTATGCAAACCACTCAAATGTTCGAACGTGGTTCCGGAACTGTGACCAGAATATGATCCATCTATTCTAATTTCGTTACGGAGACGTAAGCTTATACGTAGATTAGTGCTCATAGCTTAGAATACACCAGTCACAGAAGACTACGATTAGGTATAACAAATGCATGGAAGTGGTGCACTAAATAAATTAGGATTCGCAACAGCTAAGATCACGTATGAAATTAATGATAGTACTAATTTGGTTACCAAGATTAGTATAGCAATTATTAACACAATCTAAGATTGAGTATAATTTATATGTATGTGTCTCCAGAGTTGTTATTTTATGTCTGATGTGTTGAAACAAATTAAAGACGTTTTTCACGGCAGTTTCTGAATAGTTTACAAGCTTGTTCATGACTGCACTATCTAATTTGTGAGCGGAAAACTACTTAATATAATATAACGTATAAATTTATACTACTATTCTTTTTCGTACAACTCAGAAGTGTACTTTATAAAACGTAGGTAATTTTTTCCATTCTACTACTTTAGCTTTCGCCAATTTTTGTTTTTTTGTGTTTTTTTTTTACAATACCTACTTTGTTTCTGAAAAACAATTTAAATTGTTATCATAAATGCTTAGAGTAGAATAAGTTATGAAGTAATATTATAAGCTGTAGCGTGCATCTATTTTTCTATCTATATAAAGCAGAAGAGTTTGTTTGTTAGTTTGAACGCGCTAATCTCTGCAACTACAGGTCTAATTTAAATAATTCTTTTTGCGTATGATAGCCCAGTTCTTGAGAAAAGGTTATAAGCTATGTTACATCACGCTACTGGCGACGGGAGCATAGTAGTAGACAAAGACGCGAGTGAAACCACGCTGCGGAAAGCTAGTGTGATTTAAATTTCTTTGTAATGTGTGCCCTATGTTGCTTTGGTAACCACATCTAAGGGCCTAAACACATAACGGCGTTGCGTCGCCGCAACACCGAAATCGGCGGCACTTTTTCAAGCAATCTCTTCAAGTTTGCTTGAAATTGTGCCGCCGATTTAGACGTTGCGGCGAAGCAACGCCGTTATGTGTTGCGGCCCTAAAGCATCCTTGCTGCAAAACTTGGTGCTTAAGCTAACAGTAGGTATTACCTCTTTCTGCAATTTATTCCTTTTTAGTGATTCTAGTTTCTTTGTAATTAATAATAATAATAATAATATTCTACCACATGCACACAGCGCCATTTAGCCCCAAATTAAGCAATTATATTTGCTTGTGTTATGGGTACTAAACAACTGATATACTACTTATATACATTTTTTTTTTGTAAATACATACATATTATAGATAAATTACACCCAGACACAGAACAAACAATCATGCTCATCACACAAAGATTTGTCCTGGGTCGGAATCGAACCCACGACCTCCGGCTTAGCAGTCAGGGTCACTAACCACTAGACCAACAGGCCAGTCAATTGTAGTTAAACTTAATAAAATCATTCTTAAAAGCAGCTATTTACTGGCAAGATAGATCTTGTTGAATCTTGGATTTTAAGTACAGCATTTCCATTTATGCAAGATAAATTAATTCAAAGTTTTTAGTAAATACGCTAAAAATGCATCAGATGCAGTACTTAAAGTATCAGCAGATAACAACGATATTACGGTACCGTACAATATGCGGTCTTGTCGTTTAACCTTACTACCTGCCGTCGGGTGGTCATCTGGGGCGTCTGCTACCATTATATTTAATGAACAAAGGGTGATCTTGGCTATGCTTGTTCATAATCTACGGTAACTGCTTACCATCCAGTGAACTCTGTGTTTGTTTGGTTTGCTAATTAGACCAGAAACTTTATATTTTGCCGTTGTTTAACCCACGTTACTCGTTCACTATTATAATTTAGAAATAACTTATTATATAACACACTGAGATAGTTTAGTATTTGTAAAAAAGCTAATTGATAGTGCATAATATCGTATTCTAGTCTGTGTGCTTCATCATTTCAGAATGGATTTTTAGCCAAAAATAAAAACCCACATTTTGTACCAATAGGGAATTTGATTTGATTTGATTAATAGTTTTCATTTGTTATGATTTCTGATTTATTTTATCAACATATCAACATAATGTCAAGTAAATTTTGTCAAAATAAGTTAGTGATGCCTCTAACTGACAAAAAACTAAAATTAAACATCCCTTTTAATACCAGCGGCTTTAATTAAAAAGGGCATACATAGGGTTGCATTTTTTTCGTAATGACAAGACTCATATTATTATCGGAAATGAGTCTAACCTGTATTACTTTTTGTGTATAAAATACGCACCCCCAATGGAAAAGAGTTGTAAGAAAAAATACGTGGTTTCGACAATTTTTATATTATGACAATTAGAGTAAAGTTTATTATTACATAATGATATTTGTTAACTTGCGATCTTTTAACACTAAGCACGCGAATATTAGGGTTGTAGTAAGCCGTATCATCTGCTACTGGAGCAATTATTTGAAAGGGAAGTTGTACGAACCGCACGTAAGCTGGGCGCGTGGACGCCCTAATTGTTGGCCCGATAACCAATATGGGCTTAGTAGGGTAGCCATGGCTTTTAGAATATTGGTTGTTATGAGGCTTTAGTTTGGGATTGTGTTATGTGTAAAGTTTTAAGTTATGATTATCTTTTGCAAACATAACTGCCTGTATATAATACTTTAAATAATTATTTTTAGCACCTAATAAAAATTTGAAAATATTTTATTTTTGTGGGCTGTGTTATCAGTCAAGTATCAGTGATTTCCTACTATCTGTAGATGTATTCTAATTTCATGAACTCCTGATGCGAAATGACCTGTCAAAGTCAAATGATTGATGGCACTGCTAGGACGTGGCTAGGACATAAAATAACTAGATAATCTTGCCAATTTCGGATAAAAATCACGATTTATTAAATGACTGCTTTCTAGATATTTCAGGTTAACTTTACTAACGAACCGTTTGTTTCATTATCATTCTGCTAATAACTTCGAATAAAAGCTAAGGTAAATTAATACCTGACTGAATACTAAATTAAATATGAAATTAATTTTCACATTTTATTTATTATTCTACTAAAGAGATTCTAATTATTCAATTTTTACTCTGTCGTATTAAATAATTATTTTATGTTTGGATATACATAAGTATATATACTATTAATATATATACTATTTTACCTACATAATCTCTAAATCAGATTTAGAATTACTGTCACTTACAATAAACGTATTAATGTTAACAAAAAGTAAAGAACTGAAAATCGCGGCGAAATGTTACTAATATTATAAAAGCGAAAGTTTGTGTGTTTGTGTGTATGTATGTTTGTTACTACTTAGCGCCTAAACGGCTGGTATGTAGATAGGTTTGGTGTTGGAAACGGACATAAGCCAATTTATCTCAAAAATCGGCGACGCTAGTTTCATATAAAGTTCTTACCATCACACAAAATTTTGTACATTCCACTCGACACCACTTTATCCGTCCAGATAAGGCACGCACGGTTCCCCTATAGTGAATGTCAGTGAATTATAAATTATAGTGGCACAGGGTGCGTCATTGTGTCCTTTTGCATCGTCTATAGACCGCAGCGATTGACTGCACCCCGTGGATCCTGCGTGACGTATTGCTTCTACCAAATAGTGCTGTTAACTGCGTCACGCTCAGTATAAAGTCGGTGTTTTCAATTTATCATGTTCTACATCGTTGGGCGGATCCTTATACATTTATAATATAAGGGACATTTTCTTGAGAATTGCTAAGGGTGTACTGTTTTGGAGGTTTCAGTAGATGATTGATTTGCTCCATTTCGATAGTTTAGAGTTTTCTCCCTCATATTAAGAGGCTGTTGTAAATTTAATGTCTACAAGCAACACACATCGGACATTTTTGAAATCGCTGTGCTGTATAATTATACTACTTAGCTTTAAACATTTTTGGCTGAACCATTAATGTGCGATAAATAAAATAATATTACTCACGAAATTCTTTATTCATAACAAAAATACATATTCTCATAAAATGCAACCCCTTTCAATAAAATTGTATGTATCGATTTAAGCGTGAAAGCTCGTCACTACAGCTAATACGTTTATAAGTGTTGTTGCACAACATTTGCTCCATTATCCCCGAGTCCCGTCTGCTCATCCTCTGACAAAAGATTACATTGTAATAAGAATACCGATTAAAAAGCATACCATTTTGTGCCACCGCTCTAACGAGAATAAATCATGTCGTTGTGTCGACAAATTTTTTGGGCGTCCTTTTTGTAATAGCTCTATTATAACGTAAATTAATATTGATGGACCGTGAAGACCTGGAATAAGATATGGTTGTAAATATTTTCATGATGCATTTTATGAAAGAAATTAAGTGGTCACCCTTTAATAAATTCGATCTCGATATTCAATCTAAAAAAAGGTCTTTGGTCAGGCATACAAATGTGCGATGCACTTTTAAAAAATTCGCCGTGTTTATTATGAACTTATAGGCAGTGAATTTATTCTTTACGAGAAAAAAATCCTCGATCTTGAAACAATATAGGTACTTCAGTTATTTTATCTTTTGAATTATTACAAATAGTCTGGCTTTTGTAATGGTTTTTACTAGTCTTGGACTCTTCTGACTGTTCATCAGACAAAATGGAACCATTTTTGTGATCTGATATGAAAACGCCCATTAGTAATATTGAGGATCTTGTTATATAGTAGTAAGGATATGGTATTATCCGTTCCGTGAACCGCATTTAAATATTTTATCGTCAGTTAAATGCAATTATTACCAAAAGACCAATTTATCGGTCACCCTATATCATTTAGACTTCACAATAGGTCTACATGTGTCCATTGGGGTCTGACATGTAGTCGTATATGGCATTTCTTAAATGTGTGGAGCTCAATGTAAAGCTAGGTATATTTGAAAAAAAAAATGAAATATATTTTCAATACATTTATTTTCATATAAAAATGCGCTTCTTTTCACGTCGCAGTCCGGCTACAAGCTGACAAACTTACATACGAATAACATTTAAGCTTGACATGAAGAAGCAAATAACTACTGAAGTTTTGTTGCTCTTAATTTGCAATTTGTTCAATTCATTGTGTAATTCTACTGCTCAAAATTGAAGCTATTAAAGAACTCAGTTACTATTGAGTGGATAAATTGAACTAGATTGCTGACTTCATTTAGTTAGAAAAGTTAATAGTATTACAGTCTAACTTTAGGAACTAGTTCTGAGTCAAGATTTAGTTAGAAGTCAGAGGTAGAAAGTTTTAGATAGTTCTATTACTCAACGTACATGAAGTATGTAAAGTGCTATACTAACAAATGATCGACAGATTTCCGCATATACTAGTTTAGAATAACTGCATTGTTAACCTTCATAAATTCTTTTGAAGGTGATGCATGAAATTTTAAAACACAAAAGTAATGTTTAGGTACAAGATGTAGATAAATATTATAATAAAAATATCTTAGATACAATTAAGCAGTTATAAAAACATTTGCTGAGCTCTTTCCAAGTCGTTGCTAAATTGGGTAATGACGATACTAAAACACTTTTACGACGACATTTGGCAATTTAACAATCTACTTTGAACGGGCAGTCATAATACAAATAAAAAGCAGTAGTTTAACTTTTATACTTGAAATTAAATAAGACTTTCAAAGTTATTATGATGTCGCGTATAACTAAATGTTAAACTACTACCCTTAATTGTGTTAGTACTGTTTTAAACTTACCTTAATTTATTACATTAACTAGGAATAGCTTAATAACCTTAGACGAACTAACAGGTATACATTACCTAACTAATGTTTGTTTATAAAATTAAACATGACACCTATTGGTAGCTTACAACTGAAGCGATAGCATCTTAAATGTAGTGACACATTGAAGGAATGAAGAATAAATGATTACTGACTCTGTTTTCCATTTCGTATAAACGTGACATGAGATTTATGAGATACAAACTTAGAAATTATTTACAGTCTTATTTATAGTATTTACAAGACTTAAATTAGCTTAAAACTATAGTATCAGATTGTTTCTTATTAAAGTTAAAGGCAAAATCATTCTATGTAACTTAAATTGCCAAAATGTGTTAATTTTTAATACCGTGATGTTAAATTTTATTTTGTGATGACTGCTTATTTAAAGAATAAAATTAAATAATAGAGAGTGTAACTAATAAATGTCCTATTACTTAGTTGAATTTAAAATAAAATAATGTGATAGTAATATTATCCTATATACACTAACGTATAATACCCTCATTAGAAAATAGATACACTAAAAGGCACATTTCGTACCTTTTGAAGCAACTTTATCAAGAAATGCAAGTGCGCTAAAATAATATTCTTAAAATCGCAAAATCGACTTCAACAATATCACTTTAGAAAATGCTATACAAAATATTTGCACTACTTTATTAGATGTTATAAAAATATATACTTAGTTATTATGTGTTGATAAATAAATATAGATAGACAGTAAAGCTGAATACTTAATTAACCTTTTGGCAGTTTTAAAATACTGGTCGCGCTCACAAACATGGACACAAGCATACGTAACGTACATTTTGACATTCGTTATCATTTAAACCGTTTTGAAGTTCAATACTTTAGACTGCAGAATTCTTGCCAATGATAGGTCCTCCACTAGTAGCGTATACTCTATGGCCGTCGAATTCTACCGAAGAATTCCTCTTAATTGCGTCATCCGATGTGTCCTTCAGTGGCTCCTTTTCATCCCTGCGATACCAATTTGATATTTAGTGAGTTTGTAAATAAATAATTTCGATTTTGGCGTTCATTTACAGCAGTTCTTTATCTAAAGTTACATTTATAAATTATAATACTCTAGAATCGCAACACTTTTCGATCAAACGTACTTTTGATTCTGGAAAACAGTCAAGAATATTTTTGAGTACGTACAGAGTTTTGGCTCTTTTTTCTTAGTGATCCAAAATTCTATATTTAAAATCAAAACTACTTTTGACCAAACTTTTTATTGTCTTTTAATTTGTTTTTGTCATTTAAGTAACCGTAGTTTTGAAAAAATTTTGATTGTGTGATTATTTCTTACCATTTTACTTACTTAATAATTAAATATTGCAGTAAACTATTTGTTTGTTGTAAACGTAACTTTAGATAGTAGATTAAATTCTATTCTATGCAATAATAAAAGGTTGATGTGAGGTGAATCAAGTATGTTACACAGATAATGAAAAGTGATTGAGGGCCAAGAAAGCAAATACAACAGAAAGCGAACGAATGAATACTGAATATACATAGTTTAGCAGACACTGCAAACACAAAACACAAGGCAGGAACCAAAACAAAAGAAAAAAAATGATATGAATATTTGATTTTCTTACACTGGCGTGGTTGGTACATAACTACACGAGGTTGATATGAGGCAGCATTGGGAAAGACAAATAATTATGTTAGTGAATTGTGCAAACAGTAAAACAGCTAAAGTCAAACAATGAAATCCTGTGACAGTAAACAAAAGTGCATTAGGAAAAGTTGCATACAACTGGATATAGGTTCACAAAAAAAAAATGGAAATAAATTTATATTTTGTAATTTTATTAGAAAGGTAACTGTCGTAAGAGATGTTCCACGTAAATAGAACTTAGAGAAAATTGGATTCGAAAGATGTTACAACTGCAAATCTTTGGATCTATTAGTTAATTTGAAAAAATAACAGTACTGTACACTACTCCATAACTACAAAACACGTTAATCTTCAACCAAAGCAGTACGTTATCTATATTCATACTCCAATGCTATTTACAGAAGGCAAAACGCGAAGCTCTTCGTTGGCTTATGTACAAGTTGCTCAGCCCCAGCGAAAAGTCTTATACATACTTTGCCCGCATTATAAAATTATAAATGTTCTCTCAAACCAAATCAACTTTGGTTTAGGATGTTTCTCCTCACGAGGGCCGAACCATATCATCCGCACAAACAAAGCATGCAGGCAGTCTCAAAAATTCGTATGGCTATTGTATGGTGCCTTACGTAGGGGTCGGCACGAGCTTGACCGGTGGCGGCAGAGGCGCGGGAGACGGCGGCGCGCGCGGCTTCGTGCTGCAATAAGGGAGCGGGAAGCGCCAACCATACAGACTAGCGGGCAGAAACATCTCTCATCGACACTAACACTTAATACGGGTCACGGGATAACCGAAGGGCAGGCTTTCACATAATTAACACAAGGAAAAATAGATAGATAGTAACAATTATAATCATGAAAATTTTAAGTGAATCGGTTATGATGTCGATGAAGTGCTATCTGATGAATAGGTTTTTGTATTAAAGAAACCGTTTAATAATATAAAAAAATAAAAACTGTTCTACCTTCCTAACTTGGCTTCATCCTCGTTATGCTTCTTCCCGCGCTTGCCACAGATAGTCGCAATGACCCCTTGACGTCTAAAGCACAGGAGTAAGAGGTCCACGATGAGTAGACAGATGAATACGCCTGCGAGTGCCACTCCAATTATGGTACCACTTGAGAGCATTTGCGGTGGCGCAAATCCGGAACGTTCCACCCCTGTTAAATAAATTTTCGATATAAATTTCCGCATATATATTTAAGAGCAGTAGAAGCAGAATACCGGCTACGATAAAAATAGTAAGCAAAAAATGTGATCGAAAATTACGAGGTAAACTTATCTACTGCTCTTTTACGGTTAGTTTATGTATCATGTCAAAGAAGCTGAAGATGTTAGATGACATGGAAGTGATTGTAATAAATGTAGTTTCAGCTCGTGTGTACATAAGGTTAACTCAATACATACATACGATATATAGTGTGTACAGAGCAATGCAAACATTTATTGCAATCAGCGATTTGTTGACAAACAGGGAGTGCTTTCAGATACAGAAATCGTGCACCCAATCACCGATAACTAGTCTATTTCAATTTCGATTTGTCAAAGTGTTTTGGTAGAAAGCCCTCCTCTAGAATGAAATGGGGTTTGAATGGTGATGAAAAAATGACCAACGACAGAAATGAAAGATGATGATGCATAAGTCGAAGACCTTAAAATTAATAATAACAATAATAATCATAAGAAAGAAAAGTTGTCAAGATGCAAACATTCCAAATGATTTCGTTTATCGCAAAATAAATGTTCAAACCCCATAACAAGTAGGTGTTTTATTCTATTTAAGCGGTACCGGAGACTATTGTAAATAATAATAATTTTGTAATAGTAAAATAATATTTAAAAACAGCTACATATTTGATGGATTTCTATTAACCATCACCTTAAAATATATAAATAATTGCAATGGTAGAGAAATATTGCTGTTTAAAAAATGTTATACAATATCGTAGTATACTTATAAAATCATTTGTATAATATTTTTCAATCAACAATGAGTAAATTTTTCTACAAATAAATCCTAAAACCTATTAAAACTGACAATTGAAGTAGCAGGGGTACAACATATATTACGAGTATGGCTGGGACACTATTTTGGAAGTTTCATAGATTACACCATCCATGCTTAAAAAATAATTTGGTCACGACTAAGATGATTGAAAACCCAAAAATTATATTTCTAATATTATCGCCATCTAACATGACGAATGATAATTAAAATGGTAGACTGAAATAAAGTCGAAATGTTTAGCCGTCGATGTTGGGACCATGCTATCGGAACGATGTGAGTCATATCAGCTTGAAGGGTGTAGGTACATGAAGATCATGCAATAGTAATTAGTACATTCCATAGGAAACTATGTAGCAGGATTATTAACTATTAAAAATATTATATTAATGTAAAATTATATTTACCCAAATTTCAGTCAGGGTGACACAAACACACTTGTGTAACGGTCAACATTCAAAAGGATTAATGGACTTCTTGATAAGCATCTTGACAGCTTTCTTTTTGATATCATGGTACAGTTATTTGATTAGGGCAATGAGGTACATTTAAGGAATGAGGGTTATACTTATCTAAATTGAATGGATTCTGGTGATGGTAATTAATACAAAAATGAATGAAGTTACCATCTGCCTTTTAGGTAATAAATTAAACCTGATGGATAGTTAAGTTCACTTAGAATTTTTATAACCTCATTCATTCTTTACTATATACAAAACTACAAATAGCCAATTTGTTTTGAAAACATTTATTATTTTTCACATTGGTCATTTTTCTTCTAAACAGATCACAATTCTGAACTCCTCGCATTTATAGTAAAACTTTTGGCTAACTACATTATATTTTTAAGCCTCAGAAATATTTAACATTCATTTTTCCATTACCCTCAAAGATGGACGATTTCCTTACCCACCTTTATCCTATATCAAAAAGACAAAATAGTCATAAAAAATCCGTACACAAATCTTATGAATCCTTATACAACTCTCTATGTTAATATGTAATGGGTGCCTTAATTTTTGGCATTCGTTCTTAATTAACACTAAGTTACGATTTCATACTTTGGCAGTGTTAATTTATTAGCCGTTAAATTACCTATTATATTTCATTTTAATGAAACTATAGAATAAACCTTCGAATTAATTTAAATACCAGTTCGAAATCATAATGATAATTATATTTCACGTTAAATTCACACAACTTGAACAACTAACTTGAGAAATCATTTCATGATATTTCAAACATAAGTAACATTTACACTTATTTACACATCAACAAATTGCTTTATCACAACAAGTATTTTCCCTAAATAACAACAGTAGTCTTTGGACTTGCTTAATTTTGAAGATTATTAGAATATTTAACTAGTACTTCATATTAAGTAAAAAGTTATAAATATCGTCGTTAAGATATCCATTTTAGCCTGAGCCCATCTGAAATGACTTGAACATCCATTTGGGTTACCTAGAAAATATTTTATAATTATAAATACTTATAGTTAATACGGCAAATCAAATAGTCTACTTTATTAAATCAAAAAAGACAACAAATATAGGCAATTTAAACTTACCACCGGTAATAAATTAACACCAACAAAACAAAATCGTCAATTTGAAATTTAAAACTACAAAGCATATCATAATTCATTTCAAAATCATAAACACTCAAAAACCTAAGAGTAATTATTGAAATTATAATAAAGAAATATAAAAAATATGCATGCCAAAGTATAACGTAACAAACACACTCCTCACAAATTGCATTTATTTTGTAAAAATATTTGTACATTTAATAATAACTATTATTTAACCAAGGCAAGATTGTACAATAAAAAGGGTATGAATAATTAGTATTTCAAAAACATTCAGAAAATAAAATTGAAATAACACAAATAATGAGTAACAAGCGAAACGTCTTATTCTATAAATACTTGTACTTGATAAAAGAAAAGCAAAATATAGAACCAATAGAGGTAATACAAAAGAATTAAGTTCGTTGTAAGAATATTTTACAGGAGCACGTTAAAAATAAATATTCAAAGACGCACAAAACACTAGTTAGTGCACAGTTCACAAAACAAAACACAAAAAAAAGGTAAACAGGCTAAAAAATAAAGAAATGGTCGTAGCCTTTGAATACATCGGTTCTGAGGTGTATACATCGTAGAAGCCGGCCCTTATTGGGACCTCGTTACTCTCCTGATTGTACTCACCGAGAGCAGTTTGGACGTAAAGTTGGGCAGGCAGAGAATATCCGAGAACGTTGCGGGCACGAACGTGCATTCTGTAGCGAGTGTCAGGGACGAGACCACGTACTTCGTAACTGATTGCCTCTAGAGACTTAAGCTCCTCGACAACACATTGAGATTCAGACGCGATGCGCCACTCGCCAGTTATTTTCTGCACCTAAGTAAAAACGTCAACAAAAGAAGTTGTAATACCGAAATTGAATCTAAGAATAAAGTATTACGTCTCAAAATGAATATTATTATATTTTACAAAACATAAGGATACATACATATAAGGAAAATGGAGGTACGGATAAAACTATGATAAAGTATTATGTTTATCCGTTCTATGAAAGTAAAATAAATCAGAGATATTCAGAGAATATGTATTGTGTGGGATAATGGAAACAAGATAAAAGTGCGATTACAATAAGAAACTTACAGGGCAGTAGCTGATCTCATACATATCGATAGGCTCGCCATTGTTCGCGGGCACTCTCCATCTTAACTCATATCTGTCTGCGTATTTACCATGAATAAGCGATTCCGAACTATCGTTGTCCCACCATTTAGGTTGCTCTGGAGGCGACCTGTGAAAACAGTGTGTTACGATGTAAACTTCAAAAGGTAAATGCACAAAAATGAGTAATTTAATAAAAAAATACTTCATAACTATGTAATTGTCTCACGAAAGTAAGTGATATATTAACATTGTTAACAAAAATGGCTATAAATAAGTTAAACTATTTGCATGTATGAGACTTGTGTTCTGAAAAATATGATTGAACTTTGAAAATGTATCGATGGGCATCGATAGACAATGTGAACAAAAATTGGCCTTGAATTTGCAAAAATGAATTATTCTTACCTTCTAGGCATAATAACTGTTATTGGGGATCCCCAACTGCCAGCACCAACTTGATTGATAGCGGCGAATCGAAAATCATACGTGAACATAGGCCTCAAATTTTCAACAATGTACGGTGAATTGGCCGACCAAGTTCGGTTCTGTGCAAGATTCCAATCGAAATTACTATTTTCCTTGTATTGTGCTGTGTAAGCTAATATAGGTGGTCCCATTTCTTCTGCAGGACCAACGATATTGAAGGATACTGATGTTGCTGTTATTATCTCTTGACGAGCCTATGAAATAAAAATAAACATTTTAAATAGGAGATAAATTTTATGTTGTGAATGAGACTGCAACATTTATCAAGACGATATTTAATTTAGAACAGTAATAAAAATTAATTTGAAAAAGGAGTTGAATCCACGCTTCCTGAAATACCATTACATTGTCTATTATGATTCGAAGGTATCATAGTGAAATAAATATGAACTCTACCAGCCAACATGTTTGCCTTATAAATAAACAAAAAATATACCACGGGTACAGTACACTATGAGTAAAATAATTAGTATCACCTTTACTCTAAAAGCAAAGCCATTTCGCATGTGAGAAGACAATAAGTTAGCCGAGCCTAATGGATTTATTGAGTATCAGCAGTATAGGTGTCTATCTTGTTTGCCTTCTAATAACAGACATTCAAAGCTTTTAGGTATTGAAATATTAACGTTTAATTGTCTTCAACAAGAGGAACAGACATCCGTACCGATTTAGGTCCATAATTTGAAATACAAGTGGTTTGGACGGGTGTTCACTAGGGATTTACAAGCCTTTGAATTTCGTATAGGTAGGTTATCTCTCTAATGTGCTTTACGTATTCATTAAATGAATATGATATTACGTGAATAATACTGGACAATAACAGATTTAGAAAAAAGTGAAATTTTGTTAGCCTATACAAGGCAAAATAAATTGAGAAACATTTGTGTCTCACGTTTGCACACACTGTGGTCATCGGTATTGCTGAAATACATAATAGGTCACAACTATAAATAGAATCACATAAATAGGTCTCTAGCGGTGTAAGGTGATAACCAATCGTGTGCCAAAGTTCAACTTATACTACAAGCAATTATAGTTCTCAAACAGACCTTTTGTACACAAAATCAATAAAATAACAATAAGATATTACACTTACTTGAACTACAGGACCAGGTGGGAAAGCTTCTCGGAACTGAATGATGTGTTCTGCTTCGCCAAGAAAGTTGGTCGCGATACATTTGTAGATGCCGAATAGTCCCTTATCAGTTGGTGTAACGATAACGTAGCTGGAAGGGCCGGAGCCGTAAATTCTCACTTGAGGAGACTCTATTAAGTCCAATTCGCGGAATCTAGGAAACAAGAATTATGATCACCAAGTGAATAAAAATCCCACTTAATGAAAGCACCTAATAAGAAGTAACAATATTTATATATTTTGTAGAATTCACGACGTGAATCGCTTTATTTGAAAATATGTGATAAAGGTGCAGTGATACTACAGTAAAAATACAATGGAAAGGCCGTATCGTACGGCGCTTCCGGTTTGGATAAATGCATTAAATATAGAGAGAATATCTATTAAAAATACACAATCATAATTTGGAGCTTTGTAGGTTTATATATGTTTATTTTATACTATGGTAGGTGTATCTGACTTTAACTGTCAGAACGTGAAGATGAAAATAAAATATGATATACAAATTTCTGTAACAAAAAGTACGGTTTATTGCATAGATGTACTTACCTCCATTTAATGGTAGCATTTGGGATACTTTCAGCAGTACAACTTAAATTAGCGGGTCGTCCGTTCCAACTCCAGATCGGTACAGTAGACATGTGTTCAAATGTTGGTTTGAATTGTACTGTCAAATGTCCATTCTTTCGCGCTTCTCCTCCTAGAATATAAAAAAATTGCTGTTTTATGGAAAAGAAAACTGCTGGGCTATGAAACACGTTGTATGTTGCTAAGAAAGATTACGAAAGTACATTAAATTATAGATCTAAAGTACACAATGATTATGGTAGCTATGTGGGAATCACAGATACTTCTGCAGAGTGCAGACGACCTGCATTACAGTTTCAAAGCATTTGGCTGTCATAAGTACAACGAACTACGTAGAGATTTTAGTTTTCTTTTATGACTAAACTAGCGTTTATAATTTTCATGTATAGTATAATAATATAGTATAGTATTTAATAATATAATTTATTTTTATATATTTTTTTTATATTATCATTAACATCTAATGTTAGTTTTACAAACCACACTTAATAAAAAATTCAGCAAAATTCCACCGCATGGACCAAACCGCATTTAAAACTTTGTATTAAATAATGAATAATAATTCAAGAAACTTTATAAATAATGAGTTTTAAAAAAAAACGTCAAAAAGAACAGCCGATTTAAATTAACCTCACGTAATAAGCCTCTAGGAGATTGATGAAATGTCCGGAAAACACGATTGGTTGGAATTTAAATGGAAACTTAAGTTACTGTCATCAGAGTATTCGAATGGGGTGGAATACATTTTCAATTTAAAAATGCATTATAGGTACGTCTCTTTTTAAATTTTCAATTCATTCAATTACTGAGAGATCTTTTTTCACATTGTTAGTAGCATTAACTTTAAGCATAATTATGTACGTAACACGTACTACTACTTAATAACTTTCAATTTAAAGGAAAAGTGTTAAAATTGACGTTATGTATAAATTGATACAATATTAAAAACTAAAATTTTAATTAAAAGTGTTTGTGTTTGTGTATGTTAATAAATTACCGTCATTTTCAGCGACACATTCATACAATCCATCATCAGTTCTATTCAATTTTGAGATTGTAATTACTCCACTTGATTCCATTTGGTCACCTGTCTGTCGGCTACTTGTTTCGATCATAATTCTAAAAAATACATAAAAAATCGTAAATGAAAATTGAGTTTAGAGACTTGAAAACATAGAAAACATCTGTTTTTCCTTCCATAATGAGCAGTTTAAAACAATCAACAGGAGGGCTTAAGGAAAGCTATTAATGTGATTTAAGATGTTGGAGTAAACGAAAGCATTAGGGAACACCTGCGACCATTAAGGATACAGTAAAATGCCATTGTTTCTTGCAAGTATCGTACCTGCCGTCGTCGTTAGGCCCATTCAAGAAGCGGTCAGGACTGCTCAATTTGCGGAAACTAATGCGAGGAGCGGGCCGTCCGGTTGCTTTACACTCCAATCTACCCTCTTGTTTCTCTGGAGTGGTTGTGTTGAAAAGTTCGAATATCCTCGGCGGTACTAGAACTTCCACTTCGATTTCAGTCTCATTTTGGCCAGCTTGGTTTACAGCGCTGCAGATATATTTGCCGTAGTCACCGGCTTCGACGCGGTCAATTGTTAATAGACCGGTGTTTTCTTGCACACTAAACCTTGACGTAATAGCTAAGTTCTAAAAAAGATAAATTACTCATTAATAAAATTATTCAGACTGAGTAGGTACTTGGTTTAAATAAAACCATATAAGATTTACAGAATTGTTCATACCTCCCGAGTTGACACTTTAATCCAAGAATACGTTGGGTTGGGTTTTGCTCTAGCCTTACAAGAGATAGCAGCACTTTCGCCTTCTTTGATTTCAACTCTTAATTCACGATCCTCCATTTCTGGTACGGTATAAACCTAAAAATATATTACTTTTTTAATAGTATTATTTCTAAAAATCGACAACTCCTATTCAGCGTTTTCATTTTGTCTAAGTCTATCCCTGTTTAGGTATAAACACGTAACTATATAACAAAATTATCTTAACAGGGTTAGGTTATCTGTATTACCTATATTACGAGTATAATTGTCATAGAAAATTACTCACTTCAAGTTTTATATTCCTCTCAGCCAATTCACCAGTTTGGATGACAACAGCTCGACAGGTGTAAGTGCCATCATCGCTTTCTTCTACATTTTTAATCATCAATCCATTGGCGTGGATCACATATCGGTCACCAGTGGAAATCTACAACACGTGATTAGGATTATCTTCGAAATTATAATTAGTAATATCAGTGCACGAACAATGACACTCTCCTATAGGTTTGAGAGAGGATAAGAATATTGAATGCCTACAAATCTAAAAGAAAAAGATTGAATTAGGTCACGAAAAGCATTTTTTTTTTCCACCGGAATAAAGCTATATCTAAACACGGGTGTCATCATTCCTAATCAATGCAAATTTAGTACTATATATTTTACTTACAGGATTTCCTTCTTTGAACCAATCAACTGACGGCGCCGGTTCAGCAGTAACTTCGCACATGATTTTAAAGTCTTTTCCTTTAGTCGCATACTGGTTTTCGTTAGCGTTCGTCCATGTAATAGCAACTGAAACAGGATTAAAATGTTAGAGAGTCAAATTTGTCTTATAAATGACAAAATTAAGGATTAAGATTTTCTTATTGTAGATTTCGTTTGTTTTTAACTCTAACTATCTACCTAAATAATAATCATTCGAATTAGAATGAAGTTTCAGACAGACATTTAAAATTGGGTTCTAAATGTAGCCATAAAGTTGTACGATAAATGTCCTAAATGTCAGGTATTTAAATTTTGAAAAAAAAAATACTTAGTATTCCGTACCTAGTCATCTAACTCATGTCATTTTATCGAACGGTAATTTAGTTTAAGCCGAAATAGTCCTGTGGATAAGATAAGGCACCCGATTCGTAAACACGAGGTAGTGGCTTCAAATCAGCATCGTCACCTCCACACGGGCAAGTACCAATGTGATTTTTCAAATCATATGTACTTTTTAAGTTTATCTGGGCATTTCTGACTGATGGTGAAGGAAAAATCGTGAGGAAACCTTGACTTAAAAGTCTGAAATTGCCAATTCGCCTTGAGCAAGCGTGGTGATTAATGCTCATTCCTTCTCTATATGAGAAGAGGCCTTTGCCCTGCAGTGGGACAGTAAACAGGCTGCTATTATTAATTTAGTTTACACAATAGAAACTACAACTTAAGGTGAGTAATGGCCTTATAATTAAAGTACTCACTGAAGGTATCAAGAACAACGCTCGCGCTGAGTGGCATGTTAGTGTAAGTAGCGACGCAGGTGTAGTTGCCTGCCATAGCCGGCGTGATGGACGATATGTACAGCAGTTGCAGCTGCTTCGCTGGCATCGGCTCAGTGTATATCTCCGGCCGTGTGCCGCTGCTGAAACAAATTGAGACTTTTATCATGCTGTCGTTTTTCTTCTTTTGTTGTAATGGTATTTATTAAGTTAGTTTGTCTGACTATAAGGTGAGCTTTATTTCTGTTTAATAACTATTAGATCGTATGACCGAGAACACTTGTATTAGTAGGTTATCTTATCAATCTATTGCTTATGATATGCTCAAAATACTGTTTTTTTACCATAACTTAATAATCTACAGAACATTTATAATTGCACTGCAATGTTCTCCAATTTTAGATATGCATATCCAAAAACTAAGCAATATATATTTTTAAGTTTAAACGAGATAAATGAAGCTATTAGCTATAGTTATTCCTGCCTGATCCCCTGAATCTGATACCCTTGGGGATTGGGTTATTTTTAGAAATAATCGGCATATCTTAGGTTTGTCAATATGTTATTCAAAATACTCATAATTAGGTAGATACATTAGGAATATTGTAAAGACAACTAGAACTCATTATCAAGTTGACAAGCATATAATTACGTACAAGTTATTCAATACAAACTATATTAATAACTATGCTTTCTATAATTCGTTTGATATATGAACTATTAAAATAATTAAACTAAAATTAATATTGTTAATTGATTTTAATTGATAGTTTAACAAGTTGTATCACATAGATTATATTGCCTATCTTAAAAGGTCTTCCACATATCACCTCTTGAGAATATTTTCTTGACAAACCTGTAGTTGCAATCAAAATTACTCAACTTACTACTTTTACGGTTTTTATATCTCCGTTTATTTCGTACAACATGTTTATTTACACTTATCTCTAGCGTTTAACCAGCGATATAAGAACTTTGAAGTGGTTTAATTGCCATGAAAAGTATTCACTTAAACGTAGTGCAGGCAATTTACATCTGTAGTTGAAATATAAAAACTGCATGTTTTGAGTAGATTATATCTTAATACATTGCCATATATACGTGATCATTAATTTTAACTTACGTTATTAATACAGCTTTAGGCTAATAAGAAAGTTTAGGTAATTTACTTAGTTAAAAGAGTTACAACGAGATGTTTTCTATGAGATTTCTCGCCTAAATTTGAACTAAATGTTCTTTGTGCCCTGTAACACAATACAATATACTCAAAACCGTAGTGTTGTAATCTTGCTTTCTGAATCCGTCCGTAAATTAGCAAACTTTGGGCTCCTGGTGGATATGTAGTTTACTTGCAGCTAAAGTGATTATATCCAGAAATAAGAATAAGCACTCATCTTCGCTCCTAACGCTCTTGATATTCACTAGTAGCAGTGACAATTGCAGTTACTATCAAAACTACCGCAAATTCGATTACCATTGTTGACAATTATAAATCAGAAGATTTACTTAATTCAACAAAATTAGTTTTTTTTTTATACAACTTTGGTGGTTAACAAGCATACGGCCTACCTGATGGTATGTGGTAGCCGTAACCTATAGAGATAGCTGTGTTTTCCAAGCATCACAAAAGTAATAATGCTTAGAAAACACAACCAAGCCGTTACCGACCACGGAAAAGGGGATGAGGAAGGAAAAAGGGAAACGGAAGAGGACCGAGGGGTATTTGGGCTCCTGGTGCTCTCACTCACCGAGCGAAACACATTAGCATGAAAACTATTACTCTTACGTCGATCTTCTATGAGTGGGTAGTACTTTTCCGGTCGATCCAGCCCATTCATGCTGAAACCAGCGTGGATCTACTTCCGTTAAAATCAGGGAACCTTTGAATAACTAGCTTCAAGAATTCTAATGGACTTCAAACTCTTAGCTCTAACAAAAAACTTACGCTGCCTCATTGATGACAAATCCTTTAGGATCTTTCCACTGTGGTTGTGTGACCAAGGCAGGATCGGGGGCGTCTACTTGACACGTCAATACCACAGATTTGCCAACTGCAACGGTCTGCTGCTTCTGCATGGGGTATATCCTCAGTGTTTGCGCTGAACATTCTGTAAAGAAACTAAAGGTTAGTAAAAGAGTTCAAACTTGTGAGAGGATGTTGAAGTTTAATATAAAGGTAACCATTACCATTACCTATTTATTAATTAACATGGATTTGTCTCATCGATCACAGAGTTAGGTACACGTAAAATTAACAGCGCCCTTGGCATTTGGTTTGAAAACTATTTTAACTCAAATCTTCTACACCTGTCACCACCGCCACCGGTAAGACTACAGTACAAAGGAGGATTTTGCAAAATAAGTTGTGTAATATTGGATTGAATAATAAATAAAACTGAGACTAATAAATATCTATCTACTTACGTCCGAAAGGTTTGAGTTAAAATTGTTTCTCGTAAAAATATATTAGACCGGTAAACCGAAATATCTCTGCTTCCCTTGGAGCGTTAAAATCGGTGGATGGATTTATTATCTTTAAATTATAGGTTTTTGAACTAAGCATATACAGCTGATACTATTTATTTCGTACAAACCACGGCCTTATTTCTTAAATCAATTTCTTTCAGGCTATTATTAAAACAACAGTAGCATCTATTGTAGTTGTGTATAGTTTCAATAAAAACTGTTGAAACATTGTATAGACCAATTCATTTCAACCAATTCAATGCTGCGACAATTTGGCTTTTTTTACTTGATTTATTGACAAGGTTTTCCGAACATTCGATTCGATATTTTTTATTAATACTGTACACATTAAATCGACAGCTATATTTCCGATTGTAGTACAGTTATCATAATTGAACAGGTTAACTAAGTGGGTAATTTGTCTAATTATTGACACTCAGATTTCAAGAGAAATGATTGCTTCCGTACTTTTATGATGGTCGTAAATGTTTTGATAGGAAAAACTTCTGCAAACAAACGACACTTGGTCATTGATATGGGCGTCAATTTATCATGTTTTATAGCCAATGGTGGGAACCTAATGATTAGTGATAATAATCAAAGCATGTGAAACACGAAAGCTCTTCCCTTAATAAAAAAATCGTAAAACTCAAAAAACATAACGATTTAGAAACTATATTATTAAGTGCTGTAAGTACATATAAGAAAACACTTATACTACCGATTACTTATCATTTTGCTGTAATACTATTTCGAACGTGACAAATTTTCAACCTAAACTTGATTTCATTCTTAAAATTAATTGGCACAAAATTATCTGCACTACTGCGTTTCGTCCAAAATTGGCAACATTTGAATGCTAATAAACAAAATGGCCGCCTAGATCCCCACAGCATAACTCTCTAATTAAGTTTACCGCAATTTATTCGTGGGCACGTGACGATGATACTTATTAGAGCTCTTTTATGTCCCTCGGTGACCACACGGTTAGTTAATTACTAAGTGCACAGCATACGTGCACGTCCCAAAACACCGTGAAATGTCAAGTTTCCTCTTAGACATAACTAGTAATGAGGGAGATTAGAGTTTTGGTAATTTCACTTCAAGATATTTCTGCATGTATTGTGGTTAAGTTTGTTCTTAATTATAAAGTTAGGACATAATACTTGTGTAATTATGTACCAACGCAAGCTTAAACTTAGGTATATTACTTTACAGTAATGGTATGTAAAATCGCACGTGTTTAGCGTAAGAAGTTAAATAAATGTTAAGTATATTTAAATACGTAGATAGCTTCATGCTTTTTATCCTTGAAGGGTAAGCAGAGCACCCATAAATACTCCTTATAATTTTCGATTCGATATTATTTTTAATCTATTCTGAAAACCTAGACAAATGGCATAGATTTCTATGCATGGAATTGATATAAGCTAACGCCAACATTGTCGTAAGCTTAGGTCAATCTCATACATTCTAGCAACATGCTTCATCATCATCATTAGTCGAAAGACGAACCTCTGTCGTACCTAAGCTTTTTCCGATTATCTCTATCGTGAGGAATGCTTTACTATTTTCTATAACATAAATATTTAACAATTTACCACAAAATACTCATTAAAATACGAGTACTATATATATTCCGTACCTACAGGACGTTATCTCATTCGCCATATACACGTATACAACTCGCGTAAGCTGGAAAGTTGTCAAGTCTATTCATGTGGCCTCGTTATTGCCGGGATTTTCGACCGTCACTCCTTATTTCTGCTGAAATATATTGAGGGTTACCCAAAAAAAAACCTAGCTTTGAATATATCTTTGGGTCAGTGTAGAAAAACTATCCTTTCTTATATTCTTATTTATTTCATGAGAATAACTTGTTTGTTACTGAAATAAAAAGTAATTTTTAACTTATTATTTTTCTAATGATTCAAAAAGATTTATAAGAATGTTAATAAATAATTTATCCATTAGTCACTAGGTATGTATGTATGTATAACAAAAATATATAAGGTCGAATTTAGAAACCTCCTCCTTTTTTAAGTCGCTTAAAAAGCATAAAATTGAGTATTAAAAGTATAAATAAATCAAAATAATTACAGTTTATAATAAAACTAGTCAATTAACTTTGATAAAAATAATTCAAAAGTGAAATAGTATAGTGACAGAAAATACAAGGAAGCCTATACTATAACAAAAATAAAGGACAAAATGTTTGACATCAAAGTGCTCTGAAATTAAGAACAGTTCTGCCAAACCATAAAATAGTATAATGTACAGATAATTCACCTGTATCTTCGCAGGCTTAGGGAGATGTTGCAGTTAATTTAATAGTATTTCCATTTAGGTAAAAGGATACTACTTTATTTTAGGAGAAGAATAAACATAACAGCAATTAAAGCGAAGTTCACGTTTCTGTCTGTTTGTGCAAGCGACGGAAAGACTTTTAGCTAATTTTAACTAATTAAAAGTTTGCATAAATTTATTTTAATGATGTATAACCGTTAATACATGAATTTAATGATTTTACCAATATGTATGACGGCTTGGCATGTGGCGTCGTGAAGTGATGACCCCAAGACTAGAGAAGTATACAATCTGATCATGTATAACTCAACCAGTCACCCTACTGATAGCAGCCAACTCATCACATGAGAAAAAACCTAACACAGGACGGACTGCAGCGTCCTGCCGTAAGCCTTATCGTTATTATAACCATTGTAGCCTATATTCTTTAAAACATTGCAGACATTAAAAACAAATTAGTCATTGTAACTCATACGAATAAAATGAGTGTAATAAACTCACTGTACGTACGTCGAGATAACAATATCGTAAAATTTATATTTAAGACTTCGTACACAGATGTGCCGATTTATTGTACATTTCATATTAAAACAACGTCGAAAAATATCACCGCTACCCCGAAAAGTTCCTTTTATATAAAACATGTCTTAGTAGGCAGGAGACGCATAGAATTTTTTACAAACTCCTTAGTAATTCAACCGGCGTACACCGCCCTTCGTCTCATCCTTCAGTTTTCCAACTGCGTCGGTTGCATTTTATACGATACTGTACAAGAATATATTGCATTCTGTTTTTTCCTTGTCGACAGAATAAATTGTGTACGGCAAACATTAGTAAGACTTGTTGTACTTACATGATATACTCTAATTTTATCCTACGGCAAGAAAATAATCCGATTTCAAATAAAATTATACTCAACCAAAAGAGAGGATTAAGAATATTCAAAAGCGTTATTATTACATATATTTATATTGTATATGATGAGTATGATGACTGTCAAATAATCTCTCTCATGATTTCAATGAGTTTATGAATAGCAATAACACCAATCTAGTCTGTCTTGATTTGTGATTATGATCATGAAAGGGTCGTCTGTTAATTCAACATACCTAAACTAAATTTTAAGACTTCTCATCAAAGTTTTCGGTCAATATTGGGTACCTAATATTATTATACGTACAGAATACTAAACAGATTCAAAGTAATTAAAATATTATATTTAAATAAGAAATGATATATTATCTATACCTACTGGTAACATCTGTCTAATATACAGGTAAATACCTACTCAAATATGTAATTTTATTACTAACAACTTAACATTCTCTAAATGCTTATCTCTACTAAAAATAAATCGAGAAAAATCGAAGACGAAATCGACGATATAATAAAATTCTCATCGGGCCTGGTTGGGTTTTTATTATAAAAAAATAGGTTACGTGAGTCGCGACCTCATGTAGATTGGTCGAGGGAGTTTGTGAGAAGTCCCTTGTGAACCACGGAAGGGATGTTAC
This sequence comes from Parascotia fuliginaria, assembly GCA_963082885.1. NCBI lineage: Eukaryota > Metazoa > Arthropoda > Insecta > Lepidoptera > Erebidae > Parascotia > Parascotia fuliginaria. Next base: position 11,115,987 of record OY720186.1, read on the forward strand.
ATACATATCCTTGACGAATTTCTTTGTATTTTCTTGAACAATCTTTTTGTGTAATCAGTGCCCATGATCAATCGTCTTTTTTATAGGCAAAATTATGCAAATACAGATTTATTATTTATATAAAAAATAGGACCAAAGTAACTTTAATTATATTACGAGTACTTTGTACAAGCTTCTTTGCTAAATTCTCAAGTTTCAAGAAAAGACCACCAGCTGTTACACAGTTCTAAGTTGAACTAAAAGCATATTGCACACAAATATTCTGCAACGTGTTATTTTTGTTGCATAATTTCCATATAAATACAACGAAAAGCTTCACGTAATGAATCCCAAGTATAAAATGCAAAGTGAAATGGAATTTCATTATATTAAAATGACAAAGGCTACATTATTATTTAGTCCCTCGTGTGCAATTTCACAAAACTACACCTGCATGGGTATGATGCAGAACTGCCACATCAAAAGCTTACCATGAATTTTACAGTTTGAGGCATTGGCGAAATTTCATCAACTAACATAGGGGAGATAGGGGACAAATTCGCAACGAGGGGACAAGTGAAATAAGCGAGCGGTGGATTAAAGGGTTTGTGGAAAATTTGTGTGCTTCATAACAGCGCTGCTTTCGTCCCCAAGCGGTTTTGTATTACCAATTATTTTCATTTAATTCATAACAAGCTATTTAGACGGATTTGGATGTCTTCTAAACTCATTAATAACAAAGAGTTACGTCTGAAGTGCCTGCAGTGAAACTCATTAGTCTTGTAGGAAATCTCCTTTAAAATGTGCAATTAACTCATAAATAATTTTCTACTAATACTATAGTCACAAAAAGGGGACAAACGGAAAGTATTATTTACAATATGATAAGCTAAGTAGATAGTATACATGTAATACTTACGTAATACGAATATGGTAATGGATCGAACATTTAAAATTCGACTTTTGCAAATGAATAGGGTTGATCGCATAAACAGTACGACAATCAAAACCTAACCGACCCTAAATTTAAAAAAAAAGAAACATATTTGAAGACATGGTTGCCTCTCAATTTTACCTCTGACGTTTATAATAATAGGTAAACAACGATATGGGAATGTGAAACGAACCGTTACAGTTTCAGGTCTGTTGAAGGCGTCCCTATACCTCCCATTGGAAATCAACTTTAAGACCGGTGGGTTCACAATTCCGGTTCACGGTTAGAAAACAACAGACTGTTGTCTGCGCACATTCGTAGGGGTATTGTGATTAATCGCTTAGGCATTATTTTCTAATTAAGCCCACCTTCCCCTTGGTACGAATGCGTCGCCCGAGGGAGTGTCTGCAAACTTGAAACAAATACAAACGGGTCGACTTCAACTGAGAAAATCGGAAAATCTGTTGAATTAGCACTGAACACAAATTAGAAGGGTAAATTTATTTATACCCCAACTACACGAATGCCTGTTTAAATACCGTGGAATTGTAATCTATCTAGTTTAAATTATCTAAAAATAAACCGAAAAGGAATGTCAAATATCACGTATACTCGCTATAAATCAATACCCTCTCCCTATCAGTATAATATTAATACAACCTGATTACTACAAATGAACATCAATAACTCGATCGTCCTTAATGCGGTGTTCATATAAAATATGTACGTGCATTTCGACAAGCGAATTCACCCCATTTGACATGTGACTCCGGCCTCACTGAAAAGCCCGTAATTGAGGGAAATGAGATAAATTACTCTTGCGGATTGTTTGAACCCGAAGAGGGAAGAAGGGAATAGCCGCAGGAACCTCGTTTGTGAGTCATATACCAAAAGATTCAAAGAAATTTGATATTACGGAAACGACAAAAGTTCTGTGACAAATATCTCACATATGGATAAAGTTTCTCCGTTTTGCCTTTAACGCTACTTTTAAAATACGTAATAGTATTTATAAAGAGCTGTTTTATTGGGTCTTATCTATTTTTACGTATTGTCTATTGAACTTACAGTAATGCTGACCCCAGGTGTTTTACTTCTCAGGATTACCATTAACGGTCGTTTTTCGAGTAAAGAAAATCATTACAAACGTTACAATAAATTTTCATCGTTAAAGCCTTGCTAAACTCCGGTTACGTTCCAATTCCCCCTGAGCCCGCCGTCATTATCAGTTTAGCGTAAGGGCCCTTCCGCCAAAAAAAATATAAAAAAAGCGATCTAAAAAATCCGCCTAACGGTAGGGGCGTAACGAAGTGTAGCCTACTTAAAACAATAGCTAAATACGAGGGTTGAATGTACCACCTCTGCGCTTCCCATACTTAAAACTGTTCGAGACCACTCAATATAATGCTGAATTCGTAGAATTTTTATGGGGAATTTTCGGACTCCTTTATTACATTGGATATTTACGGTACCCCATGGGTAAGATAAATTTGTCTTGAAATTTGGAAATAACTACAATGTCTCTTGCTTGTCAACTTGTAAATGTAAATTTACTGTAACACAAGTCAAAACAAAAACTAAGGCGGAATTCTCGAGCTAATCAATGTTTATTTGCCAATAGCCCTCCACCCCTGGAGTTAGAATAGCTAGCAAATTGATCAGATTTCACCCTGTCTTCCCTCCGTGGGCATTAATTACTGGTTTGTGCCTACTGGGCCCCTTGAAGCCTGCGCCTCATTTTATAGCCGCAAACAAACCAACATCATTTCACCCCGCGTTTGTTTATTACCGCTTGTAAAGTTTTCATCTCATCTTTAATTGACTTTAGTGGTGAAAACTTTTAAATATCTTTAATTTTTGAATAGCTCAAATAAAGGTTTTAATAAAATTCTCCAAAGAGCTAAAGAAACAAAAATATTTTTTATTTTCATACAAGTAAAATGAAAGAGTAATTTTTTTTGACACAGAAGTGAATTTTTGGATCCCTATTACGAAAAAACAAATGTTCTGTAACCTAAAGAGAAGATTTCTATTTACTTTTTTTTAGATATCAATCATTTCTAGTCGCTGATATAACATCGGGGCGCGCGGTAGCTATTACCAACTTGTGGTCTCCTACGCACATTATTATATTCAATTCACGATGTTTGCTATCGGGTAAAACTAGTTCAATTGGCCGTTGGGATCCACTATACCTAAATACTAAGCTGTCGATATAAAATTGAATTGCCTGAAAATTTCATCTTATTTCAAAAAAATGCTGTAAATCGTTACTGTGTTAAGTAAACTAGGTTCTTGAATTGAAAATTCTCGGCGTGAAAAAGCTGGTACTTACCAAAGACTTCCCCGGGGCGTAATCAAACCATCTTTTCATACAAAGCAAGCTTCGCCTACACAGACCGTGAGTGAGCAGCCTCAATCTATTCCATAAAAGTTTTCAAAGAGAAATTCCGACCAGAAGGAATGCCAATTTCGTTTGAAAACGTTCTTCGCGATTTAATTTGATTTGTAGCGGTCTACGTATGAAGATACTCCATTTGGTATCAAACATACTTATTAACATCATTAACTTTTACGACCTACGTATCATTTTGTTAGATAACTTTAGAGAAATTATAATTAAGAAAATTTAACTTTAACTTGTCACTTTGTTTTAGGTAAAGTTAATTATTCAGCATTTAGACACTTGTAGAATACATTATAGAGAAGAGAAGTTTTCTTCTTTACCTTTGCTCAAATTAGGTGGAGTGACTTTTAACAAATTTACATTACGTGATTAATAATAACACTAAGCAACAAAGAACATAAATTCCTTTCTCCGAAAATTTTAATAGTTGCACTATACTTATTCACATCATGATTTTAAAACATATTTGTAGCATAACAATGTTTCATACGTGCTCACAGGGGATCAGCTCTCAACTAAAACGTTTTCATTTTAAAACTTAACGCTTTCAACGCTAGGTGTGGTCAGTATCATCATAAACAACATAAACAATTTGAAAATTAAAATAACTGACAAATATATAACGAGTATATCCATCAATAACAGTAGCACGTCGCGTCACCAGCGATTTGTATTCCGCACCTCTCGCCCGTCCGTCTGGCCAGATTAATTATCTGCCACCCTCCCATGTTTGCCAATAAGCTTGCAAACCCCTACTTTTTACAATAAATCTTTGACATTACATAATTTATATAACCGTGATGCGCTTATCTAATCAGGTGAACACTTTCTCGTAAATTTTAACAACGCAAAGTCAGGCGATAGTAATTTAAACTTTGATGGAACGTTGAAAATTTTCATAAAATTTAGAACTTTCTAATAAACAATCTCTTTCTATTGCTGTAAAGCATCTACCGTTTACTGGTGTAAATAACTAAACATGTTTTACTACTATAGTTTGAACTTTATAGTTTCTTAATTAGGTATTCAGCAAGGCTAAGTTTAAGTTTAACCAATTCTTTCATTTTATAAATATCACGATATTATTTTTATTGCGAGAGAATGTAGAAAAGAGCAAGTAGTTGTGTACGGATACTCCAATGTATTTGCGAAAATATTTACAATAAGCGATGTTATCCACATTTTGCCATTACAGTTAGAGAGCTGGAAATCTTAAATCAAACAATCTTACGTACTTAAAGCAAACTTTGTTCACAGAACTTATCATAACATCTAAGATCACGCATTGTTTGTCGACGTTCAGAATTAAGAGCGTCATAGCGTACACGTCTAGTGAAATATTAGCAGAAGCAAGGCAAGCTCTAAGCTCAAGTTATTTACACGGCAGCATAGTGGGTTAGAAAGATAAATTGTCGCTTTTTTGTTTTTTGTCGATGCAACCAAAATAATGTCATAGTTATACAAATTATAAGAATTTAATATACACTTTTATCATACTGATATCGAATCCATTGCAGCCAGGCATGAAGTGAGATTTGTTGCATAGATGAAAAACAATTATCAAATTTTGCAATAGCATGAACAGAAACTACTACAACTTTTTATGCGAGATTTGCTAAATAGCATGAAATTAAGAAATTCGTATGTCATTTACTTGATTCAGCGTTGTCTTTGGCTTTTAGTTATCGAATCAGTTGCGCATTTACAAAAAATACGTGACTGATTGACTAAAATGAGTGAAACATTTAATTAGTAATGGTTCTTATACCTATGCAACGTAATATTACAAATGTAGAAGTATCTATCTAAAAGCGTACGTAAAAGTTTGACTTCAATGTTTTACAAGACAGTGTCTTAACCTAAAGAAGAATAATAAAACAGAGTAAGTGAAACAGACACTACAACTCCGACTCAAGTACATAATATATACAAAGCCTTTCGAAACTTTGCAGTCAACTTTGGTAAAACGGAACCACTGTACCATTTGTATGGAACAACTTTATTAGAAAATTCTGTGTTGCGTCGTGACAATCGCACCAGCTCAAAATTGGAAATAGTGTCGGACCAAAAATTTCAAATGATGAACGCGATGGAAATTTCAAAAATGCAAAAATCCAGGTGTTTATGAGTCAGTAAAATCTATATTTATAAAAATGAATCCCGATTTCCCTTGGTCATGGCATCACGCGTGAACAGCTAGATCAATTTCGTTAATTCTTTTTATGTTGTGTTTGTTATTGTCAGGAGAAGGTTCTTGCGAAAAAAAAAGGTAAGAAAATTGCGCACTGATGTAGAAAGTTTAAGGTACTTAACCACCATATTAAATTTAAACCGTTAAACCGATTTCGGTGAAAATTGGTATGTAGATAGATTTGGTTTCGGGACATAGGCTACTTTTTATCTGGAAAATCGCTCTGGTTCCCGAGTTACATTAATTAAACATATAGCAATTTTCGTGCGGGCGAAGCCGCAGGGCGCAGCTAGTAACTTATAAAAAATGTAATATTATGTAAAATAATGCAAAATAGTTTGTAACGAAACCAAATTTCAGTTATTAATTTCTATATTTTAATAATTTTGTAAGAAATACGAAGTAGCATAATATATTCAGAGACAATTGTAGATCATTTTCCACTCAACAAATAAATAGATTTCCCTTTGTGGTTACTATTCCTTAAACCAGCAAAGTAGTTTCCCGGTTTGGATTAAATTATTTTCCAATTTTCGTAAGCCATGGGGCAGTAAGAAAAGTCATCTGGCCGGGGGCTCCAACCCATAGGTGCACTAACAGGAAAGTGGCGAACCCTTATAATTTTCCAATTATATTTCCCGTCCAATTTTCCATGGTGTCGCTCACGGCACTCGTCAAACGCAGCCCCGCGTTACGCCCTCCTACTAAGGATCTATTTATTATACTGCAAAAGTCAGGTGAACACCAATTACCGGCCTTTTGTTAACTTTACATGATTTCGTAATCTTGTTGGCGTATTAGTTCCATACGTATTATTTACTATTTAAAAGATTTTCTGTGCTTAAAAATTTTAATATATAAGTTGCAAAACCATTCACGTTAGTAATATATAATACACACACACAAAAGTAAATACCATCGATATGTAAACCGTCATATAAATATTTTTATTAAAGTAATAACTTACATACAAATTTGTGAGTGACATCTTAACAAGCAGTAATTCAGTGAGGCGCGAACATGCACAGCTCAGGGGTGGTGACTAGTGAGACTACCTAATTTTAGCAGTATCACAGTTTTGCAAACAGAGGGCATGTTTGTGCATACATTTTAACGTTAAAGGGATAAATTCAACTGGAAAGATTATTGAAGCCTGCCATGTTTATTTAAGTTAGTGAGTAGACGAACCGCATCTGCGCATTTGGACGGCTTCAGAAGCACGGATTGCGATTTATTTAAACAAATATGAAATGTTTGTCTATTATGGTTCAAGATTTTAAAATAATACATAGTTAAAATTTGATACGTTCCCCTAAATTTAGAATATGTGGAGTATGGAAATCATTAGAGAAAACTTTTTGATTCTACATGGGAATAGGTAAAGTTAATAAAAGGTATAAACGGCTTAGGAGTAAGCAAAGTAGGAAGGCTTTCAGTATTTTACACGCAAAATATTTTTATTATGGCACATTCTTATCGCTAATATTCATATCAAATAAGTTTAATTTCAAGGATATTAAGTTGATACTATAATATGTTCAGAATAATTAAACTTGCATGTTAAAAGGCAATATAAATATAACGAATAGATGCAGCAAACGGGTAAGTTATAAGTGTGCAAAGTCTTAGAGTTTAATAAATACTTTAGTTCTGTATATTAATATTGTGCGAAGTGAACTTGGGACAAAATTAGTTCTAAAGCGAAGCGCAGTTGTGTTTCTGTGCTATTTAGTTGCGTCTGTGCAATGTTCCTAGTTGTTTCTTGCTGTGTATCTTAACTGCAACGTGCGACGTGTGGTACAATAAGATTTTGTTCAGTAGCTGCAATTTTAGATTACATAATATTAAGTACCTAGGCGGAATATTCATTATAATTATGTTTTATTAAGACACTGACTATCAGTGTCATAATAAAATACGTATATAAAATAAATATGAATAAATTAAATTAAAACAAATTAATCATCTAGCATTCTTTTAAAAACATAAATTTCAAGAATTTTTCAGTCATTTTTATATAATGCAACATACAAAATTAACTTGAAAAAAATATAAATTTTCTTTTTCTCTATCATATCATAATTTACAACTTCATTGCACCTACTTCGCTTATCTCTGCATTACATTGGTTGACTGGTAGTGAATGCCCATGGCATTAAGTCCGCCATTGTACAGTGCATTAAGTTTTTATAAATAAATAAATAAATATTATTAGTAAAATTAGCTAATCGTTCACATTATTTTAATAATATTACACTATAAAATCACATTATATTACTAATGAAAACTATATAAACCTACAATAAATATTATTTTATTTATTTAATAAAATTGAACGACACCTTATATTTAAATATTTTACCTTCGATTTAAACTGTTTTGTTGCTAGCACTTCGTTCTTATGATCTTTTGTGCTTTATTCATTGTTCCATTAAACTTAACTCTTTGATTATATACTTGTCTAGATAGAGCAATCCAAACAAACAACACGCAAAAAAGCGGCTACAATTTCATGCTAAGTGTGAGTACGCTCGTGTACTTATTTTGGTCAAACTGTCACAGTGTGTGTGTTTAGGGATGCCTGCTCTAAATTATTTACTTACCTCTCCTTCAAAATTTTAATAATGAAGACTAAAATAAAATATCGGTTTAATTTTAATTGTTTTATTTCCTTACAAAAGCATAAAAAATGGATCAGTTACCAAAGTAATAATAGTAATAAAAATAGATCAGTTATCAAAACAAAGGTAGATTAAACGAGTTAAATCAAAACCCGTCTCTTTGAGTTTGTTTGCGGAATAATTTCCTTTTTGATTTTATTTGGTGGGCTACATTATCAGACTTACAAATATGATGACATCTTATTTGTAAATACTTTTCTATTATGAGTTTTAATAGACTTGTTTGGTGAAGTTGTGTGCAATCACCAATAAAATAAAAATTAAAAAAACAAAAACAAAATTTTAAAAAGTAGGTACTAGTAGCAAAATGTTATTCAGTGCAAGACATCATATACGTCTATTATAATTTTCATCAGAGATCATTGTAGCCATTTTGTAATTAACATAAACTACTTTGATGTCGGAGGCCAAGATCTAATTTGGGTCGTTGAGCCAGTGAAGTAAATCAGTAGTAGTACTACCATAACTACAGATTATTTAATATTTACCTGTCTCCCACAGTTTCGGCAAATTACCCCAGTATTAAACTGACAACACCGGTCCTTCCCAATAACCTACGAAATATCGAAATAAATAATTGAATCATCTTTAAAAATAGTGGATAAATAAAGTAACTTACCGGTGGAAAGTGATCTTGGTGTTGTTATAATGTTTTCCCACATAGTTACGACACAATTTCACAGCACAAACCGGCATATTTATTTTTTTCTCGTGTGCACGTTACCGCTTAGTGATTGACATGACACTGACGTAGGTGACAAGCAAGTCTACCAATTTTAGTAGACTTAATTTGAGCCGTTCTGTACGGCGAATGTGCTATCTAGACAGGTATATAATCAAAGACTTAACTACCATAATTACATAAGATACTTACATAATTATAGTTTAAAGTTATTTTCGATTCATGACATAAAATGGGTTTTCAAATAAATGTCGTAGAAAGCCACTGTTAGCCAGTAATTAATGACATAGTGTTTTAAGTGAATATCTCGTCATTTTGTACTTTACTACACATGTAGTTTTGATTAACATGATTAAAAAATTAAGTTAAAATATAATTAATATTTCATAAGTAGGTACGATTGACAACATAAGATCATTTCTCAACATCTTTTTTAAACTATTGTGCCTTTTACGACACAGAAATTATTGCTTATATCTGTATTCAAATTGTTTTTTTTTAGGTTCTATCTAATTTTGATACAGATTTTTACTCATTTTTATACAATTGCTCATTTAAATTCAACCTGAACGTTCACGGTATCTACGATTCAAGATAGGTATCTTCATTGTATAAAATCTATTTTCAATTTTGTTACCGTGGAGGTACGTGTTGGTTCTTTGAATACTTTATATGAAATTCCATTTGCGTGACGAGCCTCTCGATATCATGACATTTTGATAGCTGACTAGTGACGCAGTTCATAAATCTAAATATTATTGATTCTTAACTTTGAATATCGAAGTTATAAATAACATCCGTTATTTTACTAGTATAGACCCGTAAAAATATTAAGTTACCGGCCTGTAGACACATGAGAATGATCTATATACAAGTTCTCAAGATAATAAAACTATGGTAGTACATTAGGAATAAGGTTCATTAACTGACCAAACAGTTTCAAATTAATATTAAGGCGTTTATTGAGGCGTTCAAACGAAAGTAAAGGAAATAGACTCAAATTTTTCACTGTGTAAAAGCAATAAATATTTTAATATTGCAAATTGCGGTCATCCGGCACTTCATCAAGTGTAATTGGTATCGTTCTGGAAGTTTGAACGTCACACAATCTTTGATGATACCACTTAATAACGGTTATTGTACCCATAAAGACGCCGCAATCGCAATTAATGTTCATTATTAAATTATATTTTTGATATTGGATTTATTTTAATAATTCAAAGAAAATTACACTTGTGTACTTTATATACTTACTAATTTTTATAGCTTTTATTTTTAAATGTTTGTCAGTACGTAGTGTCTTTTACTCAATACTTAGAAGTTTAAGTTAGACTTTTAAATATTTCTGTCTATGGCCGAAATGACATGAATAGTTCTATAGTATAAATTTAAATGTCGGTTCTCGGTCACAACTTCATAAGACATAGTAAGCAAAGTGTTATGGGTGATACTATTGTACAGACTTTAAGCCATAATTACGTATTTTGTTATATCAAATGTAGCATTTATGGATAATTTAATAACGATATTTTAATTTTAATATGTTTAATAACTGTGAACTCCAATTAATATATATGTGTAATCTCAATAAGTGTCTTGTAATATGATATCTACTAATTATAATTATTCTTAAGTAGCCAAATTATTTTTTTTTTCATTTCATTTCATTTCAAATTAATATTAAATAAATAGATATAGTATATGACGGAATAGTCATATAAAATCATATATATCTGCTATATAATTATTTCTTTACATACTATACCAATCTTAATTTATGTTTCATATAACAGTCAATAATTTTTTTATTAAAGGTTTATATATAGGTCGTGATGGCCCAGTGGTAAAGGCACCAAGGCAGCCTTTGTAAACACGAGTTCAGGGGTTCGAATCCGGGCAAGAACTAATGGGATCGATTTTCAAACCATATGTACTTTCTAAGATTATCTGGACGTTACTGACTGACGGTGAAGGAAAACATCGTGAGGAAACCTGAACTTCTGGGGAAGTCTGAAATCGACAATCCGCCCTGAGTAAGCGTGGCGGTCAATGTTCATCTCTGTAGAAGAGACCTTTTCCTGCAGTGGGCCGATATGATGATGACGAAATATTTTATAACACAGTATACACAACAAACATACAACACTCCAATGTTGTAAACTAACTTAAAAATTTAAATTATAAAGTAGAATATATTGAAGACACGAGATATAATCCTATACATTAATGTAAACCGCCTTCCCATATGTAAATTGACTTAGAGTATTTACTTAAGTACATAGTAGCATTTTAATAAACTACGTCTAGTCTGGTCGTAATTCACTGTACCGACGGGATCCACCTTACAATCCGCTTAACAAGAATTAATTTACCCTCTCGATATCAGTTACATACTATTTGTTCGGTTTGAAATTTGAGTCTAATCAAAAATGGACGTTATATACGTATACGTATATATTAGAAAAAATATATTGACAACAGAAGATATTATGTAATAATTTATGGTGCAAAGAAATAGTCAAAAAATAAAATAAAAATATTTATGCCATCAAAATTCACAACGCAGGTGCATATCAACAATGTTAGGTATTTTTTTTACACTTTACTATAAGAAAAAGTATCTACAAAATAATTGGTATTCTATAAAACCAAAAAAATAAATATGCACACTAAGAAATCGTTCACTTCGAAATTGACTGTAGTGTAAAACGAGATGCATCTAACAAAAACAAGTATCAGCTACAGAAATTCATTCGTCACAACATCAAACGCAGGTGCAAGATACAAGTGTCAATATAGAAATAATCTTTATAGAAGGAAAAGTTTCAATACACGAGTAACTGCGCTCGAAAGCAGAAAAGTATTGGAATATGTTGGAAAGCGTGGCAAAAATTGCAACGTATATACGTAATAACTGCAATTGAACACTTTGTAACCTGTGACAACGACACCGACAGGTGGCTGTAGTTAGTAGTTTAGTAAAGAACACGAAACAAGTATGAACTAAGCTTACACTTTAGAAATAGAGCTATTATTTTTATTCTAGAATAGTACCAAATGTCCCACCTCGTACATAAGAGGTATCGTAACTAATAGACTACCACAATAATTGTACAATATTGTATCCATTTTAAGACACTTTACTACGAAGTTTTTATATCATTCTAAAGTTCACGATAATAAAACTTAAAACCTTCTGAATACTTTTTCCCCTTTATAAGCCCAAACTTAAGTAAATAAGCTTCTTTTTACGCGTTACAAGTACATCGTTTTGATCAGAAAGGGATAAGAATACTCATTAGCAGGCCGGGAGCGTCGTTCAAATGAATTCTAATAAAGTTAATCGCAACGGAAGCACGCCCTCTTTTAATTTGTGAAAATCGGAACAAAAAAGACTCGATTATCAACTTTATAGCCTTTAAAAGTGGGTCGCTATTACTTAGAAGTTGTGTTCCTTGCGTTTTGTTTCGTTTTACGTAATCATAAATTTTCTCCCAAGTTTCTGTGAAAGTAAGTAAGTAGGTATACGTATTTATAGTAGGTAAATTTATTTCTCCTCGAATAACACATAAATATTGGATATTCTTTTCATATCTCTGTGTAACTTTTATTATTAAAACGCTCTTGTAAAAATAGAAATAAAGAAACCTTTTTTTGTTTTCCTTTTTTAATTTTCCTTAATCCCTTGCCTTATCATTGAAAATCTTTAACATAAATAATTTAGATTAATTTATCATAAGCTAACTACTTGCTTAAAAAAGAGCGCTTCTGGTATTTTCTAAGATAACTAAATTGTCTTATATTAGCGCTGTCATCATAAACAACTTACGCTAACTCAGCACCTATAACTACTGATGAAACAATGACTAAAGCAAAATAATACGTTATTGGGTTTGCTAACTTTACTAAGCACTATTACCCAAGGCTTGCATAGAATTTTAACTAAAGTAACAATTTATCGCAAAATGCTCTACAAACTTAATAGGTATTACTTGTAATTTTTACAAAACTTCATACTTTTTTATATGTAACTCATCAAATGCTGTGGAGCCGATCTACAAGAGACGTTATGTTATTTCTACTGTGTCTGATATTATAGCATATGAATGGTTAAGGGAATATTCATCCTCAATATTCAACTATAGAGATTTATCAACATACTACTACAAAACCATACGTAGTATTGTACAGCACAACATGAACAAAACACAGACCACGTACAGTCTCGTCACGTCCTTGCGTATAACGAGGTGGCGCGACAGAGCCCCCCCATGGCAAACTTTTGGGAGGCTGTATTGCACGTGTATACAAAATGCGGCTATTTTAAAAGTGAAATTAAAATGTTTAGTTATACTTTAAACTCTGCTTGTATCTGGTAGACACAGTGTAAGCGACAAAATTTACATAAGATGTTTTTGTTAGTTGACGTTAGTTCGGTTTGAAGAACTTTATTTCTCATTTCAATAATCATGGGAATTATAAATATTATAACCATTTACATGAGAATTTATTTTATATTGTTTTCGGTGTGGTTTTAATAAAAATGTACATTAGATTCTATCATTTGGTGTCTTTAACGGCGTGCTTTTCTATGATCTGATATGTAGATTTTTTTATTTAATTTCACACTTTCCGGGACAGTAATCGTATATGGCCGTGATTACAATAAAACATCTATTGCGTCTACAGTAGTGTCCATTAAAGGTCTATGATTAGCCCAACTAGAGAAACAGAAGTAATCAGAAAAACAACACTTACTAGATAGTTTTGTGTTCTTGCAGCTGAATAATGAATGCCAAGGTAAGACCACAATTCTGTATTCAACTGCAAATAGTTTTTCAAATTACTTATTTAGTTCCTTATATGACATATTATTATGTATTTTATTACTATAAAACGGTACGGAAAAAACACGGTATTGATGAGTATAATCGCACCTTAATTTAGCTGTCAGAGTCAACGAAGCAAATCTATTAAGTCTGTCCACGTCAGTCTATCGATAAATTAAGCAGCTTGCTCTAGTCGATAAAGTAAAATAAATTGCTTACGTCTGTTCATTATTATGGGTCAGGGTTAGAATAGTTACACCGCACCAATATTACCGATGAAAGTTCATATTATATGAATGACCTGTATGATTTGTTCAACTGTATCTAGGCGAATATATTTGCGAATAATGTGTCTTCGCAGCTTTATGTACTTTTGTCGCACCGGTGACCGTGTGAATAAATGTTTGAAAAATGAACAGCGCCAACTGTTGTCAATTTTATTTCTAAATTAGGTATTTTTGCTTATAGAAAATTTACAGGCAAGCTTATTATAGTACATTGCTGTGCCCCAAAGAATACACTAAGTCTTGTTGTGTATAAGCTTAATATAATATGTTTCTAGTCACTTTAGATTGGTCATGCTATGAAATATAAGAGACATCAAATACAAGGAAGCCATTGAAAATTAGATTTCTAAAACAACAAAAAACAGTCTAAAATAAAATGTTGCTATGAAGGATTTGTTTGTTTATGTTTTAAAATTTTCTATGAATTTATAATAGCTTGTTTTTCAAAATGCATATTCCTTTTGGGAGTAAGAAGATAGCAAGCTGAGTTTTGGACTTTCGCCAAACGCAAAGTCACAGCCAGCTAGACAATAAGATTACGATTCGTCTAGTTGAAATGTTTTATGTGAGGTTACTGAACTCCAGTTATTTTGTTGGATAACATGATAATTATGCTAATATTTGCATTTATATTAAAACTAGCTGCGCCCTGCGGCTTTGCCCGCGCGATTATTGCTACCTATGTGTTTAATTAATGTAACTCGGAAATTAGAGCGATTATCGGGATAAAAAGTAGCCTATTACTCGAAACCTAATCTATCTACTTACCAATTTTCATCGAAATCGGCTTAGCGGTTTAAATTTAATATGGTGGATTCTTAAACTGGTGATTTAGATAATCACCGCGCAATTTTCTTAGTTTTTCTTTCATAAGAACCTTCTCCTGACAAAACAAACACCACAAAAAAAGAATTAACGAAATTGATCTAGCCATTCACGCGTGATGCCATGACCAAGGAAAATAGGGATTCATTTTTATATATATAGACTAGCTTCGCCCTGCGGCTTTGCCCGCGCGAAAATTGCTGTGTTTAATTAATGTAACTCGGGAATCAGAGCGATTTTCGGGATAAAAAGTAGCCTATGTCCCGAAACCAAATCTACATACCAATTTTCATCGAAATCGGTTTAGCGGTTTAAATTTAATATGGTGGTTAAGTTATTCTTAAACTTTCTAAATCACCGCGCAATTTGCCTAGTTTTTTCTTTCATAAGAACCTTCTCCTGACAATAACAAACACAACAAAAAAAGAATTAACGGAATCGGTCCAGTCGTTCACGCGTGATGCCATGACCAAGGGAAATAGGGATTAATTTTTATATATATAGATTTATACAAATTTTGTATTATGAATCTGTAATAACAAAATTTGTATCATATATTAATATATATATATTATTATAATTTAATACTTTAGCAGCTTTGAATTTAACGGACAAAAGTGGTCGTTTTGTCACACACCTTTATCCCGTTATGAAAACTGCTGCTACTAACCGTAAAATACAGAAAAATACATCCGAGTAATAAAGGAATGAAGAACAAAAAGTTTGTAATATAAAAGCCTAATTAGCTTCTTGAGCATTCTAGGTATCGTATCGTGAACGCCAGGCGTTGAAATTTTCCAATATGTCAGGCTAACATGAAAACGCCTGACATTCTCATCTTTTATTTCCAAGAGCGAACGCGATGAAAATATATTTTATTTTGTAAGAAAATGCCGACTTTCTAGGCGTTAAACAAACACGATTATATCACAAATCCGCCAAGAACGGATTAAACGTTTCAATGTGGATTTATAGCGGGATTTAATTATGAAAATATTATGAGAAATGTTTTTAATGTGTTCTTATTTTTGTACATCAATGTTTTTAACAGTTGTTGAATTTGTTTTTATATGGGTTTGTCTCGATACAAAAATCATTTCAAGATCACCATTGAGAGTCCGTATAACCCCCGCGACACAAGGTTTATTGTGTTTGTTTAATTAATCAATAGTAACTAATTCAACACATTTTCATTTCAACAAAGCTCGCACGCCTCAAATATAGTTCACTAAATTCAAATTTAACTAACGCTGACGTTGCAATCTTGAAATGAAGGTGTAATCTCCAGTAATGAATTACTAAGGCTTGGTGCACACCAGACGTGTAGTGACGTATAGTTGTGTCATTCCCCTGAGCGCCCCATATGTTCCTGTGACAGGTCTTGTGACTAGCTCAGGTGCATGTTGCTTCGCTAATTTGTCAAGAGAGATCACTCGACCACTAAGGGGTGTCCTTAAAAATAGCCGTAGATTTTCGATAGAATATCTTGTTACGTAAATAACAGAATCCAAGTTTAATTCTAGTCATCTAGATTGCGTCATAAAATTATTAACTTGATAAAGTAGTAGTTGTTTGAGCTTTGGGATAATTACTTATAGATTACATAGTTCGAACGATGCCTTCGAAAAAGTATTTTAGCACTTGTTACTTGGGCCATTAATCTTTTTATTCGACGCTTTTTATCAAGTTCTTACTTGAAGTTAACTCGATGATAGGATACTTTATTATTGCCATTAAAGCACGTTATAAATCAGTGTACTTTTTTAGATTAGCTTAATAAAATGTCTCTATTTTGTTTGATGGTAAGCAGTAAATGGGATCCAAGACTATTGAATTGTTCAACTTAACATCTCTATTGACATTTGGCACAAAACAGTTGAAATAAGATAATAAAGAACCATATTAATCATGTTTAGGAGACAAAAAAAGTTCCGTCTATTCCCACGACATCTGTGAATGTGGATGTCAATAGCTACACCTGTTTCCTTTTTCGAATGCAAATATAACGTCGTTGACAGTTAATGTCACGACTGTCGGAGTTTTAAATATTGAATATTTATTTTAAATTTTTATCATCTCTCACATTCAATGAGGTAACATATACTAGAAAACAAGTTCTGTACTGTACCTGTACTCATACAATACGGGCACAAAGTAATCTAAATCTGTCTATCTATTACACGCCTAAATCACTGAACCGATTTCGATGAAATTTGGTATAGAAGTAGATTAGACCTCATGTAACAACATCTTATATCGCGTAAAAATGGCTTAGAGGGGTTGAAATAGAGGATAAATGATTTTATAAAAAATCATCAATGTATAAACAGAGATATAACCGACATTCACGCGGGCGGAGCTGCGGGCAACACCTAGCATATAAAATATTTGTCCTGCGGCACTTGATGTAGCCTAGAACGTCTAGAAGTTGAGGTGATCACCTTGTCACTACGACAAGGTGATCACGTCAACTTCTAGACCAAACTTGTAGTAAAACAAAATATATTTCATCCATAACTTTCTTAACCTATCAAACCAGGTCAGCCGTCGAACATGACGAGCACTGCTTTTGATCCTCACAAAGCCTGTGGCTTGAAGGCAAGATACCGCGCTTAAGACAAAGTTTAACGACAGGGTTAAGGAACGAACTATCAAGAACTGACTTAGCATAGGCATGTGCCTTTGTTACACAACTTAGGTACAAAGGGTTTTGTAGGTTATGTACCTATACTGGAGCCGTATTGCTACGTCAACGTATATATGTGCTATCTATACTTCGTTATGGGAAAGGTGTTTTTCGTTCATATTTGAGGATATGTTGGTCGTGCACACAGTGACTTAGTATATACAAGTTTAAAATTGTAACATATAGGTCGATTGGTAATAAATCTTATTTTATTTTTCTTGATTCATTGATTGATATTAAAAAACTAAAAGTATACGTATATTAAAAAGTACAACGTCAATGACTCTAAATACTTTAAAATTATATTTTGATAAAATGATCGAA
The DNA here is from genome assembly GCA_963082885.1 of Parascotia fuliginaria. Taxonomy (NCBI): domain Eukaryota; kingdom Metazoa; phylum Arthropoda; class Insecta; order Lepidoptera; family Erebidae; genus Parascotia; species Parascotia fuliginaria. The sequence continues at coordinate 11,133,812 of OY720186.1, forward strand.
AATATAAACGTCTCTATTTTATAGCACATTTCATTATAAATTCCTAGTTTGCACAAACAGAATATGTATAATATTTTGATGCAATTCCATACGAGTCGAGGATAACGTTCACGCTTGCACCACAGGATTTAATAGAAACTATACCGCAACCACAATTTGTCCATACATTTGAACATATCAGCATAGACTAAGCCAGATTAATGGCAGTTTTGCGTAACCTTTGGCGGAAACCCCTGGCACTATCAGCGACAATTTATTTACGTTTTATTAGTGTTTTGCTAGGGGTTTGGCAAAAATATAGCAGACAAAGTCTGAAAGGTCGCCCCGTCAGCCGCAAATCTTAATTTAGGAGTTATATAATGACTTTGGCAGAATTAGACTTAATTAACAGTGTTATATGTAAAATATTCATTATTTTTACAAATCTTTTACATGTCATGTTATGCTAAATAATGTATCATATGTAACCGGGCATTTTTAGTGTCAATTTTGATTGAGAGCGCATCACTCGTCGGTCTCTTTCCTTTGCCCTCTCTTTTCATGAGAAAAAGAGATAGGAACGGTGTATTTTGTCCATAGACTAAATCAAAGTTCCAAGCACTTAACATTAGTATAAAATACGTGAATAAAGAAAGAATTTAAAAAAATATCGTAAGGACACCTGACACCATTCTGGCATAAATTCTGATAGAAAATAATAGAATAGATTATGAAATGTATAGGATTGACCCCCTTCTTTGAACCACTACTGACGTAAGGTAAAGACCTTACGTCAGTAGTGGTCCAAAGTAAATTTATTTATACAAAATATCACATTAGTAGTTACCCAGTTTCGAACAAATAGCCACGTAATAATACATCACAAGTGAATAAATAATTAGGAATTTATTAACACGCTACGCTACTAAAACAACAATAATTAGTATAATTACTATTATGTTTGAATAATAAAAGCAATGATGAAGTTATAATCGTATTGTAGTTATAAAATATTTATTTGTTTTTGGTTATGTGTACCTACAGTAGGTATAAAATGTAAATCATTTTCATTCAATAAAACGCGATTTGTGTTTAGTTAAATGTAATAAGTGGTATTATAATAAAATTAGCTAAATCGATCCTTTTTAAATTAAACTTTATTACCTACATTAAATATTAATATTACGGTGAAAATTACACTAAATTTTATTGTTTATCAATTGTATGATCATTTGAATGATCAGATAAATAAAAGTGAATTTAGTTGGATTACCAAATGTAATAAAATTATATTATCATACAATTATAAAAATAATTGCCGATTTGTTATGATAGCGAACTATTTTATTAAAAGCTATCGGAAATTCTTTTTATAGAATAGATCATTATAATGATAGTCTACACATACCTACATACATATTATTTTATTACAGAAAATTTTCAAGCTCATTATGTGTCTAAACATTGCTAAAATAAATTAACAACTGTTATTAAGCCACGGCAGAACTAAGGCCTTTTCTCATACAGAGAAGACATGAACATTAATGAACACATTTTTTTTAATATTAGCCTACCAAGGTGTACCACTCTGTCTAAGGTAATTAGGCATTCAGTGGAATTCAAAAGTGTAGACACCATTCCAAAAGCCAAACTAAGCGTGTTTAAGGTGAAATTTCAGGCTTATACATATACCTCAGTCCAGGTTTTCCCCATATTTCCCATCATATTTTTATTCTTTGATATTTTTGGCCACACCCACTTTGTGAATTTCAAATCCAGCTTAACATAACAAAGGGTTACGGAGTGTTTACATAATCTCAAAATCTCACTTGATAGCAGTAGGTACTACCTTCTGAAGGGTGAGAAGTCACCATATTTACACAAGAAACTTTCCAAAATACAATAAAAATCGCTTTCATCGATGGGATATCACGTACCTTGATTAAAAGATTAAATAAAAGCCGTTACATCTATTGCTTTGAGGAAGATGTCATGTTTTACCTGAAAGAGAAATAAATCATTAGGATATATCAACTGAATATTATAGTCTCTATTTCATTAAGTAATGTAGAAATTTATAGAAGAAAGGAGATGTAAAAACACCGTGGAGACAAGTCATCAAGTCCGCTATGGGCTACAGGTAAAATCGTTTTTATTCACCGAGGGCGTGTGCATATGACTCGTAGTTTAAGTAAACTGAACTTTTTCTTTTTATTGAGTGATTAGTAGTCAATCTAGTGTCAGGGATGTTCAGATCGTCTATAATTTATAAGGCATCCGATTTGACCTAAGTGGACTAAGTAATCCAGTAGCAGTGTCGTGCATTGTATGCAGTGCTAAAATGAGTGTACCTTACTAAGAATATTATACTCTTATATTCTTGCATATTCAAATATTTCATTAATTTTTAAGTGCATACGTACGATAATAATATGATTTAAACTGTTTCTATGTTTAGCGATGACAAAGATTAGAAGGCCATTGTGGGTTTGAATGTTGACTCCATAAACTCATTTGTTACTGTATAGGTAATCGTATTTAAATGTATTTAATATGGTTACGAGTCCATAAAATATAACGGTATGCATCACCTTTTGTCGGATATGCATTATGCGGATTGTGGATATTTACATAGATTTCCGTAAAGTTATGCTAAACTCGTATTAAGAGGATTAGAAAATAAATTCGTGAAATACTTAGGTATTTTGAATTTTGAGTTTCTTGTCAGTTTTTCTCATGGCTCTTCCTCGTCAGCGAACTGGCTGTAGGTCAATTGGCTGACATTTTGCAACCTTTAACGTTCATAAGTGTTAATTTAATTAACTTATGTGAATAAATGATTTTGACTTTGACTTTAACTTTGACTTGACTTTGACTTTGGACTATTCTCGACTGTATCTATATAAGTAAGTTCATATTGTTTATTTATGTACCTATTATAAAAGGTACACTAATTATTTAAGTTTTCAAAAATAACTTATGCCTGCGTTAAGAATGGTAAAAGCAAGATCAAGACTGCTAAATAGCTACATACAACTGCGGTCAATGACCCAGCGCATCATATCAGGCAATAAGCACTATTACTAGTTTTCTTGTTCGCGAGCGTTAACCTTCTATCTTCATTAAACTAACTTAGACATAACAAAACATCCCAGACACAGACTTCTACAATGACATTATTAATCGTCACTGATTAGCCTTGTTAGTCGCAGATGAAGCAGACTAATCTATGGCGCATGACCTCATTATTTCATTCATATTTTGCACTAGCCTTACGCAGCGCGGTTTCACCCGTATTTTTGCTTAGTGCTCTGCTCCCGTCGCTAGTAGCGTGATGTTACATAGCCTATAACCTTTCTCGAGAACTGAGTTATCATACGCAAAAATAATTTTTAAATCCGGGTGGTTAGGTGGTCCAGGTGGTCCAGAGATTAGCGCGTTCAAACAAACAAACAAGCTCTTCCGGTTATAATAATATAGATATAGATATGTAGTACCTACTGACTCATCGTGTGCATATTTCACAGAAACACGCGTGCATCTCTAAATACTATAAAACAAAGTTGTTTTTTTTCTTTTGTCTGTTTCTCTGACAAGTCCTTTTTTTGTCACGAAACTGATTCTGATACTGTTTTTAATATATTTCAGAGAATAATTTCCGGGATGTTTATATGTATTAATACATGCGTATTACAGTAGAAATAATTTGAAAATTTTAACAATTTGTAATGATGCAGTAAAAACATATTTGTGGCTAATATTATAAATACATATATATAGCTTTACGCCTTTAATCCTCTAAGGGGTAAGTAGAGGTTATTAACCACCCACGTTTCGAATTTTTTATAATAATGTCAAAATATGTTAAAGTTAAAGTATAAAACTTGCATTGTAAATTAAATAGAATTTTCTTACACAAAATAGCCTAAAAGCTGGCGTGTGTAGATTGCTAAATAGTCAAATAATTTAGTTGTCAAGGGGAATAAACTGAGGCGTTGCGTTGGCTAGCTGAATAATGGGAGACGTTCGGAGGCTTCGCAAACAGTGGTCCCTCTTACACGCTCATATTAAATCACTGTTGGCTTTGTCTTACCTGGTCAGATAGAAGATGTGATCGTTTGAATAAAATATACAAGCGAACTGCTGAATTGGTATTGATAGACTTAACTTAATCTAGAGACCATTCTGTCTACGGCTATTAAGTATACCGGTTTAGTTATAGATACAATAATAATAAATTACCCTGTTATTGTCTCATTCAAAGGCAAATACCTCTGCTCATACAGAGGTGATGTGAACATTAATCAACACTATTGTTTCAAGAGTATTGGCAGATCCAGACTTGTGCCTTTAACATGAGACCAACAATTTTTTTTCACGATACCATACGGTATGTTAGTATTATATGCATACGTCAGTTATATTCAAGATAAAATCAAAAAGAACATTTACGAGTATAAAAAAGTTGCACGTGCTTAATAATTCAGTTATCACGAACATATAAAACATAAAATAATTATGATTTTAATACTTAAAAATGTAATTTCTAATAATATAGTGTAATAAACAAAATTATTACACAACGCCACGTAAAAACCAATCAAATAATCACAAATTAACAACTCCGCCTATCCGTTACGTTTCACCTTCAAACAGCATAAAATATCCATTATCTGTTTCGTATTCAATGGGGATAAACGTTTAAACAATCAAGGAGGTAATATGAGCTCGGTACCTACAAAGGGACCCCTGTTCACTTCGCATCAAGTGCCTCCTACATTTAATTTTAGCCTCTCCCGTTGCAATCATTTATATGAAAGCTATTTGTTTAATCCAATAATAGAAATAAGAATATTCTAATGAGAAAAGTCAAAAAGCCGTGTTAATGAAGAGTTTGAGTATCTTTTGTAGGTATACTGGTTCCGGCAAATTTGTGTCTTGCAGACGTATTTTTTAATTGGATATTGATTATTTTTTATTCAAAGAAATAGTTCCTAGCACCTACTTGAAAACTGTTTAAAGTATTTTGGTAGCTAGAATGCCTTAATAATTATATTACCATCATAGATAATATTAATAATTCTATCACATTAAAACAAACAAAGCATGAGTAGAGCATCTTATATGAATAAATGTTGTTTTAAAATAGTACTCGACGACTGTAGCAATCAGCGCGCACTACTTTCCTTTGGTATTATGCGTAATATTGAAATTAGAACTATTAATATAACCACTCATGTGAACTGAAATGTATATTGCTTCTAGTTAAATGCTAATAGAGCTGTGTCCGAGACTACTACTAATAACTTAAGCAGAAGCTATTCAAATAAAGACTACTTGAAACTATTTACATCCTGCTGATGTAAACAGATAACGTAATTAATTCACTTAGATTGCTTACATGAAAAACGAGATTGTTTACATTAATGTTACAGCTAGGTATATACGAAGATCAGAGAAGTAAAAGCTCGGTATATTCATACGCAATAAGGTCTCTTAACGCTACAGAAATAAAATTATCAACCCTTTACAACATACATAGTGCGTGTGTACGTTGTGTTTTTGACTAATGTAGTTCTAATTAAAGTGAGTGCTTTAGTAGCAACCAGTGACCACAATTAATGTTAATTTCAACATTTACTAAAATTGTAGGAAGTTAACTTTTCAGTGCTGAGTATCGCAACCACATTTCACAAAACTCTACTAGATGCGATCGATGAGTGGACTGCACAGTTAATGCTGCCGCCCATTATATTCTTAACTGAGTCAGCCTCTCTAAACTGCTTTAGTGTACCAGCAATTGAGAATTGTAAAGCCATGGTTTTTACGACTAGTTATAATAAAGGATATTTATGTACTATAAAGCTAAAGTTAAATGTTCATAATGATTTATAGTAGGTATATCCCAAGCGAACGCAAGCGTTGTACAATAAACCTAACAAACGCATCTCTAGGTACAGTTTATCTGAAAATATTAATTTTGCATTCGTATTTAAATTTCAAAACGCAACTGGCTAGTAATAAGTGTACAATTTAAATTTTTTAAACCCTTTAGAGAAGAATGGGCGACGAATAGAATCGAAAGAGCTCAGATAACGTTGGCACGTCTCGCCATAATAAATTCTAATAAACTTAATTAAGCTGTACAACGGTATTATCTGTGTAAAAATTTACCTCCCCAAATTAAAAGGCGAAAAAGTTGAACCCCTGCTTTGAGTGTCAAAGGGAAATAAGATAAAGTTTCTTTGGACGTGACTTAGCTATGCAAAAGTGTTCATAAGTAAAACAAACAGTTGAGAAGTTTTGAAATGCATGCTATATTTTATACTGCAATCCTACGATTAATCTGGGTGTAGGTGTATCTGAAAAGACTTAGTTACATAGCCAAATTGGCAAAATGAACTATCGGTTGATGTTCATGGATATCGGAGATTATATTTTCATACAGCTACTCTGATTTTAATCTACATCAGCCAGCTGAAACGTAAATTTAAATGCTTGTAACGTTTTTCGCTGTACAGCCTGCCTTCCCAGAGTCCCTAGAGGACAGATTTGCAATTAAAACCATAGAATTTACCAGTCATATTAAGTTTACTGTGCTCACCAAGACAGTCTTATTTCAGTTTTCTTATTCCCCATTAATTTTAGTTTAGTTTGATGTAGTATTTTACAAAACCTACTTTATTTTTTAATTTTAAAAGAACTGGAAGTATTTATAAAACTTTGTCTTTTTCTAATAGAACTCAATTCTTATTTAACTATACCTACTACTTAATTATATATCCAGCCAAAGCTTAATTCATTCGAAACAAAAAGGGGGCACTTTATTGTAATCTACACTTCATTTTGTCAATCAATGTTCAATGTGAATGACAAAAAGGAAATACGTTGTTTAACCACAGACGAAAGGGGTATGTGGTAACTTAATCCTAGTATTAATACGGCTTCTTAAGCGAAAAAAAAGAGTTTTTTTTTCCTTGTGATAATTTCGTCGTGAGCATTCACGTGAGCAAGATAGACAGAGGATTTGTGAGTGAGAGAAAGAGAAAAAGGTAATAACCTAAACTAATGATAACCAGTGCACCTGCTGAATATTTGGTTCAAAAATTATGGGCTATACCGTATTACAGATGGAACGGATGGAACTTTTAATAAGAGGGTGGATATCGCGAAATGTAAATAAAATAAAAGCTATGAAAAATATTTTGATGAATTTTGAAAATGCAAATATTAGCAGTTCTTACTTCATATCGTGACGCTTACTTATTTCGAGGATCAGGCAGGATCTTTAACGTGTCAATAAATGATATTGTTATTAAAAATTGGGTGTGGTAAGTAAAGTTGCACAGCAAGAGGACATAATAATTATACATAATTAATGTATGTACCTATTTTTTAGGTGAAGATGATGATACAAGAAAACGGTCATAAAGTCTGGTTATTCTATATTCTACACTAAAGACCACAATGACAAAATTATACTTCACAAGATTAATAAAATTAATATTTTATGTCAAAACTTTGTAAAATAATAACTCAACGACTTGTGTACAAAGTCTTGTAGCATGGTAATTATGAGTCCTGAATTATTTATTTTACACGCTCATTACCATAAAAATAATAATGATTTTATCGGATCATTATAGAAAATAAAATATTAACTGTAAATGTCTTTATAATTTATATTAAATACCCATAAAGCAGCTTTGCTAGCGTGTACATTGGATAATATTAAAATACAGTCTGCGGTTTAACTAGTACCTACAGTGCTACTCCATAAAATACACTGTGTAAATGGTTTCAACAACTTCGTATTTTACTTAATTTAATTTTTTTTTTTTTTTGGTAATAGATCCTTGCTGTTTTAAGCATGAATAGAATTGACTACAGCAGTACTGCCCTTTTGAAGAATACAGGCGTGCAGTACTGATATTTATAGCATAACGTACCGAGAGTAAGAGCGCCGCAGGTCCAGTTACGGGTTACATCTTAGATTTCTTTTCTTTCTCATTTGTTTCTGCAATGCTTAAAGAGTACAAACATATTCATAGGTTACACTTACAGGTCTACGTTTCTTTCATAAATTATTGTAACAAATTGTGAACCAATTAATAGCCAGCCGATGGTTACAGAGATATGATTGCATTTGATTATAAATAAGTAACTTCTATCAATAGATAAAAAAAATTACTAAGTAAGCCTTACCCATGGTAAAGTTGGGTGGATTATAAAGTAGCTTTTTGCAAATTTATTACGTTAAACATTTTACTGTAATAAATAAACGTATAAATATAAAAGTACGGTAGTAGATCCACGCTGATTTCAGCATGAATGGGCCGGATCGTCCGGGGAAGTACTACCCTCTCATAGAAGATCGACTTAAGAGTAGTAGTATCTGTACTACTGCGTTTCGTTCGGTGAGTGAGAGCGCCGGAGGCCCAATTTCCTCCCTTTCCTCTTTCCTCACCTCCCTCATTCCCTTCCCCTAACCCCATTCCCAGCCGCCATAGTGGAGGCCACCATACCAGCAGTTTATGACGATGGCTTTTGGTATAGTGGCCGCCACTTCTGGATTCCACTTACCATCAGGCGGGGTGAAATCACTTTGGTAGGCTAAAATATAAAAAAAAAAAGTACGGTTCGAAACAAACCCTAAATTTGTGACCGTACTTCATCTATAATTTAGTACAGTGATTTCTACCATCTAACTAAAAACCCAATTAAAATTCTTTCAGATTGAGGATTTGTACGAGAAGTGATGTCAATTTTAATCCAGAGGAAAATATTTGAAACAGACTTTGACGGCCTTCTTCATTCATGTCATAGATAGAGCACAGTATTTTCTGACCTAAACATTCGCGAATTGAAGCTACAACAAATAATTTTAATAAAATATATCGCTTCTTTGCGATTTTAGCTCCGATTTCCAAAGAACGTAAAGAGCCGTAACAGGACTCCAACAGGGAACAAATGGCGAAATGTTGATTTAACAAATCGTTTTTGTCAAGCAGTAAATATTTTACCGGCTCCAAAGCCTGTGATTCAGCAAATATCGTATGTACCATAATAACGAATGTCCACAATGTATAAATGGCTACAGCCGTCGCTGCGCCGTATTGAAAATGTAGGTTGAATTAATTTATAGCAACTCATATGTGTCAGTCGCTGAATCACTCAATTTGGCAACAAATGTTACTATGTGTTAAATGATGTCTGAGCTCACCAAAGTTCATTGAATTTTAGAATAAATTGACCTTTAAAAAGAATATAAAATTTAAAATACTTAGGACTGATTTCGCTTATAAAAATGTTGATTTATTTGAGATGAAGCCCTAAGTTTTGCTGCCGGGTAGTGTGAAAAACAAGCCGTCAGATGGTAAGTGATAGCCATCGTTCATGATGCAACGTTGCGCAAATTGTCAGCCGTCACTATCACTATGCATCTTTATGCTGGTTTAAAATGGATTGCGTTATGGGCTACAAGCATTTCCTTTAAAGACTTGTAGCCCATAAGGTAAGCCATTTTTCAGTCAGTACACAACCTGCCTTGGAAGTATTACAAATTATTACTCACCAATAAAAACCATACATTATTTAGGTAGTTTCTGTAATTGTGGTCTTCTATAAGATTACTTTCACAATCGAGTTTTTCAATTGTAGCTTATGTTATGACTGTATTTCTTACTGATCAAATTAAAAATCACACAAAAATCAATATAGGTATGATACTTGCTTGATGTATGTGTACAAAATAAAACAGTTCAATAAAATCCATCAACATAAATAACATAAAATATTTTACAAAAGCGCACCGAACAAAATATATGTAACAAAGTAAACCCTTTAATACTTTCAATCAATTAACAAAATCTCGCTTCGATGATAAATTTATTAACAGATTACGAACCTGGTATATTCAAGTGGATTATTAATACGTTTAATGTATTACAGCTGTTTCCGAACCTGACCTAGTGGGTATTAAATTAAACCGCACTGATTTGTATCGGCTTACAATTAACACAGATCTAGAAACAGAATATCTATGACCTTTGAGACGGGTATTGTTAGAGATAACCGCAAATCGATTATCATTAATTAAAATAAAAAACCGAGGTTCCAGAAACTTTGCGAACGGTATACCTACTTGTGTATCCTTGGTCTGACCAGGATAGGTACCTACTTTAACTCGCGAGGGTAATTAAATAAGTGATAAAAATTATGTAGATCTCATCGTCATGTTGCCATGCCTTGTCATGCATAAACAAAATTTAACGTTTAATTTTCATTTTGCTGTCACTATTGCCACAAAGTATAATAATATATATTGTTAACTCCGCAAATTAAGCAATTATTCTTTGATAGATGCAAATTTTGTCATATTTTAGTGACTTAGCATGGACTTTTAAGGTATAACATGGGCTAGCATATATTCTGCTTCCATCGATAGAACGTGTTTTCTCCATAAATCTTCATTTTATCTGATTCCTTAATATACAGTAAAAAAAAAAAGTTATGAACAACCATTATAATTAATCTTATCATCGCTAAAAGTACAAAGTGGGACGGGATCTTCATACTTAACTAAAATTTTGAATTGAAAAAGGGGTACTTTGTTCCGAGCTACAGATGCAGCCTGAAACCATTAAAAGATCACTAAAGGAAACAGGTGAACCAAATGTTGCATCCAGTTACAAAACATACAGATAGATATTATATTAAGCAACCTTTGTTACGACTCTTATAAAATGTATTCATATTGTGTTTAAATGCCAGTGTCACATGAAGTTCTTCTTCTACTTCGTCGTGACTACTCATGCAAAATTTCTAATCTTAAATTCATTATGACTATTACATATACCACTATAAAAATTACAATCAAAGTAATGTAATACTTTGGAGTTGGATTCGCTCAAAGTTGACAGCAAAGATCCAACTTAATTTGATCATATAATTATCAAAGACTTCTAATCGTTAAATAAAAACTAATTAGTAAAATTCGTCAAGAATACACTGTTACAGATTAATAGAAAAGAAGCAGTATATATTTGTACTAGTATTTAAGAGTACATTGAACTTTAGTTCACTTTAAACTTTTGCTCCCTTGAAAGTCTGAATGGACTGCAAAGCCCTAAATTTAAAGCGGGTGCCGCAGCAAACTCTACGAAACCGTGAGACTGTTAGAAAATGGTGTGAACACGTTGACAATGTTTACCTTTCCTTTTGTGAAGCTAGTACGGTCTGCGGTGTAAGCATAAGATAAAAGCGAGGAACACTAAATTCGAATCATGTTATCCAAAATCTCTCAGCTATTAATTAAGCTTTTTGATATGTCTGGAACCCCATATTAACTCAAATTAGCGAAACACTTTAACAGTAAAATCACATTATTAAAATAACCCATTTGTATTTATTTGTTTGTTTTTATCGAAAATTATAATTGATGTTTCCGTTCAAAACAGATATAATTTTGAAAGTAAAACTTGGAAATGTAATAAAAATCAATTTTGGATAATCAATAGCCCAAATACCATTTTAAATCATCATTTATGAATCAACTTAAATATGAAAGGAACAAAGGTTTACATAATACAAACTTCAATATACCATCGCCAAGGTTATGTAAACTACAAAGACCGCAAAATTTTCTCTCTTCGCTTGAAGCTCAAGATAAACTGTGAGACGAGTGGTGGACTTAAGGACTTTTACTGTTATTGTTATTTGGTCTCGGAATGTTTACCATAGCAGACTACTGGATGCCAAAGAATATAGATTTCAAATGCATTTCCTACTGTTTGATATTTACATGAGATTTTAAAGTAATTCCTACTTCAGTGCAAACTTTTGTTTTCCTATTTCTACCGGACGACTTGATTCTTTTGTGATGTCGGTCGTTGCGCTCCTCCGACAATGGTTTTTAAAATTTGTGAGGCTTCGTCTGCTTTGAATTTCGCATAAACGTATGGCAGCAGTACTCATTGTACTCAACTAAGGGTGTATGTTTACATACAATAATATGTTACATTTCGCTCTTCATTGACTGTTTTTCTGTTTTCATTTTTTTGTAATCTGTTTGTTGAAATTGACTTTTATTTTCCATTCAAACAAGACTCAGGATAATACTCTAAAGTTGTATAAAGCCGCATTAGTCACTAAGCCTCCACTATACACAATCACAAGGATTTAGAGCTTGACCTGAATTCTGTGTAGTATTATTGTGTTTATGTGATTGAAACACGTATAATAATTTAATAGGTCCACAAATTAAGTTGGAATATAACAGCTTTATCATTTTATTACGTCATGCATTAAGAACTGCCTAGCTATAGCTGGGTATAATTGATTATTACTATAAACTATCATTAAACATTTTAAATTCAATTAAATTGCAGAAAGGGAAAAAAATATTGAATCGAGTGAGCAAAGAACATAATTATTCTTTTATTTTGACCGCTACCAACTCGATAAGAAAAAGAAGATTGTATTATTAATAGGTATTTACCGTTTATAATGGCTACATTTAGATAACAAAATAATAGTAACTTAAACATAATCACCGTTCATTTCGAAAAACAAAATCTAATTTGCTTTAAAACAAGTCTCAATAAAGCATCACAAAGGTCATATTAACTGTAATCGTCAGTTAACTTCAAACTGTAGTTATGCTAACGGCTCATTAAATTGCCTACGTCACAGTTGAGTTGCTTACTGTGTTAGTATTGACGTGTTTTACAAATGCACTAATGACTTCGAACGACTTCGAAGTCATGTTTACACGCGCAACTAATTACTCGATAACAATACGTTAAGTATTACCTATTATTATACTATTATTTGTAATATTTTAGGGTAGAATTTGTAGATGATTGACATCTAATTATGATTTGTTTTGATGTTAGATGGGGTTTTGATGTTGGTATTATAGATATTTATGTTTACGAATAACTAGCTCCGCCCTACGGTTTCGCCCGCGCGAAAATTAGTATGTGTTTAATTATATAACTCGGGAACCAGATCGGTTTTCAGCATACAAAAATTTCCTATATCCGTCTCCGGCAACGAATCGGACCGATTAGGCCATGAGTGATAACAAACACACACACACGCACACACTATACTATCTACTACTATCTGCTTAGAAACGAATTACAGTAACAAATTCTAATAAATTTATTTATTTACATGGGGTACATTATACATGAGCGTCATAAACCAAAAGATGTCAATCAAATTCTAAATATAGACACGTACGGACTCTCAAATACAAGTCATCACAAACTTTATAACGTTTTATAATCACAATAATGACGTTCAAGAGATCATCTCCATCCGCATAATGTCACGTATCTCATAAACGAAAACTTGTTCAACAAAAATTACAAATAACCATCACAGTCGTATTTGGACCGTGTAATCACCAACATGAAGTAAGTAATCAAACTCGGAATTAGCCAACAACTTACTTACAAGCCATAAACCAGTGACAGTTCGCGAATGTTCACTCTAATCAAATCTAATCCAGTTAAAACTTTTCCAATAAGGTTCCCCCACAGATGCATTCCTTCGTCGTAAAATGTTAGCACAACGAATGAGTCACGGATTAAAATGTAGCGTGTTGTTAGTGCAAACGCATTAGTTGACGATGTAATATAAATATTGCACTAACCTCCTAGTGATGAGTAGATTAAGTATGTTTCTGATGATTCAAGAATAATAATATTTTCGTCAGAATTTAACGCCTGTACCACATTAAATTTAATTTGCAATACATTCAATAAAGATCGCCTCAGTAATATACTTCACTAGTGCTGGGGCGGTTGAAAATTGATATGAAAAATCGCAGGGTCACACACGACGAAGTAACACGACACAGGACGGGCAATAGCATCCTGTAATGAAACGCCTGTCGGCAATCCGCCTAACAAGTGTGGCGATTATGGAAAATCTTCATATCTAAGTAATGTTTGATGAGCACCGCTCTTTCCCTGCAGTGGGAAAATAACGAGCTGGTATGATGATGATGAAGTGATGTTTGAGGGAGGTCTTTGGATAGAGATAATAATGATAATGTTTGCTTAATGCTTGAACCTTAGTTCATAGTATAGGAGAAAACATAATCAAATAAAGCTTCAAACGAATCAAGATGAAAGTCGCCTTTACATTCATGGGTTAACAGTTAATAACATGTTAAAAATGATTCGAAATGAAATCCGGGTAAATAAAAACTATTGCTCAGGTAGATAAATTATGTGATTGATTCATTATTAATATACAATATGAGTTTTTGATCGATGGTTGCTTTTATAATATCTTGCTGGTCCCAAGACTCAATAATGATATATAAGTTTTATCTTGCCTTTGGCTAACTATAAACATATATTATGGTATGGGATTAGTCTTTCTGAATGGCAATAAAGTTAAGAACTCACCATTGAATCCTTTGGTTATTGGTATATAAAAGGTATAATGAAAATGTTATAATTAATAGATATACAAATAAAACTTATAATATGATGCATTATAATTATAAATTGATCACGACGCTTTACGGAAAGGCAGCTTGAATAACATTTTTTTACTCACAAGTCTCTGTACCGGCACGTCAAAGTTCTTCAAGTTTTCAACAATAAGTTTAACTTTATCATAAAATTAATTATTTGGAATTCTCAAAACAATGATAATTTAATTCAAATTAACGCTAAGTTAATATTACCAATGCTTCTTCCAATTGTCGGCAATTTCAAGAAGCCAAACTTAATTCGCTACGTATAGCCATCGCCGACGCACCATTTAACTAATGAGATAAATCTACGGAGGGTATATTTTTACCCCAACCAAGTGAACGAGTAATCTTTCAATCTTTTAATGACATAAGTTTTCGTAGCCGACGATGATTGTCGGATTTTTCGGTGAGATCGCGAGGATTACAAAAACTCAAAGAACAATAAATTTAGCTGTTAAGAAAGTGTGAATAATATGAAAATTTTTCAGGCGGTACGTTTATTGTATGCGTAATATTGGTTTTGAATATTAGCTACTTATTTGCAAATAATGTTTTAGAAGTACGTAAACAAGACCGTTTTATTTAGAATTGGATATTATAATTGGAATTTATCTAACAATAATTAAATATTTACATACGCGAATATATAAACAGTCAATCAATGTTATAAAATTAAATATTTTGATACCAAACAACGTGCCAAAACATTGTTGTAAATCACAGTCAATGGGTCAACAATGCAACCATTTGTCATTACCGTGGAGTTATTATTATAATAAACAAAATTATGCATAACGTAAATATACATATTAATCAGTAAAACAAAAGTAAATGGGTATCATCAGTCACACATAACACCATCCCCTAGACACTAAGCGCAATAGAATGGAAGCGATCAAAAATGTAATCCGTTTCCTTGTAGTGGATGGTTTATGTGATAATAACGCAAGAAAATGTCTCGAATATGACACCTAGAGTCCTATATATATTATCCGAAATGTTTTATTCATGGTTGGTTACTTTATTACGTTATTAAAAATGTACCGTCATTACAGAACTTTATGAACAAGGATACGATATAAATTCCGATTGTTCATACTAAGAGGTCATAATTCTGCGACTAGGCTCTCAAGTCATGTTGTATTCAATTTCTTGAAGGTTATCTCACGCTCCGTACAGCGGGCTACATACGTGACTTGTTCAGCGTCGAATATCTTATTTCCACAGTTCACACGTCTTTATTAAAGTAAAAATTGCGTGCACGTACTTTTTATGAGGACAGACATTAGGAGCAAATTATTTTTATATCTGATATGTATTTTATAAGCAATGTTACGTCTGAATAGAAAACAATTCTTTAAGAATTAAGACTATACATTCGCCGGGATAATTAAAGTAAGGTATTTTATATTTGTCTTATCCTATTTGCGATAGTTATCAAGGTACTTGATACGTAACTTTTTTAGGATACCACAGTTTTTTTGCGCTCTACATTAAATATTATAAGAAATATTTTTGACAATTTTTGTACATCAAGAATTGAGAATAAACGCATAGGTATTTATTGCCTCTGACAACAAACTAAAGATTACACAAGTTTCATTGAACCGTAGTCCAAACAATAGCCTCTGCAATCTGTCCGTTAAGTTAAAACATTGGCTTGAAGACTCTTTCATTGGCAAGCTAAAGTAACCTCACACTTTGCAACTTTGTTGATTTAAGAGAAAAATCTTTTCTTTGACTCCCATTCTGTAGTTTGCCTAAGATTAATGGTAAAGTTGTGGTGACAGGAAATTTGCAATTTTAAAGCTCAGTAACCTTTCTATGTACTGTTTATAGAATATAGTGACTTAAAAAAAACCTGACTGCCAAACAGCACACTTGTTTGCTATCTTAGTGTATGTAAAATAATTCAGATGTTAAATCATATCTAAGCTGGCACTTATCTCTAGGAGTCCTTAAGAAGAGTTCATTAATTATATTTCAATCCTAATAAGCAACGATCTTTGAAACTTATTAAATGGTCTTCAGCTGAAAATCTCTGACACCAAATATAGAAGATGAAAGAAAGAAACTTTATTATGCAAATTGGTATTGGTTATGGACAAGAAATTGCTGACCTTTCAATCTACAACTTCAGACATCCCCTTCCGTGAATAAAAAAAGATGAGATGATAATAATATGAATTCCTTTAAAAGCAGTTTTGTTAGTACTTTGTAGTATTTTCAATCAATTTTATTTAAGGCGAAGGTCAGCAATTATTTTAATCGATTGTTTTCGTCAAATAATTGCTTCACGCCTTTTTTCCTAAAGGGGCGGGAAGAGGTGTACAACATCCATGTTTCGCCAGCTATATTGGATCCCTTGGGATCTGAATGAATGGAAATCGACTTCCCCCTGCTACATGTAAGATGAGGCAAGTCTTTTGCCATTTAATGGGCATAATGGCATTTGACTGGCCTGTTGGTCTAGTGGTTAGTGACCCTGACTGCTAAGCCGGAGGTCGTGGGTTCGATTCCCACCCAGGACAAACCTTTGTGTGATGAGCATGATTGTTTATTCTGTGTCTAGGTGTAATTTATCTATAATATGTATGTATTTACAAAAAAAAATGTATATAAGTAGCATATCAGTTGTTTAGTACCCATAACACAAGCAAATATAATTGCTTAATTTGGGGCTAGATGGCGCTGTGTGAATGTGGTAGAATATTATTATATTATTATTATTATAATTCCAGACATCAAGTTAGTACTGAGAATGTTTTGACAGACAAATCCAATATACATAGAATGAGAGTTTGCGTGGCCTTGTCCACCGAAGTACCGAGGGCGAGGCAGTCAAATGTTTGCTGTTGCCACTTTTTGACGTTGCATAAATAAAATTCTTAGTGGCAATCAAAAACATTTTCTTTGTCTATATTCCTATTTAATAAAGCCAAAACAATCTCTTAGTATAATAACTTATTGCTTCTTACATACCTAACATAACATTGTATCTTTATAGGATCGATAACTATTTACATTTATTAAGGGGGACTACAGAATCATTTTACAAAAAGCTTCGCCCGGAGTTGTTTCGTTGTTCCCATTCTTCAGAAATAGGGGACGAAGCACTTAGCTACATTAGACTTATTGTTATTTTTTAGAACTCATTTGAATGTCACAAGAAATTGTAATGTGAAAAGATTTGTCAAGTGTGAAATGACAACTAGCCGAGATTGAATGCTTTCTAAAGTAAATTTGGCGTAGCAAATTGAGCGGACAAATAAGGAAAGATTAGTTATTAATAGTTTCCTATTAGTGAAGTGGAAGTACTCGTTACTTTTCTATACGACTTCGTAGAACTTACGACGTTTTTAATTACCCAAAGCGAGGTTCATAGTAAAACTCAGCTCCAGCCAGCTACAAATTAAAAGTAAAACGAAATATAAAATGTAAGTAAAATAAAATACTTATATATCATTCATCATACATCAAATGATAGTTAAAATTCAAACGATTTTCATTGTATTTTGTCTGTTGTTCTAATAAATACGAAGGTATAAATCTATCAATTAGTTACATATATACAGCTGCAATAAATCAAATTCATACAAACGCCACCACTGAGAATGAAGTCTCTGAATCTGGCTGATATTAGAAATTAATTAACCATTTGGAATCAGATACAATAATATGAATGATCTTTGAAATTGTCGTCTATACCTACCTACGTTATAGAAAACGACCTTATTATCTGTGTCACTTATAATATTTTAAACGATTTAAGACTTGTGCTCTGAAATTACATACCTACTTTTAATAAAAGGACACTAATAACGTGTAAAAGAATCACAATTAAAATTAATGTGCTATATAATGAAACACATCGTGAGGACACATTGTGAGGAACTCTGGAATCACAACAAAATAAAATATAAATCTGAAATCGTTAATACGCCTTTAGCAAGCGGATCAATGTTTATTGCTTTTAATTTCTTTGTATTTACGCCTTTGTCTCTGCAATCAGCATTATTATACAATTAATCTAACAAATTATAACAATGGTAATTTACCACAACATAAAAATTGGCATAACTTAACATTTTCTATAATAATCAATCGTCATTCCGAGTACTATAAATAGTTCAAGTTCACAACCCACTTAATCACAATGCGACGGATATACATAACCCTAAACAAAGACAGTAAATAAATTAATAATGATTGGACAGAAGGGCTTTAACATTACAATTGAAACTTCCTGTGATCATATCATATTCACTGGCGACGAATGTACTTGATGACTACTGTCATCTGTCCTGCTCCCTCGCATTGTTTTTTCAACGCGCGTAAATAAGATGACGTACATATTTAGTCATTGTACAATATCATCTTAATTTCACCAACAATAGGGTTAATTAACAAGTAATAAATATTATTTAGAATATTTAAGTCCATTGATAGGTGTAATGAAAACTGTACTTTACGTTAACGGCATTTAGTGTATAATTGGAAATTCAAATTTTACTATGTGATACTTGTTGAGAGAGCCTTAAGTTTATATCTTTCCTGGTGTTGCAGCGTACTTACTTAAGTCTTTTGTTCTTGTTGATTAATAGTAGACACGTAGGGAGAATTTGTACTTAATTAATATTGTTTATGTTCTAAGCTTAAATGTATTTACGTTTTCACCCGTACAATGCACGTTCTATTTTATAAACTATTTTATTATTAAGTACTTCTAAGGAAATTTTATTATTAGGTTAGTGTAAATGCTCTTTTTTTACAAAATAACTTTATTTATTTAAATCAAGTATCTGACACGTATGAATATAAAGATTATCAAAATATATGTTCGCCAATTTTATTCGCCTACTGCCAATATACTGACAATGATAGAGCCCTTACACTAACTGGGTTAACCCTTTTATAAGCGAGCCGATAGGTTAGTTTTTTTCTATAGGCATTATTCAAAACTATTATAAAACATTTTCCCAGTATCGACACAATTTCCCTTCAAATATATTACCTATGTTTAATCCCCACGTTTCATCAGTTATACTGAGTCGCACTGAAAACGGAACGAGCGTATTAGCATAACTAGACTCACTACAGGAATTATAAAATATTAATCCTAAGACTGAGTATTGTTGCCTTCAGACATGCTACCAATTTTCTAATTGTCAGATTGAACGTGTACCACAGAAATATTGTAAGAGGTCTATGTCCAACAGTAAAGACGTATTTTGGCTGAAGTAATAATGCTGCTACAAATATGTGCCTCCTATGAATCCACCTCACCAGGTATAAAAGATGCGGCAGCCTTCTTATTTCGTACACCGTACATGCAAATATTAGGCGAGCATAACAAAGCAGCATTGCTGGTTAATAGACTGAGGATCAGTGGCAACGGTATCCTACAAACAATGGCGGAGTAATCAAGAATTATACATGTGCAAAATAATTTATTAATTTAAATTTTGGATTGTAATTTTCTACTTACCATTAGTTTATAAGATTCTATTAACAATCTATAGATTTGAATTTAAATAACAATTAAAATTCAAATTTCTGCCAAAATGTTAAGTGTCACATAAATCCCTTGTTTAATTTCCAGTGTAAAAGTATCAAAGCGTAGTACCACATGTCTGTATTGTACCTGTTCAGATATTAAATATGTTCATCATTTGGGCGTGCAACTGACAGCTGATATTGTCCGCAGCGCTCTGGGAATTCAAAACGCCAACCGTTAAATTCATCCGCTTACTGCATTTACCATGTAAATTAAAGCTTAGTTAACAATTTATGAACAGTTGATGTTATAAATAATGGAATGAATACCTAGCTAATAAATTTATATTTTGAGCATGAATATTATTAACACGATTTAATCCTCAATATTACGTAACAAGATCTGTCAATAAATTTAGAGCTGCCTAAGATGAGCAGTAACAAGAGTGTTTCTTTACCTTCTTAAATAAATTCACTACTAATGTGCTAAATGTTAATTCAGGTCAACGTACTCCAAATTATCTCAAACAAATGATTAGTTGCTACGTCTTGGCAGAGGCTGTTACAGCTGCAAGAAATATCAACAATTTCAATGTCACAGAGCTTTGAATTCCTTAAAAACTAACAGCGATTTCAATTTCCGAATTAAATTAGACTCGTTTCTACTATGTGCTCTATTTCTGCCTACTCTAAGACAAATGATCAATATTCTTCTATCGCAACACGAATTCCTGTTAATTTTTTCTGTTTATATCTACATATTTTACGCCACTTCTCCGAATACGTCACACTATGTATCGCACAGGATATATCTAAGCACTCCATTAGTAACCTTTGCTTCATCGTCATTAATCCGCTGAACATTCGACAGCCCAGACAGGTGAATGACAACCAACTAGGAAAGTAGGTATTACGAATAATTTCTTAGAGAAAGTAAGTGTGAAAATTTATGCGAAAAGATACGTACTCACGATCTTTGGTATAGTTTTACCGCCGTATATCACGATTCGATACTTAGCCATGACTTTTTATTTGCGTGGCAAAAGCTAACTTATTCTTCGATTCGATTGTGATTGTATACTGCTGTTGTGTTCAAAGATCAAGGCAATTTTAGTCTCAGATAGAAATGCTTTATTGGATTGTAATGTTTTTGACTTTTGATCCAAACTTACTAGAAAGCTATGGATAATCCTACGTGCGAAATTACCTTTACAGCTGCGAGTTGATAACATACTATTCGCTAGGTTTCACTGGTACAAATTATCTATATCTATTTAAATTTAGATCAACAGACTGACGTGTGACGAATTATTTACAATTGCCTGGCATAATTTTATTATAATAGTTACTTGGAGCATTAGCTGTGGCAGGCTTAGAGCATTAAACCAGTGGCAGGCAAGCTATTACGGTGTCCTATTTAAAAAGGTTCTTAGTAATTTTCTCTTATTTTCTAATATAACCCATTATCATTCATTCTTAAAGTATAGATACCTAAATATAGGCCATTCAATGGTTCCTTATTAACGTTATATATAAATATCTGTACTCATCCGATTGCATGTAAATTCAAATCTTCTATTAAAATCAAAATCAATTGAAACGGGTTCTCATAATCTAATTGCAAATGAACTTTGAAACTAATTTAATAATAGACCGTCATAATTGAAAACATACTACTACATAATGTACAGTTAAGCCACTATGACATACAGTTAAGTCACTAAGCAATTTACGAATATGGTTACGAGTTGTAAGGTTTTCCGGCGGTCATAAAAATTTGAAACATATTGCAATTCTTAACCTGATCGTTGATCGAAAGTTGACGAAAACATAAAAATAAATTAATTCAAATTACACTAAGTGGACACGCGTTAAAATCTTGGCGTGCCCAGATGACGAAATAATAGATGATACTAATTTCGAATTTCATCAACTGGACACACGTGTGTCCAGTATCTCGTGTCGAGTTGGTGAATAACCCTTTTTATCAAAACAATGCAACAATCAACCGATACCATCAGCAAAATAAAGTCAAAAATGCAGGTAAAAGTAGAATAAAAGATTTCGGGTCACTTTTTTATCAGCCGGATTCAAGACTCTTTTAGGGCGTCACGGCCTATTTGTAGTCGACGTCCATCCGTCAACCAGATCTATCGATAACATTTTATATCCCTATAAAACACTTAAACGCTTTGACCCAATAAAAAAGCTTTAAACCTTCTTGAGTAAAATAAATAAAGTATGTCCAACAAAGGCGCTGCAAACACTGCCTTTTAAACTTACATCGTGTGCGAACATAAACATAGAACGTTTCTCTAAACAGTGGCGGTTTATTTGCAACATTCCAATGGATTCCGCTTTATTCGAGTATCCAGTCGGGAATACGGTTAGGCTGGCGACGAACGTGTGTTACAATTTGCATAAACCTTATTTTCTTGATACGAAACTTTACGAGTGTATAGTTTTTGCAGTATAATACTAGATATCTCGTATTGTAATAAACCAACAAAAAAAATAAAAAAAAATTTGCCGATGTTTAATTTAAATATTTTCTAGAAAAAATAGAATTATAGGTTAGCTCCTCCACTTAATTTCGACGAACTGTTAACTAGTAATAATAAATGTTTAAAACTTTGAACATATCTCTCTTGACTTACTTACCGTGAACCTTTCGGGAGTCGTTTCATATAAATGACCTATAATTTTATTGAAATTACAGTTTAATGGGACGAAAAGTAAACTTATCGCCGCTTTGCGTTTTGAATAGAAAATTCCTGCTACACTTGGAGACATTACACGTCGAAGTAAGCACAAGGCAACGATAATCTAGCTGTCCTGATAAATATGCTAAATATACGAAGTTTAAACTATGAAATAAAATTAAAATATCAAAATATTTTTAAAACAATAAAATGCCTATCAAAATAAAAGTTCAAGGTAATATTTTCGCAACACAGCATTCAGTGTGTAAACTGCGCTTAAAATAGCATTTGTGCAAAAATAACTAGATGTTTCCCACAAGCGAGTACCGTGGGCAAAGTAAACAATTCTATTAAAATTGCAAGTTCATTGGCTTTTCTAACTACGAATCCTACTTTACTGGGATAAGATAAATAAGCAAGGCAAGCAATCTGCTTGCCTTACCTCAGTAGCTCAAGCGCAAGTTCTAGATGGTAGTCAGTATTATTGCCTTTTTTGTAAAAATACCTATGGGTTTTAAAATTTGCAGATGCTAAAATTTATTTAGTTGCTTGGAAGACAGGCTTTTAGTTCTATTGTACTAAAACAAGATATTATATATAAATAAAAACCAATCATCTATGAACCGAATTTAAAAGCAATTTCTTCCACTTTTCTTGAGTCGTTATACGCGTTTTACGTAAAAGTTGAAATTTTCTTTACCAACTAATTTAAAGTTGTAGCAAACTGAATGGATATGGATGAATTGTGGCAAATTCAATCAATGTGAAAAATACGGTAAAACGTATTTTTCGAGTAATCGATGCAATCAGTCGTCACAAAAGCGAATCATTAATTCGATGGTAGGAATGAACAACAAAAACATTTCAGTCGGCTCCACGCTTGCTCCGAACTGAATCTTAATGCACGATAATCTAAATTTCAATGGATCGCTAATAGGGTTGTCACTTGTTAGCCTGATTGCTAGCTTTAGGATTATAAAACTGCCAATAATTGAAAAGATCCGCAGAGTTCGAGCGATTCGGGTCGTTTTTTGTTAAAATACATTTTAGGTTTTTGATTGACATTGATATAAATTTGTATATTTCACAATCTTGAATGTTGGTCTAGGTAATGGTTAATACATTTTTATTCAAGGTTTATTATTCAAAGTATTACAATATTTTATATTCCGGTCGTGTTCAAGGTGACATCTAAGATTTTTTTTGTAAAGCCTATAATAAATGAGATTATGCTATTTAGATACTAAAAACAAGGTGACACGATATATTTTTATAAACGAAGTGTCAACTGTGCCAACCCTATCCCAAAAGAGTTGCCATAAAAACAGCGATTAAAACTCGTTACCTATGTTGTTTACAGTACTTTTAGATAGAAAATTGTTTACATTACAGTAAGTAAATAGAGCAGATATACTAAGTAGTTTTTACGTTTTATTCGACCGTTGGTATTCGGCGAGACGAACCTACTGCTTTTTATTACAGTTCACCTCGACCGATATAGTAAAAACTCGCATTATTGTAGTACCTATTGGTATTGTGGGCTGAACTTAATAATTATTATCGTGTCGGTAGGTACAATTTCAGATTCCATGGTAATACCTTTTAAGACTTTCTTAACTGAAAACCTAGTATAACTTTACACGGCTTGGGGATCGTGTTTGCGTACACACAATTCTAACCAATAAACCATGGAGATAAAAAAATGTTTGTATTTTTTCTTTAGTTAGTTATAATAAATATAACGTTTATGTAGTACCTATCTTTACATTATACAACACAATTTTATTATTGTTTTGAAAATAAAATACATTATTATTTGTCGTTGAAAATCCGAGGCCGTACTCGTATTTTCAAACGAATAAACATTTTATACGGTAGGTATTGTTCCATTCATCGTCTTTGTTTTATTGTTCTACAGGTGTCGAACCATCTGACTACCTACGTGCTTTTAAAATCCAATACGACCATTATGTGATAAGATCCATTTAATACTAAAGCAATCAAAGAATTTTAAAAGTGAGATTGATTGGAATGGGAAAGGAAATCGTTTAAATTCTTGGGCTACTACAAAGCGTTGGGAGCAAATGACAAAGCAATATTGTTTTGAATACTTGTGAATTTTTTCGATCAGCGAGAGCGTAGAAGACTTTATCCCTTCGGTTACCTTCCTTTTCCTTCATCTCTTTCATTCTCATCTCCTTCACAGATAGCAAAAATTTGGCTATGTTTTCATATTGATTCTGCAATTCATAGGCTACGGAAACTGCTTACTGTTAGTTGAGCTTACATTTGATTTACCATCTAAATTGTATAGAAAAATCGATGTTATCAGTTTTGAGTTCTCAGAAAATCTCAATACCTATCCTATATCCATTTGGTAAATTCACAGAGACTACAATACACACAATAAGTATTTGAATATCAAAAACATCTGCAAACATCATCAACAAAACACAGCCCTACACTATATAGAGTACACTACCCGAAAAATCACATTAACTTGAAACTCTGATTTAGATTTATAATTCTCCCATCTTTTATTTGAACTCTATAATTGGTACGTGACATTACAAAAAGCTGTAGTAACTACAAAGATCTCTCTAACCATAACTTAAAAGATCCTAAACATCCTAAAACAATTAATCGCACAATGAAAGGAGTATGACAAAAAATAGCACAAAATCAGTAACGACTTGCAGTTAAGCTTACTTCATTGTGGTAAACGTTCAACAGCTATGCTATTCACCAACAAAAGCAGGCGACATCTTGCTTACAATGGGCGTTTCATACCAAATCGGCCACAAAGGCTCTCGGAAGCCACTCGATATCCGCCGCCACTAATAAAAACCGGATACCGCAGAGCGCACCTGCAATACTTTTTCGTTTTAGCCAAAAAAAGAATCCCTAAAATTTTGAAGCACACTCCATAAAATACGAACATTTTGAAACGTTTTTTTTTTACTTTGAATTTCGTACATACTCGTAGCTTTGTCTGTTTGTTGGTTTTAACGTTACAATCGGCAATTTACTAAATACTCATTCGCTTAGGTATTTTCAGGTACCTCCTATGTACAATAATTAATTCAATTATATTGATTTCATACATATATTTGGTGGATAAATATTTTATAACGTTGACTAAAAATCTATCGAATAGATTTTGTCAGCAAACAAGGTGACGACAGACGTAGAAAAATTTAAATATTTTTCTAATTTATTGATCGAGCCTAATATGGTTTGTCGTTTAATCTTTGCTACAATCGCTTTTGCAATTATGCATTCGCTTGAATATTAACGTGCGGCGTCCGTAGCGATTTTATTGAATTTATCTCCGTATTTCAACCAATTTAGTTATTATAACAGGACATCAACATTTTATTCGAAATTCGTAGATAGGTAGTACCATTCACTCATTCAAGGTTCAAGTAACTTATGTCGACTATTGCGACCGTATTAACCACGCTCTATCGCAAATTCTTTCTTCAACAACGATTAAAAATGAATTCTCGTTTTAATAAATGTAACTGAAAACTAGGACGCTGAATAGTATACTTCTTAGGCTGATTTCATATAAAATGGTTTGGTATTAACTCGATCAAAAGAGTTTTGAGCTAATTTTACCAATTTTGTTTTTAATAATATTTTGATTCTGTGAGAAAATAATATAATTCAAACGCTTCTAGCGCAGCTAAACCGCTGAGTAGTAAAAGCTAGTGGATCGTAAACAATAGTCTTGCTTCCCTTTCACGCAGCAACCGCCTCAACTAAACGATAATCGTAAGTTAGTGTTTAATCCTACCTTATAGTTTAAGCTCTTCTCAATGTCGGAACACTTCGACTTTTGTCGAAGATAAACTTAGAAAGCACATAAATATGACTTAATATTTGAATTATCAACTGTGCATGAAACACGTGTACCGTAACTTTCAGGACTTTACGACACTTTTGTATATAAGAATAAATAATGATTACTTTTTTTGTTACGATGTTGCCAGGGAACGTAACATAGTTTAATAGAAATGTAGCTCACGAATATCGTCGGTAAACATCCCCGTGGCACACGCAAGGGAAAGTGTAGGATCCGCCTTACCGCGGCCAAGACACACAATAGTAAGGCGATATGTCTCGAGGTTACCAAACAAGCCACCCCAATAGAAAACAAATTGACATTTCAATGGAACCCGAAGATCGGCCTATTTGCAATTCAAAGAACTCTTCAATAACATGCCATCGTATGGAAATAAGTGTGTATTGAAAAGGATCTGATTTCAGATATGCCTCGGAACATTTTTAGTAGGAATTTCTAATGTATATTGGAATATTATTATTGACGAAAGTGTTTTGTCCCGGAAAATTGTGTGGCAAATATCAGCTAAATTGAGTTTTGTTAAGTAATTAAATTGTTGTAGAAGCTTTGAGTGATACCAACAGAAGGAAAGGTTAAACTTCTAAATGAGTAAAAGTCATACAATAAGTTTTAGAAGCAAACAAAAATAATACGAGAAACTTTGTTTACTGAACAATTATCACAATAATTTGAGAACTGTTAACAATCATACTTGGTGCGTGTACTTAATATGATGATTGAAATCTTACCCAGATATGCGTATAAAGTTATGACGTCTTGCAGTACCATACCTATGTTTGTAATAACATGAGTTAATGCAATTTGTTGCCCCTTTTAAATCACTTTCCCTAAAAACTATTTCCCGTGCATGAATTCAAAGTATATAAATAAACTCATGTGGCGTAAAGTGCATTAACAAAGTTCTTCAACCCCAAATGAGTAAGGTTCCCCGGGGAGCGCCTCCTGCCGGGTAACTCAACGACATACTCCTACTGATACTACTTTTATTACCTTTTCTTACAAAATAACTCTGAATGATGGAATATTGTAAACTTATTCATGTGGAATAAAAAAGAATGGCTAAATACTTTAATAAAAAATATTTTGCATCTCCCAAACAATAAAAAATTTCATTCCATTTTTAAAACTTTTATTTTGAAATGGTGTGAAATTATTTGAATTGAGGCAACACTTTCTTTATCGAAATAGTAGCAAATAATTTAATAACAGTAATTTATGAGATTTCTTTCCATTCGTGAAGACATTTACGGCGTAAGTAAAAGTTTTATTACCAAAGTACAGCATTAAGGTTCGATAATTCATACCTAAGTAGAAATGTGCCGAGTATTCGTTTAGTAGTCGGTGTTCGGTAAATTACAGATTTTGCGTCTAACGTTTTGGTTTGATAACCAATATTTTTTTTAAAGGATTCAGTTGTAAAGTGAGTAATATTGAAGGATTTAAATAATAAATATAATAAGAATTAACGCCTACGTCAGTAACATCACTAAATCTAACTAGGCTGAAATTATAAAATGTCTGTAAAATTAAACTAAACCTATTTCAATATATATATATCTTTACGAAAATCGATCATAAAAAAATCATAGCTCAAATTGCAATTTTAGATACGAGATAGTTACGGATCACAAAATGGGCCTAATTAATTTTTATAAAACAACAAACGAAATAATCGCAAAATCATATAAAACTATTTTTAAGCTTTCCGATGCAGTTCAATCACAAAATAATACAAAGCTAAATGAACTGATACAAGTGCAGGATCCAAATATTCTATGTAATAAATTGATTAGTGTAATTTTAAAATGTATTAAAAAACATACAATTACAATAAAAAATCCATGTAATAAAAGGATAATTAAACCATGGATTACTCCAGGTATAGTTAAGTGCATTAAAAATAGAAATAAATTACAAAAAAAACTACGTAATGATCAAACAAATGAAGTTCTCAGAATAACCTACAGAAGATACCGCAACTATTGTAATAATTTATTAAAAAAACTAAAAAAAACAATACGAGAAGGAACTATTAAATAAAGCTAAAAAATGGATCAAAACTTTGTGGCATTGTATTAAACAATTAACGTACACAAGTAAAGAAAAGAGTATAAATAAAGAATTACTTTATCTTAAAGATAACCCTTGAGATATTGACTCTGCAAATTACATAAATAAGCATTTTAATAGTGTAGGCAAAATTCTGGCTGATCAAATAACTGTTATTGTCCCAAAAATTTCTGATACATACTTTGCGTCACTACCCTCTTTACCTAATTCAATAGGTATAGTAGAACCTAACCTTTCGGAAATAGTGTCTATCATAAATAACTTAAAAAACGAATAAGCTGCAGGATGGGACAATATTCCCACAAAATTTATAAAATCAGCAAAGGCAACTCTAGCCCAAATCATAACTCATCTATGCACTCTATGCTTACATAAAGGAGTCTTCCCTTAATGACCTCAAACGATCAATAATACATCCTATACACAAAGACGGTGACAGAGACGATATTGATAATTAGTTTACAGGCCTATTTCAGTACTTACAACTATATCAAAAGTTTTAGAAAAAGTGATTAACCTTCGAAATTGAAAATATGACTTTTTGTCAAAGGCACAATATGGCTTCAGGGCGGGAAGGAGCACAGAGGATGCTGTACTTGACCTAACGACTCATATTACGCGACAAATTGATGAAAATAAAAAGTCCCTGTGCATCTTTCTCGACCTAAAACGGGCTTTTGATACTGTCTCTGTCCCTAAACTACTGATTAAACTAGCAAAAATGGGCATCCGTGGAAGTTTTCTCTCGCTTCTTGCTAACTACCTACATGACCGCAGACAACGAGTAAAATTAGATAGTAATACGCTGAGTGACGATGAAATGACATCAAATTACGGTGTGCCCCAAGACAGCGTGTTAGGACGAACTCTTTTCCTTGCCTATATTAATGATTTGACTAATATGAAACTAAAAAACGGTTGCGTATTCTCATATGCAGATGATACAGCACTCTTATTTAATGGCAGGACCTGGCAGGAAGTACACGATACTGCAGAAAAAGAACTCTAAAAGGTTATAAATTGGCTGAATACTAACCTACTTTCCCTCAACATAACAAAAACCAACTACATAACGTTTTCGATTAGAGATTCACAACAACCTAATTCCGAACTAAAACTAAGGGCGCATTTTTTCTATGCTAACACGCAAACCTGCAATTGTTATTTTTTAACAAAGGTTACCAATACTAAGTACCTAGGCGTAATTGTTGACCAGAATCTGGCATGGTACCCTCAGCTCGAACTAGTCTCAAATCGGGCTCGAAAACTAATATGGATTTTTAAATATTTGATTGATATAGCCGACAAACAACTAATAACCTATATCTACATAACATTCGTACAATCAATTCTTTTATATTGTATCCCGGTTTGGGGCGGAACCTTTAAAACGAAATTTGTGAGCACAAAAAATACTAAAGGTAATGCGTCACAAAAAAAGACACTAGTACCGAAAGTCTATATCGTGAAGCAAAAGTTTTGTCAGTGAGGCAAATATACATATATTTGCCTCACATTAAAATGTATACTGAGAATGCATAGTAAAATAAAGATAGATCCGAACCTCCCCAAAAAACGAACACAACGCGCAATCATATGGTACCAAGTGGCCAGAACGGTTTTTTCGTCAAAACAACTTCATCTAAATTCCTTAAAACTATATAACAAAATAAATAAAAAAATAGTTATATTTAAGTTGACCTACTCGCAATGCAAAACTAAGGTAACAGATTGGCTGAAAACACTTAATTACAAAGAAACTCAGGAACTTTTAGAATGACAAAATACTCATACAGCACATATTTTCAACACAAACATCACACTCATACACTCATTTCACGCACATATCAATCACATTTTTAAACTAAACAATATACTTTCTTCCGTACTACACACTTAAAATATTTTATTTTATTACTCACATAAAATATTTATACATACACGCACATAAACACTTAAGTAAAATTGTAAAGAAATCTATCATATAGTTAAGTTTAATTTATAACCTATTACATTGTCATAGCATAAGCCTCGGACAAGAGGGGACTTTTCTAACACAGGTTTTGTTAACTTAACAGAAGAGCTCCCAAATCCTGTAAAAAATCATGTGTAATGGTTGTAAATAAATGATTGATCTCAGCTCTAAAATAATGCTGAAGCAAGATTTCGGAAACCAGTAGTCACTATGCAAAACATCACTAATATTAATTTTATATTAAGACGGTTTGCAAATTATTCAAATTACAAGTACCTAACTTAATTTTTATTGCTGTATTATGACTATTTGATTCTATTACGATAGCGGTAAGAGAAATTTCTATTAGGTACCTACCATACCAGCTTTGTAGTCTATATTAAGGTCGATGCTGAAATTCCCATGTATATCATATAAGCCAGAATGGGTACGTTCAACCGACAAGTGTAATCATCTGGTGCGCATTCACTCGTAAAAAGCAATCTTTCTTTCATACTGACGACAATGTGAAAGTATGGCGTTTAATATTAAGAGCATTACGTCACACATTTTTTGTTGGATCTTTATGAAAAATAGATCCATTTTGGATTACTCATGCTAAGTGTTGAAAACGATGAATCATTTCAACCAGAGAAGGGTCAAACACTTGAATACCTTTCAGATTTAAATTATGATTTGGTTTTATTTTTCCTTTGTGGTATTAATGTGCTTTTTGATTATTGGTTTTAATTATTTTTTCTTGATTGTATTAGATAGATGAATAATATAAAAATACATTATAGTAGCTATACCTACTACTGTTCGTACACCTCAAATTTGAATACAACGTATCTACGTAGGTTCAGATATTAGCAAGAGGGATCTCGTGGGATCATGTAGGTATACTGACAAATTAAGATAACACTAATTTAAATATTAACATTATATCTACATAATTAGGTGATTTATTTTAGTTATAAAATTTTATTTGCTGATTAATTATAAAAAAGAAAACCTCTGTACTAAAAGCAATACACAAATTATCTTGCTACCATTACGCAATATAATCCTTTTCGGAAATACGTCCTTAAATAAACCAACCCATTTCTAATGACAAAGCTTTCTAATAAACCATTACGTTTCAACCACATTAATGATATAATAAGTAATAACAAACCCTACACGTGTTCACACGACTGTAAGCGTCGAGTAGTTAATCCGATATTACGAAATCTTACATCTGCGGGTTACTTAAGCCCACGACATTCTACATCTACTGTTCTTACACGTGTTAGTTACGCTCGTTAAGAAAAATAATAAAATTTAACGTCTTTCTTTCAATACTTGTGTTCTGTTCATAGTAGAAATCTTCGTTCTTCAAATAATCGCTTACTTGTCTGTCCCTCTCATACTTCCGGTTTTGTACACTCTTCATTTGTAGTCCAGGTTATTCTTCTTTGGAATGCGCTTCCTCTCGAGGTCAGGGTGTCCACAAACCGATTTACATTTAAGCGAAAGGTTCGTACTCTTCTGTTTGACGAATTGTCGGCAATATCGCGTTGACGTTATTTATTTGTATATATATATATATATATATGTATATATATATATTGATATAGGTATATATTTGTGTACATATGTATATATTGTATAGTATATTAGTAGTATTATTCATTTTGTACTTATTATTACTCTCGTGAAATGATTTAAACCTCCTTTTTCTCATAACATAATATATAACTTCATTGCACCTACTTCGCTTGTCTCTGCATTACCTTGGTTGACTGGTAGAGAATGCCTTTGGCATTAAGTCCGCCATTGTACGTTAAGTGCATTAAGTTTTAAATAAATAAATAAATAAAATTGTTTTAATACCCGCTCATGTTCTGAAATATGCGACATTCTGTACTCAAGGACGACTTTATAGTTTACGAGTTCTTGAGTAAGGAGTTTTGATTTCCATTATGTTGATAAAGAATGTCAGTGTATAAGCACGAGTATATAAATACTGTAGAAACGTGGTTGTGACGTTAATATCCTACTATATTAATCGATGTTATATCGACTGTCAATAGTTACTCGATATTATATCGACTATCAATGCCTAAAAATATCTTTGTTTTATATGCCATATAAATTGGTGGTTTTAAGTTTTATCATAAGCTTAATTTTATTAAGTATTAAGTAAGTAGGGTAAGTATTACTTATCCGAAATCTTCGTAATTTTATTTTAAAAAGTTTAAATTAAAAATCGATACATACTAGGAACAAAATATTTGTGTAGGTAACCATAGTTTAGTTGCCTGAGCTATGGTATACTCTGTACTCTATTTTCTTTGATTAAGAGTAAACAACATTACCACTCACCGTCAGGTGTAACATCTTGACGGTAAGTGGTGGATCTAACGTCAAACAAACGTGTACATCCTTTAGGTAATATTCAAACTAAACATGTTTTAATTAAAACTACAAGTTTCAATTAAAAGCCCTGTTGAGCATAGAGATATTAATAAGTCGTTAGACTTCAATCATGAGCGCCTAAATGAAATATCGAATGAAACATTCCTTTAACGGAAATCCTACAGGAAATTCTAAATTAGAATACGTTCGTTTTATTCCTATACATCTATTACCAACACAATAATATACTTATCCATTGACACTTCGATTTTAAATATCGAAACAAAACCACTCGAACAAATACGCGTTTCATTCATTGCCTTCGTTTGTTTACGAGGCGCATCAACAGGTCTTTGTTTCCCTGTGACGTAATAGCACCCAAAATTAGAAAATAGAACGATAGTGCTTTGTTCACAACAAAAAATCGGTTAACGGGCTTCCTTTTTCGAACACATTTCTAATCACTGCTTTGGCAAAAACTATGCTATGTGTATTTTTATTTAGGGGAACACAAATTAAATTTTATGAACCGTCAAAAGAGGTCCTTTGTCTCGAATTCTTTTGTCTATTGTTGAACGTTGTAATAAAATTATATTGACTGGTACTGGTATATTGACTGGTACTTATAAGTATTCATTGTGTCTTATTCCTGTTTTTGTGGTGGTGAGGTTAAAGTTATTTCGTGAATAATGATCCATAATTTATTCTCATGTTTATATTGCTTTTGTTTGGCCAATTAATTTAAAAAATAAGAATTGAAACCAATTTCAAAGTACTAAAATAATCGCTATTAAATTATAAAGGCTTTAACTTAATTAAAATTACATATTTTATATGTAACTTTTCAAATTCTGCGAATACCTAATAAAAAATTCTTCGTAACATTCTCCGAATGGGTTAATCAATTCTAAAATTTGTTTTGGAAATTTTCAGTCAACGAAAAATTTATATTATAGATTATAAATTAAGATATCCATTTATGATTAGTGAACCCTCAGACTAAAAGACTGTATAGTACTTAAACTATTACAACGTTTGTGCAACAGAATAAAATATCATATTTATTCTTGGATTATGCTATTCAATATTTTGTCACATGGTAACACTTGTAGGCCGTTAATTAAAACTATGTGTGTCCTTACTAAAAATAAGGGTCATCAACCAAATTTGAAATTTCCTGCGTATTAGATGCGTTGCACGACAAATTTATTACAGAACTATTAATATCTAAAATTTAGGAGAAGTTATCGTGCACTGCGCTAAGCATTACGGGTGCAATATGTAGAATTCGTAGCACAAAACCGAGTAAGCCTTACCTAATTGTACCCTTTTGAGATTAGAGAAATCTCATATTATTCTAATACTTTTTACCTGTTGCCTGTTAAGAATATCTTCAATATTCGTTGTACATACCTATAACAAAAAAGAATAATTAGTTACTATAACACAAAGCGTCAAAACTTCTTCAATGTTAATCTTGCCATTTCATAATTAAAAAGTTTTCATTCCACAATTAAATTAAGCTCTATTGTGTTTGGATGAAAAAGAGAACACAAAAATTAATTGAATATTGCTTTTATTAATTTGAATATAGAATTAGTTTTCATATTGAATATTCGAATTGCTCTTACTATTGAACTAAGTTAATAGAACAACAACATAGGTATTTGCGGAGAATGAACGATAATTTTATTTAGTTAAGCTATTTTTATGCAGGCCGTTGAAAATAGTTTGATTTCAATACCAATGACATGATTAATAATACAAATAGAAACGATTTCCTTTACAACTGCTTTTAAGATAATTACTTATTATTTTCAAACTTCTCCATAGATTAATTACTGTTACTTGCAATAACCATTAGGAACTAATCAATTTCAAAGAGACGTGATATGTTATCTACATACGTATGGATATTTATTTGTATCTAATTGATTAGTTGTAAATCATTTTATAGATCTTATCATC
This sequence comes from Parascotia fuliginaria, assembly GCA_963082885.1. Taxonomy (NCBI): domain Eukaryota; kingdom Metazoa; phylum Arthropoda; class Insecta; order Lepidoptera; family Erebidae; genus Parascotia; species Parascotia fuliginaria. The sequence continues at coordinate 11,168,749 of OY720186.1, forward strand.
TGAGAGAAGGAAATGTAATCTTGGATCTCAGCTTTTCGATGTATGGCTATTTAATTTAAGCTTTTAATAAAATTGCTTCTAGTTAAACTATATGGTACGAACGATAATACAGTTTTCCTATAGCAATAACTGCAATATAATCATTATAAAGTATTCATAAATCGGCGTATGTAAGTAACGATTCACATACGCGGAACGATTTGCAGAGTTTTATTGCGATTGACGAGTGTCGATAAGTCCGCCCCAAGCCTACCCCAGCCAATTACTTACTGCGCTCTGCGTGAGGACGAGCCCTTATCTAAATTTCATCTAAAGAAGTCGCAGAATCATCTCGCTTGGTCTTTTATGCGATTGTATCGTGATAGAAACATCGCATCTCTATTTTATATCGACACGTAAACTAAGATAAGTGAAGCAACGATGCTATCTCCGTATATTGTGTGTTCACTTATAATGAAATACATTGTCGTAGTTTCGTTCGGCTCCAGTAGAAAACATGTATCGCATTGTAAGGACAGGTATATAGTATTGTATACAATTGTTGAGTGCATTTAGAAAACATTGATTTATGGCTCTTTCTGTTTCTTTAGACGATAAGTCGCTTGAATACGACTACAAGTATTTTAATGCGGATTATGTGAAGTACTACGTTCTCAAGAAAAAATGTATACCCACCTTGTATTCTAGATGTCACTTTCGTGCTAAAGAGCGGACAAGATAATACTAGGTACCATTGTTTGCTTGCGAAAGTGTTTATTATAAAAAATACTACTAGGATAGGCAGCTGTATCTACTATGATAAACTTCTATAAAGAAGTGGGTCTTCTGGTTTAAGATATATTCTATAAAATAACATTTTACTAATTTATTACAAAGAAAACATCAAAAAAACAGATTTCTGCATTTAAGTTACTTTTTTTAATGTTTTTTTTTAAATCCTATCTAGATTTGAAACTCTGTACAAGAACTTTTGAAGTTAAACTATATTTTTAAACAGGAATATGACGATGGTAACTCAAGACCGTAATTGTAGTTCGCTATCTCTGCGTTTTATACATATTTGGATGAAAAATCATTTTAGGATAAAATTACGCGTCATTGCTTTACTTTACGCATTCACACTTTCATAAAAACATTATCATACTTTATAAACTATAAACATTACTTTCAAAATGTTTATATGAATTAATTTACTAGCCGATGAAATTACATAATAATATAGCATTTAAAATTATAATAAATTAAAAAAAAACAAAATTCTGTAAATCTGGCAATAACATAGCATACATTTAAAATTAGAACTAAAAAATAATGTGATTGATTCTAAAACAAATTTTAATCAGGTGGGTGACTCCGGTTAATCAAAGTTATAAAGCATCGCAACAATGGGGTTGCCTGGATTTCAATTTTACAGTTGATTTATTTGAGGATGGATAGATAAACTCTAAGCGAGGGGAAATTCACCTATGTGAAACTTTCTTACTCTGCTTCTAATACGAATGTATTGCATTTGGAATTTTCATATCTGGTTACTCGGATGTGTAATTAGAATCTAAATCACATACAAAATAATTTAGTGTATGTCTACTTTGCGTAGATATGTGCAATTTTTTGTTGTAAACCTTTGCGACATTGAGCTATTTTCTAGCGGAGGAGTCGTTTTTATAAATAAAAAGTCGTTATAGGCACCCACGATGAACTTTAGAATGTGAACAAAATTAAATTTGTCTTCAAAATAAAGCGCATCTTTTGCTATAACATCGGTGGCAAGCATACGGCCCACGTGATGGCAAGTGGTGGCTCTAACCGTACATGGCTGTGTTCTCTAAAGATTACAAAAACAATGATAATAATTGTGAAGGGAAAGGACTTAAAAGGAAAGAAAAGAAACATAAAGTGCAACTATAGGGCAATTGAACTTACGGGACTGTTCTTCATCAAACGAAATGTTTGACTTATTTTAATATTCTCTAATAGAGCACTATCGACCGTCTGAATCATGCTAAAACACCGAGAATTTACCATCGTATTAGCACTTATTGCAGTTAGAGCGTAAATGGATCTCGGGAGTAGCACACTTCTAAAACGCATCGAAATCTCTTCGTCTTTTTCAGGTAGATAAATGGTGCCATCATCCTAGATGTCATTTTGTTAATATGTTATTGCTAATGGCAGCTTTGTGTAATGCTTTTTCAATAAATCGCGCAAACTCATACGAATGTCTTGTCGTTTTTGGTAGTCAAGCCTGAGAAGTCTGCCTACTAGACTGTATAGATGTTGTCCAATATTAGATAAGGTAACAAGCTCTCAATCTATGCTAATATATAAAGCAGAAGTTTGTTTGAACGCGTTAATCTCCGGCATTTTCGGTCGGATTTGAGAAATTATTATTGCGTTTGATAGCCCAGTTCTTGAGGAAGGTTATAGGTCATGTAACATCACGCTACTGGTGACGGGAGCAGAGCAGTAACCAAAGATGTAATATGAAACCGCACTGCGGACAGCAAGTGTTTAATATTGAAGACTGATTGGTTCGCAATTGATTAGGCTGGCGCGCCACTCTACTGTATTAAAAAGGTTCGCCAGATCTGTGTTTAAAAAGTAAAAATGAGATGAAATTTTTCGCACCATTTTGCATAGACGAATAACGTAGATAATATCATTGAATTGAAATGAAGGAGAAATTTAATTCAAGGAGGACCAAATGAAACCGTGCATTATGCATAACCTTATAAACTGGGTTTATTTTAGGTACCACGTCGTCGAAATTTATATATTTTTTAAGGTTATTATGGATCTTTTTACTTTATGTATTCCAAAGACTAGCAAGTAGATACTAACTTAAACCGTATTTATTATCTACACCCTACATAATACAACAAAAATGATATATTTCTTATAAAAACGCTGTAAATAACTATACACGCAACTAATTACCTTGATTACAATTAAAAACACTTAGTATATCTGTCACAATAATTCATACAAAAAGGAAAAATAATTCTGCTTCTACGAGTAAGAACCAAGTCGTACTATAATCTACTAGCTGTTGGCCGAAGCGCCGCCCGCGTGAATATCGGTTATATCTGTGTTTACATTGACGATTTTTCATACAAATTTCATCCCCTATTTTAGCCCCTTCAAGACATTTTTTCGCAATAAAAGATCTATGTTGTTTCTCGAGGTCTATTCTATTTCTACCGAATTCCATAAAATCCATTCATCCATCATCTGTTTAGTGGTTTAGACGTGAAAGCGTACCAGACAGACGGTCTATAATATTAGTATGGATTTATGCACTTTGATACAAACAATATAAAACTTTATCATCACCATAACACAGCTATAGAACACTGTCGCAAATGTGAATAGATAAGCCATTAAAACCGTTAGTAACCGTCCTATTTTATTTCCATTTTCATAAATTGTAATCAAACAAAATGTTTACTTAAAAGTACCGCATCAAATTCGCCATTTCTACAATAGGTATAAACTTATCCCAATAGACATGTGCTTCGTTTCGGAACAATACTTATGTAGATAATAGAAATGTATCTAGAATTCAAATTGTTAGAAAGGGCGACCTAGGCAACTTTATGAAAATACTAGCTGCGCAATGCGGCTTCGCCTGCGTGGAAAATGATATGTGTTTAATTAATGTAACTCGAGAATCAGACTGATTTTCGAGATAAAAATATCCTATGTTCGTCTCCGGCACCGAATCTATCTACATACCAATTTTCATTGAAATCGGTTCAGCCGTTTCGGCTCACTCAAACTTTCGCATTCTATTATAAATAGGATAAAATGTTTGTTGGACTGGGTGTTTCTATGTATAAGCATGCATTTACAAAAAAAAGATTTAAGTACGTAACATTCTCGCATTCTAGAACCCATAATAACACATGCTTTAAAAATATATGCTTACTTTAGGTCTAGATAGCGTTGTGTGTGTTGTGATATTATTAATACCTTAAATTTAACGTATGACAAACTAACAATGGATTGTAGTCTTAATTAAATCTACATAAATATGTACTATGTTAATGAAAATTAATTAAAAGCGATACATTACAATGTAGAATGAATAATGACGAATAAGCCTACAGGGACAGTTAGTGGAGTAAACCAAACCAAATTCAATTAACGTCATTTGGCTTCCTTTCTAACAGCTATCATTTTTCATCATGTCGTTTATACCTATAAGATTCGAATAGGAAAATATTATTCTTTAATAAAAAAAGAACAAATGTATTTCACATTTTATTGTGTATTTTGCCGTAAAGACTTGAAAGAAACGACTGCCTTACCCTTTGAATAGTTTGAAGCAGATTTAAATAGATTTAGGAAAAAATTCAAACAGTGTTACCTAGATAGTTTATAATCTTATAATAATTTAGTAACTAATATACATTATTAAATGGACAAAATTTTGTAAAGCTATTTTGTAAGTTATTATTAAGTACATAGATAATTTAATGTAAATATACATTACAAATATATGTACGGTGACTAAATCCCACAGTCAAACCATTGTCATAGTTTTGGGGGACAAAAAAGGTTACAATTGCTAAATTATACTTAGTTTGCGTGTTATGTTTTTCTAGACGGAGGGCATACGATAACGTATGCCCTATTTAGTACAGGTACTAAAGAACTATACTACAGGTTTAAAAAAAACTATAGTTCCTTACTTACTTTCAAAGTAGTTACTTTTAGGAACTCATAGCTCGTCATAGTCGTGATTGTGAATGATCAATAAGGTTAACATTTTGTACGCTATGCGGGTAATAATAAGCGCCTGCAATCGATTTTCTTGGCTGATTACGTTTACTGTATGACTACCGTAGTCGAAAGTATGTCACGAGCGAGTTACGACCGATAGTAATATTTGAGTAAAGCATCTTATCTTTTAATATTATAATGTAAATAAGTTTGTAACCTCCTATAAGCTATAGCTTTATCAAACTGCTTGGCTAACACTAACATGTTTTTTGTAGTATTCATATTGCCATCTTCGCGATCAATTATTTTTGTTAACTTTTCTAAGGATGTTCCTACCAAATTCACATTTAGAAGAAGAAAGAGAAGTGCCTATCCTGGATACAAAAATATGATTCACAATGACGACCAATCTTTTACAAGAACAATAATATTTAATCTTGTTTTTATCCTAAGTAGCTAATAAATTATGTCAAAATATAGTGGTAAGAAAAGTTTTTACATCATCCAATCATCCAACGGCTATTATTGGAATAACATAAAAATCTATGCCGACATTTTTTATAAAATTTACCTTTTTATCACGTTAATCCAACCCGTGATTAAGGGCAGGCCACATTGATAATTCCCCACAAACGTAATCCTCAGAGAAAAATAATATTCCAAGAATGCTATTGACGTTGATCAAAAATTATCCCGAAAATGTTTTACGGAGTCCCTTGTCTACGGAATCAATGCGGGGAATTTCGGCATATTTAATCAGATCAAGAAATCTTTTAATCAAGTTCATTTTCTGTTCGGAAAAACAATTCAGGTAAGAGCGAAGCCATTTTTACACATTTAAATTATTTCGGATAATAATAAACACGTGATTTGTACTTACTTAAAACATAAGTAGGTACTTATAGTTTGTAAATAAAGGCTTTCTTAATAATGATGATGATATTAAAGATTATTATATTTCTATAATCAGATTCTACTATTATGTAACTCAAACAATTAAAATACATTGACTCCTCTAAATTGACGAATATATTTCTACTAGGTCGAAATTCGTATTACAACAAGACCAACATATAAAAGAGATAAATAATCCACCATGATCACATGATCATAATATTTGACGCTCACAGATTTCTGCAATTCCAAAGGCTCAGCCAAACCGTTGACTATAAAAGAAATAAAAGTTTGCAAATCAAAAAGTAAATTCAATATCAAAGCTTATACGTCAGGCATTCCTGAATCCAGAGTTACCGCTGAAAGTAATCAAAAATATCGGCTTGTGGAATCATCCAATATAGAATAATACTTTTCTGTTCAATGAATATCAGTTATTGTCGCACAGGATATTTTACTTGCAAAATCAGTTGAACTTAAAGCTACAGAAACAAAGTTGTTGAAATAAAGTTTTCCTTGAAATGAATTGTATTGAAACGGCACCCGTATTTTCTTAATAGTCTCATATCCTAACTTATTCTTAGATACTTCGATGATATTCATGGGAATTTTGCTGTATTTAATTAGATATTATAAAAATATACTTAGTGTAATATACGATCTCATAGTTTATTTACAACAAATATCTTTGATTTCCATAGATAGAGATCATTATCAACACATTAAAATAGTGTGACTACAATATTGCATTATAACTTAGCACTCCTGAAGTCAAAAACTGAAAATAAGAGCAATATACAACAAGAACCTGTCTTGCGTATATTTTAATTGCTATAGCTCCATTTGGCGGTAGTAAAACGCACGTTTCAAGTAATTATACAACACAACGTCGCATTCCGGAAACTCAATAAAAGATGCCATTTGTATTTTATTCAACGTCTCATTTTGGGACAATACGCCTAATGTAATGCCACAAATGAATAAGGAATTCCGGGAGGGGCGAGCAAGGCGCATTTAAGAAGGAGCGCACGTTTACGATTACGCGACTAAATTGTTGGGTTGCACAAATTTAGGTATTTTATTATTACTACAATATTCGAAGTCAGATAATCAAGTAATAAAATCTGCAATATCAAGTAATTTTGGCAATACTATGCTTCAATATTTTTAGATTGTTAAATGAAACAGTCAGTCGGTAAGGTAACTAATTTCAGCGAGCGATTTTATTACGTAAAAAGTTGCATGAAAAGTTAGTAATAAAATCTTGCGACAAAAAGTTGCACTACAGTCGTCTACAGTACGCTGTGTGCCTCGACGAAAAGCAACGGAAGGAGTATCAAAGTGAATCGACTTGGATCGGACATGGGTGGATTAATTCGTTAAGATGCTTTCGCACCGGGAAATAAAAATAGACAGTTAAAGATAGGGTCAGTACGCTTTTGTCCTATGCTCAGCAATTTGCTTTCTCCTATTGTTACTTTCGATTCTCATTCTAAAGTTCGCGGTTCTTTTTTTCTATGTCCTATCAGTTTCACAATAGAGTAATTACTTTATAATCTAACTATAATTGCAATTGGACATTCTCTAAACCTCTCATGAGCAGGCAGCGGATTTCAGTTACAGATAGGAGTGTACAATGATTTAGAATGTTTTGCTGATTATGATTTCGATTTATTTAATGTGAAACTATCTTTTAAATTTATGCTTTAAGTTGACCCAAGACAATAATAATGACAAGCAACCTAACCCTAACTTGAAAGGACACGTTTGCGGTCAAATATCTTGCGTAAAACAAACGCTGAAAAGGAACTGAAATTATAAAGCACTGTTATTAATTAGAATGTCGTCTTGCTACTCAAGGAGGTTCAAAAGAAAACAACCGAGTCTATGAATGAAATGAATATAATGTAATACCTAACTTATTACAAATCATAACATAATTTTCACAAATCAATGTTAGGTATACCTAGTACTTAAATTTATATGAACAAACTTGTAAAGAGAATTGTTTATCACCTTATTACATTACTAGTAATAAAAATGTAATATAGCATTTTGCGATTTATGAAGCAATCATGTGGTGTATAAATAAATAAATGCGAACCATATGTAATTCTAATTCTTTATTAAATGAACTGTAAAATCGTATGTCCGTAACCACATGAGAAGATACTTTGATGTGAACCGTATTTAATTTGTATGTGGAGTTTGTACAAATAAATACCTTTAGAAAATTAAGTAGACGAACCCACGCAATGCTCGTGGCATCTTTGGAACGTTTCCCTCATATTACCTAATCGAAATTTCTCTTACAATATCTATTTTTCTCTTGAGATAAAAATGTAAGTAATTTTAATTATCTCTTTAGTTGCGCCATGTATAGGATTTCAACTTATTATTGTTTTAATTTATTTACATCTACCATCTATTTATTATATTGATACGCATTATAATGATGGTAAAAGATATACATCTACTAGTTTCTCTGAACTTTACAAATATTGAAAAATGCTCGAAGGAAGTACTATTACGATGAACGTTTATGAAATACACAATTTATTCAGCCCAAATTACCCTCGTCGTTTCTTTCCTTTTTTTCATGGTCAATAAGAGTTGTTTTCTTAGGATTGTTCCTGCAGTACATAGAGAATACAAACACATCTATAGACCACAGTAACCACTGAAAAAATTGATGAACGTTTTGCTTGTTGGGAGTCGGCTCTTCATAATTATATCAGAGTTGTAGATAAAAGAATTTATATAATTATTATTATTTTCTTTTTATTTATAATTTATTTATAAAATATAATATCTACAATATACGTAAATAAATTCGTAAATACATTACTGAATGATATATCAAATTTTAATAATCATTAATCATCTTGTTTTACAACTGAGACATATTTCGTAACATCACATGTGTTACATTATTGTATTGTAAATAATATGTAATGATGTAATGCTCTCGCAAAGATGAATAAAGAAACAAGAAACATTTGGTATGAACTTTTGACTTAACAAGCCTGTCAGACCTAATATTAGTTCGGTTTAAGCAGATACAATATGTGAATATTTTACTAAAAGGTTAGGGAATGTACCTATGTAAGCTCTAGACGATGTCCTGGTTTCGATAGATCGACTCGAGACAAGTTTATGTATGATTCGCAAATATTATTTCGTTCTAAGAGTCTGGGGTTTCCAATAGCAACATGTTATGTTTCCGTAAACTGTAAGTTTGTAAACTAGTCCACGATATAACTAGTTCACTAGTGCTCATATTTTGTGTATCTAAGATTTAAGAATATGTAGACACTTCAGGATTAGTATATTAAGATTACGAGTGAGGTTTCTGCTATGGTTAACACTCTTCATCTGACGATCCGATCCGATAGCTAGCTGTAAGAGTGAAATGTAAACTTGAAGGTGAAAATAAACATTTTTATTATTTTATCATAATCTATTATGTTTTCTACTAGTAGTTGAATAAATCTGTTATAATCTATATAATCTCTACATATAATAAAATTGGAGTGTCTGTTTGTAATATTGAAATTATTAAAACACGTTGGATGGTTGTTCAAAGACTAAATTTTATTTTCTTAAATGCATAGACAACAGACTAATCATAGACAATACAAATAGTATCCAATGCTATAGATAATAGATGCACTAGATTATATATAATATTTTGATATTAACTTTAACACCTTCACTTATCAAAATAATCTAAATACTATGTATACCTAATTTCATAATGAAATAGTTATGCTTTGCACAATTTAAACCTTTTGTAAGCAGGTCTGCTGGCATTTCAGATGTTGGCAGATAAACTATCTTTACAAGTTTGTCAGCAACTGCTTCTCTAACAAAGTGGTGACGCACATCAATGTGCTTAGTTCGTTTATGGAACAATGGATTTTCTGTTAATTTTTGAGCCCCCTGATTATCATTAAACAAGGTTATTGTATAATTACAAAAATCAACAATCTCATTTAACAAGTTTTTTAAATATATAGCCTCTTTACAAGCCTCAGTTATCGCCATATATTCGGCCTCCGTACTGGACAAGGCTGTAGTCTGTTGTTTCTTACATTCGTAGGAGATAACAGATCCTGAGAACTTAAAGAAAAAACCTGTATAAGATTTCCTATCTAAAGTATTTGAGGCCCAGTCGGCATCAACAAAACCTTCTAAGTTACAATTATCTTTACTAAACATTAGCCCATACGATTTGGTTTTACTTAAATATTTCAAAATTCGTTTTGCATGCCTCCAATGTGAGAGCGTATAACAATTATTAAATTGGCTCAAAAAACTTACACTATATGAAATGTCTGGGCGAGTTAAAACACTTAAGTACATCAAGCTTCCTAATAGTTGTTGATAAGGATATTGTTTACAAACTTCAACACCTTTTTCTAGCTTTAAGTTACTCTCAATAGGAGTATCAACACCATTACAATTTGTCATATTAAATTTTCTTAAAATATGATCTACAAAATGTTGTTGATCTAATGAAATACAACCATTTTCATATATTTTTATTCTAATGCCTAAACATTGTTTTAACTGCCCTAAATCTTTAATCTTAAATCTTTGCATTAGTTCAATTTTTATCTCGTTTACCATATCATTACAATTAGAAAAAATGAAGAAATCGTCTACAAAAATTGCTATTATAGTCAGTTCCTTTTTACACCTTTTTATATATAAACATGGTTCTAATTTTGACTTAACAAAGTTGGACTTTATTAAACAATCATTTACTTTTATATTCCAAGCCCTGGCTGATTGTTTTAGACCATAAATTGCTCGTTTTAACTTAAGTACACAATTTTCATTACATTTTAGGTTAGGAGGAGCTTGCATGTATACATTTTCGTTCAGGTCACCATTTAGGAAAGCTGTAGTGACATCCAAATGAGTAATTTTAAAGTTAAGTTTTACACTTAAAGCAAATAAAAGTCTTAATGTAGAGTAACGTAGCACTGGTGAATATGTCTCTGTATAGTCCACACCTTCTTTTTGAGTAAAACCTTTCGCAACTAGCCTAGCCCTATAACACACTTTACTATCACTATCAAACTTTTTCTTAAAAACCCACTTGCACTGCACTATTCTATCAGCTTCTTTCCTGTAAACGTACTCCCATGCTTGGTTGTTATTAAAAGCGTTCAGTTCCTCTGTCATTGCCTGTTTCCACTGGTCCTTTTCAGGTCCACTCATTGCTGCGTCATAGCTGAGTTCTTCGCCACATGATTCGAGCTCGTCCACAATACAGAGATTTGTAAAACCATATCTTTCTACAGGCTTTCTTTTACGTTTGCCAAGCTCCATATTCTGATCTTCTAAGGTTAACTCGTCATCACTTTCATACACTGATTGATATGAATCGTCTTGGGAACTCAATGGGTCACAGTTGTATGTTGGATCATTTGCATCTAAAACTGAATTTTCTAAACTTTCGTTTGCTACTGAATTTTCTGATGTTTCCTCTTTGTTTTCTTCTTTGTTATTTACTACTATCTGAGCTGTGTTCGAATTTTCTCTTTCTGTAATAATAACATCCCTGCTCGTAGTGATCTTTCTAGTTTTTGGGTTATACAATCTGTAACCTTTTACATTATCTGGATACCCTACTAAAATTAACTTGTCAGCCTTCTTATCCCATTTCTGTCTTTGTACTTTGGGAATATGCACCATTACTTTACTCCCGAATATTCTGACATGGCTCAAGTCTGGCTTCCTGCCTGTCCACTTTTCGAATGGTGTCATCATGCCTAAACTGGCGGCTGGCGTTCTGTTCATGAGATATACTGCAGTGTTGACTGCTTCACCCCAAAAGCTTTTGTCGAGATCTGCTTCAAACAGTAAACATCTAGCACGTTCAACTACAGTTCTGTTGAACCTTTCCGAGAGTCCATTTTGCTCTGGAGTATGAGGATTAGTCTTCTGATGGACAATTCCCATTTGTTTTAAGAAGTTTTCCATCTCTTGTGAACAAAACTCACCTCCATTATCTGTTCTCAACATTTTTATCCTGTTTCCTGTTTGATTCTCAACTAGAACTCGAAATTCTTTGAAATGCTGGAATACCTGGTTCTTTTCCTTCAAGAAGTAGACATAAGTCATTCTACTGGCATCATCCACAAACAAAAGAAAATACTTTGCTTGCCCAATCGACTTGGTTTCCATCGGCCCGCATAAATCTGAGTGTATCACTTCCAGTAGTATATCACTTCTATGATTAGCAGATGGGAAAGGAAAACGTGTCTGTTTTCCCTCACAGCATACTTGACAGTTCTGGATTTGGATGTCAGCCTTCTTGTCAAAGGAGACCCCTTCCACAGCACCTTCTTTCATTTTCATTAAGGACTTATTATTTATATGTCCTAGCCTTCTATGCCATATTGTCATAGCCAACAACAAATTCTCAGATTTTTGTATTTGTAACTTGTACACACCATTTGTTAAATTTGCAACACCAACAAGCTCATTTTCTTGATTATATATCAAACAGACATCCTTTTTAAAAGTTACTCTGTTGCCATTAGCTATTAACTGGCTGACTGATAGTAGGTTTGTTGTGAGCTTCGGTATGTACAAAACATTCTTCACAATCACATCATACTGAGAACCGTTTACACTTGTTTTAATCTGTGTTTCACCAACACATAAAACAGGCACAGTCATTTGATTTGCAACTACTATTTCTTTGTTTTCATGAACGGGTTTTGTTTATATTAAACAATCTCGATTTGCTGTCATGTGCGCACTTGCGCCCGAATCGACGTACCAGTCTTCCGTGCTAAAACTTCCGTTGAAAAACGCAGCACTAAAAGCATTTAAGGTTTTCTTTGCTTTTAATTCGGGGCATTTATTTCGAAAATGTCCTATTTTCTTGCAATGGTAGCATGTTATTTGTTTGCTGCTGTTTGAACTGTCACTATTAGACGTTGACGTTTGTGACTTGACGCTTCGGTTATTGTTGCCACTTTTCCACCGCTGCTGTTTTGACCAAAATGCAGAGTCCGTTCCAGTAGTGCCAACCTCCTCACACATGTCGAGTAACTTTGTCTTAATGACGTCAGCGCTAATGGCGATACCAGAATGCTCGATCGCCATTATCATCGGTAAAAATTTATCTGGAAGTCCAGCCAAAAGTAACGATCCGATCCACTCATCTGTGATTTCAAAACCTGTCCCCTTCAATTTTTGTGCTGTTTCAACTACTTGTGATACGTAGATAGTCATGGAGTCACTGTTTTCAAGGCGGATTGAAATTAACGTTCGAAGCAAACTGATTTTTCTCTGATACCCCTTGTCATCGAACAGATTTTTCAATTTATTCCATACACCATGCACTGTAGTCTCACTTTTGATATGCGCGTATAATGAAGAGTCAATAGTCATCACGAGTTTGGCTTTGGCTTTCTTCAGCTCAGCTTCACTTATTTCCGCTGGTAGGTTCTCCAAGTCAATTCCTTCGAGTAGCAAAAAGTTGCTTGTCGCGAACGCCCAATCGTCGTAGTTTTCGCGACCTTTGAGTTTCGGCACATTGACTAGGTAGCCCGACGTCGACATTCTTTACTTTTCTGACACAATTAAACTGTTTAACCGCGAATTAATTAGGAAAATACGGGACTGGGCCCATAACCTATTAAAACACGTTGGATGGTTGTTCAAAGACTAAATTTTATTTTCTTAAATGCATAGACAACAGACTAATCATAGACAATACAAATAGTATCCAATGCTATAGATAATAGATGCACTAGATTATATATAATATTTTGATATTAACTTTAACAGAAATAACCGTTTTTACTACATGTATATGAATATATATAAGGTACATACACCAAAAAAACATTTTTTTCTATTTTTGTCTGTCTGTCCGTCTGTCTGTTTGTTCCGGCTAATCTCTGAAATGGCTGGACCGATTTTTACGGGACTTTTATTGGCAGGTAGCTGATGTAATAAGGAGTAACTTAGGCAACGTTTATTTTAGAAAAATTCTTTCATTTTAGAAAAATAAAGTAATAAAGAATCGACTGTTAGGCGGAACGGAGTTCGCTGGGTCAGCTAGTCTATACATATAATAAAATTCGAGTGTCTGTTTGTAATATTGAAAGAACCGTTTTTTACTACATGTATATGAATAATATATACGGTACATACACCAAAATAACATTTTTTACAATTTTTATCTGTCTGTCTGTCTGTTTGTTCCGGCTAATCTCTGAAATGGCTGGACCGATTTTGACGGGACTTTTATTGGCAGATAACTGATGTAATAAGGAGTTACTTAGACTACGTTTATTTTAGAAAAAATCTTTTATTTTAGAAAAATAACGTAATGTTGATCGACAGTTAGGCGAAACGAAGTTTGCCGGGTCCGCTAGTATTTTCAATATAATCTAACAAGTAATATATTGAAACAAATTGGGGCAACAAACAGAAAACATGTTTTTCATAAAGCCACAACCACACCGTACGAATATGTTATAAAACCGCGCTCACACCGAACCCTCAATAAATTTTGATGGAGTATCGTTGGCTGTATTTTCGCGGCTTACAGTTCCCCGTCCGGAAAATATAATAAGCGGGTTATAACATTTGCATATAGATCACGGTGTCCGGGACCCCTTCGGTTACCTATATTGTTATTTACACACATTTCTTATGAGTGCCTGTAAATAACGCCAAAAGCGCACATGCGTTCATATTTGCTTTGGATTTATTTTGCATATTTGTGTTGCAAGTAATTAAAATTGATGGTGGTTTTAATATACTACATTCATTATTTATGGACCCACACAAACCCTGTAATAATATTAATGATAATTTAAATTCATAAATATGTATGTAGGTACCTACATTATACGTAAGCAAATGAAGCAAACATAAGTGGCAGATACAACCATCACATGTCACTTATCTTAAATAATTATATTGACCTAAATAGTAATATGCAACATTATACCGTTACGGCAAAGAAATAATTATTCACTTGCTTTAAAAATACTCATTTGTCATCGTTTCAATTACCAGAACGTTGAAACTAAAGCCGTCTCTTGAACAAAATAAATAAAATTACTTATACATTCATAACGATAACCCTCAATAAAAGTTTTATAAACAAATCTTAACTTTAGATGTTGATTTATAGCTCATTTGACGGCGTCCCATCAAAATTCTGCATGTGTCACCGCACGAGGGAGGGACAGAAAAGGGGACTAACAGGAAAGACGGGAAGACGGGGAAAGTACAGGAAGACCTGTTATGGAAAACAAGTCCGCTTTCGTCGCTACCACCCAAGATGTTCCTAATAGAGAAACACATTATGTTTTTGTTATAAAAACTCCAACTGTAGCGGTTTGATATCATAAGAATCATCGCCTAGCTAATGCGTGTTAAATTAAACTATAATAAAGCCGTCAAACTAAAATATAGGTTACTTAAAAGCAAAGGAGCGCAGGGATTTTAATAAAAATTGTATAAGAGGATGGTTCGACACGCTAACGGTTTGATTAAAACAAATTTAGGCATCTTCGGCGACGAAAAAACTGTTGAAAGCAATCTGTTTTACTTATTAAGCTATCAAAATAAAAAGTAATATAAAATATACTTTCGTTTCTTATAATTTAAAGTTAATTGTTTTGTTTTCTTATTTATTGTATTCTCTTGCTCGATTATTACTTTTCTTTATACAATATTCAAATATGATTATGTAGAAAAACAACTGAATTACTAATAAAAGAATGTGCTGACTAAAATTGTCAATATACATTGTAGCAACACTCCGATTTTAGATAAACCTTTCTCCGATAGATCGATTAACATTGACAAACGATGTTACTCAATCAGAAGAAAATCTTCATCCGATCTGAGATTAAATGAATCGTAAATAAATTTTTCTTCGAATAGAGTTGCATAGTTATGTTTTGGGTAAAATGAACTGAAAGGCAGAAAGGCGATAGCGTAACTCCAGGTTGCATGGAAATAGGATTTGAGAGATGCAATTTACTCAATTCGTAAGGCAGGGCTTTGTCATTTCATGTTGTAACACAAATCACGTATGTACCTACACTAGACTATTTTGATAGAGGAAGTTTACAATGGGAAATTGGACTTCACCCTTATAACAAGCCTCTCGTACGTACACTGGAAGTAAATATTGTCTGAGCATCTGAAAAATTCATAAGTAGGTAAAATTTAACATTAAATTAAAAACTGAAAGGATTTGTTTGCTTGTAAATAAACCTGTTATTAAATCGTCTACGTGCACAGAAAGTTAATTCATATTTCTTGTCTGCACCGTTTTTTATTACCTTTTAAATTGAACATTGTTCACAAGAACAAAACAATGTTTATTCTGTTCACACTGCAAAGTATATTTTCAAAATTATATTTAAATAATATTCTGATTTTAACCTGTGGAGGCGCTTAGAAATCTTGACATGTGACAACTTCAAATTGTTTACTACTACTTACAAAACCTATTAAGTACCATAATAAGTATAAGAAGACTAAGAAGCAAGACATCTAATCCATTTAATCAATCTTTATTAAAACAAAAGGCTTAACTTTCTAAGATGGCCTCTTATAAATTCAGTTATCAAGATGAGGACCAAGTCCGTGATGGTTGGCCTTTCTTCGGAACGGTTCCGACAAAAGCTACCCTTTCTATGTCTTACGGGGCCTCGTTGATCGCAACCAATTGATTTTTAGAGAAAGTGTATTAAACTGTATTTTAGTGAAAGGTCTTGGGCGTTTATCTACAATCTTTTAAATATTTTCTACCGTGGAACATTTTAGTCGTAATATTGAGCTCGGATAATGAGACCATCTGTCAAACTTATTATAAGAGATACAATTTTACTAAGATCACAGATAATATGTAAACTACAGTTTTATTGCATTTCGGTTGTAAGAGAAGCCGTTAAATTTTTATTTTCGATTTTATCTATGAATGTATAAATAAAATTCAGTTGATATACACATTCTTTACCAGTATAAGTCACTTCGATTAAATCTCTTAGGGTTAATAAATAAGGTAGGTACCTACCTTATTTGTGTGAATTCAACATTTTTCTTATTTAATTTATAATTTTAGCTAGGACTGGACATTTTAAGTTCAATTATAAGTATTATAGTAGATACAGTTTATTAATAGTTTCGCATTATTTGTAATAATGTTTAAAACGCACTTAACATGCAATACAAATAAATAATATATTCTCAGTACAACAATAAAACTGAATACAAATATCAAACACATTATTAAACAATGATAAACTTATTAAAGGTTCACACAAACATGTCTGATTTACAAAATCACATCAAATTAAATGAAACGTACAAAGTAAAACCAACATTGTGAAACCATAGTAAAGGTCAATCTCACAATAGAAGCACTACTGAGGCTTCTCGGGCCACTAATTTAATTTCTAATTAAGTACCTATATTTTATTGTATTATTCGATAGAAAATAACGAACAAAGGCATTATTTTTCTCCAATCTTTAAATATACACAAAAGCATCATTAGTGAATCGATTCTTCTTCCTTATTAATAAGAATTTCGGAGTGCCAGCAAAAAAAATATCATCGACCTGTCTGAAGCGTATTATTAAGTTTTGTAAGTAAAATGTTAAGGTTTATATACGAGCCCCACGAAACCATCAAAATACGCATAAATCAAAACTTTTGACAATCCACCGCAGTTGTGACGGTGAAGAAATGTCGCTCTCAATCTTTGAAAACAGTCCCGAGTTGTTTATCCTGTTTTTCATTTGCTCTATTGACTGCGGCAAATTTTAATGTGTTTTGTTTTAGTACAAGCAAAGTTCCGATGTCGTTCGATCGGAACAACTTATAATAACAACACTGTGTCAACTTCTCAGACAGATGCAGGCTAGTTGCAATAACTGAGTACCCTAAGCAAAGTTGTTCACCCTATTGCTTAAAAACAAATAAAATGAAAGTTTTGTCAATAAAAATAAAATTTTACTAGATGGTAATAGTTAATATTCATAACAATAACTATTACAAGTTAATGTTTATATCTACAAATAATCGTCAATTAATATTTATCTGCTTTGATTAATCTGAGAGATGAATCGTTTAATATGTATATATTCACATTATACGTATATATTCACATAATTATGCTCCTGTCATGAAACCTACAAAAATGGTATGTCACGCCGAGACAATGATAATATTTGATTATGAAAGTATTTTAATCATAGCATTTTAGAAGTGTAAAAAATTAATTGCTTCCATAACTTAAATAAACAAAACATATTCTTGGACTGTACAAAATTATTTTATATACATACTGGGAGACGTCAAAAGACCATATAAATTCAAAATGTGTAAAACTAATAAACGATCGGAGCGCAAGTGCTCACATCGTAAAAACTTCAAGCATAACTAAAGTTCTTCGTGCCAAGAAAAAGCTAAAGGTCTTTGTTCTCAGCAGCCAAAACAAACGTTGTGTTTGGGCATTTGTTACAATAACAAACATTGGGGAACAAGCATGTTCTACGCAGCGTGGGCAAAAACGTGCCTAATCGAAGTGAATTGGAAATAAAAGCTCCATGATTCGATGTCGACGTGTCAAGTTCCTACGAATAAGGATTAACAGCTTATTGTTAGTTAAATTTGCAGAACTTACCTGTTCGACAACTCAGCTCGAACTCATTGAATGCTTGATTTACGATATAATTTGCTTTATGGTAACAAATTATAAAGGTATTTCATTTCTGCAACTCTACAACTGAACGTACGTCTATATAAAAATATTGCTGTTAGCGTTTTGTGAAGGAAGTTAAACCAATACTTATAAAGTTAACAACGTAAGATGTCTGAGGCAATTACCTGCACACGGTGGTCGGGTCAATATCTCGTAACAAACAAGTCGTAACAAAGAAAAATGTAGTGATCTGTAGACGACAGGACGTGCAGATACAGCGATATTGAGGAATTCTTGCAGAGGGGACGCTAATTGCGCAAACAATACGGACAGTAGGTATGTCGCGCAACTGTTTGCAGAGAAGTCCAATAACTCGAAATGTTACATACGTGGTACCTATTAGGCATTGGCTTAGATATAATAATATGTTCTAACGATTGTGTATTTTATTACATATAAAGCAGATGTTGTTTTTATCCTAAAGCATGTAATCAATTCAGAGAGTGACAAAGATTTGAATTCAGTTTCAACATAAATATCATTATTTAATATAATTATGTGTTATTAATTATCGTATGTACATAATAATTTTAACTGAATTAATAATTTGATATGAGATTGATTTGATTTTCATGAATTTCAGTTACAGTTTAGATTATGTTAATTTATCTATTGACTGTAATGACCACAAAGTAAATTTGAATTAACTGAAAAATTAAGAGAATTATGCTATGTTACATTTATAAATTCGACACAAATATTCGTATTTTTGAAATGATGTACTATTAATTAATTGAACCACCCTGAACATTACCATATCTACATTTAACAATATGAATAAACATATTTCATTTCGCCAAAAAATAAATTGAATGTAAAAATATTTTAAATACTAAAGACGTACGCATATTTATACACTGTGGGTATCTGTGCCGATACAACATTGCCACATGTTTAAAATTTAAGAGAGACAAGCCAACCTCAAAATTGTTACCATATGTTGTAAATGCTTGTGAAAAAAAGTTACCTGAAATATAAGTGGCCAGCGTTAGACTAAAAAATACATTTCGTGATAAACATTTGCTTGCAAACTTATTTCTACGAACCTTAAATGAAGCGTGTTAAAACGGCACAGTTATAATGAAATTAAAACTGCAATAGAAGTCAAGACAAATATTTTTTAAATGCAACTGCTGCATTTATAGCGAATGCAGCAGAATTTCGAAATTAACTGGCGTTAAGTCATAAATTGAAAATGATTCGAGTCGTGTACGCGTTAAAGTAGCATGAAACGGCGACTCTTGATGACAGACGACGACACAGGGTGGTCTCGTTCCCGACAATAATGACCCACGTACGGTATTTAAAGGCGTGTAAGTGTTCATATTCCTGTCGATCAAGTAACACTAAAATATTCACAAAGGAGTTGGAAATACCATTTTAAGGTAAGGAAATAGACTTAGTATTTATGGTAATAGACTTGTTTTAATTTAGTCAGACTTCTACCACTTTTATTCATTTATTTAAGCAAACGTATGCGACCAATACGTTATTTGTATGATTTTATATTCATTGGAAGATATCATAAGATGTAAAATATAGGGAATACTGTGATTTATCTGTTTGCTTTAATATCTCGTCTTATAATGGAAGGCTCACACGAGTGTATGGTTTACAAAAAATAACGAAACTTATGTTAATCGGTCTAATTTATTGAAACAATTTATTTGTTTACTTTAAATTTCCTAATTTGGAACGTCACTTATAATTTTCATTTAAGAATAGGATAATAACTTATTTGACGTTGTTGAGTAAATAATAATTTAATATAGGCAATAAAGAATAAAGTGCTTGGAGAGTTTAAATCTGAAACTAGAAATAGTCGTAAGTAAAGTGAGGCTATAGGTGTGAACTGGTGCCAATAAATTGCCAGCAGGTAGGTGCTATCAACGCTCGCCGCACTCTACCAAGTGTTAAAAGTTAACCTGTTAGAATTTCCAAACTGCAGTACACTAAATTTTAAAGTGTACTTTACAAAAATGGCTAGTTTCACACTTTCGTTTCCTACTAATATTATAAATGCGAAAGTTTGTATGTGTATGTGTGTGTGTGTGTGTGTTTGTTACTCAGCTCCTAAACGGCTAAACCGATTCTAAAGAAAATTAGTATGTAGATAGATTCGGCGCCGGAGACGGACATAGATTACTTTTTATTCCAAAAATTGGTCTGGTTCCCGCGGGATACAGAACCGTGGGGCGTAGCTAGTATTAAAATAAAATAAAGTTATTAATGTCCATAATTCATACGAATTCTAAACTTGAAAACGTTTAATGTGATTCTTGATAGGTATTTGTTCTATGTTCTAGTTCAGTATTTATATATCAAAACTAGCTTGCCGCGACGCGGTTTCACCTGCGTTTTTTGTTACTGCTCTGCTCTAGTCGCCAGCAGCGTGATGTTACATAGCCTATAACCTTCCTCGAGAGCTGGGCTATCATATCATCAAAGAATTTTTGAAATCCGACTGGTAGTTCCAGAGAGCGGGTTCAAACAAACAAACAAACTCTTCCGCTTTTTGAATAGTAAAGACGTAACTCTGAATTGTATCTTCTTCAACACTGTCCGGTGAATCCTGAATAAATTTGTAGTTGGGTATTATAAATAAGTTAGGGCTATAAGTGTTACTTGCGGCACGCCTAATGTACGGCGGGTAATCATAACTGTATACAATATTTGTGGTTCAACCAAGTTTGTATGAAGTAGTTTGTATGTAGTAGTGAGGAGTATTGTGTATGTCCTAAATTTACAGATACAGTATTGCTATGGGCTTACTACAAGCAGATTGGCATTGTTTCTAGGAAATCCGATTTGTTAGTGCGGGATTCAGTGTTACAGATGGAGAAATTCGCACGTCCGTATCTTAGTTTATTGTGTACATTTGTTTACAGAATACAAAATAATTTGCATTCCTGTATGAGTTGAATAAAATATCTAGCTTCGTTATTCTTAAACAATACAAAAGTCAACGATTGAAGTCATATTATAAGTAGTAATTTCATGAAAGTTGAAAATTTATAAAGTTAGATAGTAACGGGTGGCGCAAAAGTAAAGACCCTATTTGGTTCAGCTATAACATTTTTTCTAAATTAGAAAACTAGATTTAGATTTTTTTAAATGTATATTTGTGCCATTAAATTTCGTACCATTAGGATTTAAAGATGATGTCTTTTAAATGGTGACCTCCAGAGTTGATACACATTTGAGCCCTATTTATGACATTTTGCATAACTTGCCGTAACACTTCCTGCGTTTCCATTTCCATCTCTCAGGGCATGTCAATAAGCAGAATACTCGGTTCTGGGGCACTGATAATCCGCGCATTATTCAAGAAACACCTCTACACCCACTAAAAGTTACTGTATGGTGTGGCATCTGTGTTGACAGAGTGATCGGACCCTATTTTTTCGAAGACGCTGGAGGCAATGCGATTACTGTCACTGGAGAACGCTACAGAACCATGTTACGTGAGTTTTTGATACCCAGTTTGGACGAATTGGGGCTGGAGCACATCTGGTTTCAACAAGACGGCGCTACGGCACACACAGCGCGCGACACTATGGACTTAGTGAGGGACGCTTTTCCAGGCCGAGTTATCTCTCGTTTTGGCGATTTGCCTTGGCCTGCAAGATCACCCGATCTGACCAGTCCAGACTTCTTTCTTTGGGGTTTTTTGAAATCTCGGGTGTATGTGAACAAGCCACAGACTCTCGCAGCTCTAAAAGAAAACATTCGTCAAGAAATAACGAACATATCGCAGGAAGTGTTACGGCAAGTTATGCAAAATGTCATAAATAGGGCTCAAATGTGTATCAACTCTGGAGGTCACCATTTAAAAGACATCATCTTTAAATCCTAATGGTACGAAATTTAATGGCACAAATATACATTTAAAAAAATCTAAATCTAGTTTTCTAATTTAGAAAAAATGTTATAGCTGAACCAAATAGGGTCTTTACTTTTGCGCCACCCGTTATATACATTTGTGAATTCCAATGCAGTGTGCCAGTTTTTTTTTTTATTAATGTATACAAATTGTAAATTTATGATAAAACAGATTTTATTTTTACTAGCATTTAATAAAAAAATAAGCACTAAACTCTTTACTAATCTCGAAATTTAACCCAATATTGCATCCAACAAGACATACGTGTACGTACCTTTAATAGATTCCGAACTCAAGAACAAGTTATGAACAAACTTTTCTCTCCGTTTCTTGTCGGAACTAATCTTTAGGAAATTCATAATGAACTTCTCTTGCACTTGAGTAATTACAAGTTAATTTACAATCATGATTCATACAATTACGTATCCAAGCAGAAAATTTGACTACACCCAACCTTAAAATTAGTATTATTTGAACTGTTTAAGCAAAACTTTTGTTCAGTAATTAGTTAAACGGATACGAGCAAAATTGCTTATTTAAAGTGTACCGAGACAACAAAACAGCTTGCATAGCGCACTCCCGATAGCAAAGTGAAGTAAAATGAGATTTGTGATTCGGCAATTTTAAACTTTATGAGCACAAGACAAACACTTTTGTAATGGCGTATTTCGTCTTGTACCTCTTTCTACTATGGGTGCGGAAAGATAAACATAAAGATTATGATAAATTTATATTTATGTACGACTAGCAGAATCCATATTAATGGGATGAATGCATATTTTGTACTTTGGACAGTATCTTTACGAGTTAATATAGTAAATATTTTGTTTAATACGCAAACGAGATAGAAGATACATATCTACAACAGACAAGTTAAGTATCTTAACTGTCATAGACACTGTAGTTACAAAGTATTAATGAATAAACTCAGTCCACATTTCCAATATCATGTAGTTTGTAACGGAATAAAGTTAAGGGATTCTAGTATTTGCGCCGACCAGCCGACATAATGTATTATCTCGCGAGCAAAGTTTTAGCGGGGCTACGGGGCTACACTGTTCATTAAACCGGCGAATGAAACAGTTTAATTTATACGCAGAGTACGAAATAATGTTATTGTTTTAGAGATTTGTTTTTGTAAGCGAGCTGTATTTCTTTCGGTGCCTATGGTAATAATTCTTTCACATTTTGGCCCTTGACTTGGGTTTATGTGTGCCGTTATCGAAAACACTCAAGACAATCTTGAGACGGTTATTTTTGTATGGCGTTATCTGGATGCTGCTCCTTCAGAGTTTAAGTGTTCATAATCTGGGATTCGTGCATTTGGGCTCACTCCTAAAATTTAGATACTCAAATATTCGATTGCATTTTGTTTTGAGTATAATGTATTGCAGATCGTTACTTCAAGTGGAGCTTTCGAATATTTGATGCTTAAGCTATTGTATTTAAGTACTAAATATTGCACGTTACATGAATATTTTTGCGATAGCTACTACAACTGGTACAGAAATGGTTAGGTATGTTATTTCAGTTCATGTCAACAAGCAGTAATCAAAATTAATAATTAATACGTAGAAAGTAAGTAAATTTGAGAATGAATCAATTTCGAAAACAAAGACATTTTGGTATCAATTTAAATTGATGATCCAATACAAACTAACGAACCTATTGAAACTGCACAACGGACTCATAAACATTCGACTATCCGAGTTGGTCAGCAATAATTTGAAGTTAAATTAGTTAGTTCGGTATACTCGTACTAGACGTGTGGTTGGAACGGGTCTCGACATCGCTATTAATAACTATACCTAAGTTTCTAATATAATTAATATTGAGATACTACACTAACATTGCTGTGTGGTGTGTTGTTAATTCCTTAATGTGTTTAAGGTTTGATTTCTATGTAAAAGTAAAGTAGAATTATTATGAAATATAATGAGGATTTTATAAAAAAAAATTATAATGAGACGCTCTTTTATTTTCAAATGATAAGACAAGCAAAGCAAAAGAAGGACTACATACCGTAACAGCAAAAATAAGTTTTTATCATAGTCATGTTTCCTTAATTTTGTACGTAGCACAAGCAATAAGTTATGAAGCAATATAACAATACTAGTTGCATTAAGGAAACAGATAAGGTGCCACTCATGCTCGAAACAACTCGCGAACAGGTAATGATTTATGAAGTACGTATACAAAGCGTAATACACAGAGGAGTCACTTACATTAGACCGCATCAAAATAAGAAAAGAGACCGTATCAAAGGCAGTAAGGCGGTATCCCTAGGGGCGCGAGTGTGGGGACCTTTATTTATGGCCCGCGCCTTTGTTACACCGCACCACAAATATAAATAGTTCTCGGCGAAATATCGAAGACGAAGCTTTTTGAGGGTGCTATATTGTAGAGAATTAATGATGTGGTCAGTATTTGAATTGGATTAGGGAAGATGGGTGCGAAACGTTAAAAGGCTTGGGCGTGTTTGTAAGGCTTAGCAAAACATAAAACGGTGAAGTGAGTGATATTGAGAGGGTCGTGGTTGATGTACAGATTGCCGCCGGCGTTTATACGGATCATGCATCTGAACGGTATTTGCAGGTGATAAATATTCAAAAGATGCTAATGGAATCAGTTAATCATTTCTCAAAATATTTTGTAACTTTATACAGTTCACCGGCCTATGTATATAACCTAAAGGAATCGTAAAATAAAACTCTAATGCAAACCAATAAAAAAAATATTAGTATCGCGTGTATGTGTGTAGCATGTTTCAAAGAATCCATAAATATTATCCAAATAAGGGACGCTGAAAGAAACGTATTCCTTTTACCCTGATAGAAGATATTTCTGTAATAAAAATGGTTAACTAAGGTTTTTGATTTACGATGCATATAAATATTTTGTAGGTAATAAGTAAGACAAGCAATATATATATAATTAAAAAACAAAAAGCCAAGTTTGCCTAAAAAAAATGTAAAAAGAAAAAAATAACCTTTTTTTTCTCGTTCTAACGCTACATTGAAATTATATATACCCTATGTCACTTTCACAATGAATTCGAATCTAATCAGACCTCATGCGTTAAAATCCTTCAAGTCATTCAGGCTGTAGAGCATGCCAAAAAATAGACATACATACTTAAATACATACATACGCTCGAAAAACATTACCCTCCTTGACTTCGGCAGTCAGGTAAAAAGACTGTAAAACAATTTTACTAAATTTTACAATATTTAGCAAATTACTTCGAACTTTAAAAAATGACTATGATTAATATACATCAAATAGATATATATTAAATTGGGTACCCGGAAAACATCTACCACAAATTATCATAATCACAAAACCAAAAATTAAGGTGAAATTCGGTAAGTCAGCATTGCAAAAGCTACACATAACATTTTCATGTAAGATTAATAAAAGTTTGAAACTCGAACTCACAGTGCAGCTATCTACAAACATTTATCATGGCCGTTCTAGTACAGGAAAATATTCGAGCAGAAAATTTCACACGGAATAAAAAGTGTCTGATGAAAAGCGATACTGGAGCAATTTGTCACGACGGGTCTTAGAAAGAAAACTCAGAGTCTATTCATAACGATAACCGCGGTCTTGATCCTCTTATGTGATTACATACAGTTTTCGTCCAGTCTAGTTTTTGACTGATTCATATTTAACCACCCACATCAATTTATACTTCCTAAGCTGTATGAATGACGATGTAATCCTTTTAGTAGTTTATGTTGTTTTTATCATATTGTGTTCAACTTTTTTCTTAGAAGATTCATTTTCCAACATATTACATTTTGTTGGAATAATAATAGACGCAACATTTTTCTGTATTATTCTGATGGATATGAAGAAAAATATTGTGTCGTACTAGAATAAAATTCTATTCACAGAGTACAATGGATCGGAACCCGTACATCCACAAGAAGTGCTGACTTTTATATTGTCGTGTAGTTGAGATAGTTTATTGACCCCCGCCTGAAGTCTTTAACCGTAAAATGCTTTCATCAAGTGTATAATTCATATCGCTTTGTCTTCCTTGGTACCTCTGATAAAAATTCCACACATTTCGACTGTATAAAGGCAAGCGAGAGAATTTGTGGCAGTTTATTTATGAATCGCGCGGTAAATCTCGATCGTCCGAGAGAAACGTTATAGCCTTGGCATTCAAGATAATACTGCAATCGTGAATGCCAACCTGGTTTACAGAGAGACATTATCTGATACTTGACATGTTGACTCTACTTTCAAAGAAGAATATTCTTTAGCGTTTGTTTGTTTTTAAAAGACTTAATATATCTAATCGTGAGATTCAAGAAAATAAACATGATGCAGACTAACAAATAAATTTTGAAATTCTTTAAATATTTTAATTTTTGTAAGTTTAATTTAAAAAGAAAAAAATTTAGTTTTTACATTCGCAGATTCAAAAAGAGTGACTTAAAATAAATTCTGCCCCCTGCTTCTAACACAAATATTTTTGCACATGATATTCTAACTTCGATAATATGCTTCTAAAATGTTGAGTAATAGCGGTGTTATATCATGGTCACTAGGCGACAATAACCATTGTCTCCGTCACATGAATTCCGTGAGGACTTACATGCTGCGAAGGTGATAACATGGTCACTGAGTGCACCAATTTATTACCTTATATAAAATGAATAACCTGCAAGTGTAGGTGCTATATGAAATGGAACACTGGAGATATTTGAAGACAATTTTCCTGTGATGAATTTAATATCTCGGTTTGTTTTACGTGAATCCAAATTCAAGAAGTACTAGATTATTAAGAATTTTGTTAAAAATAATTTATTGTTGTGATGCTTTTTCGTCATAAGCTAAAAAGAGATTATTTATATTCTACACAATTATTTAATATTAGCTTCAGACGACCTAGTATAGAAACACTATGACAATGGGCTACCATAAAATGACTACGTTTTATGATCGAAATGTTTTTAGTGACAGAACGACACAACAAATAATTAAAAATGCAAGTTTTAGAGCATAACGATTAAAACAAATTACTGATCATAAGTTGTTCAAGTCAATGCCAAAAAATAATAAGTTGTGAAGTTAGTTAGCGTTCAATAAGTTGGCACCGAACTCGTAAACTTTAATGTTGACGAAGTTATTTCTTAGTTTCATAGTTTATTAACGTCAGTGTTCAGATTGGCAACTGTGTAGCTCGTTCATAATATTTGAAAATACCTAAATTTTCTTATTAATATTATGGATTACTATGCTGATACTTCAGAAGACTTTACAAAATATTCTTTCTTTATTATTATTATTACTTATATCAATATTCGATTCATGAAGAGCATCACAGTTGAGCATTCATCTGTTAGTTTTTTGTTCAAATATTGGTATAATTAGTATGCAAATCAAATCTACTTATTCCCGTTAGACAACTAGTTTAATGCACATAATAAATATTATAATTCTAAGTGCAGTTTGAATCAACAGAAGACAGTTCATAAACAGGACATAGTGTTATAATAATATCTATAAATACATTGTAAATAACTATATTTCGGAGAAATTCTGTCTTGCTGTTATAAGCAGGATATACAATTTCAGTCAAACTATCACATAAAGGTAACTGGATAAATCCTTATCAAAAGCATTTGTAACAGTATCGGGTGTCGATATCGTTATCTGTAGGGAGGACCCCGTCTTTTGTTCACGATTTCCCAATTGACATCTTTTGTACTCCGCTGTGCACAAAAAGGTAGAACTAATGGTGTTTTTGTACTTGCATCTTTTGTTTGAGTCAATATGGCGATCTGTCTGATTTAAGACATGTTTTTTAATCGGTTAAATACTTTCATCTATCGTTTGTGTTATTTTAATAAGGTTATTTATGTAATCTATGATATTGTTATGTTTTATATACGATATGTATGATATATAATTGTTCTTAAAGGACTTTATTTGCTGCATTCAATTTGCCAAATCTTACAATTAATTAATTAGGTACATTTTCTGTTATTGATGGTTCACATTTTGTTATTCCGCAGTTAAAATAAAACGTGATGAGTTTTTATACCATTCAAAGTAAGTATATTATTATTTACAATAACTAGATTATTTTTAATGTAGTTAAAAACAAAATTTGGATTCTTTTTAATATCCAAGCTATTCAATAAATATTGAAAATCTGTTTAATGTTTAAACAGAATAACAATATTTGTTAAATGTTTTATGCTTGTGTTATATGCCACATCAGGTTAGAATATTAACAACGAAGACTATGTGTACCTATTTGGGAGTAGGCCAACAAGAAAATGAAGACGTTCTTAAGTTCTGAAGCTGAAAATTGTTATAGACTTGCAACAGTATTCTATGACATAATTTAAGCAAAGGGATTAGACAAATTTTATTGTAAACTTTACATTAAAGATTCTCGAGATAAAAAACCCAATAAAATAATAATAACGTAACATCTGTGAGAACAATAAAAGGGCTGACTTCTTAGAGTAGTTTAACGTGTTCCCCGTTTTTTGTATCAGAAATATGTTATTAAATTCGTTCACACAACGATTTTATCAGATCACTCTTGCGTAAAGCCAAACTACGGTTTATTTGTGGTGGTATTACATCCCTCAGCGGTTCTACAATAAATATTCGACTTCGCTCATTAAATCCAAAACAACATTAACTCGAATAAACCAACAGGTAACATCTTGTTCTACAAGTTTTAACAAGGAAATATATAAAGCTGCAAATAACATTTTGTAAAAGAAAACTTTTTTGAATAGATTGCGTTCCGAGCGGTGTTATCAAAAGGCTGTGAAAATCTTCATTGTATTTGGCCCGAGACTCAAGTTTTAATTATACTAAGTTAACAAAAAAGTTGTTAATCTACAGTAAATTATGAGATTTTTCAAGGGTAATGGGACATTTGTGGCATAGTTATTTCCTCCTTACTAAATCATTGCCACTGCGACATAAACAGTGACAGGTCAAATGTTTCGATATTATTTGCGAAAGTGTGGGCAAAAATATATCGACTCCAGTCTCAATTGGAAAGCTCAAACAACCAGTGTTAGTCAAAGAGTTACAGGTACCCTACGTGCCTTATACCGCCTGAAGAACTTCCTTTCAACTAAAACCAAGATGATGATTGTGCAGACTTTAATTTTTCCCCTGATTGATTATTTTGACCTAAATGCAGATCTCCTTAATAAATACGACCGGCTTCTTAATAACTGCATTCGATTCATTTTTAATCTTCGTAAATATGATCATATTTCTTCTTATCGTGCTGAGCTAAAATGGTTACCCATACGGCAACGCCGAAATTCGCGTGCTCTTACAACTCTATTTTCATTTCTACATTCTTCCTCAATTCCTAGCTATTTATCTCCCTATTTTCAACCTTTATCACTCATGACAGAAATCTTCGCTCCTCTAATAATCTTCTTTTAGCATGTCCCTCTGATACCACTGATTTCGTTCACTCTTCCTTTTTCATTCAATCAGTATTACTTTGGAACGCGCTTCCTATCGAAGTCAGGATGGTTACAGATCGCTACAAGTTCAAGTTGAAAGTTCGGGAACTTCTATTCGACAGATTGGCAGAGTCATCTCACATCATTAATTTTCATGTATAGTTATATATTATAGTGTGTATTAAGTATATATGTATGGTATAATATATGAATACAAATTTATGTATGTATGTTTATTTTATACTCTTTGTAATTGCTTGGTTAAACGTGAACCTACCACAATCATCTCTGCATCACCTAAAGGTTGGCTGGTAGAAAATGCCATTTGGCATTAAACCCTTCTATATACACGTAGCGCATAAAGTTTAAATAAATAAAAACAGGTACCTAGCTTATCTCAACAGGTAAAAGCTGAATCTTTACATAATTACATCGTTTTCCTTAAGAACAAACGAAGCTGAGATTGATAACGAAATGCTTAAGTTAACGGTCCATTGAAGCTGTAAAAAATTAAGCTTTAAAGTCAACGCAATAAAAAAGGCCGTGCAGCATTTTTTATACACTGACTCATAAATATAATCTTACTTATTTTTTTTATTAGTCCAAGTTTTCTCACGATGTTCTCCTTCACCGAAGAGTCAGTAATGTCCAAGATTTTTAGAGAAGACTTAGAAACTACATAAGAATTTGAAAAATCACATTGATAGGTACTTGCTCGGTTTCGAACCCACAACGGCTTGTATAAAATATGGTCGCATAAACCACTGAGCCATCACGATTTGTGTTGGATGCGATCTTATTATCACCCGTGTATATGTATGCTATACCTTGCGTATTTGCTAGCTCTGCGATACCATATACGAAATTGTTCTCGTGAAGGAAATGGAACTGAACATGCAAGGACAATAAGTACCTAACTTTAGTTTATTATTATACCTAAATAAATGCTCATCTTTAAGGTCGTATAATTATGTATTGCATAAATACAACAATTTATTAAGGTTTTGACTAACTCGCGTAGTGCCTGTATTTTTGTTACAAAAATATCCAAAATATGCGTTTATTAAAAGTTTAACGAAATTCATATGAGAACAATTTTAGCATTTTAATTAGAATTATAAAACATCGAAATTTGCTTACTTGTGAATTTAGGTCGAATTTTATAATTACGCATTTTATTTGGCTTAAATGTACTGTACAATGCAAGTACTATGTATTTTTTATAATATATTTTTATTTTTTTATGTCACTTATGATTATGCAAACATAATAATTAAACACTAAGTAGGTACAGGAAGTACCTACTTACATATTTTCAAAAAAAAAATATTTGTAAATCACACAAATATTTGTCTCAAATTGGAATTTAACCAAGGACTTGGTCTAACAACAATAGTCATAATAGCAAAACGATCACCATATTATCCGCATATATCCTATATACATAAAAAGGAAGTCCCTGAATACACTGCGAGCTCAGGTCGGCCGAAGCAAGAAAACATATTCAAGTGGGGTTTCATAAATAGTAGGTACTAACATAAAGATAAGTGTTTGTGTGGTGTACCTTGTACCGCAAACGATGTCCCACCTTTTTTTTTTTTTTTTTTTACGTGGGAAATGCATTACGCATACGCACCCGCCCGGGCAAGGCGGGGGGGTTATGTCGGACTCTCCGACCGCACTCAAAGCGCGGCCAGCATACCGACTAAAACCCACGGTGTTCCTCCAGACGGCCAGAGTGTCGGGGTCACGGGAGTCGCTTGCGCATTCATCCGCGACCCCGACGGGCCATGGCCCGCTCACCACGAGCGGGCCCCGTCCGATTTAGGGGCCTAGCCCCCCCTCCTTCGAGAGGCGCGTGCGGAACACGCGCACTGCCGTCTCGGGCCCGTGCTGTTCGGGCGGCGACTGCCCGATAGCCGCCCGCAGGCCAACTCGGCCGCAGAGGATAGGGAGAACGGCGCATCGCAATACCGACACTCCTCTTCCCCTGCGGCCCCACCGCGTCCGCAATCTGGCGGTTGCGGCCCCGCCGAGGCCGCGGAAGGTAGGGAGAGCGGCGCACCGTTATACCGGCAAACGATGTCCCACCTTACGGCGTCATGCCCTGCATGCACTAACTTGCACTTAGTAGGATTTGATGGCTGCTAGGGACAATATATTTTTTTTAGTTTTTTTTTTTATATATATTAGCCTACCAAAGTGACTCCAACCCGCCTGATGGTAAGCAGTTGGAATCCAGAAGTGACAAAGACAAAGACAAAGACATTTATTTTGTAAAACATGAGTGTGACAGAAATGTAAAGATGGTGTTCAGTTTCGATAGTGTTCTACATGTTTTGCCATAGATGGCGTACAAAAAAATTTTATTTTTATTTTTCAGTCCATAAAACATCTTAGTAAATTTAAAAACAAAAATATAACTAAATATAATTAAATAATTAGGTTTGGTACTTAATAATATTAAACAAAGAGCAAGTTTTGCAGTGAGTATTTTACAGAAATAATGAATCTTAATTATATTCTAAATCATCATCATGCAAAAATTCAGATAAGCTGTAATAACACTTGGATATAAGAAATTTTTTCAAATGAAATTTAAATTTTAAACTAGGTAATTGCTTAATTGATTTTGTGTGTTTTTAAGTGGTGGCCACCATACCAAAAGCTATCGTCTTAAACTGCTGGTTTGGTGGCCTCCACTATGGCGGCTGGGAATGGGGTTAGAGGAAGGGAATGAGGAAGGTGAGGACAGAGGATAGGGGGGAAATTGGGCCTCCGGCACTCTCACTCACCGAACGAAACGCAGTAGTAAGGATACTACTACTCTTAAGTCGATCTTCTATGAAAGGGTAGTACTTCCCCGGACGATCCGGCCCATTCATGTTGAAACCAGCGTGGATATTCTACCGTCAAAAATACAAAATACAGTTGATGTGGCCGTAAATATATATAGTCGCGTATCTTACCTACTAATAACTAAAAATTATAATTTTTAAAAATACCCTATGTATCTTGACCCGAGTCGAATATTATGCAGAAAATAATTTCAGACCGAGCTGTTATTAAGAATTACCTGTCAGAAAAAAATATAGGTATCATTTCATATTTTAACTCGAGCTCTAGACTTTAACGTAGCAGACGAGCACCCACATACAATCTTTCAAGTCTCTCGTTCAGAGTAATAACATTTTAAAAACGTAATAGTCCACCCACATCCAGTCATTTTGTTTATGACAGACATAAATAAAATAAACAATGCAGTCGGCTTTAAAACTCATAAAAAGCCACCAAAATATAAATTAATATAAAAAAGGGTCTTATAATTACGTTACTGTTGTAGGGTCCACCAACATACCTGTGAACAGAATTAACATACGTTATTATTACTCAGTACTTTATGTTCTTAATTAAAATACAAGCGAAAAGTATTTATTTACAAAGTGGCAGGCTTGTGACAGTTTTGGGGAAATTGTCTATCTACTCGTAAATGTTGTAACAATGTACTTTAATGTGTATTTGTATTTAGTTGTTTGAGACAACGCTAATTGTATACTGTTACACTTTTAAAGTATTCACACGATGAATAAATTGTCGATTTATTCATCGTGTGAATACATATTACTGGAGTATAACTAAATAAAATTAAACAGTAGCTATACACATCGATACACAGTCTAAAGTCGCCGTTTGTGGCTTCAAGAAATGCTAATGATCTAAGGAGTCTGACACATAGACTATTTAAATATATAATGCCCATTACACCTAATATATATAATTACCATTAGGCAGGCCGTATGCCTGTTTTCCTCTATAATAATATAAAAATCGCAATTTAATTATTTCTCATGTCTATTTCCAAATAAATCACTATGAATATAGGAAAATCTATTGATTATAAGACTAAGTTAGTATTATTTTACGCGCATCAAACACGAAGCTGACATAATCTCTAGGGTGACGTGCCAACGTAAAGATAAGGTTACAATCGATAACTATAATTTGAAATCAATAGCAGGTCAATCAAAAAGTGATATTGGATTTTACCATCTAAAAATTCTCAGCAACGCGCTAAGGCGCTTTCTAGAATTGTGTCCAATGTGTTTCAGCTATTAGATTATTTCGCTCTTATTACATAGGATAAAGCTAGCAAATAAGCTAACAATGGTTCACTATTGATTCGCATAGATTTAATATCATATTATCATGGCATACCTACTGTAGCATAGATCAATATTCGCTGGTATCCACAAAATGTATCCACAAAATATGATGATGAAAACAATTTATTACTTACGCATAATATTAATACACATCAATATTTTTATTAAACTATGAAAAAGCAACGCAATTGAACAATATGTTATAGGCAGAGATCTGCCTACCCCATTAAAAAAGGTGATGCTATGTTATCAATGTACTTACTTATACTTATAAAGTGCAAAAACGTGAAAAAAAATTCGGGTAAAATAAGAATCTTATTTAAAATTTAAGTTGAGTAAATTCGTATCTCCAACGAAATTTTGTTCTCTCGTAAGACTCGCAGACACTCGGCATTTCTTATTGCTTACGATAGCAAACTAAGCGCTCTGATTGTCAGTAATAATCGCTGCTCATGAACGCCAACCTCATAGGCTCAGACAAAACGCTGACTAGCATGAAGCTACTGCCCTTAATCGAGCCTGTCGAAAATTACAATTACTACTAACAGACCCGTATCAAAATTACAATCTTTGTTTAACTAATTAACTAAAGTTAGACAAAAACGTCCGGAACTTTAACAATTGTTACGTACTTTAATTAATATGAAAGTACACAGTGACAAGAATAATAGAACTTTATGACACTAAGATCGAAATGACTGGGACGTAATTCTTTCCTGTTTGTTTTAATTGTATTAATTTATGACTGCACTGGGTGGTTACACAATTGAATGTAGGGGCTCTTAAAATAGATAATTTAAACATACATAGATATGCAGCATTTATCATGTTTGGTTATGAGAAGTCATATAAGAGAGTTACGTCTTGTTAACAGTTTAACTCTAAATTCTGATTATTTTATCTCTATACTTAAGTGGTCAATAACTATCATGCTAATTGTCACATTGATATATTTTTTAAAAGTGAACATATATGTATTTTATATTAACCCCGTCGCAAAAACGACGGTGTGTTATATTATAAGTTCGTGGCATCGTAGCTTCCGAACGGATAAACCGATTTTGTTTTTGGTTTTTTTTTGTTTGAAAGGTGGATTAGTCGGGAGTGTTCTTATGTATGTTTTATGAATATCGGTCCAAGATGCCCGCCGCCATAAAATGGCGGATTACCCTGTCATACTCTTTCACATCTCCCTCGATATGGGTATCAAATGGAAGACGGCCGCCACCACAAAATGGCAAATTACATTATGTCGTTTGTGTGTTTTTTAAAATAAAATTTTAGATTATTACAATTTGACTTATTAGATGTCTATATATCGATCTACTACGTCAATTATTTACTAATAAATGATTAAGTGTATCGCCGGCGAATTAGTTATTGCCGTTGATAGCCTGTATTCCTAGACAGGTCTTTATTCTCTTGAATTTTTTTTAATACCTATTTTGTAATTATGCACATACGAGGACTAACTACATATAATAATATCATATATAATGCCGAACGAAATAAACACACATAAAACAGCAATTCTGTAAAGAATTTCGTTTTCACCCCTAAATCAACATTTCGAAATTAAATATTTTACGTGCTACTTTCTCATAAAGTTTGAACCATCAATATTTCTCGCAGCTTTACACCAAGGTTATTGAAATAAACTGGCATCATAAATACTGATAAGGCTAGGTGTAAAAGTGTCAAGTTTACGATGTAAAACATTGGCGTATCCGTTGATATTATTATAGCCAATATTACGTAAACTGTAAAAGCTTTTGCCTTGCTCAAAAATATATTAAGAAATAAAATGTATTTATTATTATTAGTTACTTTATATCTGAAGGATTTTCAACTTTGCCAATTTCCTAGATTGAACTCTAATTCTCGTGCCTGTTGTTAACAAATCACGTTTATGTAATAGGTCCTGTAATAGAATTTTGAATTTAAAAAGATAAAAGTAAGCAATCAGCATCAGCAAGCACACAAAGAAATCAGAAATACGTCATAATGAATACCTATCAAACGTCGTCGAAAAAGAAATGTGAAAATATTTTCAATTCGTTGATTGGCTCACGTCCATCAATATCATCCATTTTACTGACCATTTTATTATAACGTCATAATATATTATTGATTTTGAAGCCTAACCTTCTATACTCACAAAAAGGAATGCTACTCAGGGTGGATTTTATCCAACTCAATATAAGCCTTTACTCAGGAATACATCAGAGTAATTCAATATTTTGTATTATTACCATGTATCAGTCTTAAAATAAGATCATGTTACCTCGAAATAAACTATACCATCAATATTTATGGTATAACAAAACAAATCTTGATACATTAAAATATTCACTCTAAGCTTGGTTCTTTAACAGATTGGTGTTAAGCGCATTCAGTGTTCTTCCACAAGTAAAAATTCCGAATCAGAAAAATATTTCATTGTATTATTATTTGACGAAAGTAAAAAAAGCTTTGCAACTCCTATTTAAGACGTGACTACCTAATTTATTTATACTGGATCTATTCAGATCGAAATTCATAAACGTAAAAAATACATAAAACATATTATTTTCATAGACAGTTTACTAAAAATACTAACATTCTGTTACTTCGTAACGAA
Source organism: Parascotia fuliginaria (assembly GCA_963082885.1). Taxonomy (NCBI): domain Eukaryota; kingdom Metazoa; phylum Arthropoda; class Insecta; order Lepidoptera; family Erebidae; genus Parascotia; species Parascotia fuliginaria. The sequence continues at coordinate 11,205,265 of OY720186.1, forward strand.
GCTGAGTTACGGCCTTTTTGTTTCTCAATATTGTGTTTGTTTTCGTTTTTCATAATGTTCAATTATGTTAAGTTTAACCTATATGAGAACAAATAAATGTTTTTTCTTTCTTTCTTCGTAATACAACGGGATATTGTAAATTTAATATGACTTAACTGTAGCGGTTGCTCAAGATCAAGAATTTATTTCTATCTTTAAAATAGAACTATAAAATTATGTGTAGGGATACCTACATCTCACTCGTTAAGTCCTTCTCGTCTTTTCCCAACTTTATAGAGGTCGGCTTCGAGTGGAATCGGCTGTACAATATCAATATTTTTCTTAAAGTTACTATCATCTGGCTCCTACAACCTAATTACTGGATCCAGCAGTTAGTCAGGCAATTCATAGACCACCCGTAAGGAGTAATTACAGGTGTACATACAACATCTTTTATGAACTGACTGCAAGTGTACTTAATCTTTGCAAATCGAATGTATGCAGCTGTTACGCTTTAATAAAGAATAAATGCTATAAAATTAAATTCTGCATTAAACTACCGTAGTAAGATTAGTATTTAAATAGAATTAATATATTAGATCTTCGATTTAGTATGCCTATCTCAATGGTAGCACATAAATATCTATGCTGTAGTCAAACAGCCATAAAATGGCCCATGTTTAAGCATAATGGCAGCAACGTCCATTTTACTTTATGATTTACTGTTAAAACTAATGGTTCGGCATAAACAACAATGTTTTTACCCATGTGACATGAAACTTTAGCGCAGAAGTCTGTTCTTTTTATTATTCGATTCTCATCAGAGTAAGTACATAGTTAGACAATGAACCTGTAGGTATAAATAATCACGATGTTTCGATTTAATTTGTGGAAATCGAACGTAAGGTACTAAAGAGGTGATGCGATGTGCTGCATCGGCAACAGCACGATCCTCAAGAGAATGTTTCCTAAAATTTATGAGATTTCATGTTTTAAAGAAACCTAGTGCAGACAAACAAAAAGTCCCGAAGTACTTGACCGGATCGCTCGTCTCCGATGTTACGCAGAGGCGTCCTGAGGCCATAAAAAACAAAGCACTTTGGACCGCAGCCAGCCATCCCTCGCTTCTGATTCAACCTCATTGAAAAGAAGCGTTTAAAGCTTAAGTGAGAGCACTTGAATTCATTTCACGAAAAAGTTTAAATCTTCTCCTTTATAAAATGCTCAGGTCCGAGATTTTATGCTGAAGTTTCAATTTAATTAATAATGCCTGTCTAAAGATAAGGAAGTTCGTTAATATTCAAAATAGCTGTTGGATATTCTAGAATTTTGTATTACAAGCAGGTAGATATTTATGTCCTTTACTCAGCCGTGAATAAATTAATACATTTTGATAGAAATTACTGTGAGAAAAATAAAATGCAACCCTTTTGAAATAATAAAATAAAGAATCGTACAATCCAAAAAGGAGCTGTTGAATCGACGGTGTCACCGGTTGCAAACCACCCAGTAGGGACGCCGCCCGTACGCAATAAACAACCTTTCATATCCTTCAACTGATCAGTTCCGCATCATGTCCATATTGCTGGGTAGTTTTTAGGTCGGCTCGGCCATTGAACGACTTTTGCGATTACGAATTCCATCACATACAAGAAATCTTTCAACATTCTTATATTCGAATATAGCGCGATTACAGATCGCTGTATTCGGGAATGGTCCCACTCAAGTAAGATTCCTTTTTGTATAAGTACAAGTTTTTTTGTTATTGAAACATTACCTACACAATCGTAAATTCCTTGTTTAAAAATCATAAGATACTGGACTCTGACATTCGTACAAGAAGAGTAAAACTTACGCAAAGATATTTTATAACAGTTTTAATTTTATTTAAAGCTAAGCACGCAGAGGTGGCCGAGATTGCCTGTTCCTGCGAGATACCTGAGCTTAAAATAGAAATACAGCCGGCGGGATAAAGAGCTTTATATTTCATAGACCACCACCGCAACTTGTTTAATTCTGGTTTTGTTAAGCTTCTCGTACATGCATAATTCATCTCAACTACATTAATTCTATGTTAACCGTGTTACAATTAATTAACTAATTAACTAGTCGTACGCAAGAAAAGATACAATCGAGCCTTTTCTTTAACGGGATTTGCAGTGAGACGATGCATCTCAATGCTATCTCCAATTACAAAATGATCCAGATCTCAAGCTGTACTTGAAATTCGATCGCTGTTACCATCACGATATTCTTAGATACAATTACTTCTTTCAATCAAAGTAGGGTAGGTAGTTGAGAATAACGAACTCTGACGCGCAACCAAACGGCTATCATTGAAAATGGATTAATATTAAATACGAGGAAGTAAAACAAAGACCGAGAAAGTTAATGTACATTATTTATAGTGCGAATACTTAGGGCTTGAATATTACGTGGTATGATGCAAGAATCTATTTAGAATTTATTATCGTGACACACGATGCATGATAATACCGCAGTCATGTTCACGGAGTGTTATAAGCACTGGGGTTGGTGAACTGCACAGACGGTTGCAGCCCACAGTTCTTAAGAACTGTACTATAATAATTACACTGGCAACGCATCTTCACAATGTAACCTTATAATAAACGAGTTCTATCTTAGAGAAACAACAATAAAAGATTCGTTCCAGAGGACGTTGGCTCTGAATTTCGACGCAAAGTGCAATGGGGCCGGAACAATGACGATCGCTCCTGAGACTCGCTATACGTCACGCACGCCATTGTTTCTGCTTTCTTTTGTTTTTTTTTGTGATGCAATTTGGCGGCCGACTAGGGTAGCTGTGAACAAAATAGGCATGAAGCTGGTGCATATTTTAGAGATAGTAAATGACGTCATTCACATTATTAATGAGTTTATATTAAAAGAAATTTAGACAGACGATAAAGTGTAGATGTTTTTAATTGATATTATTTTGACAGCTGCGAGTTTCTTTACGTGAAAAAAAAAGAATTAGTATGTGTAATTCAAATAAAATGTTAGTACAAATCAACCTCAACAAACTTACGTACACACTTGATCGCATTAAACATGTGTTTACCATTTAAAAGTGAAACTGTATACAACATTAACAACCTAAATAAAATAAAAAGCTGTCACAACAAGAAGGATACAATAGGAAACTATTACGTTTCGATTGTATGGCGTATCTTCAATCAACATGGGAGCACTCCTCCCTAAATGGTTTACCCAAAGTCACCTCGGCACTGACAAAAGGTTAAATACGTTGGAACGATCAGGAAAGAAGTTTTGAAAAACTCGGGCACGCGACGGGTGAACCCCAATTCCCTAACTGTACACAATACATTATAATATAAAACATAGATATAATAAATATCGTATTGAGTTTGAATTAAGACCGTCGAGTATTGGTAAGACTTATCTTCGATATTTTATTAAATAATTTGAAATTGGTGCTAACATTTCTTCTAATAAGTTGACTTCTGAGTAATCTTAAAAGTTTTTAAACATTTTATTTGGCAATAAATGTCGATGTTTCCGCGCGCTCAAAGTGAGAAATAAACACAATTACGTTCCCATTATTTACGCGAGTGGCTCTTGAGCTAACTTCGCGAATTCCCTTCAATACTAGGCTTAATTTAATGAAGTTGGTATTTAGACGTATAAATTTTGTTAAGTATGCGGTCGTATTTATTCTTAGTTTCGTAACAAATTGGGTTCTAATATATATTTTAGTACACCCCTCGGAGCAAACCAAAATTGTTAAGGTTAAATATAGTCTTAAAGAGAGTTATAGTGTCTCATTAGTTACATGTAGAAATGTTTTTGATGTGTTTGTGGTGATACATTTTGTTAAGTTACTACAATTCGATCACGACCGTGTACCAGCAGTGAACTGTGCGAATAAACGCCGAGCCATATATGCCATAATTTAGATTATGCCTCTTAACGTTTTATCGCTTATTTTTTTACATTAAGTTGCGAATTGACTGCACCATTGGTCTAGTGGTTAGTGTAACTGACTGCGACGCCGGGTGTCGTGGGTTCGATTCCCGCGGAAGGCAAAGTATTTGTGTGATGAATATTTGTATTTGCCTTCAGTTTGGGTGTTTTCTATGTATTATAAGTATGTATTTACAAAAAAAAGTATGTATCTGTATTATATTTCAGTTATCTAGTACCCATAACACAAGCTCTGCTTAGCTTGGTACTAGATGACGGTGTATAATAGTGTCCACATATTATTATATTATTATTATTATTATTATTAATTTTAGAAGAATAAATGTCTCAATACCGACATTGTTACAGTCTTTTCCTTTTTAATTGCAGACAATGGCAGACGAGCAAACAGCCCACATGGTACCTGTCACTCATGAATGGCTTAAGAGTCTCTGGCATTGCTCCTGCAATGCTACGGACTCTGCAAAGCTGCTGCCTACCGTAAAGGGAGTGGGATAGGTGAAGGAATTCAAAAGTGAGAAAAAGGAAAGAGGGAAAATTTAACCTTCGGCGCTTTCACTCACTGAATAAAACGCAAAAGTACGGATACTACTACTCTTACATCGATCTTCTATGAGAGGTTAGTACTTCCCCGGTTGATCCGACCTATTCATGCTGACAGCGTGGATCTACTACCGTATAAATATTGTACTATATAATAATATAATAGTGACCTCTTCGTGCAAAGGTTCACGCTTACCTATACCTTCACTCATATCAATATTGCGTAAAAATGTCGATTTATAATTTAAACTACAAGAGCACTTTGCTCCTATTTAACGACACAAAAAAAGCGTTGATGCATAATAGAGAAAAATTAGAATTAATTAATTAAGTAAATTAAATTAAATACTCAATTCTAACCATATAATATTGAAAATGAAAATGTTGAATTTAATAGATGAACCTTTTAATAGTGGAGCGAATATTGCACAGAATTAAGTTCAATGCTTTCTGCATAACATGTAACATGATAATTGGTACAACTTGCTAAATTTTCGGTTAAGGAAGCAGCTGGCGACCGGACGTGGCTACCCCCTTTCAATTTGTGCAAACAGTTACTTATATCGATACATATGTAAGTAATAACAGAACAATAACGTATTACTTTAAATGATAACCAATTTAATAAATAATATACAGAATAGATACTCCAGACGAATGCTAAAATATAACGCTTTAGATGCAGACATTCTAATAATTTAAACTATATTTCATTTAGTAGTAAAAATAACGTTATAATGGTAATGGCTAATGATGACTCATACCATTGTATTAAGTAGTACATCGTAATTTTTTAATGTCAGAATAGCGGCGCAGACTAACTATTTTGGCACAGAACAAAAGATGAGCAGTAATAAATTTATGCTCTGTATAACAAGTGACAATCGGGCATCAGACATGCAGTTTGAAATAATAAAACGGTATCGTTTAGATAACAATGGTAAGCCACGGAATGCAATCGTGTCGCGTTCGTAATTGTGGCAATCAACACAATGTCTCCGTTAATTTATATGCCGAGATGAAGTTACTGAATGTAGATATAACAAACATTAGCTGTAGCAGCAACCCGATTAGATATTCTGCATAATTGACCGACATTTTTAGACAATATTAAAACTACCTTATAAGCAAAGAATACCAAATAGAGACTTTAACCATAACTCTTTTAGTTTAAAAAATATGACATAATAAAGTTAATTAATTCTTTGGGAAAATTTTCAGTCGGTTCATTCAACTAAGTACGGAACTTTATAAGAAGATACAAGATAATGAAGAAAAATCTAGAATAATAGATCAACGAACTTATTATAACCGTACGTGTAATAACGTTTGTATAATTACCAAAAATAAGGCAAAACTACAACTTGGTTAATCCAAACAAAACTCAATTAAGATTTATACCAAAAAGTTTCTGCGAGTTTAGAATTTTTGCAGAAACCGTTTCTGCACAATGATACATATTACTTAGTACAGTTGAGACAACACAAGTGGAATCAACTGTCCCCATTATTCAAATAACAACGTAAACGGGGCAGCTGAATCCAACTAATGTACTTTAATCAACATTTCACTTCCTCCATGAAGTTTGAAACCTTAATTGTCCCCTTTGTTTATATAGAAGTAATGTGATACGTCATGCGGCCCTCCGGATGCGTTACGCGTTAACGTCAATAAACGTTGCCTAAAACCAGACGACACTTATTATAATTAAAGGATGACTCAGAACTGGGGTTTCCAAATATTCAAAAAGTTCCAAAGGATTTGATAGGAGTAGAATGAAATTTTAGATTAAATTTATTCAAGTCAAAAATATCTACTATTTTACCGCATCTTACATTTTTAAGCAAAACTTCAGTGTTTCAGTCAGTATTCAAAACTGTGTAACCAGGTTTGATTCATTGAGATTTTATACAAATAGCTTAGAGTGATTCATATATTGTTGCAGATTAATAATACCAGCCTATTTATTGTCCTACCGCGGGGCAAAGGCCTCTTCTCATATAGGAAGGCATGACCATTAATCGCCACGCTTGCTCAAGGCAGATTGATTTTAGACTTTTAAGTCCAGGTATCCTCACGATGTGTTCCTTCACCATTAGTTAGAAATGTCCAAGATAAATTTAGAAAAACATATGATTTGAAAAATCATATTGGTACTTGCTCGGATTCGAATCCACTACCTCGTGTTTATGAAGCGGGCGCCTTATCACTAGGCCATTTCGACTATAAGTATGTTGCAGACTGCAGATACAAAAATCGATTTACGTGACACTTTTGACTGCAAAAACAGAATCGAAATTGTTGTATGTCGTGAATTAGTAATCATAGTAATCTTTAATAATTGAAAATATATTGCGAATAATTTACAGCTCATCGATGTCTCACAAGTGTCCAAAGTCTTAAACAACTTTCCTAACTGCCTATTTTCTTAAAAACAGCTGTAACTCCATCCGGGCTATTGAATATGGTGACCCTACTCAAGAAACTACTTTGACGTGTGAAATGTCACGGGAACATGATTGTTTTGAAGGCACGATCATGTTTGACGACAAAGTGTCAAGGAAGTTTGTTTTGTACTACAAGCTAGCAATAAGTAAGTTGCTACCAATAATATTGATTATACTTCTCGTGGTTATTTCACATCCTAGTGAGATAAAGGAACTCGCGTAGTTACGATAACACTGAAAACCCTTCCATTAGTAAGTAAGACTCTATAAAGGATTATTGTAAGGTCCTGGCTCTGTAATGATCGCGAGAATGTTCTTGCAAATTAACACAATTAGCGGTCATTGACACAGATACAAATAAGCTATTATTTTAACATTTTTATCAACAAATTTGTAGCTGTAGAGATTGCCTAATGACAAGCTGTTATCGTATCCCAAAAACGCATGCTAAAATGAAATCATCACTAGCGCTTTGTCAGCAATATTCAGAATTATACACAAGGAGACCCAGAAGTAATATACCATTTCATTAATCATTGTCAAAGAAAAAAGTGGAAGTTTGTTTGAACGCGCTTATCTCTGGAACTACCAGTCGGATTGAATAATTATTTTTTGCGTATGATAGCCCAGTTCTTGAGGAAGGTTATAAGCTATTTAACATTACGCTACTGGCGACAGGAGCAAAGCAGTAAGCAAAGACGCGTGTAAAACCGTGCCGCGAAAAGCTAGTATTTAATATAGTACCGATTAAAGTCTAAAAATACTAAGACTTTTCTAAATGATTGATTAAAACTGGCAGTTTAATAAAATAATGTGACCTCTTAAAATTAAGTTTTGCAAACGTCTTTATAGACGTCATTACCCTATTATACTTAATACAATAATATGTTTAAATTGGCTTTACTACTTAACTAGTTTGCTTTTGTATTTACTTACTTTTGTGACTTCAATTTGCGTATTTCGTCTTTTTACATAGTATACTAGGATACTCTTTTAAGCACCTCAACTTATAAACAAAAAACATTTAAATTACTGCACATTCTGCAATACAAAGTTCATAGACGCTTCACTTATCACTATCGGGCTCTAGCACAAGTTTCAGGAGTAACCCAGGACATCCCTAATTGCTATCTCGTTGAAATGTCGTAAACAACCGCTTGATGACATATTAAACGCGTCTCCGTTTTACTTAAAAACATATAACATTTTATGAGTACTAATGCGGCAAATAAGTTTTTATTAGCTTCCGTGGTGATAGGGGTTCTTTTTATCGAGTGTGGTGTAGACAGAAATAATTATATGATATAGCATAATATATATATTCTGCATTTCTCGAATCGAAATACTGTTTTGGGTGCAGAAGCATGCACGATTTAAGTAAACTTAAAAATGTGAAAAGTCGTAAATTATGTTAAATGTAGGTACAGTTACACATTCTAAACAAAATTTACCCAAAAACATTTAAGCAAACATTATCACCATAGCCAATTAAGAAATAAATTTTGCATTGGTTCTAGAAAGATTGCAGATACATGTCAGTGCCATTGTAAAATATTTCAGCTCTTTAGAACGATGTTGCTACAATTACTCAACGATTACACAAAAAGTGCAAATCGTGATTTTAGTAGCGATAGTGTACCACTATTTTTAAAGCCACAGAAAGAATTGACCATTGAAATCATTCCATTGTTCACCTGTCTGGCACAGTTGTTTTTTTAGTATAAGTCATTTACTTTAATGTTATAGTGAAATTAAAATAAACTTACATTTGACGACGATGACTGTGATGACAATATTCGGTTGAATAAAATAATAAACAAATAATAATAAACCGATCGCGGTTTATAAATATATTTTTTTTTTTTATATTAGCCTACCAAAGTGACTCCAGCCCGCCTGATGGTAAGCAGTCAGTCTAGAAGTGGTGGCCACCATACCATCTTCTTAAACTGCTGGTATGGTGGCCTCCACTATGGCGGCTGGGAATGGGGTTAGGGGAAGGGAATGAGGGAAGTAAGGAAAGAGGAAAGGGGGGAAATTGGGCCTCAGGCGCTCTCACTCACCGAGCGAAACGCAGTAATACGGATACTACTACTCTTACGTCGATCTTCTATGAGAGGGTAGTACTTCCCCGGACGATCCGACCCATTCATGCTGAAACCAGCGTGGATCTACAACCGGTACAATGGTATTTTAATGGTTCAAGAAACAAATCAAATCCAAATTATTTTTGAAATTATAGGCTATTAATGTAATCATAAATTACATTTATCAAATTATGTCCAAAATGTTTAAATGTTCAGATAACGCTACATAATTTAATTTCAATTTGGATTTCTGAATAACACTGATAATTTAATGTTGATGCCTTCAAACATAGAATTCATTTAACTAAAAGCACACAACAAAGGGACTTGCATGACGGACCACATTTTTCTAAATGCAATGAGAGAAATTATAATTTGATCGCGAAAGGGTCCTGAGTTTCGTTACGAGCAATTGAACACATTAATTTTAATACAAGGCCAAGACAAGTTGTTTCATTAATATTTATAAATGCAGACAACCCTTTTATCACTACGTCTAAGCTCTACTGTGGTAAGGCTAATCACTATAGGCACCATACAAAAACGTATATTGAGAAAAGGAAGTAGTAACTGAAGCGCTCATGATCACCCTCTTCCAAAAGCATCGAATTTGACATAACCACGATTATTTTGCAGACAATTTGTTTAGCGAAGGTGACAACATTTACAGAATGTTGCAGCCCTTGCTCTGTATCCGTTATTTCCTTAGTCGCCTCATTGTACATGCTAATCACGTAAAGCACAATGTACTATCATTTACATGAAATGTATAAAACATACATACAAGTACTAGGTATATTTTCTCCACATGTTTGTTAGTGAAGGCGATTTGCTCATGAACACGTGAAAGACTTAATTTAACTGTACAGTAATTTGAGCTTGCTCATTCGTACGAATTACTTACGGCTATCATCAAATGATTACAAAGTTATAACCCCTTCAGCGTAACCTACTTACTGCAAACTAACTCATAAGTGCTTATGACCACTCAAGGAAAGTTCTCGGACCTGTTGGAAACGTTGGGTCATTACCCGAGCATTAAGTATCGGGGTAAGCTGGGTCGAGTGTCTATCAGTTGGCATGAGGCCAAAGTAGTCTATGACGTCACAGTCGTAAACTCAGACCATCCTGGATCAAAATCGCTAAAAACGCTAATAAAATGTGCCTAAGCACTTGTCCATGTTGATATGCAGGGTTGACTGCATGAGAGTAATGGGGTTTAGGTTTAATTAAAACTAATTGACAGTTTTACTGCCAATCCCTAATTCTGAGAGGCCGAGGATCTCGTAATTATACTGTTACTACTTAAAATGAGTAACAATGTTAAGCTTTTTCTTCTATTATGTCAGTTGTTGGAAATAAGTCAACGTTAATAGATTACCATAGAGCCGATGTGACTAATAGTATCTTTAGCATGTTACCATCATATTAATCATCACTGTACAGCCCAAGGGTACCCTATGCTAATATAACATCAACAGGTACTGTTATTAGGATGACATTCTATTGGATCAATGTCACTCATATATGATAGACATAGCAACACATTATTGCAAAAATATTGCTGATTTTGCACCTCCCGTACCCAACTTATAGTAACTTATAATTTGAACTGTTCCTATCAGCCCAGAACATTTTATCCGTAAGACCTTTCGTGATATACTTATTTTTGTTTTTCTTTACCTGTTACACGTTTTGACTTAAGTCGTCAAATTTTAGCTAGCAATCTTGCCATACTGAACCACTTTTCATAAAAAATCACGACATTATTATGTGCATTCGCGGCCAAGTAAAACCGTATTGGCCATTATGGATATTACGGTCTATATGGGAATCATCTTATATTTAAAGATTGTGAAGTTCAGATTATCGAACAACAGATGGCTAATCTTCTTTGTTAAGACCGAAAATCAAGTCAAGCTAAGATAAAAAGTAACATTGGACTTTGGATTGGTGGTTCCATCGAATTATATTTAATATGTTTACAGGTTTTACAAATGTTACTATTGTTAATTACCTATTAATTTATTGATCTTTATATTAGTACCTATCTCAGTTTAAAACATGGGCATGCTTAGTAAATTTTTAAAAATTACATATAACCATTGATTTGATTTTTAAATGAACCAGGTGAACTAACAAAACTTTCTAGCATACTGAATGTAGAAGATGGTGCAAAATAATAAATATTATTATGTATTTATTATGAGGACTAACAAAAATCTGTTTATTTTTCATTATACACAAAAACCTTTCTTTATTTACTAACTTGAAAGCCTAAAAGGGACATCGCTTAATGCAAAGTTTATCTGAAGGAAAAATCTAATTCGGCGTCTGTATTTACTTTTACATAAGCTTTATGAAGCAAGAAATGTATAAAAAGGATTTGACATTACCCACGGTAGATGGAACTCAAAGGTTAGGTAAGGAGATCAGTGAACAGTAAACGGGTTCAAGGCCAGAACTCTTTACATATTTTATTGACACGCCATTATTTAGAGAATTATTTACTCCTTTGTTCGTAATTCAGTGTAAGGAGATCGAAAAAATGTTTTGAAATAATATAGACAATGTTTCAAAATTGCCGTGGTTATTTTAGTTTTACAAAAAATAAAAGTATTGAAAATCCTACTAATAGTAAATTCGAAAATTTGTGTGTGTGTGTGTTTGTTACCACTTAATGCTTAAACTGCTGAACCGATTTCGATGAAAATTGAAAGTATGTAGATAGATTTGGTGCCGGAGACGGACATAGGCTACTTTTTATCTCGAAATCAGTCTGATCCCCAAGGAAGACAAACAAATTTTAGGCGCGGGCGAATCCGTGGGGCGCAGTTATTTTTTTATTTTATTTTGTGAAACATAATCTAACTACGCTAAGTTATTTCTTCTAGAAAACGATTTTTTTACTAACCGTAATTTTATTTAACTGTGCTTTAGTGCTAGTATTTAAAGCTGTAGATCAAATGCACAGAATCTGTAAGCAAATGAACTGACAAATACATTTTCAACCACGTAACAAGGAATAATTTGAAATGTTTGACAACTTCCCTTACGTTAATATAATTGGTTTCGCATGTGGCTTTGAAACTCTAATATGCCAAAGGTTCATTGTTATGTCTCAAGATTCAATATATCTACGAATACACATTAAAAGGCATCAAAATCAATAGATCTTTAGTACAATTGTACGCATAGGTATACATAGATACCTTTCCTTTAACCTCATCGTGAACTGCTGCATCGATCGAAGCTGATATTCAACAGGGTCGACAAAAAGCAACCTACATTAAGTGCCCTTTGGCCATCTTACTTAGATCGCCTATTTTTACTGTTGATGGACGTGCTTTCGTGGTCTTCATTCGTAAACTTCAACATAAATGCTCATATTAATTAGACCAATGGTAATTGAAGCTTATTTATAAAATATTGAAAATTCTACCAATATTTTCCAGTCCAGTTCCAGTAGTATTTAATGTATTATTTATTTTGTACTTATTATTAAGCTGGTATACTGTACTACTTTTTATACGAAATAAATATTTTATTCCATTCTCTTCTATTCTATTATTACTTTCGTGATATAATTTAAACCTCTTTTTTCTCATATCATAATATATAACTTCATTGCACCTACTTCGCTTGTCTCTGCATTACCTTGGTTGACTGGTAGAGAATGCCTTTGGCATTAAGTCCGCCATTGTACGTTAAGTGCATTAAGTTTTAAATAAATAAATATTCAATGCAATAAAGATTATACTGGTATGATATTAAACTACACTTGCAGCATTCAAACAGCAATCTTAACTTTATTCAAAATCCAATCATAACGTCTTCGATAGAACTCAAACATGCCAAGTATCAAAACGTACCCGTCCACTTACGAGTACATTCAAGTATCAAAACCGAGCGTTTAATATCTCGCATTAAGTCGGACCCTTCTTCCTGTATTAATGTTCGTAATGTTCCACCTATTGGTATCCTTATCACTCCACTTATGATCAAAATAGCCACATAAAGATGAATCATTACACTGCTATAGAGATAATGTGAAAGTACTTGAATTGTTCATTCATTCTGTAATGTTTATCAAAACGCACGTTTGTTCATTGTAGGCTAATGTTTATACTGTTAATTTTATTTATCGAATACACTAATTTTAGGTAAACAATTAAAAATCAACTTTCTGTGAGTACTAATCCACCTAACAAGCGTGATGATTTTGGCAAATAATTCTCCCTTTGCTCCCAAAGGGAGAATTATTTGCCAAAATCATCAGAGAGAGGCTTACGTTCTGTAACACGTCCTTAGGCTGATGATGTAAATTAAATATTATAGGTAGAAACCTATACTTACATTATTTATTTCAAACTTCATACATTTAAATGTATTAACAGACTTAAAGCCTTTGGCATTTCCTACTAGACTACCATAGGGTGATGAAGAGACATGACAAAGTAGGTTTATATGAAAATTTACACGTGATTGTATAGCGGGATAGTTCAATCAACGACATCAAAAGAACTAAGAGGAAACATGTCATTTTCTTATATGAAAATAAAGATGAATTTATGTTATCATCATACAATCTTAGATATTATCTACTACCGACTATCTCATACGAAAAAAAAAACGATGACAACCAATACAAATTTAGATTACAATCAATACATTGATTTGCATTTTCTACTTCGCAACATCTTTCTTAGATTGTGCCGTGTATTTTAATTCGTTCAGAAGCAACTTACATAGTTTCAAATAAGTCTAGCATAAATAAACCAATGCAGAACTTCATTTACTCGACAAATTGCATAATCTATTTCAACGTTAGTTATCGAAACAATTAGCGTAAGACGACGACGGGCGAAGTTATGATGAGTGGCTATCTAAATAATATATGTCCTCACTAACTTGTATCAAAGTTAGGGAACAACACGCACTACAGACATCTATTAACCAGTAGTGCGACTACATTTCAAGGGAATAGCTATTACGCAACTCTATAACTAGTTCTTCTTTGTTTACAGTAACTTTTTAGCATCTTCTCACTATAGCCATAATAGAGAACACGCTTCACGGTTCTTTAGAGTACTTAAGGTTTTATTACAGGCATAAGAGATTTCACGTTCAAATTTTCCGGCGGTACCTACACTAGGTGAATAAATAACGATCGCTATACAGTTAAAGAAGATTAGAATAGAGATGTTATTCTTAAACGTGAATGTGCGAAAAAATAGTGAAAACGTAATAAATATCTTCCGAAAACTAGAGCGTTACACTATATTAGATCGTCATGCAAACTTTCATTTTTGGCACCAATATATTTCTATAAAAACCACTTTATTTCATATGAGGTATGGTAATTAACACACCAAACCCTAACAAAGTGTGAAAAATTGAAACATGTGTGTACGTGAACATTGTTTTAAAAATAAATGAATTTATAACGGACATTTCCTTCACAGATCTGTGATAGATAGTGAAGATCGCGTACAATCATTACCATTGTACAATTATACGGGGTTACAATGGTGAGAAACAGTTACGAGAATGAATTTCATGTCTGTGTGTGGGAAATAAAATGCAAATTATTGCATTTCTCTTGTTCCTTCGTGGCTTCGACGGTGCGCCCTTTATAACTAACTTTTTTGCTTAGTCCGCCATAGCGAAGTTTTTCAGATTCTATATTTCTTTTTATATATACGAATAATTCTAATATTCAAAGTGCATTTCTCACAATGTATTTACATAAAGGCAATGCAATCTATTTTTCTTATTGTTTTAAAATTGCAGAATCGAATCACAATACTAGTAAAATATTTATCGACTACAGTGGTGAAAATATTGATACTTGGTAACAAGATTCTTTATAGAATGGCTTTGCATTACAAATAGTTACAGGTAAAGAAAAATTTATCACAAAGACAAAATTATATGTATATAAACTATTTAACGATCAACAGTTGGTACCGCGGTATTGCATTTTACCTATTTATTATAATATATAGGTAGGTTCTATACCGTCAACAATTTGGTCTAATAGTTTACAAAGCCCTTAAGTTATGTAAAAACATAAAGGTTACATTTTAAAGGACCCTATACAATTGCCATGCCTTAACTATTTTTGTTTACCATTTATCATGAACTGGGTAATTGTTGGTCGAAGTTATGCATAAATTTATCACTGGCTGGTACTGTTGACAGCAACACAATTATTCACTTCAGTTATGTTCCGAATTCGAAATAATATACACTATTTAATCAATTAACTATGTGACAGTTGTGAGAATGACATTTACTGAGTGGAAGCTTAATTTAGGATATACGCTTCGTTGCATGTGTACTGCATCTCTAGTTTAAACCAAACAAGTTGCAGGTTGATATTTTAAGTTAGAACGTTCAATGCATTTGCATAATTTGAATGCAAATGCATAAGTTTAACACATATCAAAGCAATATTCTTGTAATATAAATAGTCTACTAAGCAGTATATTTCATGAAAGAACTGATCACTGTTGCTTCATAGGATGCTAATGCTATAGTAAGGGCTTGTTACCAGACTCTTCTCAGATATCTGCCTACTTAAAATCGCTTCTTAGAAATCGCTCACACGTCTACAAATCGATTGAAAATATATGTAACTTATTAATAATTTTAATAGGTACACAGAGTGTTAACAAACAATAAATAACCAACTACATTAAATAACAGAGTAATTCAAAATATCAGTAAGTAAATAGAGGATTTCAATTAAACCGATATAAATTAATGAGTGTAAGCGTATAATTTCATGTAAAAATAAGTAGTGGACGCAAACGAACAGTTATTTATTACGTTCAATATATGAACCGCAATTGAACATGGGACTTTTCACCGCTTAATTAGTTGGAACACCTATCCGACTGGCCGTAATTTGTCACTAATAAATTAAACTTGTACAAATTATATATAAATTGATATTTATTTTATTTATTACACTTATAAGAAATACTGGTTTTTAGAAAGGAGGAACAGACAAGCCTACGACCTTATGATAAGTGGTTACTATAAATTATAACCTTAACTGCGTTTGCACGAAATAAGAGAAACAACAAGAAAAACATAACCACGCTTCTACTGATCGTGAAGGAAGAAGAGAATGAGGGAACAACAAAAAGGAAAAAAAGCGGGGATATAATTGGATTTCACAAATTAATACCTAAATCTCGATATTCTACGGAAATGTCCTCAGACGGTTAGACACGTAACAATATGCTACACCGGTATTCTAATGACAGCAGTCGAGTATTGACACTATTAGCTGCAAGTACACACCTACAGTCTTTTCTATTAAACCACTTACAGCAGTGTGTCACCATTAATAATAAAAACTTATCTAGTCGTTCTCATTGTTAGTACAAAAAGTGCTACGTGATTTTTGTAAAACAAATAGATGAATCGGCGAGTGATTTTACCTTTTATTCAGGCATAATACAAAAATAAACAGTTTAAACTGCATTGATAGTTTGATGGTTTAATCCTTCTCATCATTAAACACTGTGCTGTGTTTTGTGAAAACTTCACCCTATTATATTACTGAATTATGATAAAGAAAACCATTGTCTACTGGGCTTAAAAAAATATAAGCTTAAAATCACCAAGTCACTTTATACGCTTTATGCACGAATACCTGCAAAGATCGAGCCTATACTACTCGTGCAAATTTGACACAAAGCGTGGTAATTGTTTAAGCTACTACGTCACCCGAATCACGGCAGTCTCATCCAAACCGAATCCGTACAAACAGTATTATTTAAACGGTTCTAAACACTTTCACTATTAGAACAACATCTATAAAATGTAACACTTTATTATACTTTCATGGTATTGTCACTACATATCCGCTGTTGCAATTCAGCACGGAATCAATTAATTGTAATGTAGACATGTCATTTCCTTATTTAAGCATAGCTGTATCGTAAATTAGACATAGTTCACAGATAACATTCGACAACAAATTATAATTAGCAATTAGAATAAAAATATACTTTATAGATCCATTAAAATGACTTGTAAATTTGTTCGTTTCCGATTTTGTCAGTTTTATAGCGGGAAGTTATGACCGCCCACCGCCCACCGGCGATATATACAACCCAGCGGTATATGTATACCATTCTAAAGTATGGTGGTAAAGCCATCGTATAAGAAAGTAACAAGAAAATCATTTAACATAGAACAGGCAACCACCTCCTGTGATAAGAAGAATGTCTACTACGATCGTTAAAAAGTGGCTAATTATCATGTTATTTCTTTATGACTATTTTGATTAGTGTATCCTGGACAGGAGAAATAAAAACTAAAATTAGTTTCTTAATTTAATAAATTTAATTAGCACATTTGTGTAATCAAGCGATTAAGATCGTTACCTCGTCGTTACCGTTATACCCGACAAGGGGCAGGGATTTGTTTTTCTAGACCAAATATTTTTTATAAGGCTACAAGATGCGTCATTTAAGTGGAGAAATTAAGTAGAACCCTAACCTCGAAATATTCGTTTGAAAGAGCAGTGTTTTGATCTGTAGTGAAAAGAATCTACAAGCATCTATTTAAGTTAACATTATTAAAACTTAACTGCGTCTGTCTACGGCCATATAAAACATCAAACAAAACCAACGGGTTTGTGGTACAATATGTAACAAACAGAGTGTGTCCGAGTGTCCGGAGTGGTCAGGACCGGACTGACGACCGCGTGCCGTAGACCTTGACGGGGTTGAATATACGAACAAGATTTTCGCTTCGTGCCTTTAAACTTACACTGCCATTATCGTTGCTGATTTTTAAGTGCGATGTTTTCTATATTGTAAGAAATGCATTGTGAGGAAGGGTAATGTATATTTTAAAAATATAGATAGGTGCATACATACGTATTTATCTTATATAGATATCAAAATAATACGAATCTAGTAACTAATATAAAACTTATATCCAGCAATAGACGTCTTTCTAAATGATAGAAATGGTATTTTCAAAATACATTAATAATAATTTTGCTTTTCATGAAACGAGACATGACAAACAAGGGCAAGGGTGACAAACATTGTACACCCAGATTCTTGAAATAAAGAACACAATAAAATAGTATTGAACAAATGATGTATTTTCATTACAACAGTTATTTATCTAAACAAATTACGCAATGCGAGTTTCATATTCTATAAACCATGAGCTCGTGCTGACCATTTTGAACAATATACGAACTCATAATGTTGCATGTGACATCTTTATGATATCATTCGTTCCTACTCGTCTCTAATATTTTGTTTTAAGTGACAGACGAGCGACACTTGTTAAATGGATATTAAGTTGCAACTGCCGCTTAAATGTAGACTTCAGAAACACCAGAGGTATACACCATAACCACCCACATGCCTATCTCTGTAATTCCTGTAAACCAGTATTAAAAGTGAAAAACTTACGAATACAGCTTCGCTTAGTCCCCGAGGCTCTCGAGTAGAGCCTCGGGGACTAAGCGAAGCTGTATTCGTAAGTTTACTACTAAACCTTGACCAAGCAACAAATTATTAGTCTTGGACCAAGCAACAAATTCAATTAGAAGTAAAAAGGAGGAGTTAGAAATTACTATACTAATACGCTCTTGATCGTGACACCTCCGTTTACCCACTAACTATGTAAAAAGATAGCTTCGAAACCAACGAGTACTATTGATACATGCAATAACTATATTATATGCAACGAAATTGAGTTTGCTTTGCTTTTGTCATCATATCTGAGAAGCCAAGTATCGCTCAAACATGACTAAAAGATTGCTAATTCATATACTACTCTATTTTATCAATGAATAATAAACCTCCACTATAAATATAATCGCGTGGAAAAAAATGTCAACAATTTTATCTATTACACTAAATTATGATTCATTTTTATGAACGAGTGTGTTCGTATGAAATTCTTAATAACCACTTACTATAAAAGTATCTATAGTTACTAGAATTTTATTCCATCAGTAACTATTTCACAATATTATATTTGAATTGATTAATAATACCTATCTATTCGTTCGTTTGCTTTTAAAACGTTGACGTTGATAAAAGACGTTACAATAGCTCTTTTAAATACTAAATTTTCTATATTCAAATGGTAAATAGGAAAAAATATAAATTATCATTATGCCCTTCTATTCAATATTACTGTAACATATAGCACAAGTTTTGGGAAAGTGAATCTTGTGTAATTAAAAAATTAGTCTATAGAAATATGATCAAAGATGTGTAAAGTCATTTTTAAATGAAGAACATATGGCGGTATAATAACTACATGTGATTTACTATGATCATAGTTTGAGGGTCGTCGAACTATGATCATAGAATTTATAGATATGAAATCATATTTATATGATAATGTAATACCGCTCTTAGACCTTAGAATTGTCGTTTCATTTACTTTAAACCTTTTTCCTTAGAAATACATAATTATTTCCAGCATCATCAGTTAACCGAACAAAATTCTGTTATTAGAACCTACGATGTACAGTAATTCCACCGCTTCATTTACAAATAAAAGTAAAATAATTATCAAAGATTGTACCTATCATCATTGGTATTACATCCGTCCAAACGTGGATTCATTGCCTTATTAGACAACATGATTGATACGAGACTATACAACGATACTGTCGACAGTAAGTATCAATTAAATCGTGCAACACTATTAATTATAGTAATATATGTATCTATAATGCTTTGACTGGACATGAAACTCGAATGGTGCGAACTAGCAATAACAACGTATGTAGTTTCGATGATAAATTGATGAATGAAATATACTATGTTAATAGCAATGTGCCATTCTATAACTATGTAATTATGAACGTAGTTTGCTACTGTAGACCTGTTTACTAAGCTTCAACAAATACTAAACCGCACGTAGGAGTGTGTGTAGGATCAAATGGTACGTATTGTAGTCTTGACATGTCCTTCAAAGATAGTTTCAAACAAGGCTACCTGAATGGTGGACAACACTTTGGTTAAATAGGTAGGTAGAGGCAACAATAGATTAAAAATAATATTATCTATTATTATTATCTAAATTATTTTATCTATTTCGTACAAAAGTAATGAATAAATCATTACTTTTGTACGAAATACATAAAATAATTTTCTAAATGTTAATAATATCTACTCCGATAGAATTTAAAATTAATAATTTGCCACAACCTAAGGATTTTATTTTTTATAATATTACTCAAGATATTAATATAAATAGCTATTAAATTTTTTTAGATAATTTATTAAGATTGTACTAAAAAAAGTTCTATGTTGTTATAACAAATAATAAAGATTGAATGGATAAACACTTGTATCAAACTCTTATGCGGGCAATGACTATGGCGTTTACTTTACCTTACGTTAAACGAGTGAAGCAGCACTTGCTGAAAAGAGACATATGATATTTGTCTTCTGAAGTTCATTTATTGGGCAATTTAATTAAGGATTTTAAGCAACATCCTAAAAACTTCCATGGACGATAGTGGGTGATACTCATACCTACATTCTGTTTCATAGTCTCTGATATTACCACATTCAAACTTTTCTCTGCAACTATAAATATAATACTACTATTATGAGAAAATGAATAAGTTAAAAATATTACTATCTTATTTAAACGTAATGAGAAAGTACTTTCCATAGTAAGACAATTTAAATTGTAGATTGCTACTGACCGAATCTCTAGCGAAAGAACAAAAACGATTTCTTAAAAAAGTTTGTCTGGCGACACAAACACGAATTAGCCCAAATCGTCTTTCTCAGAATGAAATGTTTTGATTTTTAAATCAAAATAGTTGATTTTGGTCATAATAAAGAAATATAAAAGAAAAAATAACAATATAATAGTTGGTTTTATCAAAATAAACAAATGCTCAAATAATAAGTCTTGACTGCATGGCATCAACGAGAGTTTGTCACTCGGGGAATAAAGCTATAATATATTTAACATTAGTCGTTTAAATGAACTGTACACAAGAATTTGAAATTATGACATCAAGATTCGTCACGCCGATACTATCAAAGGGAAATCATTATACCATGAAGTTCTGAACGGTTATATAAAAAAACAAAAGAAATTGAGTGAACACAATGAGTTTCAGCTGGGTATTATGTTTCACTGCTCTATTTGCGATACAATTTTTTCGATATTTTGTAGAAAAATAGCAATCGAATAAAAAATTACTATTTGAATCGAACTCTCTGATGCACCTCTGAACTCTGGCAAACTGTCTGCTGATTTAGAAATCTCCATAGCTGAGCTGGTTGATGGTAATCTATTTTGTTCCAAGTTATGTAAGTACAACGAATTTGGAATGCTCAAAGCAAAGGCATAACTAATTGCTAACTTTTCGTAACAGTCGGTACTTACGCTTTGTGGTCAAATTTCGGTCATATGCAATGTGTTAAAAGTATGCTAATAGTTTGTTTTATTTTAATGCAGTAATAACAACTTGTGCGTGCTTCAAATTTTAAGAGAGATGGGATACAGTAAGACGTCTTACTCAAATTGAGTTTTCTGCTTGTAATACTTCCTCCACCTTATACAGTTAGCAGTAGTGTGTATTTCTATTGGTGAGTAAGATACTTAAAGTTCATTGCAAAACAGCGTTCTACCAGTAAGTAAGATTTGTTTGTAACATCCTTAGCCCAGTTAGTGGTATGCTAATTCTTCAAATTAATGAATTACAAACGTTAGTAAAAATATAATTATAAATTTGTGTCCTAATCAAATATGTAATTTAAAATAGTATAATATTGAAGGCTGAATACAGTTTTTATTAGACTTCTGATGTAAAGTGATGTGTTTTTTAGTTGATAAGTATGTATTGTGTGCTTCTGATGTCTATAAAAATGAAATGAAATTAAATAAACGTTCGAACAAATTAATCTACATACGAGTACGTTACTTTACAATTAATTATTACATAAACAATTCCTACAATGTAAACTTTGACTGGTATCAGTGTTATATTAATTACTTTAATAATTTAAGAGATTACTTAATTTATGATAAATAAATATTTGCTAATTATAAAACCAGTAGTTACAGTAACAGAATCGAAGCATAAAAATTAAAACGCAGTCGGACAATTTAACTTTTTTCGCGCTTAAACATTCTATTTATAGATAATTCTTGTATTATCGGCATTATCGCCCAGGATCTTTAAGGTGAAATTAACAGCCTTGAATAAATAATTTCACCGTTCGTTCTTCGTATTAGTCAAACCTAATCAATATCCAATTAACCAGGCATCATTTCCGTAACAAGGTTCTTGCTTATAGACTTGAGAGCCTACAAAACATTTCATCCAACATTCCGACGTAAGGTGATGTTGCGATAATCGCAAGGCCTAACATCCTGTCGTCCAAACCGGTCTGCACTACCGGTTTTATCAGCGATTCAACGCAACCACACGAAAGCGATATGGACGATGCTTAGGGAAACGGAAATGCATATCCTAGAAAATGGAAGGCAGTAAATGTGGGCCTAGGTTATGGAAACCCGATATTGTTCATATAAATTTGTTAGGCAAGTTGTGCTTGCACACCAAAGCACTTCTCTTGGTTTGAAATGATTAAAAAGAGCAAATTATATTACTCACTATCAGCATTATCACCTCCATGAATTTTATTATTTCAAATACTATGTATTAGCAGTAGTGTTACTTGAACAACATTTTGTTTAACCAGTTTTCAGGAATTATTGGTTAGTTTTGAAAGTCTTAACCATATTTCTGTATCGCCTGTTTGGCAGTGTGATAGGCAAATAAAACTCTTGCCCTAATAATATTGGTAATAATTACCTAACTGTGTTATAAGTAGATATATTTATTTATTTATGTATATATAATTTATGGCACTATATTCGTCAATGACGATTAACTTGCAGACGTCTCTAATGCTTTAAAGTTCAAAAGTAATGTTTTATTCAGCAAATACCAGCCACAAAATGGTTTAATTGTTTCAAGCATCAAAGTTGTTTAATGAACAATAATGAAAATATACTTGGACTATTTGAATTGTTTTACAGTAATACAATTTCAGTACTTGGAACTTATAGTACACTTTGAAGCGCTCCAAGGTACCTAATTACATTTAGAATTATATTTGTTTTTATATATTTAACGTCACCATACTGAACATTTCGTTGATCTATAGCACTCGCAACTCAATATGAGTAACGCATTCTTCCAATATTTTAAACCTTCTTGCACCCAACAAAGCAGCTAACAAAATAAGACAAACAAACACAACCGTTCAAGGTGTTAACAAAACACAACCTGTTGAAGTCTGTTTTTGCATAGTATTCTTATCAGGACCTGCTTTTATCAAATGCGTTGATAGGGAGTCACCTGTACTAGATAAGATAACGCTTATCAATTATTGACATAGCCGAGTAACGTAGCACAGTCCGGCTGTAGCAATACGTGGGCTGTTTATTGAATGACAACTTGTGTATTCATAACATCATCTAAAATTAGATTCAATGACTTAAGGTTTAAATAACAGCGTATATACCTCTTATTTTCGTATCGTATTTGACAACTTCTAAAAATAATTTTGTGTTAATTTAAGACCAAGCTCAATTTTACACTTTGTTTCATATATAATCAAATTGACGAAGGATTAAAAAATAGTTGTTTTAGAGAGTACCATAAATCTGCCACAATCCTTGATAGATAAAAATTGATATTATAAACTGTTTAAGATTACTATTATTAACTTTAATTAACAACTTTAATTAAACACTTAAGTATAAACAACATTATTATTAAACATTACGGACAATAATTTTATTTAACCTTAGATTCATCATCATCAAATTTCTATTAAGTTTTGTTCCACAATTTCTTCAATAAGCTATCTAATAAACGGTAAAGTAATATAGTTGCAGCAGGCTCACTAACTACACAAATATTCCAAGAAACCTATCTCTTATTCGTTAGCCTCAAGATTATGATGTCACGTACGTAACGCAAGGCAATTTAGCGTGTTAGCCTCAGCTCATATGTGATTCATCACGATGACCCATATCACGTGCACTTACAGTTATGTGTCCAACCTCTCTGTTATTTATAAGGTTTAATTTATTTTTTTATTTTTTATTTTACGTTTGTTATTATAGAAATTGTTTAAGTGTTTTTGACGTGCTTTTCAAATAGTTGAGAGAGATATATGCTAATGCAAGCTGCAGGAAAGACCACAAATTAAGTCATTTTGATCTGTGAATTTGAATAAAAGTAATAATTGGCATTTTCTTCTTCACTGACGAAGCTTTTTTAAATTTATAAAAGTCATTTTAGATCGAATTAAGAGCATCCATAGACGAACTAAAGCTATCGATAGCTATAAAGCTCAGCTCGTCAGAAAGTTTAAATGACAATCGACAAATCACATAGCACGACGAGCAAAATTACCTATATCTGATGGAGCCAAAAAGTTGCAACCAAGATTGAAACGTCGAAGATGAAGAGATAACTTAGTAAGTGGGCGAAAAGGCGCTGTAAGCCAATCTACCCCTACAAAAGTCGATGAGCGAGTACCTATGATCAGAATTATCAAATAACCTTAAGATAAAGGTTTATAAATAAGAACCAACCTAATATATTTGAATTGTTTAAATAAAAATTACTTGACGAATACAGTAACTATTCTTTACTTTAAAGAATTTCTTCAGAGTATTTTTAACTCTGTTGGAGAGCTATATCATCATTATTATAATTGAAACAGTATTACACAATCAGCACTACATTAGATCGCCAGCTATATATAAGAGCTAAATTCATATTAGCGTCAGAATGCGCCGAATAAAATAATCCATGGAATTAACGGACAACCTACTTCCAATAAATTTCTTCCACTGACAGTGATATTAAGACGGATATTAATTATAGAAAAAGAAGTATTAATAATGCAAAGCCTTGAAATCAATCAGTAGTTAATTAGAGATAATAAGGTTAACTATAATTAAATCCATAACATCTATAGGTATATATAGTTTATATAAGCATATTATATTTACTATAAGTACTTTCAATGACGCCTATTCTAAGGTATAGCTACTTCAAACGTCGCATAGATTGGTGTAATCGAAATATGAAGTGATATCTACATTTCTTATTGCTAGTCATAATCACAAATGGTCATGAACGAGGAAAGTGCCGTCAACATGCCATTACAGCGGTCTCGCTGCGTTAACAGGCTTAAATGACTAAGGGTAATGACACGGCAGATGCTTTGAATTTGTGTGAATTGTATTCCATGTGTAGATAAAGAGATAATAGTTTCTATAGTCAGTACGAATTTAATGGAACATATACGACCTGTACCGGATAATAAGCCCTGATGGCTCTAAGCTATCTCTTTACCAACTATGCAGACATTAATGGATTACTTATATCTTAAGTGTAACTCTAGCGTAATATGATGAAACTACAGGTAGTATGTGAAGACTCATTACGTGAGATAAGTCATGCTCTCACGATCAGAGATGATCTGCCCGGTTATTGATCCGAGAATCACGATGATACTTGAACTCTTTTACCGTTTTATGGGATCCAACAATCCATCGAGTTTTAAACTCCATTTCATTTCGTTTAAATCCATATTCGTTTGCAAAATTCAATTTTTCAATTACTGGCAAAGGATTTGTTGCCGCTGATTCAATTATAAATTCATGACTTTTACAGTCACGAAATTTAAAAAAAGTAGAAGCAAACAAATTAAGCAAATCGGAAGTTCAATGCAAAATGATACCTAAATGTTTTCATTGAATGTGGAAATAGAATGTCTAGTAATTACAATCCAACCTAAACCGAAAAATTCAAAGTAGCGAATTGAATTTTCCAACCAAATCCAGTTCGGAATTTTTTCATACAGCAGAACTCTGGATTTCCATTTGATTGATTCATAGTAGCGAGAAAGTAATGCACGGGTGCACTGAGAACAAATGTGGTAAAATTTCAATTGTTCCAGGAAAGCCGGCTTCCGTAGTTACCACCTGTCTGTGATGTATAACGGACTACAACGGTTTTTGCACAACTAGGTCTTGGCTTGTCGCTGATCGTCACGTATAACGATTAACTTGTTTCTAATTGTTTTTGCCTCCGATCTAGGTGAATGCTTACTATTTCCATCTCAAGTAAATCGAGCATAAAATCGATAATTATACATCGGCCTTTATTATGAAAATAATATAACTCATTGTATTTATTTTTTTACCACACTTCAATCCCTCATTGTTTGTTTAAGTTATTACTATTTTTTATTAGTTTCATTTCAAATAAGATTTTTGAAGTCAGTCGTATTAGAAACATGCCTGATGTTACTTTTATTCTACAAAATTATACTTAAGTACTACAAGACAAGTACTAGTAATTCTTAAACAATAAAAAATAAAATGAAGGATCTTTACTGAATCATTAAATGAATAAATTAAAAACGCAGACCAACTTAAAACAATAAATTTAAAAATTATAACATGTAAAACATTTATAATCAAAACATAACCTAAAAGTTGAATGAATGAATCACACATACCAATGAGTACTGCCAACATAAGAAACACAAATTGTTATCAAGTTTGTTGATAAACTACTAGAAGTTATTGGCTCTAAACTACAGCAAACAATAAACACTGAAGCATTCAATAACGATGCTAGGTCTTCTTAAAAAATTAAATATACATTATACATTGATACATTAAATAAAAACTAATAAACGAAGTATAGCAGTCAACTTAGTTACCTGTTATAGTTGCCAACAGAACCGCCAAAGTCACCACACCTGTCGCTCCTAGCCGGTTGAACCTCATTTTGTCTCTTTTCAACGCGTTAAAGGTTTGCGTCCTCGTAAACAATAAAAAACAACAGAAATTTCAAAATCCTTAACGGATTGTCTAAAACAATAAACAATTTCACTCGCGTTTCTATTACACCTTTACAAATCGTACTTTTCTAACAAGATAATATTTATATAGACCACAAATTTCACAAGAAAAATAAAATTAAGAAATTCCTTTATAAAAAGTTCTTTTCAAATGCACACTTAAGTCCATTGTGATGTGTACGGAATTTAGGTGGAAATTCCAAGCAGCTAAAGTGTGAAACTTGTTTCGTGATGTCAAAAGGAGTGCGGCACGAGAGGTGCGTACGTCCACCCTCGACAAGCGCGCAGCAGTACTGACGCGACGCAAGCGACACGCCACAGCAACGGGGTTGCGCGGAACTATTCAAAGCGTCTGCGTCATTCAATGTTCTATCTCACGGTTAGGTTGGTTGTGATTCGCAACTATTCATTTATAAGTTCTTAACTTATCGGTTATCATTATCAGAAGTAACCGGTCTAAAACATAATATGCAGCAAATTAGATCTTCGCTGCAATGAATTTTTATGTCCATTACTTTTAGAATACTTAACTACAGAATCAGAGGAGTCTGTATGCCCCAATAACACTGAACTGTATATCCTGCTTTACGTCGCAAGTATATTTTGCAAGATAGAATATATATTTTGTTCATGTTGAATAAAACAACGAATATTTGTTTAAGCAAATCCTAGAACGAAAAAAAAAACCAAAGTCAATAAAGCAAAATTAATATGCTTGACATGATAATATAATATCGACTATCGTCTTCAGTTTCTTTCTCTTTACTTTAATTATGACAACCAAGCCAACGATTTTCACTATCGCCATATCTAAATTAATCTTCTCGTTGATGAACGTTTAATGCTTTATTCAATGATTAGAATTAAAAAATTGGGACGAAATCTAATGATAACAATTTTGCATAAAAAGAAACGATGAAACCATTGGATGGAGATAAAATTTAGAAATTATTACAGTGACGTCAATTTATTCTAATAATTTACATCAATGACTAAAAACTAGACCTAATCGGCTGCTAAAGAAAAAAAAATTAATCACGCTTCACTTAATGTAACAGTTCTAAAATTTTGTTTGTGCAACCGTGACAACTGAATGAGATTACCAACCAACAGCTAACGGACTGCAATCGGTTGCGGACAATAACTAGTGTGACAATATTTAGAACAAAAACAACAGAAAAGAATAAAAGGCTCAGAATATTTTTTTTAGCTCTTATTTAAATCGTTAAAAAAGATATTGATAAAGAATATTATAATATATACTAAGATAGCCTTGTATTAAATCAAAACGTAAAATACGAATAAGTGTTAACTAGTAAATTGCTGGATTAAAATTTAACCACCCCACACCTGTTTTCTAGTATTATATGCATTTTGCAGGCTTGTTATTGGCATTTTAGACATTAGTTTGGCAAGATATAAATGACATATAAATATGCAATAATAAATTTCTGATGTATTAGAAACCATCTCATAATAAAATGACATGATATTATGTAACAAAGACAAAAACCCTGTGATAAGAACTGCTACTACAGCGATTGTATATCGGCCTGATAATACCAAAAACACCCAACATTTTTAGTCAGACCAGCTTGACTGAAATCATTTTCCGGTAGTGAACTTTTAGTTATAATGAAAACATTAATGAGGTAGGTAAGTACACTTCGTTCTATTATTTAATTCAATTAATTTAATTTATTTTCAAGGACTACATAGAAACTTCATTTTAGTTCCACCAAGCATACATTAATAACTTAGTCTCATAATGGTGTTAGTTCTCCGTATTAATCAATTACAAGCTTATACTATAAAATATTAGTTCACTGAACATTTGTTATGAAAATGATTAATAGTAAACCCTTAGATTGTTGAAATCTTGCTTTACTGATTATATCAAAATAACATTTTTGAGGACTATCTTGGTGAATTAATTGCAGTTGTGGTAAATTTAAATAAAATCCCGTAGGAAGAAAATTATCATGTCATCAACAATAATTAAATAGTACATAATTTACAGACAAAAATATTCGCATATCACACAATACGGATACATCGACAACTGTGACTGATTACATGTGCCGCCGCATGAATAATTTATGATCATCGGTACTGCTAACACCATACAGCGTATCGACAAATGCGCAAAAGATATAAAATATGCTGAAACAATTTTTTTACAAAAATATCAGATTTTAAATGACCGTTAATGGCTAGGGTATAGAAAATACTAAGGTAACTTAGCTAGCTCGTAAATAAAAACTAGGACTAATAGACAGTAATTAATTCTCAGAAATGACTATCAGCTTCTAGAGTGACGGATCCAGTTAGAATGGCACAACCATAGTCACTTTAAAACTGATAATCTGATAGCAAATTGTGATGATAACGTAATGTTGATGGCATCAGTTTTATTGACATTGTCATTAAACACTTTCTCATTTTCCGATTTAAGAATTAAGAATTAAGAATATCTGATTTACCGAGTCTATAGCATTGTGAATTTGTAGATGTCAACTTACTGGCCGATGCAATGACACGATTGGTTTACTGATAACTGTAGATAACAAAACAAATAGAAAATGTTACAAGTAATAACAAACATGCATTCTACGAGTGTACGGTTAATGCTCAATTATAAGAACAGATTCAATAGAGCGTGGTGTATTGTCGCGACGTACCGTTACATTATTGGAAACAAAACAATATATAAGCTCACGATAACTGTTAATGTAGTTTTGATATTATTGACCACATTTCTGATATACGTAAGTCTGCTAGCATGACTTATGCACCAATTTTGGGAGATGGTTTTTCGTAGACCTGAGATTAAAATAGTGTTTTTGATCTGCCTATATCTAGAAACTCTATAGGGAACCTATCTACGTGTATAATGTATGATGTATGTTCAGTGAATACTGCTGTATATAATCGATTAAACGTTAAACGGTTTGTATTCGTACAAAATTGATCATAAATAAATGCTAGGTACCGGTTTTATGTTTGTCCATAACGGATTTTCTTGCAACTACCGACTTCTATAGTTAAGATTTTTGTCTGCGGTGGATATGCTGAGGCACAAATTGCGTTTCTGCTAACAATATCAAGTACAATTTTATCTGCGGCAAAATATTTTTTGTACACTGAACAGCGCTACTAGTGAATACCCTGAGAACTAAATTGTCTCAATATTTTACGCTGTCATCGGCGAGACAAACGCTCGTAACTCATGGCTATAGCGTTACAACTGGTGTCCTCTTGATGTTTTATCAAGTATGTATGTAAATAAATCTCTTTATAAATAAAATAAATATCCTTGTAAAATTCCAACACCTCAGTGTCGTACTGGAAAGGGACACCTTGTTTGTTTGTGTACCATGCGCTGGTAGATTCGCTACTTTTCTGAACTGGCATATTAAGGACGTACTTTTAAAACATACTTGGACAAGATCAAAACCTTGCAAATTAAATTCTTAAAAAATAGTAAATTATAAGACAAAACTAAGATGTAACACAACCAATCATGACGAATTGTTTGTCAAATGTAAAATACTGCCGGTGCATGAGAGAGTGTCGCTACTGGTAGCATTTGATCGTTACTGCCATTGTGAGTACAAAGTCAGGACTGTACAACAAAGGCCTCGAGGTGCAAAATACTGTAAGACGTTTGAGGTGCCCTCTTGTAATTATTTGGACAAAGGTTTAATAAATATCTGGTTCCCACAGTATTCCATAGTCTGCCTGTAGATATCGAAACTGCCTCTATTTCAAAATCGTCGTTTAAATGTAAAACAACAAAATTTCTTTTGGGTGTGATAAGTGACAATTTAAAAGGTACCTAAAGCATAGACACGATACAGTGATAGTAAAATAAGATTATTTTTAAATTTATGTATTTTGAAATTCAGACGAATTTAAAAATAATAATAATAATAAAATTGTATAGTTTAATGATTATTGTAATTTATTAATGTTATTAATTTATTTATTTTATTGTGTTGCAATTGTAATTTTATAGTTTATTTAATTTTTTTATTGTAATTATTGATTTTATTTTTTATGCCTTATTATTTCCCTTAATTATAATGATTTCTTTTTAGTATTAAAAGAAAACTAAAATAAATTTATCATTTACTTAATACGAGAAAGTGTGTGAAAAACAAAGTAAATAATTAAATTTAAAAATATGGAAGTTACGTCTGTCAACAACTATTCGATTGCCTCTGTGGTTCGGTGGTACTGTGTATGGACTGCCACGCAGAGGTCGAGGGTTCGATTCCCGCTCAGTGCAAATATTTGTGTGCATGAACATCTCTATTTGCATTGGTCTGGGTGTTTCTATGTATAATATGTATGTATTTCCAAAAAAAAAAAAAGTATTTAAGTATGTACCTATATCCGTATTCTAGAACCCATGACACAAGTATATAATATGCTTACTTTAGGTCTAGATGGCGTTGTGTGTAGTTGTTTAAATATTATATTATATTATAATATTATTATTATATTACTGTGTAGTTTGGCAGAAGTATTAATTCTATTGTAACAAGTTTAATATCCTAAATTTTTTTTAAAAACTTTTTCATTTTTTACTCGATACTTTTACATTTTTGTACGGTAGTAGATCCACGCTGATTTCAGCATGAATGGGCCGGATCGTCCGGGGAAGTACTATTCTCTCATAGAAGATCGACTTAAGAGTAGTAGTATCCGTACTACTGCGTTTCGTTCGGTGAGTGAGAGGCACAATTTTCCCCCTTTCCTCTTTCCTCACCTCCCTCATTCCCTTCCCCTAACCCCATTCCCAGCCGCCATAGTGGAGGCCACCATACCAGCAGTTTAAAACGATGGCTTTTGGTGTAGTGGCCGCCACTTCTGAATTCCACTGACTGCTTACCATCAGGCGGGGTGGAGTCACTTTGGTAGGCTATAATATATAAAAAAAAATGTACTTACCACGACGTTTAAAAATATAGTTGCGCTGTGATTAGTTCAGTCCACCACGGGCAGACGACCTTTGTCCTTCCATACATTACCTACGATATATTATCACGCATAAAATCCTACTTTACTATGTTACATATTTTTCATTAGTAAATTGGTACATGCTTCTTTAAAGGTGAACCGTTTTCAAATTTAACAGTAACCCTTAATAAGACCATTCAACTTTGTGATATCGTAATCGTAAATGTGGGTTTTGCCGTTATTGAAGAGAAACTGGTGAAAGTAACACTAACGCAAATTGCATTTATTAATCAGAACAGTTGATACAAGATAATATAGAGAAACTTGAAATGACTAAATTGTTATGTACAGTATTACAGTTTTTAGTATTAGATTAAAGTGGACAATAGAAAGACGATAAAAGGAATCAAGATTATTAAACAAAAAATTGTTTGTATCGTTTCGATTAGTGAGAATGATTGATATCAGAATAGATCAGGCGGTCTTTGTTAACAAAAAATAAGCGCTCTTACTTGTAGAAGTGTCATATCTCATAAACAAGCAAGAGGTAAATGTCTACCCAAAATAAATTTGTAAAAGGGTGAAGTCACATTGATCTTGAAAACGTTTTGGATTTAGCATAGAAGGTGCGTGCTTTATACCTTTCTGGAGATCCTTGTAATAGGCCACACCCTATCACATATGCTATGACAATTTTGTTTTAGAGTAGGTAACGGTTTCACGCAAGATGCAGAATTGAACTCCATCCAAATGATTCGACATTGAGGACGTTTAGTCTCGTCTTCATTCCCATACAATAATAAGAGGCAAAAGACTATAAAACGTGTAAATAACATTCAGCTGTTGACGCTGGACTAGAAAGGGAGATATACGAGTGTTACAATCTAATATCACGTTCTAAAATCTCCTCAATAGTACTGTAGTGACAAGCTTGTCATCCGTCAATGACAAACTCCCCTATGCATAAAATGTCACGCTCGGGTTAGCTCATACAATAACACCACTGAAATTATTATATTGGTACCAAAACTCATAGGGAGAAATTAACTTGAATTTGTTACATTTGTATCAATTTATTATTATATCTATAGCCGTAGTAGTCTACAATAAAAGAAAATAGATTTTAGCTTTCACTTCATTGGTTAGCTTCCTGAAGCTACAATGAATAAAAATTGGGAAACTACTTACTGCCGAAAACTGCTTAATTTATACCGTAAATGTTTGGCCATCAGAGCCCCAAATCTCCATCAAATTAGCCGAATTGAT
Source organism: Parascotia fuliginaria (assembly GCA_963082885.1). Taxonomy (NCBI): domain Eukaryota; kingdom Metazoa; phylum Arthropoda; class Insecta; order Lepidoptera; family Erebidae; genus Parascotia; species Parascotia fuliginaria. The sequence continues at coordinate 11,238,451 of OY720186.1, forward strand.
TAAAACAATATTTTTATAATATTGGCCTTCAAACATGACACCACGATATTCGATGTTACCTAAACAATCAGTTACAACTTTTAATAAAAGATTTTGGCTCTACCTTTAAAAATCTTTTTCGTCTATAACTTTTTAACCTATATATCCTAACGCTAACTTTACTTTAAAACATACTTTTTCCATAGCATTTTTATACGCGATAAATTTTACCAATATCTACTAAGAAAGTTAAAATGTGTGTATAGATTTGATTAGAGTCATGTGTATAGACTAAATAATATATGTAGAGATTCAATGTGTAAAGATTTGTTAAGAGTCAAAGTAATTTCGAAATGAATCTAAAAAATCCCAAATTTTGAAGACTAGTATATAACGTTTGAAACATAAATAATTTTTGATGCTAGCAATACAAAACATCGGTCTCCCCCATAGACTTCCATTACGGACGGTCTTAGGCGAAATTGAGGTAATTATCTATCCCTGGTACCATCGTAGAATGGTGTTATTAAAGCACAGGTGGTTCTTACTGATCTTTCTGCTACACAACAAATGAAAAATATAATATCTTCTAATTACATTACAATTAAATACCGTATATTTTAAATTTTCACACTATGCTGAGATGTTAACTGACGGAACGTTTTTTATTACAAGAGTTCTGTGGTAGATATGGTAAAGGAGTACTAATACCAATGTAGACGATTTCACTGTACTACTATATTATGCATTATAACTTCGAATCTTGGAATCTTTTCTGCTTGATTTGTTAAAAAGTTCCCATTATTTATATAAGTTCAAAGTGTTCAAAATAATCCATAAAAACAGAATACAACTTTGAAAACCCCCGGTATCGGCCATTTAACCTCATTCAAAAGAGCCAGTGGTTAAACTTGCAGTACCTACCATATGGCACTTAGAAGTAATGTGTACAATAGTTCTGATTGCTACTTAAAATCAAATGAATATTGACTAGTCATATATTGTGTAATCATGATCACGAATAGGTACTTATTTGGGAAGTATAGTATTTGTTTTATTACACGATACTAACTATTCGATTATTGCGATTTCCTTAAAATGGTTTAAAGGAACTAGCGATACATATAAATAAATGCAGCTATACATAATCACAACTAGGAAAATAACAACAGTCTATTATTCAAACTTCAAACAATTTAAATAGTCCGGACTTTAATGACAAAAACACCAAAAATGATTGACTTTCAATTCGAAAAGCTGTCTATCAAAACACAAACAATTAAATTACGAACAATATAAGTTCATATCTTACTTTGTCCTGTTACCACAACGCAATGTACTTGGGTTTCGATCTGACCAAAATGGAAATAGAGTAAAAAGTAAGCCTCGAGCCATTCAGCTAAATTAATTGAAAGGGGATCATACTGGCCCTTGTTTTGACTGCACAAATAGAATTAAAGTACACCCCTGATATTCGGCTCTATTAAACAGAGCAAATACATTTGATACCTATAAAGGTTGTGCATTCGCCTGTTTTGGATAGATATGTATGGACAACGGTCATTGTTTAGTTTTAAATACTTTTTTGACTGACTTCGCTCGCAGACTTGCTACTCTGAAGTGGCAATGAGCGGACACATAGCTCGTGAAACTGACGGCCATTGGGGCAGAAAGGTTCTAGAGACCGACGACCTTATAAGGGTGGCGGGCAACCGATGGATCAGCACGGCGAACGACCGGCCAAAGTGGCGAAAACCGGTAAAGGCCTATGTCCAGCAGTGGACGTATTTTGGCTGATATGATGACTTTTTTGAATGTATTATTGCATTTTTTTTTATAAAATTATTCATTGTTTATTTACTTTGAACAGTAAAAACGTATCAACTAGACAACAAAATTATTAAAAAAATATGTAGGTATCTATACCCACAGTTATTGTGGTATATCATCATTATTTCAGCCGGAAGACGTAATCTACTGGAAGTAGGTATTTTCAAAGCATCTATACTTCGACCGATCGTGAGCTGTCATGAGCAATGTTAACTAGATCTTAAATAATTAAGTATCGATTAAAAAACCTTAAACTCGCTTGTAACGGTTGAAGTGTTATTCTTAAGGAAATGTCTATAACACCATTTACTTACATAAAGATTATAACCAAACACTTACTTAAAGGTTAATGGTGTTTATACACTGCAAATTATAACACTAATAATTTTTAAATATTTTATCCAATTTTAAACAACCAATAAAAATATTAAGCTTTTCATTAGTAAGCTGACTTCTATGAAATGCTAAACGATAATATAATTATCGTTTAGCTGTTTAAGTATAGCTTAAACCTGTTTCACGTTTTATAGGCATTTATTTTTACGTTTATACTACTATTCATAAAATATTTAATGAAAATATAAAAGGTTTACTTGACTTATATTTGATTAAAGCTATAAAATTAATTTATGAAATGGTCATTCATTCTCTTTCACTTCAAATTTAATTATATTAATTGATGAAACTTTTGCCACCGAGAGGTTTAAGAGGTTTACTTCATAGTCGCAGCTTGATTTTGTCATATATAGTCAATGCGATTTGATCCTAAGAGATGCGAATTTATTTGCGTTGTTAATGTCATGCTGATTAAGTTCTCCACTAGACTACGTTATACATATATTATAATGCTTGATCCTATATATTAATCCACTCAAAAAACGGTCGTGAATTATCATTTATTAAACAAAAATAAACTTCAATGCGATTTTCGATAACCTTTTTTTATCACAATACATAAATGTGGGCAGGTTCCACTTATAGGGAAAAATTGGGTTTGTTTAATGAATAACTGTTCATGGAGTAATGATTAAAATAATGTGTGATGTATCATGCGGGCATCGCTGTTTATGAGGTCAACAATAATTTTGTTTTGTTGAAATATTTGTATGAAAAGATAAATTAATGTTGAAGAGGCAAAGTAAGGTTTGCATTGGTTTGTTGTTAAGCTTTCTATAGTCTCTGCTGGTTATTGTTAATGAGAGACTGGCCTGAAGTTAGATAGATTTTATTTTTGTATTAGGTGGATAATCGGCTTTTTATCTGTAGGATGATTGACTGTCATTTTGTTATTTTGACGTTCATAAATGCCACGGGTGTGATCTAAATAAAATAAGCGTTATTCTATCTATTCTATAGGCCTACCAAAATTACTCCACTCCACCTGATGGTAAGCAGACAGTGGGGTCCAGGTATGGTGGCTACTATCCCAAAATCTATCGTATGCAACTATTGGCATGCAGGACCGCTATGCCTGCTTTGTAAGAAAATTTTTGACGCCTCGTTTCTTTGAAGACTTGGTTTAAAATTGGACAATGACACATGCACTGGTAAAGAGTCTCAGATTGGAGTGTTTTTTTTTATATTAGCCTACCAAAGTGACTCCACCCCGCCTGATGGTAAGTAGTCAGTGGAATCCAGAAGAGGTGGCCACCATACCAAAAGTCATCGACTTACTGCTGGTATGGTGGCCTCCATTATGGCGGCTAAGAATGGGGTAGGCAAAGGGAATGAGGGAGGTAAGGAAAGAGAAAAGAGGGCAAATTGGGCCTCAGGTGCTCTCACTCACCGAACGAAACGCAGTAGTGCGGATACTACTACTCTTACATCGATCTTCTATGAGAGGGTAGTACTTCCCCGGTCGATCCGGTCCATACATGCTGAAACCAGCATGGATCTACTACCGTGTCTTTGTCTGTTTATTGACTATCTATACTTGTAGGTGCTACAGAGATGTCATTTTCTTCTCAAGCCAATCCGCACTTACTAATTTTGTCGACATCACATAATTAATCCAAATTCTTTAGATATAAATAAGGCGAGAATATTACTGCTACAAAGATGTCATTCACATCAGGTACCAGATTTTTGTCGAAATTATATATCCCGTTTTTATTATTTTACTTTTAAAACAACTAAGGTAGGTTTAAAAAACACAATTAAGTTGTAACTTTAATTTGCTAGTTGTTTCATAAAAACACGATTTTTTTGTATACCTTTGTGTGTATTTATATATGCATACAGTTTTTATTTGCGCATTATACATAATTTTAAAATAAATTACACAATGTAATACAAACATATTATTCAAAAATATTCACATGCTAAGTTAATGAGGAAATGTTCTAGTCCAACATATTTTTTTCTTATTTGCACTAGAATATTAGATAACATCTTCTATGTAATCTGATGAACATCCACGAAACAGAGGTTGTGTTTTTATGAATAGGAGGTGAACCAAATTCCATTATCAACCATGCTTATTTGTACCCATGTTTTATAAATATAATTTATTGGATTTGATTTAAATTTTGACCACCTACTGAATGAAGGTTTTTCAGATCATCCAGAAAATTAAAACCTGTAATTTTTTTGACGATACGATCTCTTCTAATGATATACCAATTTTTAAATGCCCATGTTAATTTTCCATTGCTCTTATAATAGTTTTGTATTTAGCTTTTGTGCAAGTTATTTTAGTTAACATCACCAACCGTCTACTTTTCTATGAAACCCTGCAAAGAACTAATTCATTTTCATTTTCTTTTTTTGGAAAGAGGCTTTTATGTCTAAATATAACATATAAAGCGTAACAGTCTGTCGTGGTTACCATGACAGTTTCCTACGGGTCCACGAGGGTGCACAAATCCACCCCACACCATGTCCCGACCGATTACTCACACTCCGCCGACTTCATCCCGATATCGTTAAGGTATATCAACATTATAACAAAAATTCTAAATATACCAATATGGTACGTTGATCAACCATGAAATGAAGGGATGATAGCACACTTCACATCCAAGTGTGAACGTGATAAATGGGTAGAAAATACGATCGAATGTGTATACTGTGGAAAATAATATAGGCCGTCAGTTTTAAGGTTTTTTTGAAAAACATATCATTGTTATTAGGTGTTAATTAGTTTACTTGTTTTGTTGTTGTTGATGGCAATTGGGATGGTATCCACCAGTCCTGGTAGTATACCTCGAAGCGCACCAATTTTGAAACTCACTAAATGTATTCCTCAAAACGCACCTGTTAGAACAAAATTAAATAACAAAAATATTACAATTAACCTGTACGTTTCGAGGAGTTCATTTGATGCGTTTTGATTTCAAATCCTGGACCAACTGACTGCTTGCTATTATGCAGATCCATTTATATTGCTAGATAAAAAAATAACTTCACTAAAAAGTAACGAAAGAAGTAAAAAAATCTATGATCAAATCAACTCCGATTTTATTACGGACATAATATTTATGTTTCTGGATCCAGGTTTTTATATTTCAGCCATAAAATTATATCAGATTAGAACGTATATTATGTAGCATAAAATGGTACTAAATTGTTTTTACATACGTGAATGAGTATAAGTTAAAGGTAACCTCTTATAAAAGTTGATACTAATTCTGCATTTTTTTTTGTGTAAATTGTAATTATTATTTAAATCATTTTTATAGTGAACGTATTAGATACCTAGTCCCCTCTTATTTGTGTTAATTAAACTTTATAAACTTGAACTTATGAGCAATCAGTTTTCGAGTTAATATAACTAACATTTTTAGCAAATAAACTACTAGCTCCAATGGCTGTTATTCATGACCGTCACAAGCTCCAGGAGTAAAGGTTAGGGTCTGGTCACTATGTAATCTATACTAGATAAGTAATTACACTACGCTACATAATGTATCATATAAACTAGTAAGTCGAAATGCAACATTTGTGTTGAATTTCCATTTAGGGAATAGTAGCATAGATTGTTGGTATTAGTTGCTTATCGAACGCTATACGGACCACTGAATTCGGCTGAGAACGATGACCGCAGGCAATGTATTTATCCGTGGTTTATCCTAAATTAGAGCTATAAACATGTGATTTAACGAAATGATGAGTTCCCTAAAGACAATCAAAATCATACGGAAATACTAAATGTGAGACAAATGTTTGCGCTTTTTTTTAATCGTATAAATTTCTGTCTGCTTTGAGAAATGACTATCCCTATACCCTAGCAAAGTTTATAACTGGTTAAACTATCACGTAAGAAAACTAAAAAAAATTATCACCGGTGTATTGTGTATATTAAGTGTGTATATTAAGTGCCGTGTCCTGTGATGGAACTACTGCCACTGCAATCGGCAACACACCTGCCAAGCGTGACGATTTACGCCTGGCAACTTCCGTCTTTTCAGTTGAAGACGATGATAAACTTCGTCATCTACATTTTTTTAAGAAATCTTGATAATTTATATGACTTTTCTTTACTATAATCTAACCATTAAGTATAATTATGTAATATTATTATTATAAATAATAGTTAGCATTGTTTTGTTTACGAGGCCACTGTCTGTTAGTAAGAAAATTTTTGTTGTTATTATTGCGTTTTTTTTTATTTGTGTTGATTATAGGTATGATTAATAAAGATAGGTATTAGGTTTATAATTCATAATGTAAATATTATTTATAACGAACGAAGTTGATAAGATGGATACAAGGCCAACAGGTTGACAACAACATAAACTAACAACAAACTTATAAAGAAGTTTATTGTATAAGCCCAAAATTTTATAAGATATCTTTTATTAGTGAAAAGTAAAGATTATTATTATAAGATTAATCTAACTTGTAACATTTGATATTATATAAAGTAAAACTACTATGTAATCAGATGAAAAAGGTATCAGCTTTCTTTTTCTAGTGAATTCCTAAGAGTGTTAACTTGACATAGGCAATTACTTTGAATTCATAAGTGCTACTATAAACTATTATCACACGAAGTGCTACTAAAAATATCATTCCAATTATTTTACCTGACACATCGAATGTCAGTCAATTAATCTGTTAACCGCAGAAAAAGATAATAGCAGGCTTTGTAGAGAAGTTATCTGTTGAACGCTGAGTCACGGGGTCGTTACCCTCTAGACAAAGAATAACAAACGTCTGAGGGAGGCGACGATAAATCAACCACGTCATAAATACAAGGGAGAATTCCTCTGTAAGTGTCGCATTTTCCAACTCATAACGTAGGCCTAATGCAGTCTGAGTCAGTTCTGCGACTGTGTAAGGTTTCTTCAATTGTCGAACAGTTTTATGACAATACGGGAGGTATAGTGTGATTTTTATTCTATCAAAAGCTTTACCTATAATGCTGGCGTATTTTTACTGCACTTTTTATATATAGAAAGACTTATTTCTCATTTAGTAACCACGGTATCTGAGTGAGGGGATAATTTATTATTGTACGTAAGTATTAATATTGTATGTGTATTGGCTAACGGTCAAGGTGGCGAAAATCGTGAGAGGCCTACTTAAGTCCAGCAGTGGACGTCTTTCAGCTGATATGATGATGATGTGTATTTTTTTTTTTACGATCCTGTACACATTAAGGACAGGAAATATTCGTACTTCTGAATTTTCGTATGGTGAATGAGAGCGCCTGAGGTTCAGCTAATTTTCGTTTCTATATCTTGAATTGCTTATTATCCCATTGCATTCTATCTCACCGTTGGCATGGTTTGATTAATTTTAGCAATTTTTTTGCAAAGCTTAAACGATTTCATGTCACACAAACCAATAAGTTACCTGTGTTTTATAATATTAAAAAAAAAAATTAAAAAAAAAATTATATAAAAAAAAAAATTTTTGTAAATTAGCTGTTGCCCGCAAGTCCGCCCGCGTGATAGTCTGTTATATCACATTTTTATATAAACTTTCATCCCCTATTTCAACCCATTCAAGCTATTTTTTCGCGATAAAAGATTATTTTGTTCGCTAAGGTCTATTCTACCTCTATACTAAATTTCATGAAAATCGGTTCAGTGGTTTAGGCGTGAAAGCGTAACAGACGGACAGACAGACAGGCAGAGTTACTTTCGTATTTATAATATTAGTATGGATAATAAATAACAAAAGCGCTGCACAAAACAGAATACCATCAAAGGATGCGATGCGATATCTTTACTGTCTACAATTTTATTTTTTCTAGTGCCTCAGCGAAGCAACTTTGACGCGACAAAGTTTATGAAGCCATTTATTCTCATAACTTTGAAACTGTAATTACATTATGAAATATCACTGTACCATAATCTATGGCACTTATTAAACGTAGATTAAAAGATTGTCAAGAAGGATTTTTGTTTTATATGAGAGTTGGTTTTATACCGTTAAAAGTGCATGTGTAGTTACGATTCGGATTTAAAGTAGAGGTAGGCTGTGTGCCAAAAATGTAGGTATATTTTTTTACAATTATGGTAATTAGACGGCAGGGTCCGGGAGTGGACGGTATCTTATGTCTACGCTCCTACCACAGTATGACGATGTCTGCGGGGACTGCGGGGAGAGGAGGAGGGTCGCCAGGTCGAGGGCCCTACTGCTCCCCTCCAATGCCGCGCACTCGCCACTCGCCGATAGATCGCCGTCATATTATTATCAACCAATGTCGTCTATTTTAATTAAATATAGTACTTTTTTATCGGTTGAGTCGCCTTATTTTTCTTATGTTCCCGTACTGAACATAAAGTGGCGACCGTGAATATTATTCTGAAACAACAACTGTCGCATCATCGGACGGTTCCGATACCGCGCCGCGTGTCGCCGGGACAAAGGTCGTAGCGGTCAGACTCGTTTTACTCCTTCGCGAACATAAGAACAGCAGAGAAGACGAGCTACAACTGCAGCAAGCCACCCAGCCAAGCACGAGGAGAACATACGGTCAAGAAATACTGAGAACAACCACTTTGCAGCCATCGCGAGCCGGCCAAGCGGACATACCACGTGTCGCAACAGCGGTTTGCCAGCCAAAGTGAGCCCGTTCCATCATTATTCCTTCAGTTTCCACACTACTATCCCTTACTTTTGTTTGTGTGAGCAGAGAGATAAGGAATCATTACCTTGCTAAATAGGTATCCGAACATCTGCTCGACCCCTAATAAATGACAGAAAATCGTCTAGAGTAGGCATATCCAAAGCACTAACATTACTATGTATATATTCTTCCCATTTAAGGCGCGTATTACTATCTAATTTTGCTGCAAATATATATATGATTATGGTATCCCAATGGTCGGTTGGCTGTTTCACACACACATTCTTCACACACACACTCTGAGACATTGTTATGTACTGCGTTGGTTGATATAATTAATCCTCTTAACAATAAATCAGTTACTACCAAAGCTCTATTAGACAACGGCAGTCAGTCTTCGTTTATCACAGAGTGCTTAAAGCAGCAACTAAATTTAACTACTTTGAGCTCAAACACAAAAAACGTTATTGGTATAGGTAACACTATATACAAACTTAATGCTGAACGTTGTAATATACGCATACAATCAAAGGTACGTCCATACAGTGTCTTTACATCATGTTTGATTATACCCCAAATTTCAGGCAGAATACCTAAGACTACTTTAACAGTTACACATTTAAACTTAAAATCATTCAAGCTAGCAGACCCCGGCTTTTATTAGCCTTCTGAAATAGGATTGCTTATCGGTGCTGACTTATTTTGGGACATTATAGGTACCAAGCAGCACTCTTTAGGACAAGGCAACCCTACCTTACATGATTCGAAACTAGGATGGCTCATCGCAGGTCCCTTGCACTATAACACTTGTAATGACAATACAGAAGTAAAATGTAGCTTAGCTAATATTGATAATAATGATAAATTAATTAAACTTCACAATGATTTGAAAAGATTCTGGGAGCTGGAAAGCTTACCACAAAAACCACCTTTTACTGATCAACAAAAGGCTTGTGAACTTCATTTTTTGCAGCACACTAAACGAACCAAAGATGGTCGTTTTTGTGTCAAGCTGCCACTCATCGATGAGCCAGATTGTTTGGGTGAATCTTATTTTGTAGCCAAACGTAGATTTTTTAATTTGGAACGCAGGTTTCGCAAACAGCCTGATCTTAAGTCTGCTTATGTAGATTTCATAAACGAATACCACAAACTAGGTCACCTGTCCATCTCCCAGGAAGATCGACCCGAGAGAGCCTACTTTGTTCCGCATCACCCAATCATTCGCGAGGACAGCGAATCCACGCGTCTCCGCGTCGTTTTTGATGCGTCAGCTCGCACCACATCTGGTTTGTCTATAAACGACATTCAAATGATAGGCTCTACTATTCAAGACTCTCTTTTCAATATCCTTATTCGATTCCGTCAATATCGTTATGTATTGTCGGCGGATATTGAAAAAATGTACCGCCAGGTATTGATAGACGAGTCTCACCGTAATTTGCAGCTGATACTGTGGCGTGATGCGGAAGATAAACCATTGCAATCTCTCAGGCTTAATACGGTTACCTACGGATATGCTAGTGCTAGTTACCTAGCCACCAAATGTCTTTGGCAAGTAGGCGAAGAATGCGGTGATGATTTAATCAAAACTGTAATTCAGCAAGATACCTATGTCGACGATTTCGTAACCAGCAATGATGACGAAAATCAGCTTCGTTCTATTCGACAATTAACGTCTACGGTTCTTCTTAGCGCTGGCTTCAATCTTCGAAAATATCGATCTAATTTGCCTTCTATACTACCTTTAGACGAGGTCCAGTCTGGCGGGAACCTTAAATTAAGTCATTCTACCAATACTTTAGGCCTGGACTGGAATCCTTCAACAGACAGTCTTCAGTTTCCCATCTTAGTAGACAGTAATTCGGTTGTTACTAAGCGAGGATGCTCCGCTTCAACTTTCAAGATCTTCGACCCCTTGGGGCTCCTATCCTTGTGCACTATCGTTCCCAAAATTTTAATTCAGACATTATGGTCTTTAAAGCTTGACTGGGATGATCCTGCACCTGAAAGGGTGGTAAAAACATGGAACACCTTCAATGAAGGTCTTACGTCCATTTCCACCTTATCTGTACCTAGATGGGTATCTATTGCCGAGCCAGTACTTGTTGAAATGCACTGTTTTTGTGATGCATCTCAGCGTGCTTACGGTGCATGCTTATACATACGGTCCATACACAAAGAAGGACAAGTATATGTTCAACTATTATGTGCCAAATCTCGCGTTGCACCCGCATCTAACTCAATTACCATTCCTCGACTTGAGCTCTCAGGCGCCCTACTTGCGGCTGAAATGTGCTCATCTGTGACAAAGGCCTTGCGACGTAACATAGCAAGACATATTTATTGGACCGACTCTAATATCGTACTTAGTTGGTTACGTATCGGTTCATCTAATTTAAAAACGTTTGTCGCCAATAGAGTCGCCACAATCAGAGAACTGAGTGACACCACTTCATGGCGCCACGTTCCCACAGAGCACAACCCAGCTGACTTACTGTCCCGTGGCGTAAATCCACAAGAAGTCGCTAAATGCGATCTGTGGTGGCATGGGCCTGAGTTCTTGTTAGCACCCGAGTCTGATTGGCCTATCACACAATCACAGAGTTATAATAAATCCATAGATTCACCTGAAGTTAAGGCACATTCCACTACTATCGTAAGCACAGACACATTATTTAGAATAAATAAATTCTCTAATTTAAAAAAATTACAACACATTTTTTGTTACATAAACAGGTTTATTCATAATTGTAAGGATCCTAGTAATAGATATACAGACTCACTGACTGCTATTGAGCTTAATAAGGCTCTCAACACATTAGTATATATATCCCAGAAAGAATCATTCCCCAAAGAATTCGATTTATTGGTCAAAGGAAAATCACTTAATTCTAAATCTCACATTGCCGCACTTAATCGGTTCTTACATGAAGGAATTATTAGAGTAGGTGGTCGAATACAAGCTTCAAAATATAATTTTGATATGAAACATCCCATGCTATTAAGCCACAAGCACCATTTTGCTCAGCTTTTATTCGAACAGGAACACCGACGGCTTTTGCACATAGGTCCACAAGCTTTGCTAGCGTCGATTCGAACTCGTTTCTGGCCTATCGGTGGAAGAAATATAGCTCGGCGAACAGCGCGTAATTGTAACGTTTGCAGGCGTTTTAAAGGTAAAGCGATGCAAAACATCATGGGAAACCTTCCTGCCGAAAGAATAGTGCCTGATTTTCCCTTTCGCACTGTAGGGACTGATTTTGCTGGTCCATTCATGATTACGGATCGCAAAGGTCGTGGCTGCAAAATATCGAAGAGTTATTTATGTATTTTTATATGTTTTAGATATAAGTGCATCCATTTGGAAGCAGTAAGCGAACTTTCCAAAGATGCTTTTATTTTAAGTTTAAGACGTTTCATTTCTCGGAGAGGCCTACCAAATCAAATTTTTTGCGACAATGGTGGAAACTTTGTTGCAGCTTCCAGGGAGCTTAAAGAATTTATACACAGTAACGCTAATTCTATCACTGATTTTGCCGCTAGCGAGGGCGTCGAATTTTGCTTTTCCCCTGCATACGCTCCTCACTTCAATGGTTTAATGGAAGCCGGTGTGAAATCAGCCAAGTTTCATTTGGCTAGGATATTAGGGGCTGCTCACCTTACTTTCGAGGAATTATCTACTCTGTTCGCTCAAATAGAAAGTATCCTCAATAGTCGACCTATATGTCCCTTAAGTTCCTCACCCACTGATTTCTATCCCTTGACCCCGGGCCACTTTTTGATTGGCAGACCCCTCCAGTCACTGCCATCTCAGTGTCTACAAGCCTCTAATGCCAATCGTCTTGACAGGTTCAAGCGCCTTGAACAGATAAGGCAACACTTCTGGCAGCGCTGGAGCCACGAATACATTGCTGAGCTTCAGACGAGGACTAAGTGGCACACAAAATCTCCGGAGAGCCTACAAATAGACGACTTAGTCATCCTAAAGGAAGATAATGCTCCACCGTTGTACTGGCGCCTCGGGCGTTTCCAGAGATTGTTCCCGGGCACTGATGGTGTAACGCGCGTTGCTGACGTTATGACAGCACGAGGGACCGTCCGACGCGCTCTCAACAGAATCTGTCTGCTTCCAAGGCCAGATAACGAAGCGAAACTTGAAAGCTGATGAGCTTTCCAGGGCCGGGAATATGTCTACGCTCCTACCACAGTATGACGATGTCTGCGGGGACTGCGGGGAGAGGAGGAGGGTCGCCAGGTCGAGGGCCCTACTGCTCCCCTCCAATGCCGCGCACTCGCCACTCGCCGATAGATCGCCGTCATATTATTATCAACCAATGTCGTCTATTTTAATTAAATATAGTACTTTTTTATCGGTTGAGTCGCCTTATTTTTCTTATGTTCCCGTACTGAACATCTTAAACAACTACCATAGTAATGGCGGCTTTGTGTGTTTAGGTACTTTTTTACGGACTTGGTTTACTGGGTTAAACGAAATCGCTTTAAAAAAAACAAAATCAAATGGCATCACAAATGATTTTTGATATTAAGCTTATACTTAGTAGTCAGAGTTACCCCTTTCATAGACACTACTGTAGTAGTACTGTACACAATAGATGCTTTATTGTCATCACGGCTATATGCGTTTACTGTCCCGGAAAGTGTTAAATAAGAAGTGCTTCCCATTTTTTTTTCGCATTAATTAGCACCATTCCATGCCTTTGAATGTCGTCCCTGTCTTTGCCTACAGTTAGATTTCCACTGTTTTTAGAGTTGTAACTAATGCAAAAATAAATACAAAAACAGATATATCTTTTTCATAGTTGTCGTTTTGTGATTTAAATTTTACGACAATTACAAAGAAAGCAAGCTTCTACTTAGCTTTTTTTTTATTTGCCACTAAAAACTTGTTTATGTTTTATTAAAGGAATATATTTTACAACCAGTAGTATTTTTATTTTTTACGTTTTTCTCGTCGTGTTGATACTTATGCAATTGTGTATGTATTACTTAGAGCATTAAACCAACAGGAGTGGACACGCGCTCTATTTCCCTTGCGCAAAAGTCTGCCACTTTCGGCGGGGGACGGGGTAACGCGAGCAACGCACACAAATTACAATGTTAACTACTAATGCATTTTTAAATCGCGTCGTTATACACGCACACAATAAAATTATTACACACTAGCTTAAAATAAACACACACAATCACATTCACACACAGGGACATCTATTAGTTTACGCTTCCTTAGCGTAAAACAGTTAGAGCTTGACTCTGTCGATATTTAGTATCGATGTTTAGGATTTCATATAAGTACGCGAAAGATTTAATTATTTTCATGATTATTATGTTTGCTTATTAAAATGAGCATTATCTTATATTATATAGAACAGTTTTAGGTAATAATAATTTTTATTTAAGCACTTTGAAATAGATGAAAGTAAAGTAAATAGTTCATAAACATGAATTAACTAGAAGTAATTCTGTTAATTCATGTTTATGTCAATATTACAGGAAGAATAAAACAGTGTTTCTAACTAGCACACTTTTTTGTAATTATTATCAAAAAAGCCCGTCATACGGTCGGGCTAAATTTATTTGTTAAACATTGTTCGACAAACAAATCTGGTTATGCGGTCGGACTCTCCTACTATGTTTACTAATGTTTATTCAATACTTCCGATCCCTGATAGTACGGAACCCTCGGCGCGCGAGTCCTACTGGCATTTAGCCGTTTTTTTGAAGTTTTTTTGGCGCGATTGGGAAAAATGATGAGAGTGAATTTTTACGATGCGCGCGCACATTGACAGAAAAAAGCAACACCCTGAAGTTAGTTGCGAACCTTTTACACACTAAAGTTAGTTGCGGATCTTTGTGTGTCGTATCAGTACAAATAATCTGTGTGAATAAATAAAAAATATATTGGCGTTTATATCAATTCAAATATTTATGTATGTATGCGTTGTATTATTATTTGGTATTTTTGGATTGTTATGCCAAAGAAGTATAACTTCTTACGTGCGTACATGGGTACCCACTCTTTTTTTTTTACTACTGCGCACAAGGATGTATGTTCAATAACCACCACCTGTTGAAATCTGTTCTAGTGTGGATTAAAGATTGTAATTAATTATTACGTGTCAATTTTACGTGTATTATTCCTAAGTATGTATGTATATTCAAACCAAATAATACTTTGAATTAATTGTCTGTTGCTATTAAATTTCGTTCCAACTAAGCAGAGCTTGTAATTGGAGGATTTTGTTCTGATTACATAGTAACAAGACACTGACATGAGAATGTATAAGTAGATTTTTATTAGAGAGATATTTTATCTGTTCAGATAACAAAAAAACAACAGAATATATTTCAGAAAGTCTTTATTTAAGTAGGTATAATAAAATACTGAAAAACTGTGCAATTTAAATTAACCTTATAAATCTAGTTTAACTATTCCTAGGTAATGCAATAAGAGGAGGTAGCGCACAGCGAGTTTACTTGCTAAAAACTGAGCTCTCCGCCGCTTGCGGGGTAGGGAGGAGGTAGCAGTGCTGGCAACACAGAAGGCTTTGTCTTTTAAGCTGTTAGTCAGATACTTGTACGCTTAGGAACCCACTTATATGGTTCCTACAATATTGGACCCAAGCGACTCGAGGCGCTGCTTCTTTTGAAAATCTAAAACAAACAAAAAAAAATTAATTTAATACTGGAAAACCAATATCGATATTTGTGATTAAACTGTCTCATCTCTAATTATGTTAAAGTGTGACCAGTTTCTTAAAAATAAATACGCTTATTTTTGTAAGAAATGAGCAATTATCTTTCGGAATAAAGTGCACTAATCTTGTATATTTGGATTTATAATCTCATTTTACTTGTTCATTTAATATTATTTTGTGCATTACTTGGTAAAAAAAAGATTGGTTTTAATTAAAAATAAATAAATATGGGAACGGTACATCCAAAATGAAACTTATTAGATATGTCAACAAGGCGAGATATAAAAAAGGAAAGGTTAGTTTTTATGTTAATTCAACTTAAAATATTACCCCAGATTGGAGTATTGATGATAAGCCTGGCAACACTTGTTGATTAGCATTTTATTTGGTTAAATTGCTAATTTAATGCCTTATTTAATAATATTAGAACAAAATAATACTTACAGGTGGAATGTAATATTATCCTTTTGAAGACTTGATGTCGCTGAACGCTTTTTACACCAAAATACACTGCAATTCGGCATTTCTATTGAGACGCTATTACGCATGCACTGATAAGTGACTTATGATGCGGAACGCGCGTCAACTAGTTTTATATAACGGGTATGACCGGTGGGCTGGTACCTTTGGCAGAGGGGTACGCCTGTCAGTGGCCTCTCCGGTTGGTTTAATGCTCTAAGATGTGTTATCATCACATTATCATTACATAGCTTGATCAATCTTAAGACGTACAGATGAAAGGAATGGTTTGCTATAGGCACGTAAGGGCTGAGGGATTTATACAATAGATTGAATTGATATTGATAAAAAATGTATGGAATTGACATAATAGCTTACGAAAATGTTGGTGTTAGTTTCTGTCAATCCCATATTTTTTTTAATCTATTCTATGAATAGAATAGGAATCTGTGTCACTTGTCTAGGTCCTCTTGTCATCACACTTGGCTAACAGGTTGGTGAAAACGCAAGTTACCTCTAATAACATCCCATGCATATTATATACACAGGTATATAATATTGTATTTATGACAAGGTTGTATTTAAAGTAATTCAGAGACAGCTCTGAATTACTTTAAATACAACCTTATCATAAATACAAATCATCTCAACGATACTACTAATATGAATATTCAAGGCCAACTTCCAACTACGCAAAAGATTGGCATGACTGTTATAGCATTTCCACGTATTTAATAAGCAGTTCATGAAACAATTTTTATTAGCAATTATATTATGTAATTGATAGGCACATTGCATAAAAGAAATTTGATTGTTAATTTATTCAGAAACTAGCGACCCAACGCGGTTTGGCACGTGTGTTCTAATATATTTGTTTACGATATCCATATAAATCTTTATCTTATATCTTAGCGTATGTATGTAGGTATTATACCTACATTAATCTATTGCTCGATCAAAGATCTAAATTACTAAAAGTTCTAAGGTAAAAGGGAATTAAAATATATTTATTCGGTTAGTGTGGACCTTAACAATTGCAACATAATAGGTTTTATGTATAGATTTCATATCTTTTTTTTTAAATCGTAACTTTTGGATGCGCAAATTTTCGCGAATTACGTCACGGTAAGGGGTTAACAGACGTGCACATTTTTCAAAATGGCTGAGACAGAGTGAGTCGTTAAATGGTTAAGAAGAAGCATTTTTGCTTGACGGGTTACGGGTACGGACGATAGTAAAAACTGCATTCAAATCTGTTGAGTGATTATGAAGAATTTAACTAAGAAACAATAATAAAAAAACAGTAACTTTACTTTATACTATATGATAAAGGTTTATATTAACGTAATGGAAATAAACTGTAGTTGGTAATGTTCTTGTAAAAACAGGAATATTTCTAAGTAAAACACCTGTTAGGAACTTTTTATTGCGAAACCATTTTCTATGTTTTATGTAGGTACGAGCTTTAGGCGTTTTTGTTACCTTAAATTACATAATAATACTGCTGAGTAATTTAAGTTTGTCGATATTCTTTACTAACGAATTCTTCTGTTTTAACTAGTATAGATGAATACGGTACGGTATATAGTACTGGTGATACAAGATAATAATACTCCTAGTACAGGCACACTACATTCTAGCATTACATTTTGTTAAGATTACCTATGTATTATTTTACCGCGTGAAAATTAAATAAATAATTACATTTGCTAAATGGTACTAGTTTAAACAAAAGTGTACATATATGCGTAAAAGTGTGCATATATAAATACAGACTCTGTATGACTAGGTAGATAGTTAAGTAATTGCTACGCTAATTGATTGATCGGCGGGATTATCTCGCTTGTCGCGGTCAGACGGACGATGGATGACCGTTTTCTAAAACAGATCAAGGCTCGTCTGTGCACCGTGAAGTTCTACATGGATACAGATATCCATAACAAGGACAATCGTTACGGGATAACAAAGAGTTAAAATTGCATGGTTTTTCTTATAGAAGCTATACGAAAACGATTATTTTTTTGTAAATACTGGTTGAGTTTTCGAACAGAGACAGTCCTTCCATTTAATATACGTACTGGTAGCTAATTTCATACATACTATATAGTTAGGAAAAAGCGAAGTGAATGATGAGATATGATATTAATATGGATTTCGCCTATCGCCTATATAAGTAATAGGTTTCAACTCTTACTAATTTTTGAGCATCAAAGCTTGTAAAACTCATAATACGATTACAATTGTAAATACATCATTCACTGTAAGCCGAATATCAAGTTGAATTCAGTACGGCGCATACTACAGAATTACTTTTGCAGCCAAATCAACGAAATTAAAAACGGGCGAGAAGCACAGAGCGAGGAAAAACGAAAAACACGGAGACAATGGGGACAAAATAACGAAATTCCGCAGCGGCATGTGAAAACAACAGTTTTAAATTCAGTAACTTGTGTTGGTTCGCGATTTCCAATTCCTACAGCGTTTCGCAGTCCATTATTCACATTTCATTTGTTCGTAACGCGGACGCGGCTCTACTTGACGTATGTCATTCACATTACTATGCCCTATATGCATGCTTGAGCAACTTAGGGCATGTATATATTTTATTTAAAGCTTTTTGTACTGACCGATTGTGATCAAGTTAAATTTTGTGTGATTTGTCACATCTTATGTGCAGATTTGTCGATTAAATTATTAAGATAGAGTACAGTAACTAACTACCTATACGCAATTTTTTTTAAATACATATAAAATATCCCATTCTATCGTATGATGATATAATAATATCATGATGTCGCATTGCAAACTACTTAGATAAAAAAGCGTTATAAACTAAATATAAGTACTACTAGCTAACACTAACTAAAATTTTCAGAAAATACTTTTAATTGGAACGAGAGCAGCTCTTGGCTTGGACTTAATTCGTGAGTTTTTTGTTTCTCAAGAGAATATTAGGTAATTGGTCCTTAAATCGCGCTTACATTTCTTAAGAAATTTCTGTGCAAAATTTAAGCTACTCTGCTTTAAATGCTTTAATAGATATACGTTCATGTACCAGCTAAGTTTTTAACTTAAAAATATAATTATAAAATTTAGAAAATAAAAAATATTTAAATTTGGTGCCAAACAAACAAAGTAACTTACGGTCCATCTGATGTTAAGTGGTTTTCTTAACCTATAGAGTCAGCTAATTGCATAAGCAATGATAAAAAATGGGAGGGGGGGAAGTGAAACCGAAATCAACGTAAAAGGTCGGATAGAAGTTCTTTCTAATAGGTAATCCAGCCTTTCGCTGAAATCAGCAAGGCACTTACCATTGCAAAAAGGATATTGTAATTGATAATGTTAATGAGCCAGCTAACTCCATCTCTGAGCTCATTACCTTATCTATTACCATATATGGTCTTGAATGGCGAGTCGCCAGGCCATTAAAGGCTAGCTAAACGAGATGGTGCAAAATACATTGCTTATAACAACTGTGATTTATATTTTTTTAAATATGTTATATTATTCTAAGAGGCAGTCAGGACAAACAACATAACATATCTCTATAAGCCCGAAGACGTCCATTATGGTATATAAGGTACTCCCGAATACACAAGCACTTATACTGCTCTCAGTAAAAGAAAATGCAAAAGGACGAATACCACTAGGTACTGTACATCGATATTAGGATAGATACTGACTCGAACGATCCAATCCATTCATGCAGAAAGCAGCAAAGATTTACTACTGTAAATTATTTCAAATTGTTTCAAAATGCGCTCGATATTGTTTCTTATCTTTTAGATTGAATTGCACTCAGCATTCTATTCTTAAAATCTTTTGTGCTTTCGTATTTTGTTATAATGACCGTATTTGTAACATTACTTTGAAAAAGCCACATGAAGTAGTATTAGCACTATATCGAAACTTAAGCCTCGTGTATAAGAGACAAGGACCTTCTTAGGGTAAATGCGGGTAAATGCAACATACCACTCTGTTTAGGGCAACGAGCCCGTTAGGTACGTTATGACTACCAGGTCGAATTCGTAAGTGACTTTAATAGCGACTAAGACCATTTCTCCAATTACATTTCCTCATTGCATGCATAGGTAATAAACAATAAATTAGCAAGTAAATATTTATAATCTGTTGTAACTTCAATTAAATATTTTACGCCACAAATGGCAGTATATGCTGTAAAACTACCAATAATTGTGACACCTGTAACCAACCATATACTTGGAAATAAATTTTACTTTACACCCTGCTTTAACGGGACCTTGATACTACGTCAGTCCAATACCAACGATAACCCTGAACCCTTTTATCTAGATAACCTGGCTTTACACTATATATCCTAAATTTACTTTGTTTAATAATTAATTAGATAACCACTAGGCCACCACGACTCGGTATAACCATAGATAACACTGACCATTATAATAATAATAATAATATCAGCCTATTTACTGTCCCACTGCAGGGCAAAGGCCTCTTCTCATATAGAGAAGGTATGAGCATTAATCACCACGCTTGCTCAAGGCGAATTGGCAATTTCAGACATTTAAGTCCAGGTTTCCTCACGATGTTTTCCTTCACCGTCAGTCAGAAATGCCCAAGATAAACTTAGAAAGTACATATGTTTTAAAAAATCACATTGGTACTTGCCCAGATTCGAACCCACTACCTCGTGTTTACTGACCATTATAGTGACGTCAAATTGTATCAACTTCTACACTGTCGCCATTAAAATTTCTACGATAGACGCAGATTTGGACATTCTACAAAACTTTCGAAATCCACATATTAATTAAAAATGTTCAATCATTAAATTGTGCAAATCCTGGTGCTTCGTAACAAGAATCTAAAATAGATCTTAGGCGATTACCAGTTAACGATATGAAGCGCAAGCAATATCAGATTATAGTTAATAGCTTAGCGCTTCGAATATCCGATGCAGCCGAGATCGATATGGTAAGCGCGGCTGTTCTAAATTATACTTCCCACCTGCTCAATTTGCTCTTGAAACTCATAACGCCAATCAAATCGATAGAAAAGTAAAAAATATCCTCCAATCTAGATAAATTTTGGAAATTATTGCAAAAGACTACAAAATTTGGAGAATCGATTACTATAAATAAAAAAATTTGGCATTGTCGAATCAGACAGCATCTTTCATCGAGTAAACCTCTTTATCAATCAGTACTCAGAACCGTTGAACGGTGATAATATAATTATAGAAGGGGAAGATGCCCGGTGAGTTTCTCTGATTTAGGTTGCCCATTACATGATTAGCTGGATAACTTTATTAGAAACGACACTTATCTACAATAAGTGGTGATATGTGTCCATAGAAGGAAATACCTAGTGTTATTTCTATGAAAAATGTCATCGATAATAAATCTCTGTATCTAAATTAATATTATAAAAAGAAAAGGATTGATTTTTGTATGTGATTTGTTTGTTTGCAACGCTTAAACTCATTAAATTCAGTAGGTAATATAAACTATATTTTATTATGTTTAACACATTATTTTCAGTTATTTTCAGAATTTTAAGCGCGTTCGTAAACTTGAAAGATGCAATTCGACTATTGCTAGAATATTTTCCGTAGGAGTTTATTGTGAGAACGAATGGAACTCTGATACCGAAACGAGACGAGGACGGACCTCTATTTTTAACCGACTTCAAAAAGGAGGAGGTTATCAATTCGGGTCGTATGTTTTTTTTTTGTATGTTTGTTACCTCATATCTCAGTCATTTATGAACCGATTTGAAAAATTTTTTTTTTATTTGAGAGGGTATACTCTGAAATTGGTCCCATTTTTTTATTATAAGAAATGGTTCAGTGGTTGTATGTTTGTTACAACAGAACTCGTTCATTTATAAACCAATTTTGAAAATTCTTCTTTTATTTGAAAGGGTATACTCTGAAATGGAGTCCCATGTTTTTTTATAAAGAATGGTTTAGTGGTTTAGCTTCAATTTTATATTTTGTAACAAAACGTATGCCAGAAGTGAAGATGTGTAAAGCAACACGTCGATGTCTTTTGAGACGAATTTTCTGACATTGACATGTCCATGCTACAAGTGCGAAGTGATTTTTTTTAATTTTTTGTTAGAAACGAAGTGGCCCTGGATGAGTAACCATTTGTGTTGTTTCATTTTCAGCGTCCTAATTCTTTAGAAGCAGTAGACTATGGTCATCACTATAATTAGGTAGTCGTTAAGCCAAGTTGGAGGTCTTATGGTCGTGAGAAATTACAACAGCAACGGGCGCCCTTAAACCTGCTTTTACAGCACCACTGTTTATTTTTTGTATATCTATTAAGCGATTGCTCAGTCAGTTAAATTATGATTTTTGATGATTCTTTATTGTTGGTAGATCATCAAATTTTTATATAAACTTTCATCCCCTATTTCAACCCATTCAAGCTATTTTTTCGCGATAAAAGATTATTTTGTTCGCTAAGGTCTATTCTACCTCTATACTAAATTTCATGAAAATCGGTTCAGTGGTTTAGGCGTGAAAGCGTAACAGACGGACAGACAGACAGGCAGAGTTACTTTCGTATTTATAATATTAGTATGGATAATAAATAACAAAAGCGCTGCACAAAACAGAATACCATCAAAGGATGCGATGCGATATCTTTACTGTCTACAATTTTATTTTTTCTAGTGCCTCAGCGAAGCAACTTTGACGCGACAAAGTTTATGAAGCCATTTATTCTCATAACTTTGAAACTGTAATTACATTATGAAATATCACTGTACCATAATCTATGGCACTTATTAAACGTAGATTAAAAGATTGTCAAGAAGGATTTTTGTTTTATATGAGAGTTGGTTTTATACCGTTAAAAGTGCATGTGTAGTTACGATTCGGATTTAAAGTAGAGGTAGGCTGTGTGCCAAAAATGTAGGTATATTTTTTTACAATTATGGTAATTAGACGGCAGGGTCCGGGAGTGGACGGTATCTTAAACAACTACCATAGTAATGGCGGCTTTGTGTGTTTAGGTACTTTTTTACGGACTTGGTTTACTGGGTTAAACGAAATCGCTTTAAAAAAAGCAAATTCAAATGGCATCACAAATGATTTTTGATATTAAGCTTATACTTAGTAGTCAGAGTTACCCCTTTCATAGACACTACTGTAGTAGTACTGTACACAATAGATGCTTTATTGTCATCACGGCTATATGCGTTTACTGTCCCGGAAAGTGTTAAATAAGAAGTGCCACCCACTTTTTTTTCGCATTAATTAGCTCCATTCCATGCCTTTGAATGTCGACCCTGTCTTTGCCTACAGTTAGATTTTCACTGTTTTTAGAGTTGTAACTAATGCAAAAATAAATACAAAAACAGATATATCTTTTTCATAGATGTCGTTTTGTGACTTAAATTTGACGACTGTTACAAAGAAAGCAAGCTTCTACTTAGCTTTTTTTTATTTGCCACTAAAAACTTGTTTATGTTTTATTAAAGGAATATATTTTACAACCAGTAGTATTTATCTAAACGTTTTTCTCGTCGTGTTGATACTTATGCAATTGTGTATGTATTATCATCACATCATCATTACATAGCTTGATCAATCTTAAGACGTCCAGATGAAAGGAATGGTTTGCTATAGGCACGTAAGGGCTAAGGGATTTATACAATAGATTGAATTGATATTGATAAAAAATGTATAGAATTGACATAATAGCTTACGAAAATGTTGGTGTTAGTTTCTGTCAATCCCATATTTTTTTTAATCTATTCTATGAATAGAATAGGAATCTGTGCCACTTGTCTAGGTCCTAAAACACGTGCCATGGTCCATGCATATTATATAGCTGTCTCTGAATTACTTTAAATACAACCTTATCATAAATACAAATCATCTCAACAATACTACTAGTATACTATGAATATTCAAGGCCAACTACCAACTACGCAAAAGATTGGCATGACTAATATAGCATTTTCACGTATTTAATAAGCAGTTCATGGAACTATTTTTATTAGCTATGTAATTGATAGGCATGAAAGAAATTTGATTGTTAATTTATTCAGAAACTAGCGACCGAACGCGGTTTGGCACGAGTGTTCTAATATATTTTTTGCGATATCCATATAAATCTCTATCTTATATCTTAGCGTATGTATGTATTATACCTACATCAATCTATCGCTCGATCGAAGATCGAATTACTAAAAGTTCTAAGGTAAAAGGGAATTAAAATATATTTATTCTGTTAGTGTGGAGCTTAAAAATTGCAACATAATAGGTTTTATGTATAGGTTTCATATTTTTTTTTAAGTCGTAATTTTTGGATCCGCGAATTTTCACGAATTACGTCACGACGTGCAATTTTTTTCAAAATGGCCGCGACACAGTAGGGGTTAATATCTACATTTTAAGTGTACAATATATTTGTGATTTGTTATAACTGTAACCGATAGTCAAAGTCTGTCCGTTGAGTGGTTAAGAAGAAGCATTTTTGCTGGATGGATTACGGGTACGGACCCGTCCGGCAGAAATGCTTTACACGATAGTAAAAATTGCATTAAAATCTGTTGGATAGGTAAGAAGAGGTTAACTAAGAAGCAAACATAAGAAAACCGTACCTAACTTTACTTTATAATAATAATATATGATAAAGGTTTATATTAACGTAATGGAAATAAACTGTAGTTGGTAATGTTCTTGTAAAAACAGGAATATTTCTAAGTAAAACACCTGTTAGGAACTTTTTATTGCGAGACCATTTTCTATGTTTTATGTAGGTACGAGCTTTAGGCGTTTTTGTTACCTTAAATTACATAATAATACTGCTGAGTAATGTTATTTTGTAAGTAGTGTTAATGATATTCTTTACTAACGAATTCTCAATACTGCAAGGTATGCACAAACGTTTAACCCACATTAGCCCCGTTTTCAGAAAAACGCAAATTTCTAGTTTTGGTTGCACACTTTTTTGTTTTAACAAGTATAGATGAATACGGTACGGTATATAGTACTATACACTACTATACTATAGTAGATACAAGATAATAACACTCCTAGTACAGGCACACAACATTCTAGCATTACATTTTGTGTGTATGTATTAATTTTACCGCGTGAAAATTAAATAAAAGATTAGATTTGATAAATGATACTAGTTAAAACAAAACTATGCATATACGCATAAAGGTGTGCATATATAAATATAGACTCTGTATGAATAGGTAGATAGTTAAGTAATTGCTACGCTAATTGATTGATCGGCGGGATTATCTCGCTTGTCGCGGTCAGACGGACGATGGATGACCGTTTTCTAAAACAGATCAAGGCTCGTCTGTGCACCGTGAAGTTCTACATGGATACAGATATCCATAACAAGGACAATCGTTACGGGATAACAAAAAGCTTAAATTGCATGGTTTTTCTTATAGAAGCTATACGAAATCTTTGTTTGTTTTTTTGTAAGTACTGGTTGAGTTTTCGAACAGAGACAGTCCTTCCATTTAATATACGTACTGGTAGCTAATTTCATACATACTATATAGTTAGGAAAAAGCGAAGTGAATGATGAGATATGATATTAATATGGATTTCGCCTATCGCCTATGTAAGTAATAGGTTTCAACTCTTACTAATTTTTGAGCATCAAAGCTTGTAAAACTCATAATACGATTACAATTGTAAATACATCATTTACTTTAAGCCGAATTTCAAGTTGAATTCAGTACGGCGCATACTACAGAATTACTTTTGCAGCCAAATCAACGAAATTAAAAATGGGCGAGAAGCACAGAGCGAGGAAAAACGAAAAACACGGAGACAATGGGGACAAAATAACGAAATTCCGCAGCGGCATGTGAAAACAACAGTTTTAAATTCAGTAACTTGTGTTGGTTCGCGATTTCCAATTCCTACAGCGTTTCGCAGTCCATTATTCACATTTCATTTGTTCGTAACGCGGACGCGGCTCTACTTGACGTATGTCATTCGCATTACTATGCCCTCTATGCATGCTTGAGCAACTTAGGGCATGTACATAATTTATTTAAAGCTTTTTGTACTGATGTCTGGCCGATTGTGATCAAGTTCAATTTTGTGTGATTTGTCACATCTTATGTGCAGATTTGTCGATTAAATTTATAAGATAGAGTACAGTAACTAACTACCTATACGCAATTTTTTTTAAATACATATAAAATATCCCATTCTATCGTATGATGATATAATAATATCATGATGTCGCATTGCAAACTACTTAGATAAAAAAGCGTTATAAGCTAAATATAAGTACTACTAGCTAACACTAACTAAAATTTTCAGAAAATACTTTTAATTGGAACGAGAGCAGCTCTTGGCTTGGACTTAATTCGTGAGTTTTTTGTTTCTCAAGAGAATATTAGGTAATTGCTCCTTAAATCGCGCTTACATTTCTTAAGAAATTTCTGTGCAAAATTTAAGCTACTCTGCTTTAAATGCTTTAATAGATATACGTTCATGTATCAGCTAAGTTTTTAACTTAAAAATATAATTATAAAATTTAGAAAATAAAAAATATTTAAATTTGGTGCCAAACAAACAAAGTAACTTACGGTCCATCTGATGTTAAGTGGTTTTCTTAACCTATAGAGTCAGCTAATTGCATAAGCAATGATAAAAAATGGGGGAGGAGGGTGAAACCGAAATCAACGTAAAAGGTCGGATAGAAGTTCTTTCTAATAGGTAATCCAGCCTCTCGCTGAAATCACCTTGCTGATTTACACTGCACTTACCACTGCAAAAAAGGATATTGTAATTGATAATGTTAATGAGCCAGCTAACTCCATCTCTGAGCTCATTACCTTATCTATTACCATATATGGTCTTAAATGGCGAGTCGCCAGGCCATTAAAGGCTAGCTAAACGAGATGGTGCAATTTACATTGCTTATAACAACTGTGATTTATATTTTTTTAAATATGTTATATTATTCTAAGAGGCAGTCAGGACAAACAACATAACATATCTCTATAAGCCCGAAGACGTCCATTATGGTATATAAGGTACTCCCAAATACACAAGCACTTATACTGCTCTCAGTAAAAGAAAATGCAAAAGGACGAATACCACTAGGTACTGTACATCGATATTAGGATAGATACTGACTCGAACGATCCAATCCATTCATGCAGAAAGCAGCAAAGATTTACTACTGTAAATTATTTCGAATTGTTTCAAAATGCGCTCGATATTGTTTCTTATCTTTTAGATTGAATTGCACTCAGCATTCTATTCTTAAAATCTTTTGTGCTTTCGTATTTTGATATAATGACCGTTTTTGTAACATTACTTTGAAAAAGTCACATGAAGTTAGCACTATATCGAAACTTAAGCCTCGTGTATAAGAGACAAGGACCTTCTTAGGGTAAATGCGGGTAAATGCAACATACCACTCTGTTTGGGCCAACGAGCCCGTTAGGTACGTTATGACTACCAGGTCGAATTCGTAAGTGACTTTAATAGCGACTAAGACCATTTCTCCAATTACATTTCCTCATTGCATGCATAGGTATTAAACAATAAATTAGCAAGTAAATATTTATAATCTGTTGTAACTTCAATTAAATATTTTACGCCACAAATGGCAGTATATGCTGTAAGACTACCAATAATTGTGACACCTGTAACCAACCATATTCTTGAAAATAAATTTTACTTTACTTTACTTTACACCCTGCTTTAACGGGACCTTGATACTACGTCAGTCCAATACCAACGATAACCCTGAACCCTTTTATCTAGACAACCTGGCTTTACACTATATACAATAGATTTACTTTGTTTAATAATTAATTAGATAACCATTAGGCCACCACGACTCGTTATAACCATAGATAACACTGACCATTATAGTGACGTCAAATTATATCAACTTCTACACTGTCGCCATTAAAATTTCTACGATAGACGCAGATTTGGACATTCTACAAAACTTTCGAAAATCCACATATTAATTAAAAATGTTCAATCATTAAATTGCTCCTAGTGCTTCGTAACAAGAATCTAAAATAGATCTTAGGCGATTACCAGTTAACGATATGAAGCGCAAGCAATATCAGATTATAGTTAATAGCTTAGCGCTTCGAATATCCGATGCAGCCGAGATCGATATGGTAAGCGCGGCTGTTCTAAATTATACTTCCCACCTGCTCAATTTGCTCTTGAAACTCATAACGCCAATCAAATCGATAGAAAAGTAAAAAATATCCTCCAATCTAGATAAATTTTAGAAATTATTGCAAAAGACTACAAAATTTGGAGAATTGATTACTATAAATAAAAAAATTTGGCATTGTCGAATCAGACAGCATCTTTCATCGAGTAAACCTCTTTATCAATCAGTACTCAGAACCGTTGAACGGTGATAATATAATTATAGAAGGGGAAGATGCCCGGTGAGTTTCTCTGATTTAGGTTGCCCATTACATGATTAGCTGGATAACTTTATTAGAAACGACACTTACCTACAATAAGTGGTGATATGTGTCCATAGAAGTAAATACCTAGTGTTATTTCTATGAAAAATGTCATCGATAATAAATCTCTGTATCTAAACTAATATTATAAAAAGAAAAGATTTGATTTTTGTATGTGATTTGTTTGTTTGCAACGCTTAAACTCATTAAATTCAGTAGGTAATATAAACTATATTTTATTATGTTTAACAAATTATTTTCAGTTATTTTCAGAATTTTAAGCGCGTTCGTAAACTTGAAAGATGCAATTCGACTATTGCTAGAATATTTTCCGTAGGAGTTTATTGTGAGAACGAATGGAACTCTGATACCGAAACGAGACGAGGACGGACCTCTATTTTTAACCGACTTCAAAAAGGAGGAGGTTATCAATTCGGGTCGTATGTTTTTTTTTTGTATGTTTGTTACCTCATATCTCAGTCATTTATGAACCGATTTGAAAAATTTTTTTTTTATTTGAGAGGGTATACTCTGAAATTGGTCCCATTTTTTTATTATAAGAAATGGTTCAGTGGTTGTATGTTTGTTACAACAGAACTCGTTCATTTATAAACCAATTTTGAAAATTCTTCTTTTATTTGAAAGGGTATACTCTGAAATGGAGTCCCATGTTTTTTTATAAAGAATGGTTTAGTGGTTTAGCTTCAATTTTATATTTTGTAACAAAACGTATGCCAGAAGTGAAGATGTGTAAAGCAACACGTCGATGTCTTTTGAGACAAATTTTCTGACATTGACATGTCCATGCTACAAGTGCGAAGTGATTTTTTTTAATTTTTTGTTAGAAACGAAGTGGCCCTGGATGAGTAACCATTTGTGTTGTTTCATTTTCAGCGTCCTAATTCTTTAGAAGCAGTAGACTATGGTCATCACTATAATTAGGTAGTCGTTAAGCCAAGTTGGAGGTCTTATGGTCGTGAGAAATTACAACAGCAACGGGCGCCCTTAAACCTGCTTTTACAGCACCACTGTTTATTTTTTGTATATCTATTAAGCGATTGCTCAGTCAGTTAAATTATGATTTTTGATGATTCTTTATTGTTGGTAGATCATCAATTTTTTGTTTTGATTTGTGGTTTCTGAGATTCAGGTTTTAGCGATCGAGAAAGTGTTGACAAGGACCTTATATATCTATTTACAATCTTACCTCTCGTCTCTACTTTCTTTCAAACGGCGCGGCGCTGTCTCATTTGCGCAGCACGTTTAGTAGGTCTACCCATATTGAATATATTTATACACAATTAATTCCCACTAAAAGTCTAAAAATAAAATAATTTTTAGAAAAAAAATGAAAACCGACTTCAAACAACACCTACATGTTCAATCCTTAACTAAAAAGTAGAAAATAATATTTTAATTACTTCATAGCAAAGAACATTAAAGGGGACTCAACGCAATCCTTGATACCTATAATACTTTACTATTAATAGTTTTTAATTAGTTATTTTGGAGTCGGTGCCAGCCAAGAAGGATCATAATGACCTTTATAAAAATAACCTACCTACTAGCAAAAAAAACCTTCTTGATTAATCTATTAATATATTAATGAATAATATAGATTTAATACAAGAAATCGAACGGAATCAGATAAGTGCGCCTCAAATTTTTTATGTATATCTGAACACAACTATCAATGACGTCTGCCTTCACGAGTATGACCGCGTTCGGGTAGTGCACTCAGGCATATCCCCCATGCGTGCCATTACCGCCCCGTGCATTTTAAAAGTTTGTTGCAAAGGCAGAATTAAAGATCCTTCTTGGCTGGCACCGACTCCAAAATAACTAATTAAAAACTATAAATAGTAAAGTATTATAGGTATCAAGGATTGCGTTGAGTCCCCTTTAATGTTCTTTGCTATGAAGTAATTAAAATATTATTTTCTACTTTTTAGTTAAGGATTGAACATGTAGGTGTTGTTTGAAGTCGGTTTTCATTTTTTTTCTAAAAATTATTTTATTTTATACAGTCTTCTAAATGACGCCTAAAGAATACAGTCAGTTGAATCGATGGGTAGTGGTCATCATCCCAGTTGCTATCACGGCAATGGGTATAGTACCCTCTGCTATGACTACCTTGTGAAATCTTTATTCATGGCCCGTTTAAAAATCTAGTTTTGTTTTGTGTTCTTGTTTAGTTTTGTGTTCTGTAGAATATAAGTTATGAAAAATGGACTTATATTCTTAGATTCATATCTTCACGTAGTGTGTGTCCTATAACCTCAGCCTATAACATCCGAAAATAATATAAAACCAAAAATATCAAATCAAAGAATATCTTATCTGTAAAGTACGAACTAAAAAGCATGATTTGCAAGTGAAAATATGAAAATCTATAAAATAGGATGATTGGAGATTAAAGTGAGTCATCTTAGTCGTAATAAGAAGTGCGTTTCACGCGTTTCGTGTTACATGCCTTCTCTTTCATTATCTGTAGATAATGAAAGATGAGATGTAGATAATTTTTGGATGTTATAGGCTGAGGTTATAGGACACACACTACGTGAAGATATGAATCTAAGAATATAAGTCCATTTTTCATAACTTATATGACGTTATTCTCCAAGCTTTATTCAAAAAACATGGCAAATCTGAATATAAAAATGCAGATACGCATCATACACAATCTCTTTGCTTCGTGACTTTCACATTATATTCTTAGATAAAAGCTAGGCGACTCATAGTCTAGACGATGAAGGCGCTGAGCATTTAAATAGAAGTTAAACGCAGTTCAACTTTACATTAATTTTACAATGCACTTAACAAGAGTTGAAAGGTTATAAGTCCAAGATTAACCGTATAATTCTAAGAAAATGAATTCTATTACAGGTTTCTTAGTATTTATCTGCTTTACCCTCCGAGAATAAATAAAACAATGATTTATTTTGCTAACACAGGCAGCCTCTACTGAATGACTCATAGCAAAGCCGGTTATTTATTCGATATACATTTATTTTCTTCTTCAAGGACCGAAAATTAATTAGGAATTCTAGAATATTCAGGCGAATTTCGCAACTTGCTTTCAAAAAGAAGTTTTTATAAATATTGACTATTATTATTATTAGTATTCGGTCCTTACATATGAAATTGATATTAGAGTTGAATATATAGGTATCAATATCTTTCTCTGTACTTGGAATTCCAAATTCAATTTATATAAGACATTATTTTCTTTTAAACATCAATCAAACGACAAGTAGGTACAAGTCGTATGCTTGTTTGCCATCAATAAAAATTTCTTAACAAAAGTGAAAACGTGTACCTACTTATACTATCAGTTATCACTTTTAAAACTTTTTTATTAGACAACCAATAATAATTAATAATAGTAAAACCAGTCCTATATTGGCAAAATTTTAAAATAATTTGAATGAAAAGCCGTAAAATTAATTATTTTACTTTGGCAAGGCACACTGTTGTAGATAGTGACAATTTTGATTTACGTTCAACATTACTCATTTCGGCAATATACCTACTCGTACCACTCGTACCTAACTTTATTAAACAGTACGTGATGGCCAAGCTTGGTATAGGTACATGTACGAGGCTGTGGCTTCGAATTCGGGCAAGTAGGAAACATTATTAAATTAATACGTACTTATTTACATACGTATATAATTAGTACGTTTTAAATTTACCTTCGACATTATTGAGTTACGGTGAAATAACCATCGTGAAGAAACTATAGAAAAAGTCTAAAGTAGCCTCGATTGCCTTGACCTAGCGTGGCGAATGGCGATCAATGCTCATGCCTTCTCATAAATATAAGAAGAGGCTTTTGCAGTGGGATAATAACGGGCCAATGTGATGAAGTAAATCCAAAGAGTTACAAAAGTAGATATCGTTAAAATATTGATATTTTAAAAAACTTTCATAGAATTTCTTATTACTTGTCTTTAATTTGTAAAAATTGTTTACCGTACCTATAAAAATGTACAACGTAAATACCTACCTTTGACGAGCATTACATTATAGTTGTTGTTTCTAACTACTGCAACGTTGTTTAACTCAAAATTAAACTGTAGTCGAAACACGCAACAAAGTTTACCTAGTTTATTCGACTAAACACTTTTAACTGCGAAACTTTGCTAATACGTATTGCTATCATAAAATCTACAGGCGCTCTATTTGTTCCGTACTTCGATAAGGGCTACGTTTTGTATTCGATAACCTTTAGACAAAGTTCTTATAAAAGGAAATTGATCAAGATATTGGTATTATGGTTTAGTAATTGTATTTTTATTTCATATCATTAGATGGGCATCTACCTTTAACATCTATACATGGACTTTAGGTGTCTATACTTGGCATGTAGGCACCTACTTGGTTTAGTAACATAGACATCGAAAACTGCAAGGTTAAACTGTATTTACGCTGGCCAGTCCGTGAATAGGTGACCGTTTTCACAAGCACATTGTTCACTACTACGATGTTTATGTCTCAAAGGGGCTCGGTGTCAGTTTTAATGTATCTATGTTAATCGTTATACAAAATCATAAGTTTAGGATCCAACTACCTACTGATCAACCTCATAATAATAATTTCTATTGACGACATCCAGTAATAAAGTAATAGTAGATACAAAGACATTCATCTAGTAGATAGACACTTATAGGTAACCTAGTACCTACTGATTCAATATAAAATTCAAACTTGAATGAACTTCCATCTGCCCCCGATTACAAGTTCGGGAGATGGTGACACGAAAATTCCAATTTTCCCCCATCCAGGGGCAGAGATGCGGTGGAAGATGCGCATAAACGAATACTATTATTAACTAGGTAGATATTCATAGGTCATGAATTTTGACTTTCTAAAAGCAGAAGCACATATTCTACGCTATAGTATAGGTAAATAGAGATATATTGTTGTGTGTTACAGCTCAAGCTTAAGCATCGCACGTACCTTCCTAAGTACATTGTTTTGTGAAATATTATCCTCAACTTTTTATAATTTCACTTTTATAACAACGTTCAGTTATTTAATTATCATACTCTTATAAGTATATTAAGCATTCCTATGTGCATAAAATTTACAGACACTTCATAGAAAATTTATTGTTCTTTTAATAACACTTGAGCTGGCCGGGCGGCGCGGCGTGGCGAGAGAAACGTGACCAAAACACATTTATTTCATTAAATTTCATACTGGCTGGTTCGCGCTATCTGATAATATGCAAATGACAGTATTGACAATATTATATGTACTTCACTCCATGTATATAAATATAAAACGCCATTTCTATGTGCTACTAGGTGGCATAAAAGAACTTAGGTATATGCTACATCGCCTTCGTAAATATTTTACGGGCAGTTTTCCTAACATTTAATTTATAATTCCAAGATATTACTAAAGTAGAGTAATTTTAAATTAATTTTAATCTCAAGATGACACCAAGATCAAGATCTTCACTCGTCTAGTTTTGAACGTAAAAGGTGAGGATACTTCATGCTTAAGGGCTTAACAAAAAGATTACAAAGATAGTCAATTTATACTTGACTGATATAGTAAGTACCTATATTTTAAGTATATGGGTTCTTCATCTTTCTTCAACCCAATTTCAGAACTTTTATAAAAAAAATTCAGGAAATTGGAGATCTAAAAGCTGATTTGATTTGGTATTTAAATATGGTAAGTCACAACAAAAACCTTAATTTCTTTCTAATTACCAATATGATTTTTACTTTTATCATAACTATCATTATGATGCAGGAAATATCGTGAAGCAACATGAACTATCTTACTAATATTATATGCAAAAGTTTGTGTGTTTGTGTGTGTGCGTGTGTTTGTTACCACTCAGCGCCTAAACGACTGAACCGATTCCGATGACAGAAATAGGATACTTTTTATACCGAAAATCAGTCTGGTTTCCGAGTAATACAAAACATATTATACGCGCGGGAGAAGCAGTGGGACGCATCTATTTAAAAAATATATCTGAAATTAGCCATTTGCTCAGAAAAAGACGTATTCATATCAAAGTCATAAACACTGAATAAATAACTTAGGATGTGCAATTTTTCTTGTAGTGGTTTGTAGCACTCCTAAGGTAATCTCTGTACCAGGTACCGTCTCTGTAATGAAACAAGTCCTCCTACCAGAAAAAGGTAATGAAACACGTCAACGTAATACAAAATCAATAAAAACGTAATCAATGCTGGCTCACATTTATTTATATAGAGGAAAAATATTGCCATTACATTTCACCGTGTAATAAATTCGTAAGGGAGTTATGGGGTTGGTCACGCAAGCCTACACGAAATGCTGACGACCTACCGCAAGTAGTCAATGAATAATTAGGTCAATGCCGAGGGAAAATATACCAACTATTAAGTACGTTATTTTTATATTCGTTTTGCACACAGAACTACTTACTTATTTTTAATAGTACTTTGAATTAGTTATTCATACTTTCTCTTTCTCTAAACGCGGAAACAAACAGAAGAAAACAGTGACTTTGTTTTATAATAGTATATTAACTTAGCAAAGCTAAAAAAGTTAAGCAGGCTTATCATGTTTGGATTTTTACTGACGTCGCCATCGTCTTTAAGTTTGAATTTCAAGAAGTTATAAGTTCCTTTTTCCATCCGTTGAGGAAATAAAAAACAAATATGATGAGGATGACATCTCTATAGCATTAGAAACGAAACAATTGCAGTGAACGAACTCTCTCACTCATCGTAAATAGTATCTAGTGCGGGCATCGAGAGAAATGGACTGAGTTAGTTCAATACCGTATACATGAACGCACCACTGACTGCGTCTAGCTTTGTAATTAAATAGGCCGCACCTCCCCGCTCTCCCCTCGATACTGTTCTGAATAAAACAACACTAGCGATTTAATCCAGCCACGCTTGGTAGTCGCGTCTGATTAAATCGCAGATTACATTCGCGTGGTTGCATGCAAAAATATTTAGCGGATTAATAAATTAGATTAACGCTATTCTGTAACTGTACAATAGGATTAATAATCGTACATATGCCTGAGCAAACACAAGACGATGTCTTGGTTTTGTACTTGAGCATAATTTGCTGCGTATTAGATATTTCTTCTTCTTAGTCGTGCACTCTTGACAAAGTATTCGTGGTTATGGGTGGGTCTACACGAATGGCGCTTCTTGCTATGCCTCTCCATTCGGCTCTATTTGAAGCGTTGTGAGAGCAGTCGGACATGGTGGTGTTAGTGAGGGACTTAATTAGGCGAGCGACCACGAGATCTCTTGCCCTCTACTCTGTCTTGGATTACAAGTCGCTCCATCGAGTCTTCATTTCGGGTTATATCGCCAAAGAACTTGAGTATTCGTAATTGCACAGTCAACGATAATTTTTCTGTAATGTTGTTTTTTTATATATATTAGCCTACCAAAGTGACTCCAACACGCCTAATGGTAAGCAGTCAATGGAATCCAGAAGTGGTGGCCACCATACCAAAAGATATCGTTTTAAACTGCTGGTATGGTGGCCTCCACTATGGCGGCTGGGAATGGGGTTAGGAAAAAAGAATGAGGAAGGTGAGGAAAGAGGAAAGGGGGAAATTGGGCCTCCGGCACTCTCACTCACCGAACGAAACGCAGTAGTAAGGATACTACTACTCTTAAGTCGATCTTCTATGAGAGGGTAGTACTTACCCGGAAGATCCGGCCCATTCATGCTGAAACCAGCGTGGATCTACTACCGTCAATGTGAAGTTCTTTTAAGTTCGACACATTAGTACGATGGGCAGTCCATAGAATACAAGCAAACGTCTCCAGCACCACATCTCCAGAGCATCTATTTTCCTCCTTTCCTTCAGTCTCAAGGTCTGTTAGATATTTATGTGTATTTAAATAAAATGACACTCCTTATAAAGTATCTCGTTTCCAACCTTTTGGCTAGTTCAAATCCATACACTTCAGACTGACAAATATAAAGTACCTACTAATAAATTTTTAGGTGCCTACAAAATAGTTGAGAAATAGATACCTATAGAAATAGCCCATAGCCCACCAACTATTTTCTTTATACTAATCTAAGAAAGCAGAAAAGCTTTTTCAACGTAATAACTTATCTAGGACATGCATTTTTAATATTCTGAGCTGAGCCGTTTACCTTACTGACAATGTTTATAGATTCGCATAGAATAGTCCGCGCCCACGTGAATGCCGAGGATAACCGTCTCTGCAATATTGCAGACTTAGAGATACTAATGTAGACGGTATTTTTAACTTATTGAAATGAAAGATCATAAGGCTTGCTGAAATATTTGAGTAGCGAAAGTACCTACATTAGTTTATAAT
The DNA here is from genome assembly GCA_963082885.1 of Parascotia fuliginaria. Lineage (NCBI taxonomy): Eukaryota > Metazoa > Arthropoda > Insecta > Lepidoptera > Erebidae > Parascotia > Parascotia fuliginaria. The sequence continues at coordinate 11,275,230 of OY720186.1, forward strand.
CATTTTTAGGTATTCTAATTACAAAATTGTATAAATGCTGATAGACAATCTGTTTTTGCCAAAAATATTAAAAAAAGACCACGTAATTTTAAAAATAAAACTATTGAAATTGCTATTATTTAAAATAAAATCTTCAACAATGAATAGGTATTAATTATATCACTCTTAAATTGTTTTTCGAGAACGCTATTTTTCCTACACAGGTTCTAAATTAAATTCGACGACTCGTGTTTATTTACCTATAAATAACAAGGTCAGTCACCTCCAACCAATTAATTAACGTTCCCAAAATGACTTACCCTCAACACATCTAGCTACAAAATAATTTTAATGAATTTATAAAGACGAAATGTAATTAAAAATACCTATACTTAAATAGCGATTCGTCCCTGCATCGCTCATGGGTGCTTTATTATTTTACAGCATAATTACAAATATCTTCTCGACTTTTGTCTACTATAATATGCGTATATTATAAACCTTTCAGAAGTAATGCTTTAACTGATAGGGAAAAAGGCATCAAAATCCGTTTAGTGGTTTATAAGAAGTTAACAGAGAAGCAGACAGGAAAATCCTTTACTTTATACAGATTTTTTGACGATGTGTTATCTAAACTATTATATAAAGCGGCAGAGTTTGTTTATTTGAACGCGCTAATCTCTGAAACTACCAGTCAGATTTAAGAATTCTATTTTGAGTATGATGGCCCAGTTCTCGAGGAAGGTTATAGGCTATGTAACATCACGCTACTGGCGACGGGAGCAGAGCAGTAAGCATCTAGATGCGGGTGAAACTACGTCGCGGAAAGCTAGTTAACAAATAAAGTTATAATAGTTAGATATATGAAAGTCACATACGTTTGTTACATTCATAGAGGGAGCGTCCCTATTCAAGCGTACTACTGCTGTTCTTTCTCATGCATACAAATACGGACAATGCAATGTCATTTCATCCCGCGGCTCCCTGCTGTCATTCAGATGTCAGTCGCTGACAGCCGCTAACGGACGGCACGTGGTGTTGTCATATCGGCTTTACTTTTATTAAAAAGTATACTATGCAATCGTTATTAGATTAGACGGCATTAAAGTGTGGAATCATTCTGAAGTATAAAGCTAAGAGTTAAAATAGAACAAGAAGAACATGTTTAGAAAATGAGAAACTTTAAAGGATTACATTTTAGTGAAGTAACCAAAGCTTCCAGGTTATGAAGTCTCAGGTTAATCGCAGCTTACCATTCCCATTTTTCTAACGACTTTCAGGAAAACCGGCTATTTTTGCTAAGACATTTATTGTACCTGTGCCTTTTAATCTTCACAAAGCTTAACCAAACAGAAGCTTTTATGCAGTACCTACTTATTTCACTTTAACAGCCTAAAGACGTCTGTCATAAAGCTTCTAACCCTTCTATTGCACCTTAGTCACCTTTTACAACACTTACGGGAGTAATTTTTGTTAAAAGTGGTAAAGCAAATATGTGGTCGACTATACTAACTTCACTTTAACAGCCTAAAGACGTTTCCTCTCACAAAAGAAGGAGTTTGCCATAGTCAAAACACTTAGTGGATTGGTGACTGCAGTAAGGTGATATTCAGCACGAAGATAACGCAGCTCTCCTTAACCTGATACTCTCCTTTACCATAGTCACCTTTTACTACACTCACGGAAGTAACAATAGATGGTTCCTTATATCAGTATTTTGATCATTCATAAATTATTACAGCTTTCGTGACTTACTTGTCCGGCATAGATTCCACAATTAACAATATTGACAAGCAACATTCTGTGTAATACAATATCAATAACATTAATTAAGCAGCTATTAATTATCTAGACATGCTGTAATTTCCACTGAGGCATACATTAGGTAAATAGGTACCGATCTATAAGTATATTAGGTAGTACATAGCTGCTGTAAGTGATTGTGATAAGTAGATTATTAGATGTTATCTGTTTTGTAATAGTTTGAGGACGTTTTTCTAGTGAAATTGAGTACCTAGGTTGTGTGGTCAAAAACTTTCATAGCACAACGTTTTGCTTATAATAAATATTAGACTACGTAATAAATAATTATCTATATACCTACCTCTTTGAAGCATTTCACTTTTTATCTAATTGTTTCCAAGACGTGAGAAACAACAGGTGGAGATCATAGCGGTTTATTTGGTAGAGACTTGTAATAATTTAAATAAAATAGAGACAGTTAATTTAATATGAATAAGTCTCAAACAACACAAATTTAGCGTATTCTACAATGACGTGTTGTCGATCCTAAAAAATTATAAAGCATTCGTCAGTTATTATATTTGCAATTAAACGTCACTTTAGTTTATACGTACTCTAGAACACTTTACAATATTAACAGTTTAGAAACATCCCCAAAGACAATAAGTCACAGTTATCAAAAGATGTTTTGACTAATCAATTACTTAGTGTCACTTAAATGTTGCTACACATTTGAACAATTCCCTTTTATTTACAACAATGACCTTTAAATCGTATACCGAACACGTGTCAAATGCGCCGACGCTTTTAACATATAAACTAGACAAGTAATATTAGATATGAAATCACAATAGGGGCCAGTAATCTATGACTGAATGAATCGCATGACGAATGCGCGTACCCTGTATATTTCTGGGGTGACCAAAGAACAGAATATTAACGTAATATCCAAAAACGATGTATAAAATTAAATGATTTATCAGGCGAATAGAATGATAAGCTATTAATCAGCATGAAACTTGTATATCAATGCATGAAACGTACTTTTGCTGGACATAGAAGTCAGACATCAGGCACATTTATAATCAAGTTGATATTGAGTACTCAAGTAATGATGCTGGTCGTAACTTTCTAGTCTCCTCATATTCTAGACCGGCGTATACTTCATCGCCAATTCATTCAAATTGCTAGTCTTCTGATAAAAAGGAGAGAGAGAAGATTGATTTTATCAGGGAAAGATAACCAACCTGGTGAAATAGGAAAGCCTTGTGAGTCTTGAAGCACATGTGATAAAGTAAAATGGGATAACATTACGCATCATTGTAGACATTCAGGATTTGTTCGTCAGGTTTATTTTTAAAACAGCCAAAAAAAGTTTACTTAAAATAAATGTGACGTCATTCTAAAGATAATTTACTATAATACTAGCTGAGCTTCGCCCGCGCGTAAAATATGTTTTGTTGTATACCTCGGGAACCAGACCAATATTCGGTATAAAAATTTGCTTATGTCCGTCTCCGGCACCGAATCTATCTACAAACCAATTTTCATCGAAATCGGTTCAGCCGTTTAGGCGCTAAGTGGTAACAAACACACACATATACACACACAAACTTTCGCATTAATAATATTAGTAGGATAATAAAGGCTACCTTCATATTCTAGGTGAGGTAAAACTGATTTAAATTAATGCAGAAATGTTGCAATATTGTTGCTTTTTTAAAAAAAAACTTAATTTGTTTTTACACCACAAAAATCTTTTACATGTAGATGGTAATGTAACAACAAGAGCACAAGAATCGAATTGTGTGGCAACCCTAGAAGCTTTTCATTTTAGGGTGGACTAGATGTGCCCAATGATGTAAAAAATAGAATTAAGTCACAGTAGCGTGAAATATACGAATATTGTTAAATCCCTGTCAATTGTTGGATTGGCTTTCTTTGCGACAACTGATATACCTTGATATTATTAGATTTTCTAGTTTTAGTGTCAATTTCTGAGTACTGTATTTTTGTTGGTACTTTTATGGTAATTTAAATTTGCTACCAGGGAATTTTCTGTATATATCTATATGCAAAGACTATCCTTTTTTGATCGCTTTCGTATTTCGTTGTATTTGTTAAGATCAAATTGAGTTTTTCTTATACTATTATATGTATAATTAGTATAAACTATTGTTCGCTCGCAAATCCTTACAACTCTTTGAAACAAAATTGGTATTTAGTATTTTGGTATAAAACAAATAAAGCAGTTATTATTACAGATACTAATATTTCTAAAGCATCGGGACAATCCCGCCTACATGCCCATCACTGTGACTCCTTCTGATTTCTAAAGCATATAAAAACATGCCTACTCGTATTCCATCAGAAGTCAACTAGTTAATGACTGTTTAGCGAAGGCAGCTAACGGGGAATATTGAGCTTAGGCAATATCCACTTATTACAAGGAGATAACTGCATTACAGCTAAGCTTTGACATACATGCTCCGTATTAGATGTAACAGATATTTAATTAATAACTTGTAATTATGAGGTTCTGCTTGCAGTATTTGATGAATTAATTAAGGTTTACGTAATTTTATAGGTTTTTATATCCATATCAATAAATTTACAGCATTTAGTGAGTATAATTTTTGTGTGTATGAAGCCTGAACTTCGTATGTATGATTTCTCTTTTTTTAAGTACATCGAAGACACATTCCCAACCTTGCTTAATATCTACCTCAATCTTCATCGTCACCATCTCAACGTAAAGACATCCACTATTGGACACAAGCCTCCTCTAAGCACGCGTTGCAGCATTCTTTCATCAATTTTTCAAGTTAGTTCATACCTCCACATATCACCTAACTCCATAACTCCCTGAGCATCAAGTTCTGTTAAAGGCTACCCAAATCATTTAGATCATTGCCCCGTCGATACGTTTAATATAAGTTTGCGGAGCTCTCTGCCCACCCTGCATATTCATGAGACAACTTGCGGAAACTTGGCGTTTGACAAATCAGTTTACAGCTTACACTGCGTATAAATAAACATGCAAATATATTTCGGAGTTTCTCGTTTAAATAAATTAGTTATGTCTAAGTTGAGGTACTTTTTTACTTCTACTATTTTACCTATCGTTCTGGTTTTATTAATTTTAGTTGAAATATAAAAAGTAATGTTCCAATTAATATAGATGAAATCGTAATACAAAATAAATGCGTCTCTTACACACAAACGCCATTGATCACCACGGTTGTTAATGGTAAATTTCACGCAAATAAATCCAGGTATTCTCACAATGTTTATCTTTCCTATAAATAGAAATTTTTAATAATGAACCTTCTTCGTTGGAATTCAATTAATTTACTAGTAAATGTAACTTTGGTTTTCACACTATGTAATTTTTTGCCGCACTGTACAAAGCGCCAAGTTTCAGCTGCCACAACCCAATGCAGTTAAAATACAATTGAATTCCTATCGAATTCAAATGGTTGACCCCATTCCATTTCAGACTGTTCTCTCTAAAAAATCACGTTGTAGTACTTGAATACCTATATGGCTTAGAGTTTAATGTTTAATCCAACTGTAATTGAAGCCATTTTGACGATTATTAATTTGATGTTTATAGTAACTGACTAGGAACTTGAGAGTCTCGCCTCTATTCTAGTTGTTTGTTGGAGCCTAAGCAACCATTTAATACTTAGATAAGACATCTACTGCTGCATATAGACCTGACAATAAACGTCATGACAACATACACTGTTACCTATATATAAAATTTAATTAAAAAGCCTAAAAATCATAATAAATAAATAAATCTATATACTATTATATAAAGCGCAAGAGTTTGTATGTTTGTTTGTTCGAACGCGCTAATCTCTAGAACTACCAGTCGGATTTGAAAAATTATTTTTGCGTATGATAGCCCAGTTCTCGAGGAAGGTTATAGGGAGCAGAGTAGTAAGCAAAGATGCGGGCGAAACCGCGCCGCGAAGTTAGAAATCTAGTGTTATAACTCCTAAACACTCTCGTAAGAGTATTATGCTCACTTCATTCGAAATAAGTTCTACTTACTTACCTTACTTAACTTACCTACTACTACTTAGCGTACCTTATTGGAAACTATCTAGAATTGATGGTATATTTCGAACGATTACCAACTAGTACACCCAAAGGATGGGGCGTGTATTGTATTGTATATTCATGTGCTTCCGAATCTGCGGTGTCTTCGTAAACATGCTTCTAGCATCCTGTCTGTTATTCACCTATGTGAAATGTTAATTAAGTTTCGCAATCACATCAGTCTAGTATGTAACCTTTTCATGTATATTAAGTATATAGTTAAAATATATAATAGTTAGGTGCGGTACTAAGTATGCGCGTACTTTCCCTAAATAAAAGATAAGTTTTGTGACCGACATTTAAAAGATGTTTATCTGCACATGCATTTTTCTTAGGTGTCCCTAAAAAAGCTCATTATTGTGCCGGTGTCTAGAAAACCTTGTCATATGTAAAGGATATAGCGAATAAACATCACAGTTGCTCAAAACAGTTTAGCAATTTCAAATTTACATCTACCTTCTACCTTTAACTTATAATCCTGGCCATGTTTTATTTTTAATAATTTTATTGTGTGATCTTTTAAGTAAAGTTATAGAGTACATTTACAAAATAAAAAATAAATATTGGTAAATATCTTAATCAACCTTGCATTGCTTAAAGTTAATAAATATATTATTATGTGTAGGACAAAGTTTATGATGCGAGACTCCAGCGTTACGCTTCTCGGCATTGTCCCAACCAACACACTACCCACCACTAATACTTATCTAACTTATCTACAAAAGTTTTTATCTGAAGCACTAACAAGATTATTTATTACTTTTAATTTTTCTTTACAATTATTGTCGTGATGGCCGAGTGGTTAAGGCACTCGCTCCCTAAACATGTGATTGTGCGTTCAAACCCGGGCAAGTTACCAATGTGACTTCTTCAAATTGATATATACTTTTTAAGTTTACCTTGAACATTACTAACTTAGAGTGATGGAAAACGTGGTGATAAAACTGGACTAACTAACAAATAAAAAAAACTGAAATTGCCAATCCGCTTTAAACTAGCTTGGCAATAAATGCTTATACCTTATCTGTATGAATCTTTGCCCTACAGTGGGACAATGAACTGTTTTTATTTTATAATTGAATATTTAAAATTTAATATTCCAAAATCTGTTATAGATGTAATAATTTGCTGGACAGCTTTAACCACCTGCAACCAGACATCTATCTCTTGAATATTTCATGAAGAAGCAGTTGCCGAGTTTCCTCAGTTTTACGCCTTCTAACCAACGACGTCATAATTAATGGAATTTTAAAGTGAAATGTTACTTAATAACTTTGTTCCTAATTTTAAGAAGGATTAAGGTTCGAATGTTGAAGCGTAAGATTAATTTTATTGAAGACTGGCAAAACTGTCTTCCCACGTGGGTACTAATAAATAAATCTTTGGAATCTCGGCTTTTCTTGACTATAAGCATATGCTATACGTATAAATTTACCAAATGATGAAGTTTTTCGAACAGTACTGCAAATTGTATACAAATAATTGCGTGGTATAGAAAATTTTTAAGGATAGACAAACAGTAGAAAACAGTAACATTGTATTTTTATTATTTAGAGATGCTTAATCAGTATCACTGTGCCCAACCCCGTGCAGTTCGGTAACGTGGTAGTGTAAGAGAGTGGTACAAGTTTTCCATGTTCCATGTCCATTTATGTTCAGTTTCATATCCGAATAATACGAGGACACGTAGTCCCTCCGGAGAACATTTTACATAACACGTTCACAGTACAAATGTGCCGTTTTAAACAATGCATTGTATACCATGCAGGTGAGCGTGCAATAAATGATTTGCAATCGAAATCGAATTCTTCTTTTTATGTACGCTCTTTTATTAGATACTACGCTACCAATAAAGTGGAGTTATTTTGTTACACAGGTAAAGAAACTGTATAGTAACTTTTACTGTACAGTTTCTTTATATATATCCAAATCACCAATGTATGTATCCAAAGCCACCATAAGGTATCCAAAGTGCCTGATATCCTTTTGGATTCAAAAAATGTAACTTCTTTATTTATAGAACCAGTTATTCCGCAAGATATAATTAACCATATACGATTTTTAAGGAATACAAATAGCGTAGGATGGGATGGAATATGTACAAAAATAATAAAACAAGTTGCGAAATACATAGCCCCTCACCTTGCTCACATTATTAACATGAGTATAAGTGGTGGGATTTTTCCAGAAAACCTAAAAACGTCAATAGTTGTGCCGTTATATAAAAAACAAGATAGACAGTTAGTGTCTAATTATAGACCTATAGCACTATTACCAGTCTTTTTAAAAGTATTTGAGAGGGTCATCTATAAGTCACTTTATACTTATCTTGAGAAATATTATATACTAGCTGATGAACAAAAAGGCTTTCGCAAAAATAAAACTATAAACATAAAGGCAATAAATGACCTTATACAACCAATCTTGTCGAGTGTCGACGAGGGAAACGCTATATGTGCTATTTATATAGACCTCACAAAGGCGTTCGATTGTGTCGACTATTCAATATTATTGAATAAATTGGAAAATTACGGCGTAAGGGGCAATACCTAATCATGATCTCCTGAAATCATATTTGTGCAATAGGGAACAATCAGTTGAAATTACACAAATATGTTCACACACTGGCAACGAGACACAATACCGATCTAACAGGAGAGTAGTTAAACACGGAGTCCCACAGGGAAGCGTACTGGGACCACTCCTTTTTCTCCTATATATAAATGACCTTTTTCTTTTTTTTACGTGGGAAATGCATTACGCATACGCACCCGCCCGGCAAGGCGGGGGTTATGTCGGACTCTCCGACCGCACTCAAAGCGCGGCCAGCATACCGACTAAAACCCACGGTGTTCCTCCAGACAGCCAGAAGACAAAATTAATGCATTTTTATCAAAGAATTCCAAATAAAAATCTTAATATTAACTATTTAGGTACTAAAATAGAAACAACAACTGTCACTAAATTCCTAGGTATCATTTTGGATAGTAACCTAAACTGGAAAGCCCAAACTGATGAAATATGCAAGAAACTGAATAAATTTGCTTATGTCCTTTATAAATTGAGAAAAATCGTAAATATAAGTACAATTTTGATGACCTACCATGGCTATGTAGCGTCGATACTACGATACGGTATAATATTCTGGGGCAACGCAACAGATAAAGAATATGTTTTCAGCGACCAAAAAAAATGTCTGAGAGCTATGCATGGTCTTCATAGCATAGACAGCTGCCAGCCTATATTCAAAAGTATGAATATACTCACCCTTCCATCTCTATATATCTATGAAGTAAATGTCTTCGTAAAAACACATATATCTTTATATAATCTCGCTTACAAGAGTCACTACAGACAACTACGGGATAAAAATAAACTAGAATTAGAAATCCCAAGAGCAAAAACGGCCTTAATGAAAAAAAAATTTATATGTATGGCCCAAAAAATATTTAATAAATTGTCCAATGAATTAAAATGTTTAAGCATAGACGTCTTTAAAACTAAACTATATATAATCCTTATTAAGAAATGTTATTATTCTATAAATGACTATTTTAATGACAATTGTATAACTCTTGTGACATTATAACTATTTAATTTCAATATATTCCGCTGACATGTATTTTACTCTGACATATTTGAAATATTTAATGACATTTTACCATATAATATAATTAACTTTTGACAATTTTTTAATCAACGTTTCATTTTCTTGACATTTATGAATATATAGCAATTGAATAGATAGTCACATTATTAATGATCAATAAATAATGAATTAAGTAATTAAAAAGTATTAAATATTGCATGCCTATAGGTGGAATGTGGCGCCTCAAATAATAACGACCATCCTTGTAACCCATGTTCGCAATAAATGATTTGATTTGATTTGATTTGATTTGATTTATATATAATCCATTACAGAAAAATATTTAACTCAAATATACATGAGATAAATACGTAAACAACTACCGTGTTTCATACAAATAACTAAAAATTAGATCAAAACAAAAGCAAAACTAAAAGCAAAACGCAACATTTATTTCACTTCTCCAAAACTAAATAGTTAAATTCAACAATACATTACAATAGTTAAACTCATTTGGTTTCGGTTTGCATGTCTGCCTGCATTTTCATTTACACTCGCTTATACTCTAGCGTTCTGTACTTCGTTCGAAACTTCCTAACGATTTAAATCTGAACACAGTCACGAACTAAATTAAAAATAAAAGTAGGTTAGCTACTAAAAGTTCCGAAACTGTTTCCACCTTCATTTAAATGAAATCATTAATTTGGATTGGATGGAAACTTAGTATCTGAAGTTAAAATAAACTAACTTTTAGTAATTACTTGCGGCTTTAGCTCATGCCAAGAACTCATTTTTAGCGATTTTTATTATTTTGCAGTAAATTCTTTGAAATCTAATACTATTCTCTATAGTAAATTATAGCATAGTTTAATTATTCTAAGTAGATACCTACTAAATTAATAGATGGTAATAACTATACTATTATATAAAGCGAAAGAGTTTGTTTGTTTGTTTATTTGTTTGAAAGCGCTAATTTCCGAAACTACCAGTCTGGATATGAATAATTCTTTAGATTATGTAACATCACGCTACTGGCGACGGGAGCAGAGCAGTAAGCAAAGACGCGAGTGAAACCGTGCCGCGGAAATCTAGTAAAAAATAATACAATAAGTAAAAATGCAAAAAAGGGCTCATTTAAATTTTTATTGTTTCCTTCCTTAATTTTTGAATTCGAACGTACATATTTTTTTATTTGATTAAAGTAAAAAAAAAAAATACCAAAACGTACGCGGCTTATTATCGTAATCAGAGTAAATCAGGATATCCTTATGAAGTCATAGAACGAAAGAATTGTTTTGTTGCATGCAGTACGAGTATAAAAATAAGTAGCAACTTGTAGAAAGTTTTTTGACTAAAAAACAATGAAATCTTTTAAATAAGCAAATAGTTACAAGATCTACAGTGAAGCAAAAGATGGTAAGAAAACCTTGACTTTAAAAAAAATACTAAAAATGCTTATGTAACTACAGCAAGCGTGACTTTTTCCTGTAGTGAGACAAAAAAATACTGGTATTATTATAACTAACTACAAAGTTAAAACAAGTATTTCATAAAAGAAACGGATACATATTATTATTATTATAGTGTTAATATTTAAATTAATATACATTTTTAATATTTGCGGTGGTAGCCAGCTTTAAAAAGATACAACAGTAAAACATGTTTAAAGTGTAAAGTGATTTGTGCTATGTATTGAACTAAAATTATTGCTTAAAAAACAGCAAGAAATTAGTAACTATGAATTTTATTCTTTTGTCGCTAAGTTGTTAGTATTATTTATAGATAGGTAAAAGCTTTCTGATAGGTATAATCGTCCAGTAACAATAAATATCTTACACTGAAAATTAATTGCCCTTTTAAGGGTTCCCGTTGAGTTAAGAGCTTTTAGGCGGCTAATCCAGTTTGATACATTGACCGTAGTCAATATCAGAGAGAAAGTAAAAATACCTGGAGTGTATTTGAGAAACTATGTTAACAGTCTCGTATTCTTTCATAAAAAATGATTAAAATAATTATGGGCATGGTTCTTTTTAAATGTTGATAACTATGTAGTGCGATAAGAAAACAATTCAATCTAACAGTACTCAACCCATAATAAATTTCCGCTTGAAATCACGAAATAATTCGATTACGAACACTATCAAGAACGGAAGACATCGCTACTATAGTTCCCCTCTAAAAAGGAGAGAAGAGGTGGAGACATCCATTATAGTTGCCAAATTAAATCTGCATGCCGACTGAAGCTCATTCCATCTGCTAATGGATTGCACTAACTTTACTTGGAGATAATTAACGGTCAAAGTTCACACTACCACTTATCACATATAACTTCTATATGTGATAAGTGGTGACACCTTTGATTAAAACATACCTTAGAAGCGACCTCAGAGCAGTTGACTTTGACACCAATGGGCCTTCGATACATTATTACCACATCACATTGTCTTTTATAAGCCAGCATTAACAACAAAACAATACTTAAAAATACTGAGTTATGACTATGACTCTCATGAGAAATTGAAGATTGTGGTAACCACAATGAATTCAATCAAAAAGTAAGTAAAATAATCCTAAAAAGATCCACTTACTTTTATAAAAAACAAGTCACAAAATAAATCTGTATACCTATGGCAATGAGTCAAACTTGTAGGTACATAAATGATGACTTATTAAAAAAAAGGCACTACTTCAACTATATTATGACATCAACGTGTATATATGCTTCTATTAATATAAAAGGCAAATCATCTAAACGTGCAAATTCATTTCTATATCCGCAACTACACACATTAATATATGCTTACTTTGGGTCTAGATGGCGTTGTGTGTAGTTGTTGTGATATTGTCGCATATTGATACAAAATACCCATAACTTGTTAATCCAAATTGTATTTGCGAACATAACAAGATATTTGTTTACCAAAGACTACACTCACAAACTCAGTGATGTTTTCTCATAATAAAAGTCAGATGTTAAATATGAGAATCTACCTATACAATTTATATTTTATGTAAAACTTGTACGTATTTTAGTACAAAATTTGTTATCTGTTATCAAAATTTATACATTCAGTTCCATTTCGTGCGTCGTTCTACATGAAACCGTATTGTTCTTTCAGAGTAAAGCGGATTACATTTAATATTTGAACTATTCGCTTCGAGAATGCAACATCTTTGGGATTTGCATCTTAATAGAATGAAAATCTTTTCCTTTACGCATTTGCAGGTACTTACACTCTTTTAAGCTGAACGTATGTTGCTATTTGATGTATTTTTATAAATTTTAGTAAAGATAAGAAATCAAAATTTGGTAGTGTTGCAGTTTTACAGTAGTAGTACTAGTGTATTTATGATCTAATAGCTTAAAGACTTATTGAGTTGTAACTGTCACAAATGGAAAATATTGACGCCTTCACTTTTTATCGCGGCTGGCACTAGCACTTTAAACTGCTTCGATAGATGTGAATGTTGTGTAAAAGATTGTGCGCTCGATTTCCAAATAGTAAAATCTGTATGATTCATAACAATTTGTTTTGAGCCCGAATGTATATTGTATATGTAAAATACATCGCGTCGCAGAGCCTTTCAGCTAGAGTGGGGAGTAAGTAGTCTTTAAAAATATTATTGTGTTTTAAAGATGTTATACTTAATATAAAATTATTTAGTTACATATTTATTATATTATTATTTTATTAATCTTCAATGTCATAAAAGAATCTTGATAAACTGGCTATCGTGTTGTAATCAGCCTTCAGTGTCGTGGGACGTTGTTATGACCAAGTTACGCCACCACCAGTGTCTAATATTTTGTACTAGTGTCCCTGGTTTGCACGTCGGTATTTTTACGATATACAAAACATTGTAATTTCTTTACTATACTCTTTCTCTACTATAGTGTATTAGTCTTTTTAAAATAAATGCTCTTGCCATTCTTACAATTTTCGTAGAAGATACAAGCACAGACAGTTTATTTTAAATTCTAAAAATCTATTCTTTCGCGTATTGACTATAATAAAAATAACATTGTGGCAATATTTTTCAGATAACAATCTCGCCCAATAAATTTCATATCTACACATATAATTTTCATCGTATTTTCTATAAAAATTCAAATTTTATGTTCAACATCACATTCACGCATGCTTTGTCGTAAAACTTTGTATGGTTCACCCCTTCCACTCAAGTGGGGTACAGATGATAGTTTTATTAAAGATTCAACACTGGTTCACTGGATTTATACTTGGGACTGTACTTATTTTTGTGAGCTCGAAGTCACGGAATATAAAAATGACTTTATTAGAAGATACCTACGTTACAAAGTTTGTTTAATAATTCACGTACCTACTATCTACAGATGAGCCCTGAGGCCCTAGACAAGTGTCAAAGTTTTCTATTCTATTCATAGAATAGATAAGAAAATGTATGAGATTGACATAAGCGTTGGCGTTAGCATACGTCAATCCAATACATTTTCTTATCTATTCTATGAATAGAATAGAAAACTTTGACACTTGTCTAGGGCCTCTGGACAGTACAAAGTACGTAAATAAAAAAATCCGTCTAAATTATTCGGTGGTCTGATGGATTAAGCTTTTCAAAAATCTTATGTACTCAACTCAACTCTACAATTCTAACTAGTATTGTAATTTAATTGTACCATTTAATTAATATTACTATTTTTTTTTTATAATTTGTAATTTTTAATTTAGCAAATTTTATTTGTATAAACCTAGCTCTTTAAATGCATGCTGTACTTACCTGTAAAAGCCTGCTATAATACTATGTCCTTTATTAAGTAAAAGATAAATGTATTAGTATAAGTAGTTGTTGGTAAGTCTAAATAAATAAAATACTTTTTTAAGTTTACTAAGGATAACTAGCTTACGGCAAAGAGGCAAACCAGAGGTTATAAAAAAATAAATTACTTATCTGTGCGAAAGTGGTAATCAATGCACACGTTTTTCAAAATTAAATTGATGTTTAGTATTTCGTAGTAAGTATAAAGAAACTTATACACATATAAAATAGTGTTTGAACATACAAAACTGATAAACAGCTTTCCACGTTCACTGAGATACACAAACAACATTTAAACCTACTTTGATACCTTACTGTCGCACTTTAAACGTCAATGTTTTGCTGGATATTTATTTTATTTATACCCTGACGTAAATGTATGACAACCCTTTTCACAAGAATACCTACATTGTAGATACTGTATTAAAGACAAATATGGTAAACAAAAACTTTAAAATGCATAAGAAAACCAAAAAGCTATCAAATAACAGTATAAAATACCACATGAGCTTTAAATTGCTTTTAACATTTACGACTATCCTGATTTTTATAGGTGCTATTATTTCGTACACAATTGTAAATACAAAGTAACTCGAATTCTCGATTACAACACCTCCACCGCACGTATATTCCTAGTAAAGTTATTGAATCGTCGCCAAATCCACTTAGTTTTATGACTTGGAAAATGTGATACGACGTTTCACACAGCGGGGTGCACAACCAACGGTATGACAACATTTCCTTATTTCATCGTTGTCATGACAACAGGGTGATTGAACTAGTAGTTTTATACTTGATTTTGCAATACTATCGTGATTCTAATGGGGTCAAAGGGCTTGAAGAAAGTGGTTCCGACGCTTGGTATGGATCGGCTGGTTTAAGTGTGGATATTGGATATGCACAGTTGACCGATTTTTACTGATTGAGTTTGACTGTATTTAAGGAAAGACGACGCTCAGTGATGCGCCTGTAAAATTTACGAACACAATTTATAATTATTCTCTAGATAAATATGTAGGGTATGGTTAAATGTTGCGGGATTCCATAAATAAATAACTTCATGATATAACCATACTATAATTTCCTGATACCAGATTAATATATTTATAATACATATTAATATTTTTTGTAAATTTTAGTGTCTGTACTAAAATTGTTGTTCTGTTTATCTTCAGGATTACTCGGTCACTATAAGTGCTTATCATAAGAAACTTAGTTTGAGTATTTCAATGGAATGTTACGCATTTTAGTATGCGAAACTTAAGAATGCCTAATGGGCCTTGAGAATACTATTCAGTAAGTTATCGTTATATTGTGCAGGCCAGAGGATGGTGGGTGAAAATGGACAACGTATACGTTGAAGTTTATGATAGGCTTCTAAAAATGTATATATAGCTTTTATTCCTTTGCGCGACTGATGCCTAAATAGAATAACATCCAAACATACGAATGTCCAAAGGCATGTCAAAGTGATAAAAATATTCAACCATAAAAATATCCAATGATAATATTGCCCAAATATAAAAATTACCAGAATTAATTTAGTTCATATATAAAAATGTCCTGTAATAATATTGCCCAACCCTAGAAATGTCGAATGTTAAATATAGCCAATGATAAAATTGTCCAATAATAAAAATGTACAAACACATGTCAAAATAATAAAATTGGCCAAGTAAACAAAATTCCAATGATAAACTTGTCCTAACTAAACAAATACTTAATAAATATGGCCAAAAATATGAAACCCAAGAAAATTTAAATACGTTCAAGACTTTAAGTAATTGTAAATACATTACAAATAATTAAAAGAACTACAGACTAACTAACTAATAATTTACTTCACCCGGTTCAAACCACCTGAAAATGTCTAGCTTTGAGCTGTACAAAACGATCAAGGGAATTAGCTAACTAACCTCACAATTAACAATGTAGATTTGAGTCTATACTATTATTATATATATTATACATTTGGACATTTTTATGTGCCTGGACATTATTATAGCTGGTCATGTATGTGGTTGGTTATATCTACAGTTTGACATTTTTATGACTGGACGTTAAGTTGGTCATTTATCTAGTCCTGTAAAAATATAGTTTGACATTTTTATGGCTGGACGATTTTAATAGCTGGTCATATAAGTGGTCGGTGGTTTCTATATTTGGACATTTTTATAGCTGGTCAAATTACAGATTGGACTATTTTACAATGATGGACGTTTTTCTTTTTAGACATAAGTCGTGCAAAGGCTTTTATCCTTTATTTAGTACTTCACCTACATTTGCTCTCATACAGAATAGAAACATTTTTTTAAAAGAAATGTTAAGGTAATAAGGTATTTAAAATAAAATACAATAAAATGTCTGCTTGATCTTAAAATTACTCAAAACATAATCCAACTTTATCCTTTCTTCAATGTAAATAAATTGTCAAAAAAGTAAATTTGAAAGTCAATCAATAATTTTAAATCGAGGGAAAAGGAAGTGTTTATCTAAAAGCTTCTAAAAGCATAATTGTATGGTCTTACATGTTCTGTTGGAAGTTGCTCACAAAAGGTTAATTATGTAAGTAAATCAAAAACGTTAATTTATAGACTAATTAATCTACTTTTTTTACTCAAACTTTACTTTACATATAAATTACTCAATTAATATAACTTAACAATTATTACATCATAGTTTCATGCAAGAGACATCTGCTGGACCCTATGTCCAGCAGATGTCTCTTGCATGAAACTATATAGCTATAAAATATGCATGAAATATTTTCGTAAGGTGTTTAACACCCCATTTTCCCATACTATGTAGAATGTACGCACTTTGATAATTTTCTAAGTAAGAAAGAGTACTTAAGTTGATTTGTAGTCGTTTCGGCTTTTAATTGCTTCTTGCCAAGGACTACTGCCAAACTACTGAATGGGGTATAATGTGACTGGATTACGACATTAAACTAAATACGTACATATCTTTTATATTTTTTAGTAATAGATGACTGATATAGTTTTAGTAGCTATTTGGCAGTGTTGGATATTAATGTTAACATTGCTCTCATAAATTATTCTAGGCCTCAGAATATTAATGTAGTTTTTTTTCTTGCTTTACTAATTTTGTGGTGGCATCGCAACCGCTTCTCAAACACGAGTTTGGATGTCTTAACTATTAAGACATCCAAACTCGTGTTTGAGAAGCGGTTTAACAACAAGTTATCACTTAGGAAATTTAAACGTAATGTGAACCAATATTATCTACTCTCTAAAAGAATTGAATGGTGATCAATGCTGATTCATTCATTTCATATTTCATCTGTCACATAACATTTACAATTTTGTATTTACTTCATGTTTTATGATAATAAACTTTTACGACTTTCATAACTAATAGCTATTGTCTAGGTAAAATAAGCGATTCATAACAATTACTATATTTTAGTTAGACTCAAAATTGGCGTAGCTATTGTACTGTATAGGAGGCTTTTTAGTTTGACTTCACCTTAAGTGTGTTATTGTTGAATATTTAAACTCTTTCTACAGTACACAATTTATATTCAACATAGAACTAAATACGATATTTTCGACAGTCGTGAAAGATTAATAGCAGAAAAACCAACACTTCTAAATAAATAAATTTACTAAAAGCGTTTTCAACGAAAATTCTCACCACCTGACTTTACTTATAAATAGAACACTGAGCATAGTTTGTGGGGCTAAGTGAAAATCTGTGTACGCTTTTTGTTTCCATTCGACATCGCTGAAGCCTAATGTCTCGGAAATCGCATTTAGCAATATGTCCCACACAATAACTACGTCACACAAATTTGGCAACACATTTTATGGTAAAGTTTAAAGTACTTTTATGTATACTTGAATAGCTATTACTGGGAATTTATTAAAGTCAAATTATGGTAACTTAGTGATCAGGGTAACGAAATTTGGGGAGTGTTTTACATATTTGGCTGATATGATGACGATGAAGTGTTTATTATTGTTTTCTTATATTGATAGGTACTTGATTACAAAGTTCTAATCACTGTATTGAATGATAGCGTATTCTGCTACTACTTTTAACAAACATAAGTACATTTAACGACACAAAGTGCACCCATACTTAAAAAAAAAAATTGTGAGACACACAAAGTTTTGTCAAATCGAAAGAAACAAAAGAATCTAACATACAACCTCGTAGATAATAATCATACGCACTTACATCACTAACGAAATAGTCATTAAATGCCTTTTAAAACCGATATTGCAATTTCAAGCCGGGCACGTATGTATGTAAGTATGACGTTTCCAACTCATTTTACTTTTGGAGCTCACCGTCGTACTTTTGGGAAAAGCTTGATACAACTTTATGTACAAAAAGTTTTGTTTTGTTACATTCCTATCAAGAAATTATTTCAATTTAAATAAAATGAAACGGTATTAAAAGAAACCCAATCGTATGAACTCACACAAGCATAAACATTCAACCATCGAACAGTGTAAGCTAACAATTCAATTGAAATACTTCGCCTTTGTACTCGGAAAAACAAAGTGCGGTTTGTAAAGGTGACCGCAGCGCTGAATTGTGGTCCATTTATCCCATATATACTCTACAGTTAACAACGACTGCTGCTGTTAGATGCGATGCGATAATTACCTAATTGATCTTGATTAATGTTTTCATTTCGTAGAGGACGGTTTATTATATATATTTAGAATTTTGTGAATACTGCAGAATAAATGCTTAAACATATAAGTTGCTCCTGCTGAGCTAGAAGACAATAAAAGTAAAAAATAATGTTCTTATAAATAACAATTTTAAGAACAATTTTTATTATAACGTTCTTAATACACCGCACCATATATCCGACTGCCGATATTAACGTATTTACTTTTTTAGATTGGCAAGAGTAACTATAATATTAACAATATTGTCGATTCTATTACGTAACAACGAACTTATTTTACTGTCCAATAATTCTGCCAATCCTTAAATCCGTCAACAAAAGGAAGTAATTTAAGAACGTATTTTATTTTATTCCTTTGTTGTTT
Organism: Parascotia fuliginaria; assembly: GCA_963082885.1. Classification (NCBI taxonomy): domain Eukaryota; kingdom Metazoa; phylum Arthropoda; class Insecta; order Lepidoptera; family Erebidae; genus Parascotia; species Parascotia fuliginaria. The sequence continues at coordinate 11,294,481 of OY720186.1, forward strand.
TTGTGACAGTTAAAAGAACTGCTGGAAGATTAAATTTATTGATAAAAATGTAAAGAGAATTTAAACTTTGTTGCTTAGGGTCTATTATGTAATCGCGTCTAAAAGTTTAACTTTTGTTGTGTACTTGCACTTTTGTTGTGTATTAGGTACCTGTGCACTTATAAGTCAGTAAATCATTGGTTTTATCTTATAGTTTAATGTACAGTACCTTGTAGAAATCTAAATGGTATATTCTACTATCATTCATACAGCATTAGTTAACCGACTTCAAAAAAAGTAGGAGGTTTCACAATTCGACCGTATATATCTTTTTTAATTTTTTTATGTGTTCGCGGATAACTACATCGTTTATGAGCCGATTTTGATGATTCTTTGTTTGTTGAAAAGGAGATATCCCAAGGGTGGTACCATAATAAAGAAACCAGGATGTACTGATGGCATCCCAGAGAAATCGAGGGGAACTTTTTGAAAATCGTACTTGCGACTAGTGCATTTGTTATTTTTTTCATTAAGTATTTTAAGGCACTACTATTTAGAGAAGGTTTGGAGTCGATCTGATAATGAAGCCGAAAGACAGTCGAGAGAACTCGACACCGATTTACAGCAATTACTTGGTGTTTGGACTTAATTTATTTCTAATGATGAGAATTTTGCACACAAATGGGTTATAAGTGCCCATACAGGTGACCATAGACAGTCGAGGGAATTCCTCAACAGCAGTCATGTCGGGCTTACTTCATACGGTTCAATATGCCAAAGTGTTTAGTTCGTACAAAAATAATTCCTTTGTAATATTTTGGTCTACCACTAAAAATAGTAAAATAAAATGTTTATAGCGAATTACTTTGTGCTAAGTAAATATATTTATTATTTTTTAGTTTCCTTTTTGGTTGAAGTCAGTATTCTTTTTTTAAAAAATTAGTTTATATTACTTCGCTTTATTGATATCTATCAGACACGCTATAAACGTTACTTGTTAGAAACTCATAAACAATGTAAGTATAACGGATAGTACGATCTGAATTACTCAGATGTGAGTCTGTTAAATTAGAGCCCATTCCATGAAAATACATTTTAGTGCCGTTTAAAATTTATGATAGTTCCCGACAAACTTTTGTCCCTGTTTGGTTTCTCTGTGGCGCATTTCCTAATATTATATGTTTTAGTTTAGAGAAATAAACTCGTACCATACATTCGAGCTTTGAAATGATTAAATTTTAACTATGTACCTATACAATAATATGTTGTGTTGAATTTGTTAGTAAATGTTTTGCTTTTGTTGATTTTTTATGTGAATAATTTAGTTAGATGAATATAAACATAATAATTAAGTTTATTCTCCTTTCAAATTTAAAGTACAGTTTTTAAAATAATAGCAGATTTTAATACTTATAATGACTAATGTTTAAAATGTTCTTAGTCTGTCTTTACCAGAATATGCTAAATATGAAACTGCTTTTAAACTCTTATTAAGCAAAAAGAGGAATTTTTATGGTAGTCTCTGCGCAAGACGTTGAAGTAATTTACATGAGATAATTTTTCTAGTGCAGTTATATAGAGTTTTATAGGTATTACTCATAATAGTATGATTTAAATGATCACTTATATAGTTCTTTAGCTATACTATTATGGGTTATGAGTTTTATTTACGTATAGGATAAAAAATATTGTCAGGGTAAACAAATTAAAGTATTAATTTTATTAAAATCTGAAAACACACGTTTCTTTCATTTTATAGAATGCAAATGAACAATTACAGATTGTTCGTTCCGTAATTCCGTACGTAAATCTTTCAACCGACATTTTGTTCCGTTCGTTCATTCGTTCACAACATCGAACTTAATCTGCATCAGTCGTTCATTAACGTAACGCTGTAATTCATTCGTTCAGCGAAGCTTTTGTTAAGCTTGCTATGGAAATCAATGTCTCAACTGGTCTTACAAAAAGAAATTGTACCAGCGAATTTAAATTTAACGAATGACGAATAATTTAATTTAAGTAACGATGTTTGATAAAATCTGCAAAGAAAATAACGATATTATTGAGTTACTTATAACAAGGTGACATAACATAACAGAATATAGATCATAATCATCATCATTTCATCTGAACCACGTCCACAGCTGCGCAAGTCTCCACCAACTATTACATTTGGGTAATTTAACATAACTACGATGCTTGGCAAGTGGATTAGCGATCACAGTGTTGTCTACACTACACTGTTGTCCGTCTTGCCTGATTGCATTAGTAAAATACATTATACTAGCTTTCTGCGGCGCGCTTTCACCCGTGTCTTTGCTTACTGCTATAATCTTTTTCGAGAACTGGGCCACCATACGCAAAAAAAATTCAAAGCCGACTGGTGGTAGTTCCAGAGATTAGCACGTTCAAACAAACAAACTCGTCCGCTTTATATTATAGTATAGATGAATAAGAGGTCTGTTGTTTTACTTCATTTTGAAGTGATAAAATCGTCATTCATGACTCAAGCAAAAATTCCAATATTAATTCGCCAACCCAGGTCTACATCTCTGAGACAAACATACAATGCGAAAACAAAAGCATCATATTTTTATATCCTGTAAGCACCTCGAAGTTGATCTACTGCATGATATTGTATGATGGTATTTGTCTCAAATTATAATAAATGGCTCCATACATTACGCTGTCTGGCTAAGCTCCTCGCAGGTGAATGCCGAGAGGTAAACTGGCAATTTCACTTTGCCCCTTTATCGGCCATGTCAGACTGCGGTCCTAATATTATTTATTGCCGCTAAAGTGTGAACTTTAATTCGGGTAGCAGGCTTTTTATCTACTCATGTAGTAACATGAGATTTATGATACAAGCGAAAATAAAAATAGGAGTACGACCCTTGGGTTATACTGTGTGACATTTTGTTTATGTGTCATACCTGTATCCAAAAGTATAATATTATGTATTTGAATTTAGTTCGCGGTTGTTACTGTTTACTGAAGTTTTAAGATTACACTTTAAAAATACCTAAAAGTATTTTAAGAAGCTAACAGGTTAAGCTTCTCATAATCACCCCAACAGTTGGGCTCCTTTTTGTTAGACCATGATTCGAACTACTCTTGATAAAAGTTTTTGCACAACGTTTGTCAAGTCAGCCAGTTCTGAGCAAGCCAATCGGAGCACCGAACGTCGTAAACGTGTCCATCGCGTTAACGTAAAACAAACTTGCACTAAGCACCCTGGAGATAAAGACATAACTTCCATGTAGTTCCAGTAGGTCTGAGAAGGGTTTGAGAAGGCCTTTCTTCTCAAACCCTGATAAAGTATCAAGTCCATGAGGGGATAAGGCAGTAGCCTCTATTTATTTTATTTTTTCATAATCATAATGAGTACCACAATTTTAATTAAAATGTTTTGACACACCTAATTGCCTTAATACACATAAATAGCAATTGTTTTGTTGTTATAGGTAAATAGCAATTTATTAATAACTATGCCAAGGTTTATACGACAAGTCACCATGTCTCCGCCCTAGTCTAGCGCGATAGTATTTGTGTCAAGCGTTATTTAACAAAGAACCAGTCGCAAGTATGGCTTATGTGATTCTTATTTCATCTAAAATTGATAAAAGACTTAAGATATGTGGCAAATCGTAAATTTAGGTTGTCCCAACCCTTCAGAGCAATCAGATGTGTTTATATTAATCTAAATCGATTTTTCTTTTCGCAATTTCAAAATGTATAATGTAAAATAAACATTTGATTTGATTTGTGAAAGTTAGTTTATCTGACGAAATAACAACTTTTGATGAAAATAGAATGCTTGAGACTCTAAATTATTATTTTAAGTGGAATTTATTACAGTTGGAAACGATTTTAAACTTCCGCAACTTGTAAATTACTTAGACACAACCAGCCTCAACCTCGTAATATTTGAAGACGAAGAAATGTTTATTGTAAATTAGGTAATTAATTTTGATTTCGTACTGATTCAAACAAGTTAAATAAGTATAGCTGATTGGCTACACAACAAACTTAATCAGTAATTGGAACATTAAAAGTGAAGCTTTATAATCATCTCTATATTTCTCGTCTGGCATACTAAATATATTTTGTGGGATATATTAATGGATTTATTTCTAATTTCGGCTGGATTGTTAATCTTTGATTAACATTTCTGTAGACAAAGGTTTCACTAGGTAAGTTATGTCCCTTTATTCGCATAAGGACAAATTCGCTTATAGACATTTTTGGTACAGTTAAACTCAATACTATTTAAGTACCTATTTAAACTTACATTGTATTAGTAATATAATAAGTATAAGAGTTATATGGGTCTCTACTGAGATACCAACTTATATTGATTTTATTTACGCAAAGTGTAACTATTTCAATCCCACTGTTTCAGATAGCAAATCTAACTTGACTTCTGCTTGAAAGTCTACGTACTAAACATTTCGTCACAAAATCTATCAAAATTATTAGATACTAAGTAAAATGAAACGGTTTCGATAATACAAAAACAATGTCATTAAAACTGACTAATTAAAAAATCAATTTGATACAGTTGTAATTGTACTACTTACTTTAATTATAATTGGCTTTCGAATTGCTTGTAATTACTTGTAAATCGATACAGCTTTACTTTTCACATTTAATATCAAGTTATAATACCCGTATGGCTTCTGAATTTAACAGAAAGTGGATAGTGTTTCTTTGACTTTAGTAGGAACTTTTCATTTCATTCGATATAGCTCCACTGCTAGGCACTAATATGTGCCTTTCAATTATAGAGAATGATGCACATTAAATTATTTTCCTACCGCATTTCATATGATAGTTTGACCGTTATTATTCGACATGATATATACTACCGGCCTGGCCAATCTAATTCGAGCGAGGAATCTATTATAAGGAAGCTTCCTGTACTCTACATCTCTTAAGATAATTTAATAAAAATAAGGATGCGCGATGCGAAATATGAGCTGTGGAATATACTCGTATTTGTTATTTTCTCTTGTTCACATTACAAATCTCATTACAGTAATCGTTATTCTTATTGAAATTCTTGTACATTGCGTAATGGAACAGTAAATATAAGAAAAGAAACATGCGAAGACTTTACGTACTGAGAATGCCACCCCCTTATTTACATTCGATATTGACGTAAAGTAATCGGAAAGGGAAAGTGTCCCCTATTGACAAAACGTGCCTTTTGCTTCGAGAAAATATTAAAAATAAGCCTCCTTTGGACTTCATCCTGACAACGAATTCAAAAGGCTTGAAAAGTAAAAAAGCAAAATTTTACTGAGAGGAAATTATTTTCCTGTTTGCTCGGTGTTATTTTTCAATAGGTTTGAATGCGAAGTGCATTTTGTCGTGATAGACTGGGAAATCTATAAATATATACACTGATGACAGTGTATTGTTGTGCTTTTAACTTTTATAAAACAATGAAAACTAATTGTATAGTAGTATTGCAAAACGTTGATGCTACTTCTATTTATGACTTGCAGTCGCACTAACAACGCTAGCTTACCACGTGGTGGTAAGTGGTACCAACACAAATGGATTTCTGCAATGCCAGGTCTAAAATGTGCCACTCTCTTTAATAACAGAAAACACTGCAACAGGTAGTTCATACTAAAGCTTGCACTGAGATACACGAGAGCAATGAACGCTAAAAGCGAACCGAGAAGACTTTACCGCGGTGTCGAATGGTGCTGTAATAGAAAGTTGATGGCAATGGTGCCAGAAACTGTCTGACCCATGTCAGAACACTGACATGCATAAAGAACCACCAGAAAGAAAGAAAGAATAAAAAGAAATTTATTGTGCAAAAAAAATGTCACCACTTGTATTTTGTTTTAAAACTTGCCATGTCTAATCCAGTCTAGTAGTACAGTACTATACATTTGATGGTAAGCGTAATAGCAAATTGTCTTTTACATTGCTTGTGGTCATTAGCTGTTTTCTTTTAAATTGCTTGCCCTAGTATTAATTCCTTATACAGCCGCTTACAGCTATAATATGTATAGGTATAACGTTATCTCTTGATGATGTCCACGGTGGTTGCACTGTAGGACCGTCACAGCGGCGCCTCTGTAATGAAGACGGGCGCCACACCCCACAGTGGCCTATTTAATATCTTGTTTACCCTAATAGCCGTCACGTATACCGTAATGTAAGCTATATAAGAGAAAGTTAAGATATTTGTGTTGCTGAGTTTATAAATGGTACGTCTTAAAATAGGGCCATGTTGTTTATAAATGGTAAATCTTGTTTGTTATACAATACAAATATATAGGGACAAAGAAATGAAAATCTGATAAGGTTATATTTTCTTTACTTCTAAAAACTGTTTATACTAAACAAGAAGCAGATCAATTGACATCAAATAATTTATTTTGCGAATATGAGTATACAAAGGTCACAGTACATAAAAAGTTCTTCCATATCCTGCCACATGACATGCAAATGTAATTATTATAGTAACAATTAAAAACAAAAAAAAATCTTTATAAACATCATCAACTCACAACTAACTGCTACCTACGTATCCTTCATAAACTCATCAATAGAGTAGTACGCTGTTCCAACCAAATACGATTGTAGTTTATTTTTAAATATGTATATACATGCTGCTGACCTAATATGCTGAAGTATTTTGTTATAATTAGAGGCGCCATACAGAATATACTCGAATGAAGTAGTTCGGTACTGCAAGGTAGTGATCGCAAAGTGCCCTCGCGACGACCTCCATCAGGAAAAGCAGTAAAGAATACGCAATAAAGAAAAAGAGTTTTGGTTTTCACAAATACTGCTACCTCAAAAATGTAGAAAGACCATGTCATTATGCCTAAATCTTTAAATTTTTCTTTGCATGATTCTCTCTTTTCTAGTCCTATAATGGAGCGTATGCAACGTTTTTTAGCTATCGGCACCCGCAACTTGTCAGTCGAGTTGCCTCAGAATATTATTCCGTATCTTAAAATCGATTTCACATGCCCAATGCCCATGCCCAATATGCGGTCATTACCGTCGAAAAACTTGCAACGTTAGATAATTTATTTAAAGCATAACAAAATAGAGTTTATACATACTATGGAACATTTAACAAGTTTATGTATTTTTGCATCTAAAATAACAATGAATTTATTTCGTATTTGCTAAATAGGTAATTAAATTTACCTGCATTAAAACACTTTCAAACTAACTACAAAATGCAATGAATATTAAATAACTAAAGCTCTGTTAGAATATATGTCATAAATGAAACTATTTGCACTATGTATAGAAATTCAATTATTATCACTGCGTAAAACAAAAAACAGAAAAAATAACTAAAAACCATACTACGAAACAATATTGACATTTAAAAAGTTAGCATCAATTTTAAAAAATTTACGTATACGTGGATTGATTTATTATTTTTAACATTGTATAGTTTATTATTATGATGAATGGCAAACAAAAACAAAAGACATAGCTTGGGTAGATCCCTCATAAGATAGAATATGATAATGATGTAAGAAACCGATGTATGACCAATGCTTTCTTGAAATAATAATAACACAATTCAGACTATACTTTGTCAACATTTTACGAATTTCAGTTCGGTGTGACACACGGACACATTTAATAGCCACCGCTGTGTCACTGTTCGCTTAATAATCATGATCAACGTTGTTTATATCCGATAGTCCATATTTTTGGCTCAATTAAATCTCTAATTTTATTAACTACCGCTCTATTGCCTTATGCCCTATATTTAAGCTGTGGTTGTAATTATTTTTAGATTTATCCGTAAAATATCTAGGAATACCAGAAACAGCGTTATAGCTCGCAAGCTAATAGGCTAAAGTGAAGACGTCAGCGGCCGAAATTAGGAGAATATACAAAATATGACGAAACCGTACCTCCTATTAGTTTGAAAGTATAATGTGTAGACTTGCTACGAGGCTACGCGCCTACGACGTAACCGCTAGGCGCGTCAGCAGATTGTATAAAATAGAAAATAAAATATATTACGTTTATTGCAAATGAGGTATTTAAAGGTACATTATAATATATGATAATGATGAGGTGGATTATTTTGCAGTTATATAGCAATGATTGAAAAAGAGTGTGCACTGTCTAATGTTATCTTGCAATTAAGTAGTAGCTGTTGTGGGTCCTCACACGATAGAAATATTGCTGTCACTCTCAAATAATTGTGTTTAATGTAACCTAAGGCCTCTCGTCATGTAACGGTTAGAGCACTAGTATAGTATCGTCGACATAATCTACCTTTGTTAGTTCATTGTCGGACATAGCTTCTCCCGAAGAACGTGATTGATCTTAAAATATATCTTAAAAAAAGTTACGAATTCGCGTAGTTTCTTTTCATTCTTCAAAACATTTTACTAAAAGTTTTTAATAAGACCTTATGCACTTTTTTAAAATTACAATTTACCAATCACATTTAACAGTTTCAAGGTTATGCAAAAAGTCATAATAAACCTTTAGTCCAAATAATATGATGGTGACTTTGCACAGCGCATTATATGCAACAGTGTCTACATTTTCATTTTTGTAGCTTAGTCCGCAGACCAGACCAGCATAATTCAGCACATATACCACTTACTTGTTTATTGTAAGTAAAAATGCAAACGTTATATTTTTTTTACTACAACTACTTTTCTCACCTCCCTCACTCCAACTATATAATATATACAACTAGCCTCCCGCAGCGCGTTAAGTTAAATCTTTGCTTACTGCTCTACTCCCATCGCCAGTAGCGTAATGTTACATAGCCTATAACCTTCCTCAAGAACGGGGCTATCAAACGTAAAAAGAATTAATAAAATTCGAATGGTAGTTCCAGAGATTAGAGCGTTCAAACAAACAAACATACTCTTCCGCTTTATATAATGGTATAGATAATCTATCTCAGTAAAAGCTATCACTATACAAGTAGCAAATAACCGATACACAATAATTGTTAGACTAATCTAATCGTTGCAGTGCACCCGCCCCCATTAAGAACTCGTAGGGCTTACTAAAACAATTCCCGTCCGGCCCACCGTGTCCATTAAACTGCAGACGCTGCAGATTGGGTGGATATTCATATTAAAATATACCTTTATAAAATGATATTTTAACAGAATTGACTCTTTTCATTAATAAATCATCAACCTTTCTCCTTATATATTTTATATAACCTGATCGAATAAATGCATACATGCATTAGTTTTACACACGATGAAGGTATTCAGGTACACACTAAAAACGCTAGAAAGAAAGAAAGAAAGAAAAAACATTTATTCAAGACAGGCACAAGGTTTACAAATTGATATAAAAATTAGCATAATGTAGGTATTTTAGTGTGCCAGCCTGAAAAGGTGCCATCACAACTTTATGCTGTGCACCTCCTGAGAGGTCCGCAGCGTTAATATTCTGATGGCACCCAAAAGGGTGACGTCACATATATCAAAATAAACTATTAAATAAACAAATAAAAACAATAAATATGTATAAAAACAAACAATAACAACGCTAAGCAGAACTGACTTTATTTATTTATCATCTATACTAACAAATAAAGCGGAAGAATTTGTTTGTTTGTTTAAACGCGCTAATCTCTAAAGCTATCAGTCGGATTTGAAAAAATATTTTTGAATATGATAGCCCAGTTCTCGAGAAAGGTTATAGGTTATGTAAAATCACGCAACTGGCGATGGGAGCAAAGCAGTACTTAAACAAAACTCGGTGAAACCGCGCCGCGGATAGCTAATTAAAAAATTAAATCTCGCTCTAGGTAACAAGCTGTCACATATGTTTAGCCCATGTAGCCACAACCATCCTCGTTACCTCGTTACCCTACTAAAACAGTAAAAATTCAGAATGAGAAAGTCAGAGTTTGTTGTAAATTTCTGAGTAATTACCGAACTAAATCACGATAAGGCTGAAAGTCGCAATTTTTACCAAAGAACTTCAGTTACGAATTCTCTAAGAAAGCCACCTACAACGTTTATCATTTTCTTATATTACAAAATACAAAGTATTTTATTACACAAAGCTTCAAACTAGGACACTAAATAATGTATTAAGTGTTATAAAAGCCTTCTGAATATTGTTGTGTACTTTCTAAAACTATGAGGAAATTCGAATATGCTAGATTATCCAATTCAACAGAAAATAAAATTGATATACCTACTTAAAATGTAACGCTTTTAGTTTGAAATATTCGTTTTATTTTGTAATTAATAAATGATCTTGATACTACTACAGCTCTTCTTACCATACATTTTATTAAAAATATCCCAACCACACTACTAAGATGCACTATTCGAAAGTATATTTTCTTTCTGTCGTAGGTATTTGTAAAATAAACATATATGTGATCCCTGTTACACTACCTACTTTATTTTCACTTCTAGATACAAGTAAGAAAAAACAAGATTCCTATTATATTATTACACAAGTGCAAATGCAATTAATCACTGGGGAGATCGAGGTCATGTTTTAGATAAATTAAGATAGTTTAATTTTTTTAAATCTCCATTTTAAGACATTCTTTGTTTCTTAAATAAGTGGTAAAAGTTGTTATTTAAGTCCAGTTCAATATTTATTGTATTTTTTTATATTATTTCTAGATATTGCTAAAATATGCTTACTTTGGGTCTAGATGGCGTTGTGTGTAGTTATTGTTGTGATATTATTGTAATATATTTGTTTAAATAGATGGATAAACTAGCCAGGGAACGTGTTAAATTTTGTGTTATGTACACGTTAAGTTTTGACGTTGGATTAATAAACCGATATACTCATAAATAGGAATCTACGCATATTTATCACATATTTATCAAATCATTTATTTATTCATTACATTTTGGGTATAATACTGGTTCACATATTACAAATAGGTATCACCAAAATCTGCCCGGTTGGGCGTATGAATATAGTAATAATTAATTTATATAATTAAAAATTTAGAAAAAAAATAAAAATGTCAAATCAAATATCATTAGATAGAATTAGAAAAGATAGTAGATGTCAAAAAGTAAAATAAAATAACAAATGAATTAGTCATGAACAAAAATAATACAGACAATTATGATTATGTAGGTAAATAATGTAAATGTCAAAAAAAATATATTTAAGTAAATATAGTAAAATGTCAGAAGTAATTCATGTCGCAGAGATATTATTATCATTCAAAAAGTCACTAATATTGTAATAACATTTTTTGGATAAGATAGCCTTTAGCTTATGTTTAAACATTACAATATTGAAAAGGTGCATGTCATGAGGTAATTTATTATAAATTTTTGGCGCTAAGCATAACAAACTTTTGCTCATTAAAGTCGTTTTTGCACTGTACACACACAACCTATGATTATTGCGCCTGTTACGTTGCACAACGTCTGATATTCTTTCGAACAAGTAAGGATTCTTGTGTACAAATAATGATACCTCTAATATGTACAGCGACGGAAGTGTCAGGATTTTGTGTTCGGTAAAATATGGCTTACAACTGTCTGTTGACTGCAAACCAAATATCGATCTTATGCAGCGCTTTTGGGCTTTGAAAACCATTATGCTATTCGTTGAGTTGCCCCAAAAGATAATACCATAGCGTAATAAGGATGCCGTAAGACTGTGGTAAGCAACTAGGACAGAATCTGTATTTACAATGAATGAAAGTTTGTAGAGAGCATAAGATGAACTACTTATTTTTCTACACAATTCTTCTATGTGTCGTTTCCAGTTTAGCTGTTTATCAACTGTTATTCCTAAAAATTTTGCAGTGTCTACTTCACGTATGTACTGATTATTATAACCCACTTTAATTTGATTTATCTGGGGTCTTTGGCTAAAATGCATTATTTGAGTTTTAGTTAGATTTATTTTTAGGTTATTATTATCTAACCAGCGAATAATTGATAACAAGCATTTATTAACATCATTTTCATATTGTTCTTTTATTTTACATTGAATAGTCACGGTACTGTCATCAGCAAACACCATACTGGATGACTCGTGCATTTAGGCATATCATTAATATAAAGAATAAATAAGAGTGGTCCTAGCACGCTGCCCTGGGGCACACCGTATTTCACAGAACGTATTTTAGATATATATGTTTCCTCAAATTTTGTAGATTTATTAATTTTGGAAGTGCTGGTTACTTGAAATCTGTCTGTGAGATATGATTTTATTAAATTTAATATATTCCCTCTTATACCATAAGTCTCTAGTTTATTTAATAAGATACTATGGTCTACGTAGTCAAACGCTTGCGTCATGTCGCAGTATATAGCGCAAACAGGGGACCTATTGTCAACACTGGTAATGACTGACTTATAGAAATCGAATATAGCTAGATTGATGTCTTTATTTTGTCGAAATCCTTTTTGTTCTGGGCATAGTAGCTTATTTATCTCTAGATATGTATATATTTTGTTGTGGATATATTTCTCAAATATTTTTGAGATAACAGGTATAAGTGCAATGGGCCTATAAAACTCCATTAATTCTCTGTTCTCTTTTTTAAAAAGTGGTTTTATAATTGTTATTTTCAGATTATCAGGAAATACTCCACTACTTATACATAAATTTAAAATATAACTTAAGTGATTGCTGATAAATGGATTAACAGTTTTAATTATTTTTGTCGAAATGTCATCAAATCCTACACTATTTGTATTTTTTAGTCCAGATATTATTTTTTGTATGTCGTTTGGAATACTAGCAGTCATAAAAATAGAATTAATTGTACTTGTAATTTTTGAAGTAACCTTATTGCCACAACCAGATAGAGGTTTAATTTTTTCAATGAAATAATTATTGAAAGCATTGGCAATTTTATTTGGGTCGGTAAGCACGTTATCATTTGATATAATTCTGGTAATACTGTCACGAGGAATATTTGATTTCGATTTGTTGATTATATTCCAAGTGGTTTTAGGTGTATTTACCGATGTTTTTATTTTATAATCATTATGTGAGCGCTGTGTAAGTTTCATTATTTTCTTGAATTTTTTTGAATATGTCCTATAAATGTTTTTATTTATAGTTGTAGGTTTTAGTCTGTAATTTCATAAAAGCTGTTTTTTAAACCATTACTACAGTTTTTTAAACCATTTGAAATCCATTTCGGTTTTCTATTAACGCGTATATTGCAGACTTTAATAGGGAAACAAAGATCATAAAAAAGTTTGAAGTGTTCTATAAAATAATTATATGCTATGTTTGGATTAGGTTCGCTATACATATCAAAAAATGAAAATTGACATAAACAGTTCTTAAATTTCTGAATGTTTTCTACACAAAAATCACGATTACGTCTTCGCCAAACTTTTATGGACGTAATACCATTGTGCGTATCATAATACCATTGTGAAAAGTTAAGAAACTCTAAAAACAAAACACCGTATCTTGTGTATCATGAAGGCTATTCTAAGCACGTACGAGCATGACAGCGATTTCTTTGAAAATTCTATTTGCCGTTCCCATGTGATGCGATTGTAAAATAGTAGTTCAACTTGTAGACATTGGAAAAAGGTTAAATTATAATTTAGAAATGGCTATCTTTTTATTTGAATAAACTGAATACTGAGAATTGAATATGAAAAAAATAATAAACTCAACGTCAAAAAACAATACATGATATTATAATGTCAATGGTCTCACTGTCTTCAGCTTTATAGCGCATCGTCACACACACGCACGCACTCAGGCACGCACGCACGCACGCACGCACGCAAGCACGCACGCACGCACACACGCACGCACGAACGCACGCACGCACGTACGCACGGTACCTAATAAGTAACTCGTAAGCGAGTAGAAACGTAGGTGTGCTTTACGAAGTGGACGAGGTGACCGGAGGGGTGCTAAATTATGTTGGGCCCTATTGCTATTTCGTTATTTATTCAGGTCTCATGTTTTGCAATCTTTTCATATAAATCTATTTTTTCACTTTTGTTCATGTTCTAATGCATTTTGGAGGTCTATTACGCCATCACAAATTACTAATGTAAGTTATATCAGAAATACCTATTAGAAACAATGTATATCTTAAAAGTATTTAAGGAACAATGTATTTGTCACAAACAATACGTAACAGTAATTTTAAATACATATTGTGTCAACGTAGGGGGGTGTGGGCTGGATTGACCACGAAAGGGTAGAAAGTAGTCGACTGAGCCCGTAGGTTGAGTAGACCCCCAGCCACAGCAAGTAGTCAACTGGGCCCGCGGGCTGAGTTAACCATCTAATGGGCTAAGACATTCATTAAAAACCAAGAGTGGTCAACTGAGCCCTTGGGTTAAAAGGGTTGTGGGCTCAGTTGACCATAATATCACAATACATTTCTTGTAGAGTTATTTACTCTGTAACAAAAATACATCTCTCGACGTCAGTAAATAAGTCTGTACACAGCCGGCTCGTTAGCCGTCTCCACCTTAATAAAGATAAGACCTCTTATAATTACAGGGGTCTTAATGTCCATTAAACCAGACGTACTTTGCCCTACTTTGCCTTATTCCTTACTTAAAATAATTGCACTGCAACTTACATACAAACATATATCATCGCGCAGTTTTGCCTGAAAGGGGTAAACATAAAGATGTGTAATACTGTAACACTAACTTTTCACTAACTGTTTCATTACAATTATGTCTAATTTAATAGAAAGCGAATTCATTGTTATATTCCACGGTATTAGATCCATTTCACGGTAGTAGATCCACGCTGATTTCAGCACGAATGGGCCGGATCAACCGGGGAAGTACTACGCTCTCATAGAAGATCGACTTAAGAGTAGTAGTAGTATCCGCACTACAGCGTTTCGTTCGGTGAGTGAGAGCGCCGGAGGCCCAATTTCCCCCCTTTCCTCTTTCCTCACTTCCCTCATTCCCTTCACCCTCAACCTATTTCCAGCCGCCATAGTGGAGGCCACCATACCAGCAGTTTAAAAATATGGCTTTTGGTATGGTGGCCACAACCACTTCTGGATGCCACTGACTGCTTACCATCAGACGAGATGGAGTCACTTTGGTAGGCTAATAAAAAAAAAACAGTGGACAAAAAGTAATGATTTTGTATGTATTCGTATGTTAGATAAACTTTAAAGTTATCAAATTCGTTGAACCGAAGATATTCGAGGAGATGCCAACGAACCAAGTACCTAATAATATGACAGTAAATAGGTTATTACAATAATATTCATAAGTAAATCATATTCGTACAATAAAAGCTTTTTGTTCGGTTTTCCTTACTGCGTAAAAATGAGACGCCATTATTATTGAACATCTGATGTCAAAAAGGTTTTCATGTTCTTTGCCGAAAGCGTCGTATGACTCAATGTAATTTTATTCAACTCCTCCCAGTTTTATATTTCACAAGTCGTGCCACGCGGTTTTAGTCACATTACAACTTCCGTGATTTTATACTCAGAGCGTATACAACGCCACTGCTGCGATGCTAATTGAGCTGAGTAATTGTGGAAATTAGCGTTTACAGTTATTCATATTATAAACATCTTTAGCTTTACAATATTCATACGAGATCAAATAATGTCTTGCAAACAAAAAACAACAGCTTATTCTTTGTTTGCAAAACATTATTTGACGCAAGACTATACCTAGTAAACTGTGTCTAAAGTTTGATATCATAAATACACTTTTGATAGCTTGCATGATGCACGATACGTTATTCTTCTTTGATGGAACAAATACTAAAACTGGGCCAGAACATTGTGTTAACGTGTGACGTGTCAGTTTCACAATTGTATGGACATGGTATGGACTCGTACCTATACAATGCAACACGATACTATTCTAGTTTGTAAGGAAAATCCATGAAACTGGTAACTAAGCATAATAGAATAGGTACATGTACCCAACCAGCAAGTACTAGGTACTCGCTGGGTTATATGTTATATATTATATCAAGAGGTTTACTGCCTTTATGTTTTGATGTCTACAATTTTTTCATTTCCTTTTATTTAAGATTTACTTAGTAAAAGCAATGTTTTAAACAAATTCTTTAATCCTCTCGTAAACTAGTTACCCGCGGTTCTTAAAGCTCGCCAACGCGGGGCGTACTTCTTCAAATTGAATTTACTCTCAAACAGAATTTAGTGCAACAGTACGGTAAAGAAAATTGTCTTTCTCTCAATTGACCATGATTTTCAAGAAAACATCTTTGAGCGTAATTATTTTCAGAAACTTGTTGTCATTCATAAGTAGGTATGTTGTTACGAAGAAGCGTATTGTTCTCATTCTAAGCCGAGAGATGCGTGAAGCTTGTGATTAAGCTGCTTTATGTCGCATTCAAATATATGGCTGGGTGCATCGAAGCGTAAAAGAGAATGACTCACTGAGTCATCTTACACACGGTGTGTGGGTTTATCTGTTACAAATGTAATTGCATAAGCGCGTAGGCATGCGCAAAGATTAGAGAGTCTATTTTTAGGGTTTCGTACTTAAAGGATAAAACGGGACCCTATTACTAAGACTCCGTTGTGCGTCCGTCTGTCACCAAGCTGTATCTCATGAACCGTGATAGTTAGACAGTTGAAATTTTGAGATATGTATATATTTTTGTTGCCGTTGTAACAACAAATACTAAAAAACAGAATAAAATAAATATTTAAGGTGGTTCCCATACAACAAACGTGAGTTTTTGCTCGTTTTTGTTCTATTTTGATAATGGCAACAGGTAGACGCTTGAAATATTCACAGAATATTTAATTATATATTCACTTTAGAAATAAACGATACTTGGCCGGTATTTTAGACTTCTCATCAGCTCACTGTCGCGGTACCTTCCTGACTGGCTTTTAGCTTCAAATTTATTAGCGGCAGCGCAGTATCAACGGCTTAATCGCCGCCATAGATGGTTTTCTACATAAAAGCATATTTCAATAAAAACGAATCGTGACTTCGACTCGAATCGGTACTTTTGTCTAATAGAAATATAATTTTAACATACAACAGAAAACGCAATGACCTTATTGCAAATCCTATAGCTCCACAACTATGCCAATTTGCTGCATACATCGATTAATTTCTCAATACGCTGTAAAAAACATCGTAAGAATGGCAAAACGATATTTTCATTGCTTTGGGTAGAAATAAACATGTAATTTAAAGGCAAGCCATACAAACTAGTCTATTGCAAAGTACTGCGGTACGAAGACAGAAACCCAACAAAAGGGAATGCTGCAGACAACTTTACAACCTCATGTAATGATGTCGTGTCCTTTGTGAGTCGCTTAGATAACATCTACATTTATAATCTTCGTGTATTGTACTTATAACTTAACTTGTTACAAGTTGTTAATATTATTTAAATTTATATATCTGGGCCACGTGCTTAGACACGATACATAAGCGCTATTCTTAAAGGAAAGGAAAGAATAATAGTAATAATACAATCGATAATACCGGTAAAAGATACGGGAAAGACGTAAACTTGTCGTAGAAGGAGTTCTTGAATACGGACATAGCAATAGGTGAAGTGAGTGCCGCTTAACTCTTTTGTTTTGCCTAAAATGGAAAGCTGACTGACAACCTTCAATAATAATTGAAGAAAAACCATTAGAAGAAGAATATGTCTCTTCGTATTATATATATATATATATATATACTTCGTATTATTATATATTCTACCGAACAAGTCGAACATACAGTGACGATAAGCACTCTGAAAAGAAAAAAATATAATAAACCCAAGGATCGAAATATAGTAAGAAAACAAATCTTGAAATAAGATAATTTTTCTGTCAGCTTTGGATTTACTGCAGATTATACTTTTACTTTGAAAAATAAACAAAGATTGAATCTATGAATTTGATAAAATCCGTACCTACATCAAGTTTCGAAAATATATTTTCGATAAGCCCCGAGCCTGAATACTGAAAATTTCCTTTTATATGTTGCTACAATTGATGATAAATATGGAACACTTATTTCCCTTTACAGAAGCCAGAAATATCAATCATTCATCTTTTTAGATTCAGAAAATAGGCGCCGTTCCATATATATATTTATTTTTGTTAAAGGTCTTCCATAGAAAAATCCCGACAATGTCCGACGAGTATCTAGATTTAGATTATATACGTAGGACTCTACTTGCCAAGTTAGAAATCTAAAAGATGTCAAGATTTTGATATCTTAACCCTTTCATGGACACTATTGTAGACACAATAGATGTTTCATTGTCTTCACGGCCATATACATTTACTGTCCCAGAAAGTGTTAATATTTTTAATTGACTTTAAAAAGAAGGAGGTTCTTAATTCAGATCGTAAGATTTTTGTATGTTTCTTACATTATTTTTAATTCCCTTCCATCATTTATAAGTCGATTTGGAATCGATTAAGATTGCACATGTAGGTCGTATAAGTAGTTTTGAAGTCGGTTTTTCATTTTTGCCTAAAAGTAAATTTTATTGAATTGAATATTTTGTACAACAGAAACATAAGAAGGTGAATTTAAAATAACTCTATAAGTTTAAGATGACCCTTTATAATGAATAAAATTGATGAGTTTATGCTGATGTAGTCTAAAGTAGCAAATGGCAGGACACATAGCTTGCAGAACTGACGGCTGTTGGGGTAGAAAGGTTCTAGAATGGCGACCACGAACCGGAAGTCGGTTGTCGGTAGTCGGTCCACCTTGTGAGGGGTCTGCCCAAGCTGCCTCAGCTTGGGCAGACCCCTCACAAGGTGGACCGACGACCTTTTAAGGGTGGAAACGGCTGCAGTGGCAAAAATTGTAAAGGGCAGCGTCTAGTAGAGGACGTCTTTCAGTTGATATGCTGATGATAATGATAATGTTGTCATTACTAAACTAATTATAATTTTGGCTGAACCTGTGTCTACATCATATCAAATATCTTAGTCAGTCATCATAGATATATCATGAAATGAGACAAAGAACTTTCCTTGGCTCGGTAGTACAGAGTGGACTAACCTTTTACTTTAAGGTCGAGTTTATTATTATATAAAAAAAAACATTGAGTTTACAATTTTGCACAATTTTGAGCTTTCCCGTATTACGCTTATATAGTAATTTAGAAACAAAATGCCTATAAAATTTACCGAAAACCTATATTGTTTCTGAAATTGTTTATTTAAGCAAATTCCGGGGAGTTTGTGCAAAACTTGATATCCATGATCATGATAAATACGCTTGACGGGGCCACTGATGTGTGGCGACCATTTTTCTCTTTGCATTATATTGGGTACTAGAGTACAGTGGTATTCTGTGTCTATGTGACAGGATTGTAGATGTACTCTTTGAAAATCGTTTTAGAGTAAATGCTATTTATTTAAAGTATTTAGTAAACATACTACGTAATGTTTTTAAAGGCAAAAATGTATAGGTAATTTACAAGTGAAGCATCAACGTCCACTGCTCAACTTAGGCAGATTGAAAGCAACTTTTATTCAACGTTTTCCTGACGTTTTGTTAGATAAGACAGTAATATAGACGTATTACTACGCTTACCGGTCTATGACATATCATCATAATATCATAACAGTGTCACTTTTTACAGATTTTACCAGATTAAAAAAACTATTTTCGATTATGCTTACAATTAAGGTTCAGTTTTACGTCTCATTTTTATTATACCTCTCAAAATTAATCATATCGGCTAAATGATTCGAAACTCTACTCGCTTCATTAGCTTGGCTGAGCTTTACGGTTACTTAACTTATGCCTTAAAGCGATATCTGAAGATTTAATAGTTGTACAGTAGTTAATTTCGAAGGTATTTCAGAAGACTTATTACCTTTATCAGGCGATAAGCGATCGCAAGGCTATGTATTAGTCTTTAAAAGACGCTACTATATGTTCTGTGATAAGAGAATTATTAAAAAACAATTCTATCGCACATCTAAATCATCTATGTTTTTGTAGTTACAGTCAAATAAATCCTGCACACACCTATAATCTAAACGATAATAATGAAAGGTTTCCTTATAGAATGCCTAACAGTAAGTTTCGATCAAAACAAAATGAATGACTTGTAATATTCATGCGTTGTATGTAGGTATGTATATGTATGTTAGATATGAGCCTTATTAAATAGTCTCTTGGTTATTACCTGATACAAGATATTTAATTATTTAATTAAGTCGTGCACTTCAACCAAGGAGATTAAGCCGGATGCCGTGAAGCTTTATAAGTCAGTATTAGATTACAGGACTATTCTCCGCTCGCAAAGATGGAAAACAAGATAATGAAGACATTCTTTAATTACTCTGTGCAGTTAGTGATTAGTGTCAGCAAACTTTATGCTACAAAATCTTCAATGAATGATTTAAATACGAGCAGAATTGGAAAATATTTGCAATTTAAAATATTAAATTTGTACTCGTACATGACATGTAAATCGACCCCACCACCCACTAGCGAAGTATGTTTGTGTATTTTGACTATCTCTGTAGTTCGGTGGTATTGTGTACAGAGGTCGCGGTTTCGATTCTCGCTCAGTGCAAATGTTTGTGTGCATGAACATGTCCATTTGCATTGGTCTGGCTGTTTCTATGTATATTATTATGTTTCAAAAAATAAAATATTGAATTATAAAAAAAAATTAAGACCTCCATTAGAAAAATATGGAGACCCACCGATATCGGTTACAGGAACCAAGGTACCGGTTGTTAGGGCTCCAGAGATAGGAACCTTCACACAATACGAGCCGTGTCAAGGAGCACAGCTTTCTGCGTCAGGCCCACGATCCAGCCACCTAACGCGAACCTCTTTAGATAGATAGATAGATAGAATATTCTTTATTGTACACCAAGTAAAGTTTACATAACATCAGAGAATGCAATACACAGCCTTTAGATGCTGAAGGAGGCTCTTAGGAATCAGTCCATTAACTGAAATGACTTTCGGAACAATGATCTCCTAATCCACATCCCACATGTCGACAACCTCGCGAGTCAAATCCAAATATTTAATCTATTCATCTGTTTCTGCTTTCACGAAATTGTCATCACGTGGAATGATGACATCGATGATCAATGTAAGGCGCTCTAATCGGCCCTGCGGCTTTGCCCGCGCGAAAATTGCAATGTGTTTAATTAATGTAACTCGGGAATCAGAGCGATTTTCGGGATAAAAAGTAGCCTATGTCCCAAAACCAAATCTATCTACATACCAATTTTCATCGAAATCGGTCTAGCGGTTTAAATTTAATACGGTGGTTAAGTATTGTGTATTCTATTTTTTACTCATATTAAACTTTCTAAATCACAGCACAATTTTCATAGTTTTTCCTTCATAAGAACCTTCTCCTGACAATAACAAACACAACAAAAAAAGAATTAACGAAATTGATCTAGTCGTTACGCGTAATGCCATGACCAAGGGAAATAGGGATTCATTTTTATAATAGATTATTATGTGTAATATTATTATTATTATTGTTATGTGTCTATAGCCAGTAGTAGTAAAATTGATATTGCGTAAAAATAAAAAAAATTTAGTAACATACTTACAAATTTCAATAAGGTCTACAAAAATAATTAAATTTTAGTTAAAAAAATAAAAATAGGAGAGCATTAGGCATAACCCTGAGACGGTTTACAAAATCATTATATACCTAATACTCTATCTGGATAACGTCTGCGCCCTTGAGAAATAAAGTAACATATTTTTATGTATATCAAGAGCATCATATTACATAAAACTGGCTCATATACGGGCGTATATGAACCTGATTTATATTATCACGTTAGGCACTCGTCTCGGTACTCGTCGAAGCAGTTATTCTTATTTCTAAATCATTGAACTAAAAATTGACATCATTTGTTACTTACGTGACGCGCTGTAGTATAAATGTTACCGTCAAAACTCTTTTTTTTACAAAAGTGGTTCTTAGGTTGTTCTTTTTTTAAATATCTTCTATATAGAATAAGGTAAATGCTAAATAGTATATTTGATAGAGTAATTAAAAAAGACAGTTTGTCAGCACATGTATTACTGTTTACCAAACAAAACTTTGCGCATTTCACCGACAATTATTCAGAATCTTGTGCACTTTGATAACGTATTTTCTATGTTTGTAATGGCCTTTAGTAATCATGCGTGAGTTCTGTAGTTTTCATATTTTTGTAATAACTGCACCGTACAGCCATTTCAATTGTTGATACTCTTATTTTGTTTATTATAGGAATTTTTGTTAATTTGTCATTAAATTCGTTAGCTGAATTGTTTTTTGCAATAGATGTAACATTTCAAAACGCTTATAGAAACTGCCCTGCTGATTGCAATGATAGATTCGTACTGCAGTTCATAGTACAGTTTTATTGAGTTATTACGGCTGTAGTAACGGCTGAACTTATTTTATGAACACACTGTTGGTTTCGCTTCGTTCGCCCATTTAACGAATGGCGCGATTATTTTTATAGTGTTTAAATACAGTTGTTTGTTCTGATACGAATCATGCAGCAAATATATTTTCGTACAGTTGAATTAATAATGTCGACTGATTCGATTGAAAATGCTAATTTATGCATGCATATATAACTTCTTGAAGTATCCTTCGAATGGTAATGAAAACTATTCTTAATCCGTTAGGTAGTTTAGAGAAAGTTAGCGGCAACACAAACAGAAAGAAACGGTGACTGCTTATACTATTTAGAGATTAGAAATTGCCCTTTAAACTATTACGGTAATTGTCTTGCCAAATTGTTTAGGAATTTTAATATCTATTTTGTACTAAATCCCTTATCTAAGAGCAAAATCAATTTAGTATCAATATTATATTTCATCCATGCTACTCACTGTACAAGGGCGTCGCGGAACAAACTACTTAAAAAATACACCCTAACCAATATCATAAATGTCTTATTCTTAATATATATCTAAACAATAACATAAATTACAAATCTCTCGAATCACATAGAGATAAAGAATGGCACTATCAGGCGTAATTTCATCTCAACTGAAGGGTGACCAACAGTCCAGGAAATAAATTGAGTGGGGTACTCCCTGCTGCGCTAACTGAGATTTATTCACCAAAGTTGCATATATCCGCCATACTTGCACTTATTCTATTATTGTAGCGTGTTACCAAAAATGTTCACTTTTTAAAGAACGCTTATTTATAAAAAAAGAAAATGTTTTTTTTTTAATATTAGCCTACCAAAGTGACTCCACTCTGCCTGATGGTAAGCAGTCAGTGGAATCCAGAAGTGGTAGACACCATTTCAGTTTCAGTTTTAAAGATGTTTAGGAAAGTTTCAATACTTTTAAATCAATCGATGGATGAGAGCAGCTAACGACCGTGAAGTGGTGCTTGGTTGAGGGCAATGTCAAGTACGGGGCGACCGAAATGATAATTTTTACGTATTATGACTAGAACTGCTCCTACCTCAATTTATTAATAAGTACCTTGTTTAATATTTCAAAATGGTTTCAAACATTATATAATTTTTATATTTATAAATTCCCAGTCTGGAATCTGGTATATTGATAAGGTATTCTAATTGCCAAAACACTTTATTTTTTGTTGAAATGAAAATTTCTTACTGCCAATCTCCACGGTGTATTTTGTTATAAATGACACACAAGAGAAGTTAGATAACTAGATATACCGTTAATATGTAACATCGATTTGTTTAATCTTGTTAGATATATATCCCTATGAGATTTCATAGAATACCAATTAGGCTGGAGTACTGTTCTCACCTGTGGGCAGGAGCCCCCAAATACCAGCTCGTCCCACTTGACTCCCTCCAACGGCGAGCTGTTCGAATCGTCGACGATCCCAATCTCACAGACAAATTGGAGTCACTGGAGCAGCGGAGGGACTTTGGCTCTCTATGCGTGCTCTATCGTATGTTTAACGGGGAGTGCTCTGAGGAACTGTTTGACTTGGTGCCATCGTCTCCTTTCTATCATCGCACCACTCGACATCGCAGCAAAGTTCATCCATACTACCTGGACACGATCTCGTCTAGCACGGTTCGTTTTCAGCGTTCATTTCTCCCACGTACGTGCAGGCTCTGGAACGAACTACCAGCTGCGGTATTTCCCGAGCTCTATGACATGTCCTTCTTCAAACGAGGTTTAAAGAGAGCATTAATATCACGGTAGGCAGCGGCTTCGCAGAGCCCCTGGCATCGCAGAAGTCTATGAGCGACAGTTACCACTTACCATCAGGTGGGCTATTGGCTCGTCTGCCACAGTAGGCAATAAAAAAAAAAATTTCACTTCACTTTTAAAATAATGTTAAAAACACGCCAATATTTCACTACCATGACAGACTAACAGACTTCTAAATTGCAGAAATTGGATAATTGCTGATCGAGTACCTAAGCAAGGCGACTTTGCTAGAACCTTCCGGTTCTCAACACAACAAAGCATCTACAAATTCAGGAGGGAAAGAACCAAAATAAAAGACTTTATTAAAAAAATATAATGTATTTCGATCATACAAACCTCCTACAACCTTCTGCTAGCCTAGTACTATTGATCTACTGATCCCCTATTTCCATACCCCAGGAGATCGAAAAGCACTTGCTACTAGAGGACTACTCTACGATCCCTCGAGTTTGGCCACAAGGAGAAAGAACCAAGGAAATAGAATTCCTCGAAGCCGAATCAGTTTGGCCACGAGGAAAACCCGAGCATGCGTACACAGTTTGAGATTGATAATTTACACCGAATATATCCAGTTTTCTGATTTTGATTCTTTTACTGTGTATTTACAATAGTTTTTAAGCTAAATAGATATCATGTGTAACACACAAAGGCTGAATTCAGCCGACGTTTTCATTATTGAAACACAGAATTCCGTTACATGTGGACGTAATGTCTGGCTCAGGGGCGTTTTTCATTTAATTTCCGCCATAATGACGTCATAAATTACACAGTACTGTTATCTTTTCCCCACTTTTAAAATTAAACTCTCGGCTCAAAATGTTCGTCCGTTATGCGGACTGCATTATGAGTTTTCATATTTATTTTTTGATGAACTATTAAATTTGTTAATTTAATGTAATGTAATATAAAGATTACATGTAATATAATGTAATCTTTACATAAATCTCGGTCCTGATTACAACCCTTGGCAGTTCCAGAAGCACAGTTTCTTGTGCTTTTGTTCCCTCAACCTACCACTCCTTTTTTATATATCACAATGACTACACCCTGGCTGATGGTAAGCAGTCAATGGTACCCAGGTTTGGTGGACACTATCCCAAGAGCAGCAAAGGGCAAAGTTAATCTCTCTAGACTTGGTACATAGTACTCTTCTAAGTCTTCTCCTTTTACAAAGCCATACAATTAACAGACATAAACCCACACTCTCGAAATACATATTAGTTACATACAAATATTTTTTTCGTATGAAAATTTAATTAGTAGTGGCGAAGCACCACACGTTTATTTTCTAGGACTTACACATAAAGAGAAATTCAAACGTTTAAAGCAAGATTTCAAGTAATATGAATAGGAATGTCTATAGAGGACCTCATAAAATAGTAATAACAGTTATAGCCATGTTATAGCCCATAAATAAGTCAAGGATTTGATATTAGTTTAGACAAGTTAGATAGTTGGACGCTGTTGCAAGTTGCTACTTGTCTTAAAGAGGAAACTCTTCATATTTTATCGAATTAAAAAGTTTACAACTAGCAGACTCGCTGTACACAAGTTTATAACTGTTATATTTTATAACCACGATATCTACAGACAAACGACCATGTTGATAATTTATTTTTAAAAGATCTTACAAAGCCAATATGCCACCAATTGGGATGGTGTCTAACACATCCAAGGCCCTAGACAAGTGGCATAGATTTCTATTCTATCCATAGAATAGATAAAAAATGTATGGGATTGACATAAGCTTACGACAATGTTAGCGTTAGCTATGTCAATCCCATACATATTATAATCTATTCTATGAATAGAATAGATATCTATGCCGCTTGTCTAGGGCCTCTGGACTCCATTGACTGCTTACTAACAGACGAAATGAAATCATTTTGATAACGAAGATTGGCATATTAAATGCAAGAAGAAAATAAATTTGACAAGTATTCCTAGACATTATAGCGCCTCAGCTAGTGGTACTAGTATAGATGTCTATACTATTATATAAAGAGGAGGAGTTTGTGTGTTTCTTTGAATAAAAAATTCGCGTATGATAACCCAGTTCCTGAGGAAGGTTATAGGCTATGTAACATCACGCTACTGGCGACGGGAGCAGAGTGGTAAGCAAACGCAGGTGACACAACCGCATCGCGCTAAGCTACTACCAATAAGCTCTGCAAAGTCGTATTTATACAATACCTACCTAGCTACAAATACCTACATTCGACAACCGATTTAATAACAATATTACTAAGTGTTATACTTCTACTGTTAAATTAATAATTATCCGATGTATCTATCAACATTGTATTAGGTAACATTCTCAAGAGATGTGTGTTCCTGGGATGTAATATAATTTAGGAGAAACTGCTCGTGTGTTTAACAATGTAATTGTTAATAACAGAGTAATTATCAATAAAGATTTATTAACACACATTATAGGTGTATTAGGACCTATTAGGAGTAGGTATATTTGTAACAGACTAAAGAGGTTGGAGCGTAACTTTTCCTGATGATAACAGTTAGTGGGGCCCAACAGTTTGTTTGTTCGATTGTTTTATTGTGTGATAGTTTGTTTGTTTGTTTGTTTGTTTAAACGCGCTAATCTCAGGAACCACCAGTCGGATTTGAAAAATATTTTATGCCTATGATAGCCTAGTTCTCAAGGAAGGTTATAGGCTACGTAACATCACGCTACTGGCAACGGGAGAAGAGCAGTAAGCAAAGACTCGGATGAAACCGCGCCGCGGAAAGCTAGTATACATAAAATATTGCATCCTCAGTACAAAAATTATTTTATTTTAGATGAATGCCTGAACTTAAAGTAACAAATTGCATATAATAAATATATCATCTTATGAAAATTTACAACATTTAAAAGTCTCTTCTTGCATTTCATCACAACTAGTTATTACGCATTATTTAGACCATGTTAATAATATACACGGATAATATTCAGTACGTTGTATAATAATATCAAGAACCAAGTCAACAGCGGTACGTAGTAGGTATTCAACCCTAGTTATCGCTGTACAAATAGTACATTTAATTTAGTAGACACTGGGATCCTTGAAACTATTGCTTGTGTCTGAAGTTTGAGTTAACTCATAAATCTTGGTGACATGGGCCTTTCTGCGTACGAGGCCCTGTTCTTATCTTACATTACTGTGTCTTCATACGATCTTAATAGCGGACAACATGAGTATGAATTTGTACGCACATTGTCACATATTATTAATTTACTCAAATTTAGTAAAATTAGTAAAATTAGTAATTTAGTAAAGGTTGCTTTTCATTTTAATTTAATACAAAATATATTACCAATTCTCCTTTTAGCAATAAACGAAAATAATAGCGAAGGATTAGTCGTTGCTACTCCTGAGGCCCTAGATAAGTGGCAAAAATTTCTATTCTATTCATAGAATAGATAAAAAATGTATAGGATTGATATAAGCTTTGGCGTTAGCTTAAGTCAATCTCATACATTTTATAATCTATTCTATAAATATAATAGAAATCTTTAACACTTGTCTAGGGCCTCAGGTACTCTTTCCTTTTCTATTGTATACAAAATACTGTACTGATATTCCGTCCCTTCATGTGTAGGTATGTAGTTTCCTACTTATTATATACTTTCGATCGTTATTCGCAGTCACCGCATTTCTTGTGTCATTAATATTTTACGCTTATATTTGCTCGTACTTCCAAACTTACCATTCCCGGGTAACAACCGATGGTCGTAGTAAAATGGTACGTGCGTTAAATATTGAGTTCATCACACATTGCCACCATTACGTCAGGCGTGCGAAGATTCAGTCAATATTCTCGTATAATCTGATCCACTTATCTGTGACAACGAAATGTAGCTTAATTTCGCCAGTCGAGCTTTAAAACACTGCCGTCCATTTACTGTTTATTAAATGACTACTTACTTTCTGATTTCACATGTAGTCTAGTAGTTAAGATGACCGGCTCATCACTTCGTTAAGCTTAGTGTTGTGGGTGCGACTTTACAAAATATAAATATTTTATGTGAACTATTTTTTATTTCGAATGTCTGGATGTACTAAGTTTGTAAAAGTCCCTGGTTGTTTAAAGTGAGTCGTAGCTCACGCTAGTGACGTGTTACCGTAGCGCGTAGCACGATAACGTAGCAGGCAAATTATCGAACACAGGCAAGACAGTAGCGTTTTGTAATAAAATACACGGGGTCACTGTGATCACCAAACTACAATGAACATCAACAACTTTTTTTTATATTTATATAAAAGAAAATATTATATAAAAATATACCAAAAAAGTACCAAAAAGTACTTGTGTTGTTATTTACCTTATGGAAATGAGTGTCTTTTGTCTAAATAAAAGTATTTTGTTTTTTTTTATTTATCTTTAAAAAATACATTCATATTCAATATGCTAAAAAGAACAAGTTCCATGTCAAACATACATACTACCTAAGTTTCAAAGTAATCACACTAAAACTATTTGAATATCACATACTCTAAACTATTCTTGCTGTACTAACCCCAGCTCGTATGACGCGCTGAGATTAGTACAGCAAGAATAGCTCACACAACTTTACTCATTAAACAACTACAATATCACACGAATGAAGCAAGCAAAGTGCTTTGGTTCTTCTAAATTATAGGCATCATATTTATAGGTGTACGTAGTTGAAATTGTATCAAAGAAGTTATGAAAACTTTTGTTATGTCGTACACAATTTATAGAGTTCAGAAGGGTTAATAGCTTACTCTATTTTATGTAAAATTGAACCCTATACATTCCTTTAGTTATTATTCGTTTGTCCCTGTAAGAATTTAACGCAAATGTATTTATTGCTTTATTTTTTTACTTTATGATGTGTAAGAAAAAATATTTTCAAGAGGCTTGAGCCTATTATTTGGAACCTTAGTTACTTGGTAGGTGCCAAGTACCGTATGTAATGTAGTAGAAAGTGCAGTAGAAAATGCAATAATGTAAATAGATAGAACGTGCAATGGACTTAAATGACAACCATTTTCTCAAAAAACAAAAGAAAAGGTCGGGCTTTTTCTAACCTAGATTGTAAAAAATGGCTTAGCATTAAAAGTAAAATACATTCAGTAACGAGAATATGCCTGTACGTTAGATTCGCGGCGTGCATCCATTCACAATTCACAAACGTCGCATTTGTACGGGCAGACATTTTGTTTATGCATAACCCTTGCATATTCTATTCGAGCATGGTGTAGCCGATTTTGTTCAGTTTAGTACCGGTAAATAATATACGATCATGGAAGTATAATTATGATAGGATTATATTTATTAGCCAATTTTAAATAACTTCTTCTCTATACTTTGTCTCTATCTCTATCAAGGGTCTTTACACTTCGTGGTCTTTATTAAATGCTATTTTTACATTATGTGACAATTTTACTAAAAATACAATAGTAAAATGTAGTTCGTCTAAAATTTGTTTTATCTATCAGTCAACTCTGTCTCTTCGCTATTAAAAACCACAACTTCAAATAAAATAATGAAATATGTTGGTAGTTTACAATCATGTGCATGAAATATAACATAAATCTTATCAATTAACTATGAATGTTATGGCGTTCATCGATATTTTATGGCTAACAACCGTGCTGTCCGCGAAACTACCAAATTTATACGAAAAAGTCGAAAATATTGACGAAAAAATATTCCCGCTCATGAATTTTTATGTGTCGTAAATATAGAACCTATGTTGAAATAACCATAGATTTAGATTAATGCGTAAAGAAACCAGTTTTATGAGCTAGTGAAATATTCAAAGTTAAGTAGATACGTTGTTAACATCATACTAAGAAAGAACGCCGTAAATACATAATATTAGTTACAGAAAAATTACGAGAAATTACAACCTCACTGCCTACTAGCCAACCACCAGCCAAGTAATCGTTGAACTGATTTATAGCTGTTTATAAAACAAATATTTTTAACCTGTTTTATTTGTTTCTAAATCTATTTAATTTTACAACCTAAGTTTAAGTACATCAATCAAGAAATTAGTAATTTTTATTACCAGCTACGTACAATTTGCCTGAGCTTCGTTACATACTTGCACATAGCAACTTAACATAATACCTACATATACCTATGTATAGGTACGAAGGAATAAGCCAACACTAGACGCAAACTGTAATCTAGGGTTAGCACGATCTTAATATATTTACTTACAGAGATTTCCACTTCACAAATCGGTAGAGCCTTATGCATTGTATTTAAAAGAACGTGACATGTATATCGAATTTTTCCAAGGCGGATTTCAACTTAGGGTTCCTTATTGCGTTATATTTAACTCTGAGTAATACTGAATCTTTTGAACTATTCTGCAGTAGTAGCGCATAGCAGCCATTATTGAGTTTAGATAGCTCATTTGATTCTGGTTAAATACTTCAGTACAGAACGTGTCGTTCTGGAATTAAAAGGTTGTATTTAATAGCTAATTCTGCTAAGATTCAGATCGGCGTTCTCTTACTAAGTACTAGCTTAATTTGTTTAATGTAGATTTTTAAACAGTAAAATAATACATACTATTCAGTTTAATACATTCATTTATATGTATTAAACTGAATAGTATGTGACTCTATTTCATAAGAATTATATTATAAGAGGTTTTATAACAGCAATGAAAGCTTAACCCAAGTATTCCAATCAACAATTTGTGCATCAACCCTAAAATTACCTCATCCGCGTTAGATTGCTCGTAACATCGCTGCTACAAGCATCTAACGTAACAGTAATGACGTCATAAGGATACGTTCAATCTGTGACGTAACTCGGTTTTACTGCTGTCATAGCGTTACGTATGTCGTAGTTCTTATGTACTTACATTAAATATTGGGGTCAAGCGTCCAAAGATTATAACCAGAATTTCCTTTGAAGATAAATTTTAAAGGTTTTAAAAAAGGAACAACCAGTTACCATGACCTATGATATTGCCAGAAGCATTACGTGCCACCTGCTGTAGTACCTACAGTGCTTCTTCAGGGAACTCTCGGTATCCTATTCACGTTTCAGTATTAAAAACTTTTAAACACAAGTTTGCTAGGTTTTCTAAATAAAAACAAGCATGTTAAATGGCCCATGTGGTAATGATTTTTTACTGTTAGGTTACTGTTTACAGTAACTTGAACACAATAAGGAGCACAGCCACGTTATTTACTCTCTCGTGTAACAAATGTAATAATGCTAAAAATAGAAGTAAACCGTTTTGAGATGAATGTTAATGTTTGAGTGTGATAAATCAAAAAGGAAAAAGAAAATTATACGGTAGTAGATCTACGCTGGTTTCAGCCTGAATAGGCCGTACAACCGGAGAAGTACTACCTTCTTATAGAAGATCGACATATGAGTAGTAGGTAGTATCCGTACTACTGCGTTCCGTTCGGTGAGTGACAGCGCTGAAGGCATAATTTCCTCCCTTTCCTCTTTCCTCATCTCCCTCGTTCCCTCTTCTACCCAATTCCCAGCCGACATAGTGGAGGCCACCATACCAGCGGTTAAAGATGGCTTTTGGTAAGGGTATGGTGGCCACCACTTCTGGATTCCACTGACTGCTTAGTGGGTGGAGTCACTTTGGTAGGCTAATATACATATAAAAAAATGAAGATAAATGCAGGTTAATTGTAATTTTATTATATCTGCGATCTGACATCAATAGCCAGAAATCGTCTGAACATTTAACTAATTCACAAAAGAGCATGTCAATATTAATTTATTTGCAGTTTGAATTTCCAATATTCAAACATATTGCTATGACAAAATCCAGTCATAAAGTTGCCTTCAATATTATTTGTACGAACTTCCAGTAATGGAATTGAGTACATTTACCTCAGAACAAGTGAGACATTTACCTAACTATTTTGGCAACTAATACTGACATTCGTTATTTTTACTACATATTCAATAGTTACTTGTTGGAGTCCATCTTTTGTTTTCAAGGAAGATGGTTGTCATTTAATTTCATCCACATTTTTTATATTTTTTATCATTGTAATATATCATTAATATCATCAACAAGAATATATTATTCTAAACTTGATGCTGACAGAAATAGCTGACACAATCGTCGGCTCTGTTGCCAAAAAAAAAAGGATAAGAAGAAAAAGTTACTTGTTGCTTTGTATTACTATTACATTGATATACACAGAATGTATAACAAAACTATTTTCATTGATCCTGACTTCGGCTTATATCTAGTTCTGTATTAACTATAGCACAAAATTATTAAAGCTCCAGAATGACGCGTCACAGAACTGAAGCAATCACATTTTCATACTGTAATCCAATATATAGGGTCTCGAACGAAACGGTGCAAGATTTCATAATGTTAGTCTAACCTAGAACTCTTTATCAGCGCATGTGTTGTTTCCATTTTGATGCCAGGTCCGTCAAAATCATGTCACAAAACCGCCGTAGTGGTGGCCACTATGCTGCCTATTTGTCATATTACTGCAATTGGGTCGGCGTGCACCATTACTAGATTCCACTGATTTCTTACCATCAGGTAGAATTTTTGGAAAATATATTCTGCTAGTTACATTGGAAACTGACCACTTAAAGTTCGACTTAAGTTTACACAAAAAGGTAGTAGGAAAAAGCTCAAAATATGATGTTATCCATGATGTTGTTATTATTTTATTCAGCTTTTATTAATCCTTTATGTTAAATGTTTCTCTTATATACCTATATTTTATTACTATATTCACCATCTCTAAGTCAACATATTAATTTATAATGTGTTCACATTGTGAACGGTAGCGCCGAAGTTCTCATAAAGAAAAATAATAGATTTTATAAATTTACTACCTTTCTGCAGCGCGGTTTCACACGCATCTTTGCTTACTGCTCTGCCGCCCGTCACCAGTAGCGTGATGTTACATAGGCTATAACCTTCCTCGGGAACTGAGCTATCATACGCAAAAATAGTTTTTCAAAACCGACTGGTAGTTCCAGAGATTAGCGCGTTCAAATAAAAAATCTTCTGCTTTATATGTTAGTATATAGATAGATATTTATTTAAACTTTAATTAAATGTAATGTGTAATGAGCCCACGTCTTTCGGCTAAAATAATAATGATTCAGGCGTTCCTTACCGTATATTTCTTGTACAGCTGCCACCCACATACACATCCAAAAGAGCATCCCGAAG
This sequence comes from Parascotia fuliginaria, assembly GCA_963082885.1. Lineage (NCBI taxonomy): Eukaryota > Metazoa > Arthropoda > Insecta > Lepidoptera > Erebidae > Parascotia > Parascotia fuliginaria. Next base: position 11,327,745 of record OY720186.1, read on the forward strand.
TGTTAAGTACTGGTAAAAATACGTTTTTAAACGTGTTTTATTATCAACAGATGTATAAATATACCGAAAACAATATAAATTTAATTATACCATTCTGCAACACCTGTGTAAAGCTTCACAGGCCATTGAACTAACACAAAATCTAACCTTTGAATTTAAGCCGAATATTACCACGCGTTCCGTGTATTCTATGGCCCATCCTAATTGCTTGCCGCTCGGGTGATGCATCGAGATAGGACGTCGTTGCCAAATACGCGCCGCACCAGAATTCTGCTTAGAAGCGTTGATTACAAGATCTGAGCTCTAACTAATGTTGAGAACGTAACTTACTTTAGTAGTATAGAGAATCTATCAACGAATATGATGCATTACAGCACACGAGAAAATTACTTATATAGAATTTAGTTAGAACAACTTATAATTTCACGCGAAGCTTTGTTTTGGCAGCTAGCGCTGAAGCACTACTCTTTCTTAGCCAAGAACTATATAATAAAATATGGGTACCACTAGAAACCCATGCTTACTACTTTTTGCATTAAAAATAATAAATATTCTCATTGGTGCAACCCAATATTTGAATAATGAAACATCTGTTGTGTGTGGGGTTACACCTATGATGAACAATGACTCTCAGTCTTAACTATACGGCGTACATTCTCGGACTGGTTTGACACGTTATCATTTTGTAAACTTATAATGCTAATATTATATTGTTTTATGACTGCATTGAAAAAATACTTACAGTTCAAGCAAAATGTTGCGTTATTAGTGCCGAACTCATAAATTTGGGTGTTAATAACAGTTCACACAGTAACAGTATAATGTTCTGAATAGATCTATGTTTAACTCCAAACTTTTATTCATTAAATTATGAATATTTAAAGAAGTAACATTGCTATGTATATTAAAGCTAATTGCTTGTTTGGCAGCGGCAAGACAGTGAGGCCCTGCCAAACACGCTACAGACTAAGATTACAGCCAAATCTCAACGAGTTATAGCGCTACGTGCTGATACGCGAATATACGAGTACTGAAATATATAGGTAAAGTTCACGTTGAAAATTTGAAATGCGAAATTTTAAAGTAAGTATTATTGATGTGATTGTTAATGTGCAATAGGCAAATTTCAGTACTAATTTTAAAGAGTAATTTGAATAAATAAATTAATAAAACTCAAATAATTAAGCCAATATAACTGAACGGCGGTCAACACAGCTGACCCTTACGAAGTGAACTTTACACAACTTTCAAGATATAGGTAATTGATAGAATATTTAAAATGCATTAGCTCATGTAAATCTCATGGTCCGGTAAAATAAAAAAATATTTTTGATATCCGTACCCTGTGATACCAAATAACTTCAAATTTTAAAACGAAAGACACAACAAGCTACTCTTACCTACTTTAAAAGATACTTAATTAAAAGTAAAGATTAAGCACTCAATCAAATTCTTTGATGTTTTAAAAAAGAGTCGATTCACTTTCGACTTAAGTTTACAGAGAGGGTTTCGAGCTCAAGGTATTTTCTTAAATAATAAACGGATTATGTTGTAGATATCTCCGTAAACTCGATTAAGATATTCTTCATTAGCGTTGTCAGTTATAATTGAATCGCCTTTTCTCGAATTCTACTTTGAACTTTATGTTTCGGTAATTTACCTTGATTTGCTACTAAGAATTAAATACACAGTTTACCATTGACTGTAGGTTTTCATTTATTGCATGTCTTTTGGCTGATATGATTTATATGATGATTATAATTAGATACTTACATTATAATTCAATAAATTTTATAATTATTTGCCTCTTCTTACCATACTGTTTATAGGTACACTTATTTTGCTCGTAGTGCCCCACTAATCCGTTTGAGATCCAGGGAAGATTATTATTATTCCCGTAGTTTTATCAGATCAGTTGGTAGTACTATGAAAAACACTAGATCAGTTTAACAATACTAAATAGCTCACTATTAAAAACTTTATTGTTTCATCATCCTATGAGATAAAAACCTAGGCTTACAAAAAAGACTGAAATCACCAATCCGCATTGAGCCAGAGCGTGGCGATCAATGCTCATGCCTTCTCTGCATGAGAAGAGGCCTTTCCTAAAGTGGGATATTTTATCGGGCCGATATGATAATGATGATATGAGATAAATAAAATAAGGCGCAAAAGTTTTCCAAATGTATTTTAGATACTTTTATAACATACCTAATCAACAACAACAAATATAACAAAAATATATTAATACACATTATTTACAGCTATTATCTAAATAGAAGAATAAATCAATAAAATATACTTGTAAGAGAAGCTTCTGATAATCGCATGTAACTGTGGATGATGATCATGAAGAATATTAGTATACCTGAAATATAATAGAAAACTTTAGGAATATAACACAACATTACCATTTTGCCCCGAAGGGATAGGCAGTGGTGTCATCTACATAAGGCAAGCTGCGTTAAGTCCCAAGATACAAGAGGCGAGCCTGTTGTAATTTACAGACTCCAGACTCCAAGATAGTTAGTGGCTCATCAAAAAAAACAATATCAGCTAAACGAAAACCCCTGCGTGTAGTACATACACCGTACCAATGAACCAGATAATTAATAAAATTAAATTTTTATTTTTGTTGAGGCCAACTACATAATACTTATATTTGATATTCGAATTCTAATTCTCTACAGCGTGCGCCAAAGAACGGAACAACTTTTTGATATGAGAAGTACAAATGCTTTTAAGATGCGTTAACATCAAAAAAAAATTTTTTTTAATAATACTTACTCTTTTAGAAGTTATAGCCATTAAAAGTTTAAGCAATTTTGGTCATATTTTGAAATAAAAGTTGTTGCAACGTGTAACATTTAATTATTTTAATAATGGGTATTTTTTAAACTTAACAAAGCAAGTATTGGCATTGCGAAATGTATAATATCTACTACTATTAATTTAATCTCATTACCTGAGTCAAGAGGTAGGTACTTATAGTTAATATTTACTTCATGATGAGTAACTACACTATTTAGACTGCATAATATGTATACGTAATGAATACACACACTACTAGGCTTCCTATATGTCTACCAAATGTTTAACTAGGGGTGTAAGTACATAAAGTACGTAATACGTGATTTAACTAGGAATAGGCTTGTCAAGACACCAATTTGTTTGTAATGAAAATATTAGAACGAGTGTTATTGCTATCAAGATTGCTTAGATTTCACGGATCCTTGTCATAAGCTTGTAAAATATGTTTTTTTTATTACCTTTTTGTACCAACATTTTCAGTGATTTAGATGTACCGTGAAAATTATTTCATTAGCGTGTTTAAAAACACCAACTGGTTCACTATTTTTTTTTTATATATATTAGCCTACCAAAGTGACTCTACTCCGCCTGATGGTAAGCAGTCAGTGGAATCCAGAAGTGGTAGCCACCATACCAAAAGCCCTCGTCCTAAACTGCTGGTAAGGCGGCCTCCACTATGGCGGCTAGGAAAGTTAGGACGCGTTAAGGGAAGGGAATGAGGGCGGTGAGGAAAGAGGAAAGGGGGGAAATTGGGACTTCGGCGCTCTCACTCGCCGAACGAAACGCAGTAGTACGGATACTACTACTCTTACGATCGATCTATGAGAGGGTAGTACTTCCCCGATCGATCCGGCTCATTCATGCTGAAACCAGCGTGGATCTACTACCGTAGATGTTAAGACTTAGTAAATTAGAATCATGTAATGTCTTTGATACATTAATAATAATATATAATGTCAATAAAGCTATTATTATTATTATTATTATTATATTATATTACATTGCTGTTTCTATTCTGAAATACTTCTTATATAAACAAAAAAGTGTAGTAGCGTTATTTTAACTGATTCTATTCTGAACCATTATACGATTCCTAATTGCTATATTTATTACTATTAATGCATCCAGCATTACACCCAGTCGCATTTACAAAACAAGACCAAAACTAATATATAGCAGTTTAACATCTTCTCCAATTATTTGGGAATGAGCACACAGAAATGTAGTGATGATATTTCTAAAATACTAACCTTCGTAAAAAATACAAGTAGTCACAGTGACGGCCGCCGCACCGTACTGATCCTCTCTGATACTGACGATCGTTCTTGCGCTGAAGAGGATTAAGTACAGCGTCAGTATGGATAGGTGCGACACGAACCACAGGGAGCATATGTACGAACTTTTGTTCTGCGGAAAACAAAGATGTTAGGTAACAGTAGGGATGTTACGCCTAGTTTGGTTACTGTAAAATATCCACATTGCGAAATTTGTGTAATGGCTCTTTTAAAATCGCTGACAACGCGTTGTGGCCATTAACAAAGATTATATAACGAATTTCGCGTCGTAGCTATCGTTCTATTACGACCACAAAGCGTGCGTCGTGGCAATAAAGTAAAACCATACCCACCACCACCAACCAACAATAACTAAGTGTATTACTACAGCTGTATTTTTTTCTATTGAGCGGCTCAAGATTAAATTGACAAATCAGAAGCAGAGCTCACTAATTCCCATAAAACATTATCAGTGTGCAAAACATGATACCTGTACAAGACTTGAATAATTAACTAAATAGCAATAAGGTATACAACATAGTTTAGCACACTTACGTTTCCACTCACCTACGAATTACGAGCTCAATATTACAAGAGCTTGAATCTAGGCAATATTAGTTCGGTACAAACTTACCGAAGTAACCTGTAGTTCCAGGCATCGGTAAACTGTTGTTGAGTTTTGAGCCCTTCTCTTAATTCCGATACGTAACGAGAATATTTCTTATGCTTTATATAATTGATTTAAAATGGTATCATATTTAGAGATGGTTATATAGATAGAATATTCCTTATTGCACATCAGTTATTACAAAACAAATGATAGAACTACACAATAATACGTAGAGACAATGGGCGCTCTTATCACTAAAAGCGATCTCTTTCAGAGTTTGAATTATCATCAAAGGTAAAAAGACGTCAAATGTTATAAGTTACTATTAATTATGCGATATTTGGCTATCGCACTGGTGACAGTGTAACACAAAACGAAGCTACACATTTTAACAACGTTTTAAACTTATGGCGATATACATAACCATTTACAAACGTGGAAGGGACCTCAGAGTTCCATAGCCACTTACCTTTCACCTTACTCGTTCAAAGTCTTGTGTGTCATCGTTACCAATTACAAAAAAAAACTACTTTTACATAACTATGTACATAGTTTGTAAATAAATAAAAGTCAACTCACGAACACCAAGAAGCTTGATATAATAAACTGGTAGATGGATACACTCATGCACGTGAATGAGAAGATCATATTCATGGCTATCAGCGGTTTAGTGTTATACGAGGACTCGTTAACCCTCGACTTTATACTACCGTATGCCACCACCATCGCGACGAATGATATAATCTGGTAAATTAAACAAAGGTTTAAGATCATTTTATATGTGTTTATATAAAGTATAACAATGACTGTATTATCAAGTCAATTAATTCACAAACGCATTTTGCTTTTAACTGTATACCATAATTGGCCTTTTATCTTATCCTTTATACTAACACCTTAGCGTTTAGTTAGCATACATAAAACCAATGCCATCAAAAACAACTTGTAAAAAAAACAACATTTCTTCTAACGTAAAAAGTTGTGAGATCCATGTAATACCAAGACGGTTAATTTATTTAGCCCCTACTTAAGGGACCTTCTGTTTTAAGTCATTACGTAATAAGCCAACCTAACAACATCTTAAAGTGACAAAATCAATATTCAAAATCTTTTATATTTTAAATAAATAGATTGGCTTTGCAATCGAAGCTCTGAAACAGATAGGAAGAGATTTCTCTTATCTGTTTCAAAGCTCTTTGTTGAAGAGAAGAAGAAGGAGAATAATCTGAGAAGAGATCTCTCTATGGCAAAAATTATATTTCTCAAATACTTTACAAATATAAAATAATGTCCAGATATGAAACAAATACATTTTGATACAATTGGAAATCTAATCCACGGCTTTTAATAGAAAACTTAAGAATTGATTGTGTACTCCCGGTATTGTACCTAAAATCTATTCGTGTGAATTGTATCCATTAATTCTTTCGTATTAGTTGTTTGGCGCTTAATTAATTAGCTATATTGTAATAGAACAATACTGACAATGAAAAGAGCTTTTGCGATTTATGAGGTACAACTTTGTTACGGCAGTATAATTAGTAACAATATTAATAGAAACATTCTTGGAAATCGTAGGAGTACTAAGTGTATGGAGAATGGTCTTACCCACGTTATGTTACGACTTTGGTTTACTGTTGACTCCCGGGGGTTATAGCGTAATTTTAAATAGCCTTATAACCTTCTTTAAAATTTGAGCTATCAAGCACAAAATATTTTTATCAGATTCGGCTGGTAGCTCCAGAGATTAGCATTACTTGTTGTATCTTGTTTATATAATTTGTAAATCCACTCATTACAAAACTTTCCAGCCTCTTTGAAAGAAAATGTAAAAACCACCAAAAGCACTTTTGGAATTCTAATTAAATAATATTACTGTTAAGTTTTTTGTTCCTAATAAAAAGAAACTTTACATTACTAAACTTGAATCAAGTTAAAAAAAGCTTTTACGTCTTGAATATCAACAAGGACAACGATGCTTGAAAACTTTAAAGTTAGTTAGTACTGAACCAAGAAACCAGTACCAGGTTTTTCATTATGGCTGCTCTACACATTGGGCTCCTTGGTTTCGAAGAACCAAAGGTCGCTATTTACACGTTGGCATACTGATCATTCTGCACGTGCGCTTTGATAAAAATGGACGTGGAATCTTGCAGCCACGGCAATTTATTTATGCAGTACGTTTAATTATATTGTAAGTCAGGAACGTAAATTTCACCCACATGCAACACTACTTTTTTTGCTGACAACTAACAACAAACTGAATAAGACGCCAACGTGTGAACACTGTTGGCTCAGCGCGCCAAGACCCTTTGATGTGTGCACGAAAAACCGACACTATTCGGTTGGCTCACCAGCGTTGACGCAACTACTAACATACCGACAAGTAAAGCTGTACACGTTGGACCAACATGCTGGCCCAGCACGTTGGCCCAATGTGTAAAGCAGCCTTTAAAAGTAGAACGGTTAAAAAAAATATGTCAAGGCAGAGTATATTATTGTATTTTTCAGTTCCTACATCGTGGTAACTTTAGGAGCATTTTTTTTCCTTTGTAACGGAGAAAAGCGTTTTTTTTTCTAACACTACTTATTAACCTCTAATTAAATTCTTTCGCAGGTCTAATAGAGTTTGTTTAGCAGTTCTCGGAACTCCCTAAAGATCATAGCTCAGTGTTGCTTTTAATCGCTGTTAATCCTGTCTTAGATAGCATTGTCCCGTTAATCCTTTAGACCAATACCAATACAGTAGCTACTGTTACGTCAGTGTTCCAATGTCGAAGCTCATTATCTTAGTTTCTAAAGGCAAAGCTCCCACGACCCGTATTATGACAGGTCAGACCTCGCCAGGGTAGGCCGACAGGCCATGGGAACAATCGTATCCGATAAGGCCTGTCGTGGCCTGTCGTCGCCCGTCCGATCCATCGGGTTTCGGTACGTTCAAAGGCGCGGTGCGGTGCGATGGCGCCTGGCGCGGCCTGCCGTCCGCGTAAGTTCTCATTCACTTTACCTGCGGCAGTGCATGCGCGTACGCGCATGTGATGGATGGAGTGGACGAACAATCTTATATTCGAGTTTTTACGCAATCAGACGCACAGGTATCCACAGTCGTGGTACGAGCCTGGCCTGTCATAACACGGGCCGTGGGACCCCGCAATAAGAATACTCAGGCGATTATGTATAATATGCCTTAGAATATAGAAAAAGTTTAGATTTTGAATACCAATTGCTAGCTACGTGATAAAATTGTTGCTATTGATAATATTGGTAGAATTAAAATAACTTACCATAGTAGCAATACCGACAAACACAACGCATCGAGGTAGGCTGTATCCGCAGATACTATCTATTTTGAAACATCGCCTATCGTTGGAAGTCATTGTCAATAATTAAAACCTCCAAATAACAAACAAAGATATCTGAACCGATGCATCATAATTAAAATGGGGTACTATTACTGCCTGTATATTTATAGGTATTTTAAAGATTTCTTTTAGAGTAAACAACACGGGCCTATCAATAACCTAATCTGTCATCACACCAAAATATTTGTTTGACATTTTATAGACAGTAATAAAATTATTTTTAGAAAAAAAATGAAAACCGACTTCAAACAACACCTACATGTTCAATCCTTAACTAAAAAGTAGAAAATAATATTTTAATTACTTCATAGCAAAGAACATTAAAGGGGAATCAACGCAATCCTTGATACTTATAATACTTTACTATTTATAGTTTTTAATCAGTTATTTTGGAGTCGGTGCCAGCCAAGAAGGATCTTTAATTCTGTCTTTGCAACCAACTTTTTTAATGCACGGGGCGGTAATTGCACGCGTGGGGGATATGCCTGAGTGCACTACCCGAACGCGGTCATACTCGTGAACGCAGACGTCATTGATAGTTGTGTTCAGATATACATAAAAAATTTGACGCGCACTTATCAGATTTCGTTCGATTTCTTGTATTAAATCTATATTTTTCATTCATATATTAATAGATTAATCAAGAAGGTTTTTTTTTGCTAGTAGGTAGGTTATTTTTATGAAGGTCATTATGATCCTTCTTGGCTGGCACCGACTCCAAAATAACTGATTAAAAACTATAAATAGTAAAGTCTTATAGGTATCAAGGATTGCGTTGATTCCCCTTTAATGTTCTTTGCTATGCAGTAATTAAAATATTATTTTCTACTTTTTAGTTAAGGATTGAACATGTAGGTGTTGTTTGAAGTCGGTTTTCATTTTCTTTCTAAAAATAATTGTGTATAAATATATTCAATATGGGTAGACCTACTAAACGTGCTGCGCAAATGAGACAGCGCCGCGCCGTTTGAAAGAAAGTAGAGACGAGAGGTAAGATTGTAAATAGAGATATAAGGTCCTTGTCAACACTTTCTCGGTCGCTAAACCCTGAATCCCAGAAACCACAAATCAAAACAAAAAAGTGATGATCTATCAACAATAAAGAATCATCAAAAATCATAATTTAACTGACCGAGCAATCGCTCAGATATACAAAAAATAAACAGTGGTGCTGTAAAAGCAGGTTTAAGGCCGCCCGTAGCTGTTGTGATTTCTCACGACCATAAGACCTCCAACTTGGCTTAACGACTACCAAATTATAGTGATAATCATAGTCTACTGCTTCTAAAGAATGAAGACGCTGAAAATGAAATGACGCAAATGGTCACTCATCCAGGGCCACTTCGTTTCTAACAAAAAATGAATTTTGAAAATCACTTCGCACTTGTACTCGCAAAAGACATCGACGTGTTGCTTTACACGTCTTCACTTCTTGCAAACGTTTTGTTACAAAATATTAAATTGAAGCCAAACTACTAAATCATTCTTTATAAAAAAAACATCGGACCCCATTTCGGAGTATACCTTTAAAAAAAAAAGAAATACGACCCGAATTGATAACCTCCTCCTTTTTGAAGTCGGTTAAAAACACGATTATAATACCACCTTCTTATAATGTTTTTATACCTCGGTTAAATGAAGGTCTACTTTTGATTAGATTTATATTAAATCACTGTAATAGAAACATAAACATTGTTTAGGAGAAAAAGTTAGCAAACTACTTTCTGTTTTCATAGTCATAATAAAAATCTACAATCTAAATGCAAGCCGAGAAGAGACATTTCTCTTCTTTTAAAAGCAACAAACATTATTGCATACTTTTAAATACGTTATGATACTTAAAAAATGCAATATTAAAAACATTCAGTCCTATAAAGCTTTTAAAAAGCTAGTTAAAATTCATCCTGCATTTCAAAAGAGGTAAGGTAAACGCAATGGAATCCCATTGTGAAAGAACATTACATATTTTCCTAAAAGTTTGCCAAGGCGTGTTCCGGAGCTCAACAGCGGTTTACACCAAAACTGCGAGTATACTTAACATTTTACAAATATTCCGCAAAGCAATGTCGTTTAGTTTTATTACATCACGTGTTCATATTCATTTACATAGAAATATATAAATAATACTCGAACAATGTTATTGCTTATAATTTGCGAAAAATAATTACAAAAATATTTTTATTAACACTGTGTTATGTAAGTTCTTAGCAGTACTAGAGAAATGAATATCGCATGGAAAGCAGGAATAGCAGTTATAACTCCAAGAATTGTTTTGTTTCACCTTAAAAATATTATACCTTTGCAGTTACTATGTTTTGCAGTAATAGCAGTGAATTTGTCCGTTATAAAGTGCTTTTCTTTATATTATGCATTTTTATTTTTATATATTTTCTTACATATCAGGGGCAGGCACTCTTACTGCGGTATCCAGCCAGTTATATTACGCTTGTTCGCTGTTCTCTAAAGTGTTTTATTTTATGAAGACATTATTCGCTCTGATATTCATAATTGCCGTAACAGCGTATCAGTAATGGAATATCGGTAACATAATATATTAACCAAGTTAAAACAACTAGACACACATTTCAACTGTTTGATTCAATTATGTTCACAGTAAACAAGCCGAGCTACAGCAATTGCCCGCATTACATCCGTAAAGCAACTACGGAACTGGTCTCATAGATAGCGGGTAACAAAGTTCCGAAAAGTTTAAAAATCAATGCTTATTTTATAAGGTAGTAGTTTTTATTAGTCATTTCGCTTGGAAGATTGATAAAAATCTATGTTTCTGGCAAATAGCGTAATTTCCAATCAGACGACATAGGTAGTCCAGTGTCGTTATCGAGGGTGTCACAAATAAGTGTAGCAATGAAATGATATTTGACCTTTTTTGTTAAAATCAAATCATGGTTCAGTTTGGTATGATTGTTTTAAACAAAATTGTTTCAAAACTCTGGGTAACTACTGGAACCAACCATTTTTCCATGATGATGTTGTTTCTTAAATGATTTAAAGGATTTAGATTGCAATTTTTTCATTTAACTGACATTCAGTGACAATCACTTTTAATGCATGCAGTAGATTTCACAGACCTTTTCTTTAAGTTTTTCATTTCTTTATTTTAATTTTACTTCAAAATGTATCTGCAGTAAGGCACAGACTGCCCACGTTTCGTCACATGACTGAATGAAGCGAGCGATTTGTTTCGCTAATTATCCACTAGCCAGCGCCACTAACGCGTCGCTCGCTTGGATCTGTTTGTCTGACGCAACAAATGGCTTTGCAGATTATGGAAAATTACAGCTGCAATTCATTTTGTATACGCTTTCTGATTACAAAGTAAGTTTAGTGCTTGTGAGAGGACAAAATATGTAGGTAAGTGGTGCGTAGAATTAAGTAAGTGCCAAGTAAATTTTTTATGTAGGTACTCTACCTAAAATGGAGCGTGACTTTCGGATTTTCTCTCTGCGGCAAACGATAAAAATGTCAGTCGTAGACACCAACCACTTTGTTTTTATTTTTTATTTCGTAAGCAGTTTCAAAAATAAATATTTAAATACTATATTTATTTTACAGTTTAAATCCTTATTGGCTCTGCTACTCTTATCTCTAATATTATAGGAAACTAGCTTTTGCGCACGTCTTCACTCGCGTGAATATCGTTGTTCCACACACATTCTATTAATATTATAAATGCCAAAGTGAGTGTGTGTATGTGTGTGTGTGTTTGTTACCACTCAGCGCCTAAACGGCTGAACCGATTTCGATGAAAATTGGTATGTAGATAGATTCGGTGCCGGAGACGGACATAGGCTATTTTTTATCTCGAAAATCGGGTTGGTTCCCGAGGGATCCATGTAATGTTTTATAATAATAAAATGAAAAGTGCATTCTAATTTCCACACCATCTAGCAAAAAAAGCAAGTATATTCGGTGCATGGAACAAATTATGCACTCAAAAAGCTTTAATTTTATTTTGTTATCTATACATATAATAAAATTGGAGTGTCTGTTTGTAATATTGAAATAACCGTTCTTTACTACATGTATATGAATATTTATACGGTACATACACCAAAGTAACATTTTTTACAATTTTTGTATGTCTGTCTGTCTGTTTGTTCCAGCTTATATCCGAAATGGCTGGACCGATTTTGACGGGACTTTTATTGGCAGGTAGCTAATGTAATAACTCTAACTTAGGCTCCGTTTATTTTAGAAAAATTCTTTTATAAATAATAATAATAATATGCGATGTAACCGACATTTACGCGGGCGGAGCTGCGGGCAACACCTACTAAATTATTTCCGTAAATGTTGTATTTTTATATATTTATAGATATAGATGAGATATTTTTACGAGATCTTTATCAATTTAATACTTAAATAAGACCACACTTACTATCAACATAGATCATAATATAAAAAGGAAAATTATTCTTCTTAAATTCACTAAATAACACAAAAAATATTTTCGTACCTGTCAAAAGCACACAATTTGGGTCACTCATTATTCTTCGGCGTTAGGGAGGCGATGTCGGCCATATTTTAAGCTGAACATCTTGGGACATAGGACTGTTCGGCGAGCATAAATAATGCTCTCATGGGACAAGTTACTCGTGCCCTTAGACCTTTTATAACCGCATATAATGGCTACACGTATGGCCAGATGAATATACGCTAAGGGTTAGTTTGTGCGGTTCTGATTGCGGTTTTCTCCAGAAATACTCCAAATTTTCTCTTCTAACAGTGGAAAACAACTTTAGAGGTTACAGTAGTTGACATGTTAGCTAGTTTTTCATTGCCTCAATATCATAAAATACTACTAATAGTAACAGTAGTAATTTAATATACCTAATGTAAAAAAATATTGTGCACATAAGTGCAGTTAACATTGGGATATCAAGCAACTAAAAGGTATATTTGCACCAAAACGTAAAACATCAGTTTCATATCATTTTATATTTAAGATAAACTGAATAAAGTTAATTTGTACAGGTAAGTTCTTTTTTTTTATGTTGGCCTACCAAAGTGACTCCACCCCGCCTGATGGTATACGGTCAGTGGAATCCAGAAGTAGCGGCCACCATACCATCGTCTTAAAATGCTGGTATGGTGGCCTCCACTATGACGGCTGGGCATGGGGTTAAGGGAAGGGAATAAGGGAGGTGAGGAAAGAGGAAAGGGGGAAATTGGGCTTCCGGCGCTCTCACTCACCGAATGAAACGCAGTAGTACGGATACTTCAGTTAAATTAGTTGAGAGTATAATTATTAATATAGCTCCATATCTAGCTGCTATCTTTAATAAAAGTGTTGATGTAGGAGTATTTCCTGATTTAATGAAACATAGTAAAGTAGTACCTCTGTTTAAAAACGGCTCTAAGAGTGACCCTAGTAATTTTAGACCAATATCTATACTGCCAACTATTAGTAAAATTTTTGAGAAAATTGTATTGCAGCAATTAGAGAGCCATTTTAACTTTCATAAATTACTACATATCGAGCAGTATGGTTTTACGAAAGGTCGCTCAACTACAGATGCAGGCGTTACACTAATAAAACATATTTTTAACGCCTGGGAAAACAAAATGGATACTATTGGTGTTTTTTGTGATCTCTCTAAAGCATTTGACTGCGTCGAGCACAATACACTCTTGAGAAAACTCAGTCACTATGGGATCAGGGATGTTGCACTTAATCTAGTTTCCACCTATCTAAGTGATAGAGTGCAATACGTTGATGTAAATGGAAATAGGTCCTTGGGTATACCTGTTGCTATGGGCGTCCCACAGGGCTCCATTCTTGGTCCTTTTCTATTTTTGGTGTATGTAAATGATTTGTCGTACTTTGTACAGGATTTCTGCGATATAGTGCTATTTGCAGACGATACGTCTCTTATTTTTAAAGTTAACCGTAAAGATCCTAATTTCGACGTTGTAAATGGTTCGCTCGCGCAAGTCCTGAACTGGTTCACGGTAAACAATCTTCTACTTAATTCCAAGAAGACAAAATGTATAAAATTTTCTATGCCAAATATCAAAAGTGGTTTTAAATAATGAGTCAGTTTCAATCGTAGAGTCCACAGTTTTCTTGGGCTTAACTTTAGATTGCAAGCTTCAGTGGGAAGCCCATATTTCGTGTCTCGCAGGTAAACTCAGCTCAGTGGCTTTTGCTATCAGGAAAGTTAGGCAACTTACTGATGTGGAAACCGCCAGACTAGTCTACTTTAGTTATTTTCACAGCGTTATGTCTTACGGCATATTGTTGTGGGGTGGGGCTGCTGACATTGAAACCGTTTTTATTATTCAAAAACGAGCTATACGTTCTATCTACAACCTAGGTTCACGAGACTCTCTGAGAGAGCGATTCAAAGAGATAGGTATATTAGGTATATTGACAGTTGCATCTCAATATATATATGCTAATGTTGTTTATGTTAAGAGTAACATTAGTCTATATACTAGGAATTGCGATGTGCATGAGATTAACACCAGGGGTAAGCATAAACTGGTTGGCTCACACTATCGCTTACATAAAGTCCATAATTCGTTTACGGGACTTGGTGTACGTTTATTTAATAAATTACCTATCGACATAATGGATAAACCCTTAGACAAATTTAAACAAATTGTCAAAAAACATTTAATACTTAAGGATTACTACACTGTTAATGAGTATCTGAACGATAAAAAGTCATGGGATTATACAAAAAGTCATTGTTAATTATACTATGAATGACATTTTTTGTGATTAATAAGAATGACATGTTTTAACAAATAATTTTTGACATTAATTTATTGATACATTTTGACATATTATATAAAATGTTTTATTTTTGTATTAATTTTAAATGACATGATGCCCGAGTCATATTTGAACAGTTACGTACACATTGTTTTGTTAAAATTGTATACTAAGTATTGTTAAAATTATACATTGTGATTTTTGAAATAGGTACATTGTGAACTCCTGTGGTAAATTAAGTTCATCTTACTTTATACTTATACCAAAAATTAACAGTTTATATAATAGGTACCTACATAGAAACATTTATCACAGTTCACATGTTGCCTTTACCTTTTGTAGCAATATGCAAATTGAGGCAGCCTGTAAAGCACACATTTTACTTTTTAATTTTTCTTTACAACATAGAAAGCTGTAAGTAATTAAGTATCTATAGAGTTAAGTGTATTGCCTGCATCACTTTGCATGCTACTTGAAACTGTAACTTACAAAAATTGTAATAACCTGGCGATTAAAAAGAGTGGCCTGAGTTTCTTGCCAGTTCTTCTCATGGCTCTACTTCGTCAGCGAACTGACTGTAGGTTAATTTGCTGACATTTTGTAAACTTTGACGTTCATAAGTGTTAATTTAATTAACCTATTTGAATAAACATATATTTCATTTCATTTCATTTTATTTCTTACATCGATCTTCTATGAGAGGGTAGTACTGCCTCGGTCGATCCGGCCCATTCATACTGAAACCAGCGTGGATCTACTACACTATAAGCTGTGTGTCTTATTTAAAACAAAAATAAACAAACTCTTTGGCAAGTTCTAATATTACGTAATTAAGTTATTGGGTCCTCTACAATATAAACAACGCCATGGACATAATAACGAACAGAAAGTACACCCATACTCGACACAAAAATTTATGGATTACACTAAGTTTCGTCTCGCCTGGGAATTAATTCCTAGTTTAAAGATCTTTAAAGTCTATATAATGTCATAATAAGTATGATAGCATAGTAAAACGTTATATAATTACTACAATCAATTTGTTTAGTATTCTATTGTTCAATAGTGATTCTATTGTACTATGGATAAAACAATAAATAAATATGTTTACTATATCCAAGAATACCAATTCAAAACCTGCGTAATCACCTACTCGTAAGTTCTCACAGTAGTCAATCTATTACTCTATTGCACAGCTATTGTGTTAACTATAAGTAGGTATTGCTTAGACTAATATGATTAACAATCTGTATGTATCGCTGATGTAAGAAGCTGTGGCCTGACTGGTATGACCATGCTTTTCTTACGTACATACTTTTATAAGACTAGTAGAAGTTTTCTCTATTTTTCTCTATTTTCCTATACGTTTTCTGTACGTGTTTACAATTAAAAATAATATAAAATTCTTGCTTTCACATAAAACTAAGTGTAGATAAATTTTAATAGCAACATAATTTCTAACAATATTTTTATCAAACAAATTCACGCACTAGTACATCTAGACTGAATAAATTTACTAATATATAAAAAGTCCCTAGCCTCTACAAAATTAAGTGGACAAACAGCTACAGAGTATTCACAGGCTTATTCATCATGCATACCTAATGAACACGGCATAAAGAGAATTTATGATTCGACCGCAGTTTAAAATGCCGCTCATCATCCCTCGTGAAATCTGAACGGGCTTTAGTCCCACATTCGGGTCACGTTTGTCATTTTGCACCGATTCGTTGAGACAGAGAATTTTCACACTCTATAAATTTTCGCCAATACGCGATAAGGAAATCCGTAGGGCTTATACCGAAACGAGATTTCGTTCAGAAATATTAGTTGACTCCGGTGTCTTTTGCTTCGTGATTTATTATTTATTAGTTCAATTTGTCGTATCTATCAGGACCACTAGTCATATTTCTTTTTAATTCAATATCTTTATAAACCTAAATAAATATGTAGTATCAGTAAACCGATTTATAACGTTAAGTAATTTGTCACAACTTTTGATAAATTTAAATATTGCGTGTGATTTTTATAAATTACTTATTAACTGATGGTAAGGGGTTACCGCCGATTACCTTTAAACCACGGAAACGTCATGATAAAGGTTCACTACGCCATGCCTACGTTCACTTCTGCCACTAACACCTAAAACAGGTTAATATATACTGTTGCAGCACAATATACAGGATATTAATTTAACGAGAAGTCTTTATTTTAGCCTACATCTCATAAAACAAATCAAGCGATAGTGGGCTTACCTGGCGACTACGCTGTCAATATGTAGGTACTTTACAAGACACATTCATCGCTCTTGTGAACGTGTGAACACTCTCTTAGGACTTTATGCTAAGTAACAATAAACCGGAGGCTTACAGACACAACACGGAAGCGTCAACTAAAAACAACAAAATACAATATAATACTCTGAAAATAAATATACATACATATTAAGAGAGAAAGATGATTTCATCGTTTTAAAGATTTTTTTATGAACAATAATTGCTTGCGATTGCTTATTTTTAGGTAAACAATACATTTTCATTGCTCATTTTTGTTCATAGCAATAGGCAATAAGCTAATCCATTTTCTGTAATAAGTTATTAATAAATTTGCAGGAGTACTAAGTACCTATGGTAAGCATAAGTCGTCTTATACCTACGTAGTTTTTTGCTTACCAATAATCTATTAAAATTCTTGTCATTACGAGCATTAATCATTATTTTCATTCATAGATTCAATCTAACTTGCTGCTGATACACCAGCAGAAACCAATGCAAACCAGATAATAAATTATGTTGCGCTTTTTTGTAGTTGTGACATTTTCCCTAATGGTTAATCCAATTTAAAGTAGAATCCTCCTCTGAGAAATCTCTCTCTATAAATTTAAATATTCAGACTAAAGTTTCAGAATTAAGTTTATTAAATTCCAGTGGAGTTTTAACCAAAATGGATCCATCACTTGATACCTTAAACAAACATGCCGGCAGGTACTCTACTAAAGAGCTAACTGGCTCAATTCGATGCTAGTTCACAGTTAACATAATCCGAATGCTGCACGTTGGACTCATATCTAAGTATAGCCTCTGTTTTGTGAAAATATTCCCGTTAATGTTGCTGAGTTAGACGTTGGACGGTTTATTTTTATTGGCAATGACTGGAATTATCAAGTCACTCAATTTCTAGTAATAATTGGATGAGAGATAGATGAATTATTGGATAAACCGTGAAATCTGATGATTGGATTGCTGCTGCTGTCAACGTGTCTGCAGAAACGCTGTACTTGCAGATCCAAAGAAATAAAAATTTACCACCGATCTTACTTATTAAGTGATAAAAAAAACAGTCAAGTGCTTGTCAGACAGACGGACAACATAGTGATCCTATGAGGATTCAGATTTGCCTCTTGAGATACAAAACCCTAAAAAAAGATTAAAAAAAGGTTAATTTAAATTGGATTTAAAATTAATTATTGTATGACAAATAAACTTTATTTTTAACGATATTATTTAAGAAACCAAGATATATGCACCTATAATATTTTATCAATCAAAGTTAAAGCAATCATGTTGTACTTACATAGACTTTTAACAGATACTTCCTCTTATAAGTAGGTATATATCTATATTAATAATACTTCTTTAAACATATCCTCGTTAAAACGTAAGTATACACCGACACGTTAATCACACAAAACTTGATTTCTGCCTATTAATATTTATTACAAAATACAAAGATAACGTTTATACTTTATTTTATCATCCTTTTATTGGTTTCTAGCTGCACCCTGCGTCTTCGCCCGCGCGGTAATTGATATATGTTTAATTAAACACGGGAACCACAAAGATTTTCGGAATAAAAAGCAGTAGTAGTAGGCCAAGTCCGTCTCCGGCACCGAATCTATCCATATACCAATTTTCATCGAAATTGATTTAGCCGTTTAGGTGCTATGTTGTAACAAACACACTCACATACAATACATACAACTTTCGCATTTATAATATTAATAGGATAAACATTAGGTACAATATTAACATAAAATATTTTCAGATCGTTGATGAGAAGTTAGCGAAGTTACTGTCAATAATTCTTTACACTACCTATTTGACTATCAGACTTTGAATAGAAACATTGGAAGGAAGAAAATCACTTTCAATTTTGTTCGTAGTTTTAAGCGAGACGTCAAAATCATTTTATATAGCTGCTGTAGCGCCGCAGACCTTGAAGGCTTATAGGATGCTGCGAACGCTTCTGGACTATCGTCAAAATTGAAGTCATGTAAGTTATTTTGGCACCTACTCAAAAAGAATACTATTATTCTCTTGAAAGTGCGAACCAGCTCAGTTCACTGCTAACTAATACAATGACCTTAACGCGAGTTCTACCTAGTTACACCGCCACAGTAATCCGTGTGTCGGTCGAATACATGCGAATGGACTTCCAAGCTTTGCAATCTGTTTTCTTTTTGCTTCACAGAGTTAAACCTATCACTACCTAGATACCACAATCCATTAGGGTCTACAAACAAATCAGCATATTCCTAGTGTAGCATCGTTTTGATGCGATTGTTTTGGCGGAGAACATTTGACTCTGTTCTACGAGTATTTCATGATGTTCTTCTTCTTCTTTTTTTTGGCAACAGAGCCGACGATTGTGTCAGCTATTTCTGCCAGCGTCAAGTGTAGAATTATATTCTTGTTGATGGTAATAATGGTATATTACAATGATAAAATAGAAAAATGTGGATGAAATTAAATGACGACCATTTTCCGTGAAAACAAAAGAAGCATCCATTTCATGATGTTCTTTGCTACCATTTATATGTACTATCGAACCAAGTGAATCATGACCCACCATAAGCTCATTTTGTCAATCTATCTAAATGCAAGTAGGTCGAAATTCGCCTGAAGACAGATTTCCTTGGCAACGAGCTTGTTATCATTTTATTAGACAATGACAATTTACTAATTACACTGCTATTATGTTAGTATCAAAAACGTTCTAAGTGCATTGTACACATAGATCTTACAATTTTGACAGTTTTAAGCGAAATGTTAGCAAAATGGGTCATGATTTAGTTGCTTCGATAGTACATAGTTTACTATTTTATTCTTTTTAGTGTTTCTGCCTAAAAAGTTATACACAAAAGGGATACAGTAAGAACAGTAAGTAAACATTTCGATTTTCAATATATTTACTGTATGTATCTACTTTATTATGTTATCACACGGGTGGCAATTTTTTGTATGAGAATAAACAGCGCTGACATAAGAATCTGAGATAAAAAAACATAACTTAACTTAAACTTAAATTCTGGGAACAAAATTTTCTCACACAAAATAAATTTTCCCATACTAATATTACTCTGTCAGAACGGTAAGGCAAACTCACGTTAACTGAACTCATCGTGTTCATGAAACCTGGCTTATACTTATTAAAGATCAGACAAGTTGTTACGCCCAAGAATCTGTCATATTTCAACAACATATTAATAAACATCCTAAAATAAGTATTGCATCATGCTAAGTAGAACCACTAAATTTCATATTGAAGATGATTAATAAAATCACTAAATACGGCTTTACTAAATTAAAGAAGTTGTAATCATTGGCTTAACCGCACATGACGCATTAGGGAAAATTATTTATATTTAGTAAACATCATATTGTAACATTTTACATAACACAGTTATAGTTTAAGTGTTTTGTCATAGAAGAAACCTCTTAATAGTGAAATCTTAATCAAATTAAAATTAAAAATAAATTTGAAAAAATAATTAAAATGATCTCAACAATTTCTAAATTAAAAATAGTAAACCGTAACAGTGTTCTGGCTGCCAAAATGGCTGCCTACAGTAACGAGCACATATTGGAGTATAAAGATGAAGGTCTGGCATCAATAGAACTATTTAAGGATTATCCAGAATCCCTTCTAGAGTTTGCGTTCGCTTTTTGTATAATCTTTACACTCATCGGCATCCCTGGAAATCTAATTACCATTATAGCACTAGCTAGCTACAAAAAGGTCAGTTATTTGTTTTACAATTATCTAAAGTGGAGTTCGTGGCTAAAGCTAGTAAAAGAGAATGGTAGTTATTTATAGCTTTAGATTACTTTGTTTATCCAAAGTTTAACAAGCAAATTAGTGTGGCATTAAATATTAAATTAGTTACAACATAAGTTAAATAAGACTAAGAGAAAAGTTACTTACACTGAATAATTATATAGAAACAAATTATGTCAAATACTTTGACTCTGTCTTCTTCTTCTTCTTCTCCATTTTTTGGCAAGAGCCGACGATTGTGTCAGCTATTTCTGCCAGCGTCAAGTGTAGAACAATATTCTTGTTGATGATATTAATGGTATATTACAACGATAAAATAGAAAAAATGTGAATGAAATTAAATGACAACTATCTACCGTTAAAACAAAAGATGGACTCAATGACTCCGTCTTCTCTCAATACGTAGTTTATGAAATATGACAGTATCAAATCGCATGTCAGTTGACTGACTATGACTTGACACCAAATAGTGTAAGGCTATCTGTACCTAATCAGTCAGATCCATTTTAGGCAAACGCATCATAATTTTAATGACAAAGGTATCGATGTCTGTGTATTAAGAAACCCAATAATTTTTTTTTTAGTTCTTGGTAAAAAAATAAACCCATCGAGCTTTAAATACAAGTAGGATGGAAAGACATTTCTTGCACACCCTGACTGCCGAGAACTGAAATTTATTTTCGTTTTACAGAGTAGCTTTTACATAAGTGACGCTTAATTGTCTGTAAGGTCTCTAATAGTCAATTACCATAACAATCTTTTATTATGAACTTCTGTACACTCCAAACTCTTTAATTAACAATACTTATCTGTTTACAGTTCCGAAACGCGACAGCAATTTTTATAATCAACCTACAACTGTGTCAACTTATATTTTGCTGCATGATTCTCCCTATGTCTGCAACTACATTCGCAAATAAACACTGGATATTCGGCAAGACAATGTGTGGAGTATACCCGTTAATGAAATTTGGTTTAAATGGCACTGCACATTTCACCGTAGTTGCAATTACTATTAATAGATATATTATTATCTGTCATCCACATGTTTATCCCAAGTAAGTAATACTTGTATATATAATGACGTTAATTCAGTAATATGACGAAAACGTTTCACACAATTTTCGTAAACTGTTTACTCGGTAATTTTGTGGCACAAGTACCTTTCGGGTACACGATTTTTGCTCTACGATGAGAAACAGTAAACAGTAGCTACCGTTCGTATTGTGAGCAAAATCAATGGCTTTCTACACCAGAGACTTTTCATTACACCTTACGTTTAATCTTTTCTAAATCACCAAAACCTAGACTAAATTGAACTTCAAAGATTTTTATTACACATTCGACATTATGAAGGACTTCATGGATTGTGTATTATTTATATTTTCCAGGTTATACAAGAGAAAATATTTAATAATGTCATTAATTGGCACGTGGATTTGTGGATTTGTACTATTTATACCAGCTATTTTCGGAGCTTGGGGCCGATTCAACCTTGATCCGATAGGGGGAAACTGCACCATGCTTCCAGACAAAAACAACATCTGCCCAAAAACTTTTTTTGTTAGCTTAGCATTTGTTGCTCCATATTCATTTATTATTGTATGTTATTCACGGATATGGTGGACGGTGAGGAAAAAGGCAGCAAATAAAAATGTTCACAATACCAGAATCATAAAATCTAACGCGAGTGATAACGAATTAAATTCATCAGCTCTTGAAAAAGGATCAAATTGTCGTGAGCTATCTACATACGAAAACAGTACAGATAATGGTAGACTCAATGTGCCCACCTCAATAACAACTGATGTACGACACAGTACAGTTATAAATGTCTTCCAAAAGTCTTTAAGAATAACTAGAAAAGAAGACAGGACGCATCTGCCAACTAGGAAAGACAAGAAGCTTGCTACAATGATTTTTGCAATAATAGTATCTTTTACTGTTTGCCATTTGCCTATTATGCTAGCTAGAATCGTGTATGGAGATTATAAATCGCATCAGTTACTCAACGTCTTGGTTCACTTGCTGGACTATTCCTCAGCCTTTATCAGCCCCATTATTTATGTGATTATATCTAATGAGTACCGGCAGGCCTATACAAGTTTATTCACCGATGTTAAAAATAAAATTATGGGTTGTTTCAAGTCTGAAGAATAATTATAAATCTACTCTAGCTCTAAGTAGTTACACCAGTTATTATTGTAAATAATATACGAGACAACTACGTCGATATACCTATAGTAATTAATCGCCGCATTTTGGCTTTTCAGAATCTGATAGTAAAAAAGTATTTTTATTATCTTTTACATTTTAGCTAACTAAGCTAGGTATATAGGTACCGGTAGGTAGGTAGCAAACATTATTTTTAATATACCTAATGGGAAAATATAAAAAGGAGACATATTTTAACTCCTCGGTATCTCAGAAAGATTACAAGAAATGTGTGATTTCAGTTGCACTGTAATAATGCATTTACAAAATATTTATTTCTCATTTTGTACTCATGTTGTTAGTTTACTAATTACTTACTTACTTATTACTTTTTATTTTATTTGTAAAATTAATTATTTGTATATTATTTTCTGATTATTTACTTTGTGTATTTGTAGCTTGTATTAATAATACCAGCCGTTTTACTGTCCCACTGCAGGGCAAAGGCCTCTCATATAGAGAAGGTATGAGCCGTATCACCACGCTTGCTCAAGGCGGATTGGCAATTTCAGACTTTTAAGTCCAGGTTTCCTCACGATGTTTTCCTTTACCGTTAGTCAGAAATGTCTAAGATAAACTTAGAAAATACATATGATTTGAAAAATCACATTGGTACTTGTCCGGATTCGAACCCACTACCTCCTGTTAACGAAGCGGGTGCCTTATCCACTAGACCGTTTCGACGTCTTATGTATACTCTATAGTGCTTAAAATATAGCTTGGTGCCTGCGACGTCTGTCATTGACATATGTGCTAGTGATAAGGACAATCTACCCGTGATTATCGATAAATTTTGATATTAAAAATATATAACCTAATATTATTTTAATGGCATATAATATAATAGATGCAATCAAACGAGAGGAATTAGTTCTTAATTTAAACTTTTAAACTTTTTCTTACAACACAAATTTTAATAACATCATTGTCATATTCATCTCTGGAGTAGTCTTATAAATGAATAAAAAATAAACGGGATTATTTTGAACGCATTAGCATTAATTCTTTCTAAATAAATTCATAATTTATTTAGTAATACATTCAAATTATAATTAGCATGCATTTATTTTATCGATATTGTCTATGTCAGTTGATTACGCATCTCTAACCAGTCTACAGTCTACCGTAATTTTTTAATTTCGGAAAAATAAAAAATATTTTATAACACCGTAATTATTCTGCAAATTATTATTAGTTATAGCTATATTAACATGTTTTTGTAGTAAAACTTATCTTAACAATAAAAAAAAGTCTTAAAATTAATTTTAAACTAGAACTTTTTTAATAGGAACTTTATTATAGCTGTAGTTATAAACGAAGTGGCTAATGTCACAGGCACCAAGCTATATTTTAAGCACTTATAGTAAATTTATTCAGTTACTTAAGTGACCAGAAGGCTGATATATTTCCCAGACAAAAAGTAAACATTGCGATCCAACCAGGCAATACAAATTTTGGACACGTTTCCAATCGACACTGAATATTTCAGACCTCAACCAGTTAGAAACGACTGTGGTAAAGCTGAAGAGATACAGAACGAGCATACTCAAAAGCGTACTATAAGTAAGTAGGTACTAAGTAACTTTTCCCAAAGAAATTCATGTGACTACATTATAAATTTTAAAATTTAACATCGTTCTTTTATTTCTCTACCTCAACAACACCACATCATTATTCTATGACTAACCAGAAATCAGAATTCTCAAGTCAAGTTCTAAGGTCTTAGAAAATGGATACCTATACATTAACTGTCCTCGACAAGTTCCCTTAACTTTACAGATCTACACAGCTACTCCTAATATTTATTTAATTCGATTATAATACCACTACAATTTAACCTAGCCTTCCAAAATGATATTTCGCTAAGTAAAGCTTTTATACAAAATTACTTTCTAATTTTTCCTACATAGTTGGTTTGTAAGACGGTGGCCACGCAGCAGAAAGGCGGTGGAAAGTGCCAGTTCAGTTCGTTAGTTGTTCATTAGTGTTCTGCCGAGACAATGGCCGATGTAATGTTCGTTTGCCAACCACTACCCGCCACGCCACTTTGTTCTCAATTCACCACTTGCTTTTTAATGACTCGTCTTGTTTTAGCTTGTGGGAATTGTGTACCTACACAGTACGTACTCGTAGATGCTTTTTACGGCTCATTTTTGTTTAGTTTTCAATAGTATTTGATTGTTTTTGGGCGAATTCGATTTCTATTGTTAGTGTAGACATAAACAAATACATATTTTGGATACGCAGATCAATAGACAAAACAATAAAATCGATAGGCAGTGTCTGCAAACCTTGTAAATTTATGTTTGCATGTTAATTCTAAGAAAAACGCACTGTATATTGTACATTTATCTAACTTTACAAACCACAACACCTATGTGAAACGTACCAAAATTTCCAACTAAATACGAATAAATATCAGTTATAGTGTTTAATTAGTGGGCGAAATTTACCGACGTAACGAGCGCATCCCCTCACATAACGTCGTATTTCACCCACATGGGTCCCTGTAGGCCTCTCTACCTCCTATAGCCGCGGTCGGTGTAAACATTGCGCCTATAAACAAACGTATACCTTCAATACTATTTGGCAAGTTCATAGATATCTTCGTTGAGAAGTTTAATCATACGTAGGCTAGTAATTTACAAAAAGTCCTGCTGTAGTCTGTCATAAACTAATTCATTAATTAGAAGTATTGTAAAGAAAAGATCTACTAATAGTTTCAATCGGTCATCGTCAAAAACAAGTATTTTTGTATTTAAATTTGAACTCAAGCACTATGAACACACTCTAAGTCGTAAGACACTTTAGAAAAATACAGTTAACTTTGCCAGCTACTGGGCGGTACTATTTATTAACTTTAATTTGTCCTATCGTTTTAAAAAGAAGAAGCTGAACAACAACAGTTAACAACTAAACTAAACTATGGATATAACATTTGTGTCAGGAGAAATTAAGGCAATAGCACTCGGGTTAACATTATCAGTGAATCACCAAGTACAAAATGATCTACTAACAAACTCAATATATCTAAAGGAGTATCCACTATTCGCGCACCAATTGTGCACCACATGACAGCAGCTGCTCTCATAGATTGTACCTACAAGTTCGGAGACCAACAAACTTTAGAGAAGCTAGATGCGTTACAAATTCGTGATCATAGAACGCTGCTTAGTACTTGTGTAAATATTGCAGAGAATTAAGATAAGAATCCTGAAAGCTCCTTCACTTAACAAAAATTTTTTGACATAAAAAAATTTAGTTATCAGATTAAATACTAGTGCCGTTGTTCATGGTTACACATGTATATTTTAAGCTGTAAGTAACAGCACAGCGCAGCGGTGAGACTATCGCATAGTATGGTACTGTACACATCTCATTCTTACTCGAACTTGAGATCCTCGGCAAAGGCAGAAAGAACCTTTACCCTACTGAAGACCGTAGCCATCACAATACTCATTTATGTTGCGCTGTGACTGGTGGGTAGCGGTTGCAATGCTCCTAAGGGACGGGTTTTACTGCCAAGAGGATACATTCTATTTTGAGATGCAAGTACAAGTACCTACAATGTATTTGCATATTTTTTTAAATAGAGTGATTAGTAGAGGTGCCTAAGACACAGTCTTCTGTAAGCACATAGTGCATTTGAAGCTTATAACCAGCTAGGTTTATTAGGTTAGTAATCGATTTATCATGTCAAATTCAATTATAACCTTTAATACTCGTACATCCAAAATATTCCCTATTCACTTTATTCACTAAAACCCCAGATAAACACAAACGGAGATTAAAATAATATCGATTGATTTAATATGGAATGCATTTTCAGAGACAATGACGAATGGTCATGGCTACCATATCCAATTCCGGCTGCAAATATTTAGTTTCAATTTTGCTATCAATATAATGTTAAAATGTGTATATTTCGATGTCTCCAGCATGGATTTATGAGCAACTTCTGGAGAAGCTAGCTTAGTTCATGAGTATAATTCAGAGGTTTTTGTTTCAGTGAAAGATCGTGTAAATAGATTTTTAGATTATTCCGTTTCTAATCACACGTCCCAAATTTGTTCTACTGTCATTAAAATTCTCGGTCTTATTTACTTTAATAAGCATATATTTTAAAAGTTAGCAGTGATACAAGTTAACAAGTAAACACCGATTTCGTTTTATGCCATTTAAAGATTTTGTATTTTCTTGCAAGCAAGTCATGTATCAATAGGGACAAATATAAAAGGGATATTAACAAACACAAAGTTTCTACAGCCAGACTTTTGAAATAAATATTTGTGGATAACACAAACTAGCCCAATTTTTATATAAAACTGAACAAAAAAAAAATAAACAACTAACTTCTTCCCAAACTTTTATTTTTCTAATATGTATTACTTCAGATAATAGGGCACGTGCGGGACTGAAGTGCTATCTTTTCACAGTAGAACCTAAAGGGTCTCGTACGAAATGGTTTGGTAAATGGTACTATGTCACATAATTAAAACCTGAAGCTCCTCATCAGTTAAATTCTAAATTTTCTATACTATTTAACCCAACTCAGAACACTCATCACAGCCTTCGTAACTAGGCATTGTACTTCCGATTCAGTAAATGTTAAATATTTTACG
Organism: Parascotia fuliginaria; assembly: GCA_963082885.1. Taxonomy (NCBI): domain Eukaryota; kingdom Metazoa; phylum Arthropoda; class Insecta; order Lepidoptera; family Erebidae; genus Parascotia; species Parascotia fuliginaria. Next base: position 11,355,440 of record OY720186.1, read on the forward strand.
TTAGATTCACCAGCTCAAAATTAAACCTATCTGCCAATCACGAAAATCTTTAATGGTCTTATAATTTAGATAGTGAACAATCTCCTAGTTGGCAGCAGTTTCTTTGTGCTTATCACGGCCATCACTAGCAGTTTGCTCTTGGAATTAATTAATTACTGCGGCACAAAGCTTTTAAGCAAAATAAGATAAAATTGTGTTGCCATGTATGAAGCCAAACGCTATGTGTCGAAACACTAGGTAAAGTAAAAGGAGGATTTACTATCTGTCCCGTAAGTACCTTTACTTAGTAAAGGTACCAGTCAGTGTTCGTGTGAAATCGTGTTCGGTCAGTGGACCAAGTGGAAATTTAAAAGCTACTTACTTATTTATGGAGCTAAAATTAAGCAAGTAGCTAGACAAATTTATAGAGCCGATTTAAACAGTTTACCTCGGTAAAGCTGGGACTCAGACACTAGTAATAGACACTAGCACTAGATGCATACGCTTGAATTTATTTCATTGTCAATAGTGCAGATTTTATTTTACACTAATTTGATTCTGGCTAAATTATTCACTAGTAGGTATAATAGTGGGTAGGCAAACATAATTAATACAGCTAGATAAAACTGATATTGCCGTACTAGCCCGTCACTACTAAGGGCTGAAACACATAACGGCGCGGCGTTGCTAAAACGTTCCCAAATCAAAAAAATATATACTAGTTTTTTGTCTTTTAAATTCCCTGTGCCTTCAATTTTTAAAACCACAATTTAGGTTAGCCTACTTAACGAAGCAAACCGTATTCGTATTGATTTTTCGCGTAACTGTAAATATTTATGACACACATTCAAGGTACGCGATGTCCATTTACACACTTGCCACGTGCAAGGATATTTAAGTCTTTTACTCACTTGCTTCCACACTATTTTACACCGCTGTTTTCAAAGACATGGTTTTACAACACATCCGAAAAGGATTTTTTTAAAAGCCTCAACAAAAAACAATTTATATTTAAATATAAACTTTATATCGCAATACTTAAAACTCATATTTGTGTGAATATAATATTATATAGCTATGTTGAACTCGAGTCTGTTTGACTGGAGTTCAACATAGCTATATAATAATGTGCATAAGCATATTTTTATGTTTATTTCAGGGCAGGATTGCGCCTGCAGTGAATTTAAATAGCACAGTTTGTGAAATATGAAAGTGATATCACGTTCATATTATAGTTTTATTTACACCCAACTGTTGAATATAAATAAGCGGCTTTACAGTTGAAAATTATACTGTAATGTTACTATTTAGAGATAAGGTTTATAAGCTCTATTTTGTATCATAATTATGCTTGACGTAGCTACATAAGTTAATTTGGAACCTAGAAGAGAATGAGAAAAGAGAATGGAAAAATAGTGGTAATACAAATTAAATCGTTAATATACTTGTATTTAGACTACGTTATGATAAGCTGTGTTAGCATGCTAGAGACATAAGTAGCGATAGCATAGTCACTCACCAAACAAAAAGCAATCTTTATGAAGACACTCGATGATCTATGTAATGAATGTATTTCTTAAGAATATATTCTTTAAATTTTTGCTGTATGCTTTTGTATCATAACGGTTTTGAGAAGTTTGGTAAATATGCAAATGTATGTAATTTGTGGAGTTACCTTTATATACCCTACGTGCTAGCTATTCTCATGCACACTAATAATTTTCAAAATTATAAAACAGAGTTAAAATACAAGTCATTTCACCTCAAGGCACTGCCTGTGCAAGCCGTAATGATACGAAAAAACTGCCCTACACAGTTTCACAATAATAATAGTTATGACTTTCAAACAAGCAACTCTTTCTTTAGATAAATCTAGAGTTTTATTTGTAATTCCAAAGATTTCATACACGCATTACTGATACACCCTTTTACTGACGCATTCCTGAGACAACTTTTGTCTGCAATTTATCCCAGGAATTTTACTACCTACTGTATGTAGTATTCACACCGACTGGTAGCAAACGGACAAAGAAGGAAGACAATATGTGTAAAATCAATTCTTTATTCATAATACAAAACAATTCACACACTTTATTATACTTACATTATAAATAACAAACAAACACAACAAATAATATAATACAAGAAATAACTAGTTCTCAACTGAATAATCGCCGTATTTTGGCCACTTCTCCCTCATTTCCTTTTCTTACACGTCAATGGTTTGTATTTTCTTAGCATTACATAACCCTTGCCAATGCCCCATGAGTGACTTTGAGCTTTCTTACAAGACATACAATCGTGACCAGGGTCTCTGCTCCGTATGTCAACACTGGCAACTGATCAAAGACTTTGGTCTGAGACATTGTGGTGTGCGGACGTGTCAATTTAAAAATATAAGAAGTGTATGTAGTATCAGGTCACTTGCACTACGTGTATTTAGATGGTCACAAAAGCAATAAAACACCTATCAATAACGTTGTAATTGATATTGAAGGGCAATCCTCTAATGTTGCTCTATCTCTCTAAAACAGCAAGGTGCCTTCGATGTCATCATACTTAGAACTCGATAGCTCTTAAAACAGAAGCAAGACTAGCAAATGTCAAAGGAGCTCTAAGTATTAGAGCTCCCCTTGAAATATTATTGTTCTGTAGAGTTCAATCAACTAGACAGACGATTTAAGTACTAGTGAGTACCTACTCATCTGTGGTACATACACCAATACCTCAAGAACTACACCAAACTTTGCTTATAAATTATTGAAGCAACTTTTCAACTACATGCAAAACAAACTTTAACCCGACTTATATTTATTTGATCCACAAATCATGAAAGGGTTTGCGTCCCAATAACTGCGATAAAAAGCACAATCCTATCGAAACAGATGCTGCTCTAAAATTATGTTCTAAAAAGCGTTTCTTTGGCCCCTAGCCATCTTACCGTATTCCATAAAGCATTCGTCGTTAGATCCAGGAAGGCTATTCCTACCGGAATGTTCGCACGACGCCTGCACAAATCTCCCAGCGTGGACGGTCGAACGCTCCCGGTACGTATTCGAGAACCTTTCGAAACATTGGTTCAGTCTTGTAGATTTCAATCGTATTTTTCTGTAAAAGGCTTTATAAGGTAATAGAGAAGTGTCTGTATTGTATTTAAATGTTAAATTAAATCTGACATGTATTATAATAAGTAAGTAAGTAAATAACAAGTAAGTACTTATATAATAAAATAATTGAATTAAAATCAATGCTATATAAATAAAGATATTGATTGGCTATAGCGACATTTACTTAGGTACTAAAGTAATTTTCATACTGTCATTGTCTTACTTGCAGATAAAGATATGTATGATTTTTGTAGAAAACAAACTTGTATGAGGCTTTTCGAAAGATGTGGGCGGTTGCCGATCAATTCAATAAGCTTTAATTACAAATAGACTACAATAATGACAACATTTCATAGATACTATTTATATACAGTTCACATGTTATATTTTCAGTCAGAAATACAGAAAACAAAGCTAAATGCTCTATTATTTTATAAGAAACTCGCTCAAAGGAAAGCAATACTTGAAAATACTACCTGCGATTGCAATTTTCTGCACTGACCCGAAGTAAATCGAAAAAGCGGGCTATGCATTCTAATTGTTTACACAATGAACTAAATAACTATTGGCACAATTCTTGTGTTCTGTGAAATTTAAGTTCAAAGACGTGAAAAAGTTTTAGTCTTATTTTTATTTTAAAAGAAATATACAGTTAGCAAAAAGAAAATACTCCTGAAAACAAATACTGGTGCTAGTATAGTGATTTTCTTGACACACTACCAATGTAAAGTTGATCTCATTATTTAAAAACATATACAAAGGAACCCAAAGAACGTAAGATAAAGGAAAATATTGTAATAGATGTAAAACCTTTTTAATAATTTATTTAATAATACCAGCCTATTTACTGTCCCACTGCAGGGCAAAGGCCTCTTCTCATATAGAGAAGGTATGAGCATTAATCACCACGCTTGCTCAAGGCGGATTGGCAATTTCAGACATTTAAGTCCAGGTTTCCTCACGATGTTTTCCTTCACCGTTAGTCAGAAATGTCCAAGATAAACTTAGAATAATTTTATAATTTATTATTTATATTTAATAATTTATTTATTTGCTCAAAAATCTGCTACCTTTCTATAGGTACCTAGTGTCACTACCCATACAACCTTGAGCTGCTAAACTGTATAAATGTCTAGTAAGATAACTTGATTCTGCTGTGTCCTATTTTTAAACAATTTGAATTACTTGCAATTTGACCAGATTAATTATTAATATTGTGCATTGATTTTGAAACAGGCCTTACAATAATAGAGATAGTTAATATTGCACATAGCACTACACATTCATTGGATAGGCTTTGTTCCCGTTCTGCTTATGTTACTACGATGATTGCCCCGTTGGTCTAGTTACCATAACAGCGTAACATCTCATGCCTTCATCAATATGTATATATTTGAGTTTACGCCATTATGAAACGAGAAGTTACTGCAAACTAAATTTATATTTACCGCATATTAATATTTGAAGTTTGGTCTCAAGCAAGTGCGTGCCTATCTCGACTCGGATTCAAAGTAAGTATATAAATTTCAATGTTACCTTGTTGTAACCTTCTGAAATATTTCGATCCTTTATTTCACTTTAATTTAACTATAAAACCTATAAGGTAGCAACTTGTAAATAACAAGTAATACAAAATTCCCTTTAGTTTTCTACAAACTAAGTTATCAGTTGGCAATACTAAGTTTCTAGTTTCGATCGGAATCAATTTAGAAAGTGCACGAAGTTTTTAGAGAAACTCTTATCGGGAGTTTGAGAAAGCTTTTGGAGAGACGCTCGAACATAAACTAATTTGTCATCTCGTCTGTGCTACACACGGAAAATTATGTACATCTTTTAACCTGTGATGGTTTCTTAAATTTTCTTTTCCCTGAAGGTATTTCAGAGCAAATTTTGGGGCACTTTTAATTTAAATGTATTTATTGTACTTAAATGTTTTATAGTTACAAAAAAGCAGATCTTTGTTTGACACACACATACCTATACTTAACAGTTTTTTTTTCTATAGCGAGGGAAGTTTTCTATGAGATATTCGTGTTTTTACCTTCATACTACGTTGACAAACAAAGAAGATAGGTACATTTCGCTTAAATATATTACTCGCGCATTGTCGGTTTTCAGATGTGTTTTCTAAAGCACAGGCAAGTTATGTCGAGTAAAAATTATTTCGCTCATTTAGTCTAGTCTACCATAACACCAGCGTATAGAAACCAATAATCACTAAGAATAAAACCGATTACACTCATTAGCACATGATTACGCAACATGTATTTATAATATATAATGATTTAAGCTATCGAAACAAAAGCCTATACAACACAATGTGAATCTTACCGAGTTTTATAGTAAATAATGCTGGACAGCATCACTAAACAATAACTATATTGTTCTGAAGTTCAGTGCTCGGCGTCAATTAGTATCCACAGGACGTGTGACAGCGCAGGAGCCAGCGAATTCATAGCGGATAACATAATGGACATTAAATAATAGAATCACGCATCAAGTAGAATCGTTGTGTAACACACTAGTGCATCATCTTTGCATTGTGATACGATTGGTGTAACAAACCCGTCGCATGCTATCTACAATGTTTTCGCGATTTGTCTCTTTTCTATTAATCAAATTTGTGTGTGCGCAATTCGGAGAATTTTTTTGGTTAAGCGATGATTTCACTGGATCTCACCGTGAAACACAACCCTTCCATAAACATGAAGATCATCGTGCCGTCGACCCAGATGCAAGAGTTCTATTCAAAGAAAATAATCTGCATAATATAGACGTAAATGAAGATGATCCACAAAAACACGACATTATTACGTGGACAAACGACGAGAAGCTAGGCGTAGGTAGAGAAACAAACATTATTTTACAAGAACATAGTTCCAATGATAAACTAGTCAATAAATTTCCTGAAGATATATTTTTGTGGGCAGATACAATAAGTTCTACAATTTCATACAATGAGACGACTGGAAAAATACAAAAAACTGAAAAATATAAGGGGTTAAATATTAAAGAAAGACTATTGGGAAGTTCTTGCACTTACATGGAAGGAACAGAATGCGAGGCAAAGAATGGATTTGCAGATAATATGTCTAATACAAAGTAAGTAAACATTTATGCTCAATAAACAATATTTGTCTAAATTCGCTATAAGGTTAGGTACAGAATTATATAAGTATGCATTATATTACCGATAATTTCAAATGATGTGTAATCATGTCGTAATAAGTATAAAAGTAGGTACCTACCCACGTGTAAAGCTAAAGCGGGCGGGGCAGTAAACAAATTAAATCAAGAATTGCTGGTTCGTAGTTTTCTTAATTGCACTTTCATATAAAATAACTTTTAATACTTTACTATAACTAAGGAACTAAAAAATAGGTATAACTGTTATATATATGTTACTAGCTTTTCGGGGCAACGTTTCACTCGCGTCTTTGCTCACTGCTCTGCTCCCGTCACCAGTAGCGTGATGTTACATATCCTATAACCTTCCTCGATCACTGCGAATCCGTGGGTCGCAGCTAGTATTTAATATCTACTTCATCATCATCATATCAGCCGAAAGACGTCTACTGCTGAGTATAGGTATTCCCAAATTTTTCCCACCTTTGCCGGTCGTAAGCCGCCTTCATCCATCGGTAGCCCACCATCCCTTACAGGTCGTCGGTCCGCCTTGTGAGCGGTTTACCCACACTGCGTCTTTCGGTTCGTGGTCGCCACTCTGCAACTTTTCTGCCCCAACTATCATCAGTTCTGCGAGCTATATCTCCTGTCCATGTCCTGTCTGTGGGTGTTTAGGAAAATTTTCGTCAAAAGTTGGCGCCACTTTGGTAAAAGGTCTTCCATGTTGACAGCTCTATCAAAACAAATATTTTTCAGTGTTCATTACGGCAACTTTAATGTTTAATTTACAAAATGGATATATCACGTGTATATGGACAAAAGTAAATTGCTAAGAGGGTTTTCTAAAATGGCGCCCACGAGGGGGCAGTACCGATGCGTCAGGTCTAGCTGTCAAGCGCTTTTTGAAAGTTAACTCCTGATTGGCCTAATGTGACAGTTGAAGTGGCGCCAACTGGTGGCAAAAATTTTCCCAAACACCCTCATTACTTCGATTCACCTACAGATCTCTTGATTTTTTATACGATTGAGCAGATAGACGCCTAAAATAGCCCGCTCCATTACCGTCTGAATGACTTTGAGCCATCTAACAAGATCCATAGTTAGCGACTATATCTCTGCTTCGTATGTCATCAATGGCAATACGCACTGGTCAAAGACCTTGGTTTTGAGACACTGTGATAGTGCGCACGAGAAGATACGTAGTAGGTAGATACTTTCCGAATGCTATTTCTCGAAATCGGGCTTACCTAATCCGACTGTTTGTCTCAGTGTACTCGTCAATAAATTCGAACATAGAGCCATTATGCATGATTATTATTATTGTAGAGAAAAGTTAAGAAGTTTTAGCATTTGTAATTACATAGAAAGAAAATATATAAATATCGGTCGCTAGCAAAGTAAATTCGCGTACAAAAGCTTGACTACATAGAATAATATTCTATGAAAATAAATACATAGAATAGACTAAAATTTTTATTCACATTAATTTCTTTTTTTTCAGCAATAAAAATGTATTAGCTGACCCATTAATATGCTGTGTGCTACCGCACAAAAATAAAACCGAAGATAATGTAAGGGATGTATATTTACCAGAAAACATGCATATGGGCCGTTATAAGAGATCTGAAGAGATTTCTCAAAAACAGAGAAACATATTATTAAAACGTAAATATGCTCGTCCGTACCGCAAACCATCCCGAAATAATCCACGTACACCTCAAACAACTGAGCCTGATTACGAAAGTGATACTGATGACCCTTATTGGAACGTTAAGAATAAACCGGCTTATGTACAAAAGCAAGATAGTTACACTAGATATGAAACAGATTCGGAAGAAGATGGTGACGATTATATCGTTGAAGTGCCCAAACCTATAACAAATGCCTATTCTGATAACCTAAGACCTATAGAATGGACAATATCGCAAGGCAACAAGGGCTCGTCTTACAGCGAATCAGAGGAGTATGATGACAGGCTTGACGACAGCGGCTATGGCGTTACCACTATAGACCCGCGCAGAGGTAAGCATTTATTTACAATAAATCATTATATTTTTGAAAGAAGTTTAAGTACATACTTTAAGTTTCAATTTTTTCCTGAGGCAACTGCCAGGGCAACTGGAGAAGATCCAATGCACTATTTTTGCTACAGCAGGCCTAAAGGCAGGTTCGAAACTGGTTCTTGTTTTCAATTTAATATTGTTTGATTCGTTTACATTGATATAGAAAATGAAGCTATGTCTGTACTAGTATACAACACAAAAACACACATATTAGCATATTGAACTTGGTTAAGAAATATTTATTGCGAATAAAATTATAGTTTACTCCCCAGGGATTGATCGACGAAGAAAGACAAACCTGCAAGTAAAACCATTGCAGCCATTAATTACAACGGAAGAATTACCTGACGACGAAGATATTCCAACAACTAGTTATCAGAATTACCCAGTGTACAGTGCACCAGAAGACTTCAAAATGCTTAACTTTTTGAAAAAAACTAAATACATGATCTCAAATGTTGCAAGAACTTCCACTACTGAAAGTTTTTCAAACAGTGACCATCAAGAAGCTAATGAATCTTCAGAATCCGTCCAAGAATCATTAAACGATGATTTCCTTGAAAATCAAGTATTTAAAACTTGTGGAAAGTCGGCAATTATAATTAATAAAGGTACGTGACTTTCTTAATTTAAATAACTTAGCTGACAAACGAGCAAACAATACGCCTGATGATAAGCAATAATCATAATATTTTTATGTAGCTTGGACACTGGTAATGTAGTGTAGTGCATCTATAAAATACGAAAATATTGTATTTACCTATATATAGGCATATACATTAGCATAACCTAACTTAGTAGGAACCTATACTGGGTCCGTTGAAAACATAACGGAACTCCATAATGTACATCATCCAGTATCCATAGAAACCAAGCGGCTGACGGCAAAGAGGCAGGCATAGTATGCATGTCGTCTTTTTGAAAAAAAAACTAGAAATAATACGCATCGTAAAATAATTCAAATATTTTGCAGATAAACAAATATCTGAGACCCAAAATGGATCACATCCTTGGTTGGCATTGTTAGTACCGACTCGTAAATTAAACAACCTACTGTGTTACGCGTCATTGATTCATCCCCGAGCTGCGTTGTCAGCGGCTGATTGTGTTCACAGGTTTGTGATTCCGTATTTATCTAAACTACATGCATTATGTGGAATGCTGTATGTTGTGCAACTTTTGGTCTAATGGGTAAGAAAATTAGAAACTTGCAGAGGTCTAATGGGTAAGAAAATTAAAAACTCGTCTGGAGTTAAGAGTCTGTAAATAATTTTAGAAATATAGGGAATGTTAAAATTAAGGGACTACTCACACTTATTCAGCTCTATTCAGCTTATGCCCATAGAAAACAACGATTTTGTATAGAGACGCGTACGCATCCGTTCAGCTTTCCGCATGCGTACGCGTCTCTATACAAAATCGTTGTTTTCTATGGGCATAAGCTGAATAGAGCTGAATAAGTTTGAGTAGTCCATTATATCAATAAATCTAATTTTTTGTAGTAGTCTTCCCACTTGCTTTTATATGAAAATTTTGAAGACAAGCAGGTTTAGTTATAGCCATTTTTCTGTCTTTGCCTACACACAAACCTACACTCTTGGTAACCTAAATCTAAATTTGACGCGCAAACCCAATTACATGACTGCCTTTCTACAGAAGTGTCCCAAGAGAAGTGACGTTAATCGTTGGACTCTGGAACCTCAACGAAAGGTCGCGCTTGAAGAGCAGAATCGTTTCAGTATACATACACCCGAATTACGACGGAGGACTTAATTACAACTTGGCGATTTTGGTGAGTGAATTCAACTCCTTATTACTCAGGTACGCGTACATCGCCTAAGTGTCAAAGTTAGTAAATATAATTTTGTAGTTTGGCGACTACAGTATTATGTTGTCGCGTAATAAGAGATGCCGTACTCAAGAATGGGTGGCATCAGGTTTAAAAATGTTGTCTTGAACATAATTGTCGTCTCTTGTAATATCTAGTAATTACCATAATATAGCATTTGCCCCATTGACCTAATGTTTGCCTTGATACTTTGCAAAGTTTAGAGTTGTCGCGCTACTAATCTGCACCACCTAGGGTTGACTGGTAGAGAATGTTTATAACATGAAGTCGTATGTACTCATCTCTTTAAGTTTTAATATATAAATAATTATACATATCCTTGTCTATATATATATCTTATTTATAAAAATAAATTTATATTTGTAACCAGCATTGGAAACGTTCATTAAGATTGGGAATGAATGTCCAGCCAGTCTGCATAGCTGATCCTCGTGAGGAATACAACTGTATCTTCGTCGGCTGGGGTGGTTTTGATCAAGGTAAATATACTAAATAATTAATTAGTTTGATGCAAATTTATATTTTAGTGATGAATACTTTTGGAATGGGCAGGACACACGACTCCCAGAACTGATGACTGTTTGTTACGACAGAAAATTCTAAATTGGTGACCATGAACCGGAAAAGGCAGTGTGGACTCTCACACACTCACAAGATGGACTGACGATTTGATAAGGGTGGCTTGCAGTGGCGGATACAGGGAGGGAGATACAGGAACGCGGGGGCTTAAACCCTTTCCAAAAAACATCTGCATGCTTAAAAAATTCATCTCCTCACAGTATTTACCTTGGTAAAACCTTATCCGCCTTCCAATTCCATCACTAATTCTCACCCACCGCTCGCTACCTTAGCTCATCACTGGTGCCCGGCCCCGCTCGCTACTGGGTTTCAATGGTCAAGCCTCCCCAAACTCAAGTCTTGGCTCCGCCACGGGTGGCCGGTAACCGATTGATTGGGCGGCTTACGACCGGTCAGGGTGGCGAACTTTGGGGGAGGCCTATGTCCAGCAATTAACTTATTTTCACTGATATGATGATGCTGATATTTTTGTTTGTACTGCTTTCTATTCTATTCTATCACGTATTTTTCAATCAATACGCCCCATACATTATAATGACGCAACTTGCTTGTAATGTTACCAAAATTTTTGGCAATCCTACTTGAGGCCGCGAAGTAACGCTGCCCAGAAGCCTTACCGGTATCTACATGATAAACTATAATTAAGATTCTAGCTTAATAATTTTGTTTACAAGGCATACGATCGCGGTCGCGATGGCAACGAGCAAAGATCCACGAGTGCAATCAACATCTCTCGCTCAACGGAGTCGGTGTCCCTGCGGATGCTTTCTGCGCATCTGTGAAAGCTAGCACTACTGTGGTAATTAGCACATTAAACATATTACTTCTTCTTCTTAGCATGTCGACAAGGCCAAGTCAAATCTGTAAGGACCAATACGCTGCCACTATCAATGCGTTATCTGTATTACAGGTCCATGCCTGTGCAGGTGATAGGGCATGCAGGGCACGATAATAAATGTGCCATGATCTGGGGAGACATCACACAAGCAAGCAATTGCCGGGCTATAGCCCCACTTGTACATGTTCACCTTACTTCGGCCGACTTGGGTTCGGTGCCTATTCAGACTTTCATGTCGGCCAAGCAATTTCATTTCCAGGTGGAAGGTGCTAAAAAAAAGAAGAACCACGCGGTCGTAAACGTAAATAAACAAAAAGTAGTATAGTTCATGCCTTTCTAGAGTTTTAGTCTGGATTCAGCGGCATTTGTGTCCAAAGCGTTCACTTCTTTTATAAAACTATGCCGGCTCCCAAGTCGTTGGAAGATTATTACTAAATAGGCTTAATAATAAGTAGACTTAGTAATATAGTTTATGTAAAATTAGTGTTTCTGAGCAGATTGGAAGCGTATCATTTGGTACAGAGGTTTTTGATGCCTAGATTTTTGACGATGACAATGAAGAGTGTAATAATTGACGTTTAAGATTAATATGTAGGCATGAACACTTTTAAATACGCTAGAAGCACTGAATGGGTGCGTATCATTTTGAGCCTTCTTCTATTTAAGATACAATATTTTAAAGAGTGAAATTAAAGGTAAGGTATAATGATAATTTTTCAGACAGGCTTTGGCGGATCATTAGTATGCAATGTACAAGGATACTTCGCGGCAGTAGGAGTCGCCATATCAAGAGACAGTGCACTCGTGTTGTTACCTATACGTGAATGGGTCACCAAAGCTATCTCGATACTACAGAAACAATAAGTAAGTACTACTTTCGGGAACTTGCCTAATATTAAAATAGTGATACCGGTTCCTGATACAATAGATAACGTAATAATTTGAACAGAAAATGTAAGTTTTAAATTTCACACCGATTCATTGCATTTTTTAAAAACTTATTTCATTTTTATTGCATAATAATTGCCACAATTCATTTTTAGAATTATATTTAATAGTCATTATAACAAGTTTTAACCCTTATTTGAATCAAATGCATATCAATCGTCAAACCGTGTTAGTGAATTTTTTTCTTAGACAGCCTACCACCTTACTTAATAAGGAAAAGGAAGAAGGAAAGCGGATTAAAACAAAAATATGGCTTTTTAAAAATTTATTCATTTTTTTGTTTATAGTTTATTACATTGTATATGAGCCCAGCCCTATAACGATAACAATTTAAATTGAGGCTGATCAAATAAGATGACGCGTATAATGTTTATCTATAGGAACTAAACAGTAAAAAACTACACAAAACATTGGGAATGTCGAGATCCACGATAATGCGTGCAACAGATAATCGTTGATATTTAAACGTTCTTGTTGTACTTATAATCTTTGGTGCCGAATCGTTCTATTTAATGAGATTTGTTCATGTTTATCTACAACGATTCCGATTATGTATGAAAACTTAATTAATGTCTTTAGATAATAAGCATAATATAACAAGTCTTACGTTTTACAGCCCGTCGGTCGTCGCCTGCACTTCACGCACAACTATTATCGCACATTTACACGATGCAAGTTTCTAAAGGCAAGTTTCATGCTGTATCGTCTTCTATAGTAACTAGTAACTTACGATAACTATATTTTGAAGTATATTAACAAAATACTAATTTTAAGACAAGTAAGGCTTGAACCACATCTGGCAGCACGGAACCGAACTTTCCTATGCTTCTATAATTTTTTGTCACTTAGAGTCGTCATTTACTAAAGAAAGAAAGAGCGACGGCACAAGATAGCACGCTTCTGCGTCATGACATGTCTTAGCGACAGAAAAAGATATAAGCAAGAAAGTGCAGATCCGTCCGACAGATGTGGTCCAACCCTAAACTTACGAAATGTGAATTTGTAGGTATGTAAAAAATAATATTTCATAGATGCGAGTTTTTAAATGAACATTCATGTTTTAATTTTCAGATAAAACAGATAGCATGACACCTACTTTGCACAATTTGCATCGTATAAATATAACTTATTGACAGTAATTCGGCTAGATTGAAAAGTGTGATGAAGCGCACGCAACCATTATAAACTAATATATTTATTCTGAATAACATAATAATACTCGGGGCGTTAAAATGTACTAAATAGTTGTTACAATAGAGTAGAGATAAGTCACGGGCGGTCGACGTTGAGAAGTCGATATCAACATAATCCACTATCAAAGAATATAGTTAGGTATAACCCTTGTACGAGTTTTGATAAGTTTAATAAAATTATATAAAAAAACCAACGCCTTTAACGGGAACTTAAAATTAGGTATCTAAATTTCTAGTCAGTAAGAATCAAAATCGGTACTATGGTTACATACCTATCGACTCTTAGTTCATGACGTTATTTTGAGCTCCATTGTCATATCAACCGCCGGTAACTTACACCCACAAAACTAATGTTTTAAAACTGCCTTCGTGGTCAAATGACTTAATAATTTGACTAAAGTAATTCTACAACCACAAAAACGCTAACTAAAATTTAACTCCTCTAGGTTATATTTATGAAAAAATAAATACTATAATATGACAAGATCACGGTTACATCACATTTTATGTCGCAGGTCGCGCGTTCACGCGATCACCAACGGCTCGTCGTCAGAAAACCCGTGGATTGGAGGCACGTCGTCATCATCTAGAAAACATACTTAGTATTAACCATCGATTACCCTTTAACAGATACCGCATTAACATTTATTTAATTTTATTCTGCGAGGAGCTCACAAAATTAAAAAGTAAAATATGCACTGCGATTGGCTATCAAACATTCGAATGCATAAAATGCACCAATCATTAGTGAGTTACGAATACCTGTATGAGTTATTCGTGCCTGTTGCAATATGTGGAATCTATTAGGGGATTTGTCTGTAGTATTAACACATTAATTTAGCGTTTGTATGTTACGGTCTAATTTTGTATTACGCAACTAAGGTAAGACCGCTCTAGGCCGCTCTATACTGTTAAAGCATATTTCGATGGGAGTTTTCGACAATGTAAAAGATCCGCCATATTGTTAATCGAATCTTATATTTAGGTATGTAATGGTTCGTGTAAATCATCTGTCGAATTATCTACGACTCCGTCATTTTATTATATTTGTATTTATTTTGATTTCAAACATGTAAATTTACTAGAGGTCTGCCCGCGCTTCGCTTCGGTATCAAGTTTCATTTGACCTCATAACAAACTCCTATGCAGAATATCATAGCAAGTGTTGTCACTATGATTAGTAAGTACTGTACGTAATGATTGCAACATTTAAATTTACGAAAGCGATTAAAATATTGAAATTCTAAAAATGACTAAAAATAAAATGTGAAACATAATAAAATAGTTATAGCCTATGTTACCCGCTGAATTGATTGATTTCTGAACAATCATTGCATTGATAAAATATATAGTCCAGTCAACCAATGGTTAAAAGGGGATGGGTGTGTGTGAAGTGTGTGCTCTACAATTCTTTATTGACTGGAGTAATAGTTACAAAATAAAAAATACAGCTATAATCATACAATGTATATTGAACAACGTTTCATCGTTTGTAGTACTTTTCAATAGGGAAATATTGATTCGAGCGTTCATTTACATCGTAGATGACTTACATCGGAATGGATTTTTTAGTTACCTTAGCTACCAAGTTCAGTAGTTTCACTACAGAGCATTTATCTGTGAGCGGTCTTACCTCCGTAGTGCCTGCCTGCTTAGTGGGAGTTAAATGAATAAATAGTTTTAGTTTTTTAATACACTATAATTTAGTTGTAACGTCTCCGCCACCCACACGGATCATGGGAGTATCACGAATGAATTTGGCAGCTATAAATACATAATTAGGTAAGAGCCAATATTAGTAAGTAAGGTGTGCATGCACTGACCATGGTCTCCGATGATGGCCTCCCCGCGGCGGCTGTCGTAGCGCGGCGTGTGCGCAGTGAAGCGCAGGAAGGAGCGCGCGAGGCGGCGGTGGCGCAGCGCCACGTGCAGCAGCGCGCCGCCCAGCGCGCCGCCCACCGCCAGCGCCGCGCCCCAGCCCCACCACATCGCGCCCACGCGGCTCGGGCCTTCTAGCTCTGCACCTAACGACAAATACCATTCATTATGGTCTCTCATGTTCATATTCTCAAGTATATGCGAGTTTGCAAGTATATGCAAGAAGATACAAGTTATGCAAGAAAATGCAAGTTATGCAAGAAGTCATGCAAACATAAAACGAGAAATAGCGACAAGTGAAATACTAATCAAATAAATCTTAAAAACACATTGACATACTCGCTTTTACATTACCGGGTCCGTAAGATATATTTTTTATGAAACACAAAAGTTTCAATACTATTACTAAATAATCTTTATGTCAGCTGAAAGACGTACACTGCTGGACATATGCCTTCCTTAATTTTCGCCACCTTGGCCGATCATGAGCCGCCCCTGTCCATTGGTTGCCCACCACCCTTATTACTAAATGATACTAGAAAAATAATGAAATAATACTCACTTTCCATAACCATAGTATGCACTTCACTCAGATCACTATAATAGCCATCTTCGGTGACTGTTCGAACGCCTACATATAAAACTCCTGAAGCTCCTTCTGGACCAAGTAATAAGCACGGAGACACATCTGTTTTCATAGTCTTCATGTCCTCAGTAGGATGTAATAGATCTTCAGGGATTTCTTTGTCTGATACTATTACTTCGTAACTGTATCTGAAGGTAGATAAAGAAATGTTAGTGATAAGATTTCTTTGGCAATAAAAGTGTATTAATTTCTCTATTTAGTTCAGTATCGTAGTACTATCGAACCAACTGAATCATGACCCACCAATCCATCTAAATGCGAGTAGGTCGAAATTCGCTTGAAGACAGATTGCGACTACAAGTTTGTTATCATTTTATTAGACACTGACATTTTATTGAGTACACTGTTGAAATGATAGTACTAAAAACGTCCTAAGTGAATTATACACATTAGATCTTACAAGTTTGAGAGTTTCAAGCGAAATATCAGCATAGTAGGTCATGATTCAGTTGATTCTATTATAAGTGGGCGTGGTTACTTGTGTTGTCCGCGTGCAGCAGGGGCGGGGGGCGGGTCCCTCCAGCTGACCATGACGTGTCCATTGGGCGAGCGCCACGCCAGCACGCCGGTGGGCGGAGCCGGCGCCGCGCCGTGTACCTCCGCGCACTGCTCTGCTGCGCCCTCTACTTCCACCTGTACGAACGTTACTATTATATTTACACACCTAAATAATAATATAGTATAAATCATGCACAATCGCGGTTTCAGTTCATTTCAGTGCATTGCTGAACCAATTAATCAGCAATCGAGAAATGAAACGGTTAATTTTAACGCAGGACACAAAGTTTCATTTTGTGATCTACCAATAGTATGTGTTCCCGTGTCACGCCCTGCTCTCCTCGCCAAAAAGACCCAAAAATGAGTTCTGACGGAATATTAAACATGTTATGTTAGTATCCCAGATAGTGGTTTTTTAACTGCAACCTTTATTAGCGTCGCGCGTGATAACTACCTCAGTATAGAGCTACAAATTGAACGTAAATATAGCTCTTTCACAGTACCGCTTGACTCTGTTGCAAGTACGTTAATAAAAAAATAACCAAAATACTTAGAAAACTTACTATCAGTGGAAGAATTTTTAGACTATCAATTAATAGTTTTCAAAAATATTTAAAGTAAAAAAAATTATACTTCACTCCTTGTATAAAACGAAATTAGTAAGATTCAGTGTTTAGTGGAAATATGACATTATTACTTACGTGTACACAGATATTATATCTGCCTCCGAGCGGCACTTGAACGATAACATGGGAATAGGTCGCTGCCGTCGACGGTTTTAACTCATAGTGGCTTTTTGTGTTGTGAGTCAATTCAGTAATGTCCAGCTACAAAAAAGAAAGAAGTTACATGAAAGGACATTGATATTATTAAAAACTAGTAGACCCGGCGAACTTCGTACCGCCTAACAGTCAATTCTTAAATATTTTTCTTTAGGCATTTTTTTTAATTTTTCTCTCCGTAAGAACCATCCTCGTACTTCAAGGAATATTATAAAAAAAGGAATTAGCCAAATCGGTTCAGCTGCTCTCGAGATTTGCGCTTAGCAACACATTCAGCGTTTCAATTTTATATTATAGATGATTTATCTAGTACAATTTTAAAAGACTGTGAATGTTACAAATGTAGTTCCGAAACTGAAGACATTACATCGCCTCAATGCTTATTAGTCCAAACGACCAATGGCCCGTTTTTTACAGTAGACAGTTTTTATCATTTATTTTACAGACATAACAATATTTCAAAGACAATTTTTACTTTTTTTAATTAAGGTATAAGGCGTTGACGTGTAAAAAAGTATATTATTTAAGATTAATGAACAATAAGAAGACATATGAACATAATAATATTTAAACATACCGAATATGTTGCCGGATTTTTCAGTGCGTTACAGTTAGCGTCCCATAGAATAGTCATCTCAGCTCTCTCTTCATTATAATCCACTCGCAGGTTCTTTACAGGCGCCCTTGAAAATATTAAACATATTTTATTTGAAACTCAGTGTTTAAAAGCTTTATTTTATTACATCTGTACTAGTAATTTCAATTTCGTCGCTAAGTAGATAATAGTCTGGAATATTAAATACACGTACGTGTAACGTGCAACGTGTACGTGCACAATAATAACAGAATAACATTAAATAAACTAAAAATTACACAATTATATATATTTTTTACATAATATACAAATTACACCCAGATTCGAAAAAAATATTTATGGATGACACAAGTCATTAAAGTTTTTAATAAGGTGGAAATATAATCAGCACTGTCTTATAAAGAGTAATGATGATATAAGAGAACTTACTTGGAGTTTTCTCTAGTGATGATCTCGACTAACTTCGCGAGTGGTCCGCCGAGTATACCCACAGTAAATACGTAACTTTCACAAGGATGCAAGTTATCTATCAGCATACTGGTGTTCTTTGTTATTATTCTTGTATCTATATTAAAAAAAGAAGTAAGAAAAGGTACGCAAGATGGCGAACTTGTTGGACAGAGCAGGATACAATACCATACACTATGTATCTAACATTTGGACAATAAACTATTATTATTGAATGAGACAGCTTCGGTATCTAAGCACTGTAAGACCGAGAGCACTTTATATCAAAAGAGGCGGCAGATGGACTAGTAGTCTACCTAAAGGTAAGTAGAAACTGATTCACAGAATTGTAGGTAGTGCGTGAAGTTAATGCCCTCTTAAAACATAAACAAACAAAAGAGCCCAGTTAGTGCTCAGAAAATGGCCACAAGAACAAGCAAGGACAAGGACTGCTGTACTAACGTGCTGTAACATTGAGTGTATATGTCAAAAACAAACGAGAGAACACGCACAGAAAGTCATTGTCTCCAGTCTGTCCGTAAAATTTTGATTGCAAACGAAGATAAGTGGGAATAATTACGATGAACGGTGATCGCGTTGATTTCAAAAACTATTTCCGGTGATTTACGCGAATTAAGGCATTTTACGATCCAGACGTTTTGCTTATAGAATATTTAACGTTTATGTCTATTACCTAACTATGGCGTTCAAATATCAAGACGTTAGAGCGACATCGACATTTTACAAAGTGGGCATTTTGCTTATCACCCGACAAATGTCCCTATGTGCGATTCTCAGGATGACAGAATACTTCTATTGACGTACTACGTGTATGAGTTATCTAGCATGTGCTAGAATACATATTTGATTCTAAATAATAACTCACCATTTGACATCTCGCCTGGATTAGTCCTGTGTATCATATTTGTATAATGTACTTCATACGTCAACTCTTTGCCCTTATATCTGTCACTTGTCGGCGGCGACCATACCATGTTAATCGTCGTTCCTTTCTCTTTGGACAATATTGCGGTAAAGTTCAGAGTTTCATCTCTTAACCCTTCAGTACGTAATGGGATAGTGAAGGGATCGCCGTATACGTTAGCTTTGTACGCTCGGATGTCAATAAATACGAGCACGCCCGGTGGGAGGTTTGTTACTAAAAGAAATGTTAAGGGTTATTTATACGATAATATTTTTTTATAAAAATCGACTTATTGTTTTAGTCTTAGCATGGAAAATGGCGATAACTTCTTGCGTGAAACGGTTCAAAAATAGCACCAACTAAAAACAACCGCGACTTTAGTATATATTACCATGTGTAGAATCGATTAGGGGATTACTTTTTTTAAGGTTCATTTTCACCCACTAGGTATTACTAGTTAAATTTCGTGCTCTTTTGTTATAATTTCTATGAAAAACGGAGATGTCAACATTAGAGCTTTTAACAAATTTGTCCTTGTCGCACTTTTTCATTTGTCAGTAATATCCAAAACAAACTTGTAAAATACATATGACATTAAAATGTACATTATCATCACGTATAGATTCTATTTTAGCATGTAGAAATATACTTACATGTGACATTATTAGCTTTAGTAACAACAGGGTCTCGTTTCGCATAGTCGATCGGTAGCCTTAACCTTATAATATATCCATCGATACCCCTAATAGCATGCCATTCAAGACGTACGGCGGTAGCGTTCAAGCGGTTCATACTAGCGTTTACTAATTCATCGACATCGCTGTTAGCGTCAAATGTTAGGTATAGTACTTCAGATGATTTGGATGTAAAGGCATTGTTTGTTGCTGTTAGCTGAAATAATTAAAAAGATTTTACAGAATTGAAAAATACTGACAACAAATTTATAATTATATAATATAGAATTATATTGGCTTGATCCCTATACGTACGGTTTCCTAATTAGATCTCCGAATCAGAAATGCAGATTCATGAATAAATCCAAGCATGTCAGAAATTATTCGTCTGGAAATAATTTCTAAACTTTATGAATTATTTTTTTATGGATATGCATTCCTAATCTGAATTCAGAGTCCGAAACTATACGTGTGCAGCCAGGGTAACTGGTGCATAACTGGCAAAAAATATTAACCCCGCATATTTATAACATATAATAATATTAGTATAAATGTTCACTTACCCAGAATGAATAATTATGATTCGGCTCAAAGAATCCTTCAATATCGAACGACAAAGTTTTAGTATTGTTGGCAAGTATAGTTCTCTCAACTGGCGGTAATGGCGGTGCGTAGTACAATGTATAGTAACGAATGGTACCGCTCGGTTTCTCTGGTTTATCCCACATTACATTTATTCGACGACCGATTAGTTGCCGGACGGATAAACGGAGCGGAGGTGATGGTACTGTGGAAGAATTAAGTTTAAGAGTGTTGGACCTATATTTTGTTCATATATAAAACGGTGCTTACTGACACCGTTTTATTATCTTATTTGACTACCGCAATAGTAGTATACTTAAATCTTTAACTAACACACACAGGAATTATCGCTACTGATTTTATAAAACTATAAAATGTTTAATGACATATTTATATAAAGTTATGTAACATATTATAATAAAATCCCACAAGAACACGAATATTTTGTCTAATAAATATGCGAGCACAATATGTTCCCACAGTAAAAATAAAAAGACACAATATGTTAGCAAACATCTAGTGACAAAATATCACAAAAGTTACAATATTTCACACCTTAGTTGTTGTTAAAAGTCAAAAAGTTTTACGTACCTCCTTCACCAGTAGTGGTATTCACATACTTCATAGACGGATATGATCTGTTAGATTTACTGTCCTTTATATAGAACGTGACATTATAATTAGTGAACGGCTCCAGATCTGTAAATCTGTAGACAAAACTGATATGTATATCAATAAAAACACCGATAAAATGAGTGTTGAACAATATGTCGTTAAGCAAGTAAAATCAACTTTAAGATTAAAGCATAAGGTTATTTTCTATTGACTCCATATTATACACACAGACAATAGATTCCGCAAACAGGGATACAGATACGCAAAACTCATACCGGCATAAGCTAGCATAAAAACTCACTACGAGCACTACGATTGGTGCACCTTGAAATAGCCAATCATAACGTAGCGCGTACGTTCCATGCATCCCGTTCCTGCTTCTAATTTTCGTGAGCTCGACGTAGAAAAATATACGTTAATGCGGTATCTATTAGAGGGTAATCTATGTTATGTTTCTCACCTATATATACTATCGTTGGTCCAAGACATATTACGCCACACTCCGTCGCTGACTTTAGATATTGATGGCAAGAAACTGTATTGAACCATTTTCTGTTGCGCCATCCAGCAAGATATTAGAAAACTGGTGGAGTTTATTGAAGACTGGTCCACTCCAATACTTAAAAACTGAAAATAATAAATAATATTAGAGACATGAATAATTGAAGCATTTCTATAAGTCGTTGTAGACCGTTTAGAAATAAGGTTATTTTTTTTTCCATTTATTTTGGCACATACAGTCATTAAAAAGAAGTTACAAAGTTGTTTTCTTATGCTAAAGTTCTAAACAATGAGTGCCGAAAATTGTATACTTAAGAGTAAATTACAAAGGAAATTAGTGTTGTCTGAGGGACCATAATTATGTATAAGGATAATTTAGAAATTTGTAAGGTTAAATAATTAATATATATATATATATATATATAAGAATGTAAGGTTACTAGTTAAATAAAAGAATAATAAAAATTACGATACACTAAGTAAAGTTCTGTTCTATAATTAATAGCTAATAGCTAATAATATATATATCAATATAAGAGGGGATAGGGAAGAGGACCGAGAGGGTAATTGTATATCTTGACACTCGTATTTTTAAGCTCTGAGTGCGTAGTGCGAGTTTGTTTTACATTAACACGATCGACACGTTTTTGAAGTTCGGTGTGCCGATTGGCCTGTTTCAAACTCTTAACCAATCAGAGAGCCAAACGCGGTAAACGTCTCGATCGCGTTAACGTAAAAACAACTCGCACTAGGCACCCTTGTCAGACGGCGGCGCGACGTAAGGTAGTTGCAATAGCTTAGCTTATATAGAAGACGTCACACAACTACTTATTAAGAACCATCGCCCACGCTCTTTTTCATAAGTAAGTACATAATTAAAATCTTGGAAATAGTGTTATTCGTCAACATTTTCACAAGCAGATATTTACTCTTTTTCTCCTACAGAATATATGAATACTTCCCTACCTCCCTTTCAAGGTAGACCGACGAAATGGCGGGCAACCAATGGATGGGTGGCTTAGACCGGTCAATGTGGCGAAACTAAAGGGAGGCCTATGTCCAGAAGTAAACATCTTTCGGTTGATATTCATTCATTATCATGATGAAGTTTTCACTTACTTGATAAGTATGAGAATTATCATTAGTCGAACTAGAGCAGTTGAGTTCGTCGGTACCATCGTAACAGTCTTGTCTACCGTTACATACGTTTTGTATCGGTACACAGTTGGTGCCGTCGTCGCACATTATGTAACCTAGCTGGCATACTACTGATGGCTTGTGGCTCTAGAAACATAATAAAGAAATATTAAAAAAATAATTTGAAAGTAAAATTAAGATACTATTTATTTGAGGCGTAGATAAAATAAATAGTTTGTAAGTATACATATAAAGAGATGAGACAGTCACTTCCAATCTAAATTTAGGAAAAGTTGCAAAAATAATTGATTATGAGAATGTATAAAAAAGTTAAAATTTATTATTGATATTTAAGATTAATAGTAACTAGCTAATAAGGAAAAATTAATTACAGAACATGTCTTTGTAGAAATTTAAACAACGTTAGGGAAAAAGAATGAAAGAGAAAAATAATAAAAAAGACAAACAGGGCAATCGGGCTTTCCACGCTTCCACTCACCGAAAGAAACGCAAAACTATGCATACTACTTTTTCGTTATTTTATAGCGGGAACTGGATATATTAGAGTATTTAGAGTATCTACTAGAGTAAAATACATGGGTAAACAACTACCTACTACTAATTAATGATTAATGTTGAGCAGGCAATAGTGGTATTTTAGGATAACATCAAATGGGGTTTTATAGTTTGTTTACCCCATTAATGCAAGGCAGGTGTCAAGTTATGTATGTATACTAACAGAAGTAGTAGGACAATGCGCTTCATCGCTATTATCCGCACAATGCGTCACACCATCGCATATATGTTCGTTGAGTACGCATCCATTGCCGTCACCGCACGGGCTCGCGTCAGCCGCACAACGTTCGACGACGCCTGTGCCGGAACCGCGCGGACAATCACGTTCGTCTGCGCCGTCTGGACAGTCTACAGCTCCATCGCATGCCCATTGTAGAGGGATACACTTACCTAGAGGCAACGTTGATTGTATATAATAATAATAATAATAACACAAAAACAGCAGCTAGAGATTGACTAATTCGTACGTGACACTCCCATGGTTCGGCGACGGAGGACGTAATGAAGTCAAAGAGTACGCGTGAGAAGACGCTCACCCGACAGGAGCGTTAGTTGGACGCCGTCACTGTTTAGAATACATTTATTATAATACTAGCTACTGCCAGCGGCTTCGCCCACGTGGATAGGTATATCACAAAAAATATTGCCTACTCGCTGATATTGCAGCATTCTATTTGTGAAACAATTTTTAATATATAGACTTTCAATTTATCCATAACAAACAAACAACAAAAATCTTCTATTTTCTCTTTATAATATTAGTTTTGATAATCTGATTGGTAGTAATGTCTCACGCTACTCGCGCGAACCATGAGAGTGTCACGAACGAATTTGCCAAGCCATACACAGAACTTAGCATTGTAGCTTATGATATAAATTACATTACATCATGAAGCTTGACATTCAAAATATTGTAATGATAATAAAATGTTATACTTAATAAAAAATGCAAACAATAACTGCCGGTTGTATTATTTAATCTAAACCCATTATATATATTGTATCTATTTTTCGTACTTGCTTCGCCTGGAAAGTGAGGCAGATTCCCACTATCTGTTGCGTTAAATCTACGATAACGATTAGCTTACTATTTATCCTAGTCTTATTAAACTTGTGCGTTTGTTGTTTGTTTGTTTGAGCGTAGTCAAAATAGAACTGCAATATATACATTAATTTCAAAATATAAATATTGACTGCAAGTCAATTGCATCTATATATGCACACAGATCTCTATTAAGCATTTGAACTTGTTACTTACAGGATATTCTTCTACAAAAATAGAATATAAAAATATGCAAGAGAACCTACTTCGATATTTTACACATTATATACAAAACAAGACCTAAAAGCTGTGGTTAATTGTTTTTCTTCTAAGGTAATGAAAAGCTGAAATTTGGGATTCCACAGGGATCAATTTTGGGGCCCATATAGCAGTTTTTCATAAATGATATTAACGTACTTTTTTAACATAATTTTTACACATTAACACCAAATTCCTTCTGTAAACAGATTGAGAGAAACTACAATCTTATTAATATTTTTTGCCTGTATCGACCGACGAAGAATTAAAATCAAGCAATTATACACAACCGACCATATTTATTAAAAAAAAATTATTTTGCAATTATATACTAAGCAAACGTAATACTTCAATTTAAATTTGAAATCATCCTAATTTAAATAAATTTACATTAAAACTAATCAACATCAACATTTTTTTATACTTCTAAACTTACCAGGAGCACACGTAAAGTCATTTTTACCACACTTGCGTGTGGGCGGACTTGAATGTTCTGGCGTCACAGGTTTCAAATCTGGCATCTCCAAAACGCATCCGATCTCATCCGACCTATCGCCTTCCCCACAATCGTTAATACCATCACACCGCCACCAATCAGGTAAACAGTTCCCATTGTCACACTTAAACATCCACTCTAAACAAGACCCATTGCTAGGGAAATTTGGTTTCTCAGTACCGGGAATAGGGAGCAATTTTGAGTGTGGTATATTTGTACAGTTCTTCTCATCTGAAAAATTTTCGTCGCCGCAGTCGTTTTCACCGTCACAAACCTAAAGAAAACAGAATCTTTTTACCAATTTTTAAAACAACACTCTTTATTTTTAAATAATCTGCATGAAATAGTCTCTGTTTAGTTGTAAGCAAAACAAACAACGAAGCTTTCATTTTAAGGCATTGGGTGCTAACAAAAATAAATTTTATATCTTTTCTTCACTATAATAATTTATAATCCAATTTATAAATAAATTTAAACCTGCCCAAAGAAATTCTGTCCTATTTGTAGCTTTATAAATGTGTTTTTTTTTTTTTAAATCGGATACGTTCATCTTGTGCTAAATCGGAACAAACATACAAAAAGCCAAATCTTTTCTATTTATAATATTCAGAGTTAAACTTACCCAAGATTTAAATATGCACTTTCCACTAGGACATCTAAACATATACGGTGCGCAAGTAGAATCCATACACCGTTGTTCTCGTTCGTCTTCGCCATTATCACAGTCTTTCTCACCGTCGCAAACCCAAGAGTTAGGAATACAGAAGTTAGTTTCGTTGGAACATTTGAACCCGTTGCCGGCACAGCTTTGTACTATGTCTGGACGTTTGGTTTGGATCTGTTTAATTGATTTCAAATTATTAGTTCTTATTATTTTTATTAAGGTTTATGCTATTCACAGAACAAGGCTCATACTAATTAGCTGACATTATTTCTCTTACTGTAAAGTTAAGGTAAAGTTTAAAAATAGAAATGAAACACAGATAATATAATAGCTATGCAAAAAGAATTCTTATTCAAATTAATAATCTAGTTTTTGGTAAATAGAATTAGAGATAAACAATACAGTGAACAGAATGTATATTGAACCATGTTTAATCACTTATGGTAATTTTCAATAGACTATTTGCTTAAATTATCAACCTTAAATATAAATAGGAACTGACCGTGCAATTGCGCTCATCAGATCGATCTTTACAATCATTGTCGCCGTCACACACCCAACGTTTCTCTATACAGTGTCCGTTGTCGCATTGGAATTGGTTCGCAGAGCAGTTTCGATGGTCACAGTCTATAACAAATACAAAACAAATTGGCTAAACACAATAACCCAAGACTGTCTTTTACACGCTATAAGATATTTTTCTAGAAATCTTTACAAATAATTATTTTATATTTAAGACTTAATTCTACATTTATAATATTTGGTTTCTTGGGCGGTCCCGCAAACATCAATATCGGTTCAGGCGTTTAAAAGATCTGACAGAACAAGGTATAAACAGATATACAAATGAATCAGAAACTCTCAACCTACCTTTCTCATCGCTCATATCAGCACAATCGATATCATCATCGCACCTCCAATGCGGTAAATAGCACCTTGTATTATCGCACATGATCTTCGGAGGTAAGCACAGACAGCCTATCTCGTCGGACAAATCACCGCAGTCGTTGTTACCGTCGCAGCGAGCGAATGAGTTTATACATTTACCGTTCTTACACATGAATTGATCCTGAAAAAATAGTGTTGAAAAGTGTGAATTAAAATCGTATTAAAATAATATATATATAGCTAAGCATATAGAACAAAAATAAATAATAGGGCCTCTTTTAGGTAGTTAAAACTCAAGTAGTCACGCCTGCCTTAGATCGCGGATAAATATACATAGAAATACACCGTATACGTAACGTGCTACTCTGCTCTATAAAATTTTCTTGCAATTTTTTTTATTATATTATGAAGCTTATTAGGTACGCGTAAGATAAATAGAAAGAAAGTATGTATACTTACAGGATTACACGAAGAATCAGCCTTCTGCGGACAAGTCATGTTGGCAAACGGTTCTGTATTATTCGAGCACATGCATTTTCCATGGACCATTGTCAAACCATCTGGACACAAGCAGCTGAAAGTATTCCCAGGTCCTCCAAGACATATCGCATCACAACTTGTGTTTTTATACGAACAAGCATTACTGCCGTACTGAACGAAGTGCGCGAACACTTTAAGATCCATCAGACCAACAAACGAATCATTAATCGTCATAATATTCGCTCCAGAATCTTTATCAGCGACGAAGATAGATTTAACTTTCCAATCATCCCAATACATTTTATCCTTCAAAACGGCAACCGCGAAAGGATGAGTTACTCTATCATCATTCCATAATATCCTTCTGAAATATCTGCCATTCAAGTCGGAGCTCGCGATATAATCCTCCATAGCATCGACCCAGTAAATTCTCTCAGACATTTGATCGATCGTTATCCCATTAGGCCACTGTACAATTGGCTTGCCGAATAATTTCTTAACATCCGTACCGTCTAGGTTCGACCTCGATACCGATGGATTATTCCTATCCCAGTCGGTCCAAAATAGATATCCTGCTTTAGGGTGAACTGCGATGCCGCGTGGCCTTGTAAGATACTTAGAATCCAATATAGTTACCCTCATTCGTCCATCAAGTGTCATGTCAGTTCGGACCGCTTCAATTTTCTTTCGCAAGCCGTCAACAAAGAACAAGACGTTCGATATCCAATCGAACGCCATTCCCTCAATACTGGCCAAGTCTCTATCAATAATAACTTCCTGAGCTGTACCGTTATTAAAACATTGACGATTAATTTTATCCAGTTCTATGTCGGCCCAATAAATGCAGTTGTTCTTGATGTCGAATTCGATAGCAACTATATTTCTTTCATTAACTACAGGATATATAGTAGAATTATCAAACAGATCAATACGGGCGATCTTGCTGCCCAGAGCTACCAGCATGAATTCTGTTGGCTCTTCAATGGGGCACGGTATAGTATCAGGGACATATGCCATATACCCAGAAATAGTGCAGACATCACCGTCGATTTTTCTGTAACCTTTAGTTCTGGTGTAAAAGTGTCCTGGACGACAGTCAGATGGAACAGCATAAGGATCATATTTGACTGATTTATTGTGAATACATTCATTTCCAGAGAGCATAAAACCGAAATCGCATTCAAAATCTCGTCGGCTGCATTCACATACTTCCTTTCTAAAAGGTCTATCGTAGTCAATGCCGTTGTAGCAGTTGGTATGAGCCAAACGTCTTTGGAAGGTATTTCTATTGCCAAGCACGCAAGAAACCGAGCTATTTGGAGGCGATGGAGACCAGTACTTGTAGTCCTGCTCAGTACAATTGCGAGCAAAAGTATTTTTCAAGTCAATAGTAATGATTATCCACTGGTGTTGTTCATTAGCTGAACCAAACATGGTGAACGTAGTAGTATTCTCGCCGGGCTCGGTCATTAATCCGTAAATACGGAGGTCATCCGCATTGAACCTACAAATTAGCATTATTAATGACCAAACAATAATAATTAACATTAATTTTATTGATACTAAACACAAATTGCGGATAACTTACTGATAAGAGTTCCATTCGATGCCTTCGTTAGTCGAGTATAGTATTTTCCTCGTTTCACCACGCGATTTGAAATATTTGACAGCTACTAGGACGCCACCGTGGTCTCCATAATTGAAGAAGTAGTAGTCTTTGAGGATCCTCTTCCAAGTAAGACCGGCGTCTCTACTGAGATACACTCCTGGGATTCCTTTAAGAGACTTGCCCATAACTCCAGTTGCCATTATAATGCCAGGAGCAGATTTGGAGCTCATAATGCTTGCTGACCTGCAAGACATCGAAATGGTTGAATGTTGCCAGGCTAATACAAAAACCCAGATGAATTTTAAAACAACAAAATCAACGTAAAGTATTTATTCTTAAATGTTGTTGTTATATTTATGAGTAGTGTACAGTGAGTAAAAACACACAAATACTATAAAAATAAACAAATAAGGATTTAGTTTTCCTTATTATTAAATATATTAACTCAATACATGAATAATTCCAACACTATATTTGTTACAATGATGCAAGTGATTCATAAAAAACACATCCTCGCAAACCATGAACAAGAAGTCTAAAATATAAATTTTATCTGCAACAACCCATTTCTTTTCTTTTCTATAACAACCGAATTAAAAATGTCATATTTTTAATTCTGTATCCAATGAATGATATTGACCTATTTATATACAGACAGTGATGGTTGAAACGATGACGAATGAATTCAAAAGGTATCATGATCGGGCATCTTCTAGTTTATAGGAATACTATTCTATATAAAATTCGTGCAATATGCAAAATAAATATGAAAGCATAACAATTTAGTTAAATTAACACTCGATTATTGTCCATTTTTACCTCAAATTATACGAAACCGTATTCCCAGGCGGGCTGCAAACAATGTTTATCAATATTACAATATAATGGTCATTTTGATTGTTATTGTCCTCTTGTTTAAAATAATACTTATCGCCTACTTACATTGTATCGGTAATTATGAGTTATAAATTATTAATAGGAAAGCATTAGGGCGTTTTTATTTAATTTCCAATGATAAGCAAATCGGTATGTAAACATTGTTTACGTCATATATTTATATATCTGTATCTAGTTCGAATTTCGGTCTTGTTATCATAGTTTAGGTATAAAAAGAATTTTATGATCCATTTAATAATCAAAATCTTTATTAACATAAAAATTCTTTGACTGAGTGCTACAAGTGTGATACCCAAGACAAATAGCATTGCGATTCACAAATATATTTTTTAGGATCTACATAGATGTCTACGTTAATTGGACGTTTATAAATTCATAAGCGACATAGGTCAAAATAACCTTACCACCTAACTTGTAATTATTGTAAGCGCTGCTTACATCCATAATGTTACGGTATACGTAATAAGTTAATAACCGAGATGTGCGATTATAACGTTTGATTGGCAATCGTTATTTGTACGTTATTGAACAATTGCCATGCGATTAATTGTCATTAACTGTTAATATTGATTTATAAAGAATGTAATGTAAACTCATAATGATTTTATACTTGTGGTTTTTTTTTTTTCAGAATATTTAATTGCATTGCAATTCTACAATATAGTAACGCTAGGCCTAATATGAATTCGTTGTTCATATTATACTCAATGAAACAGTTACCACAGTCTTACTGAGTCATGCTTATACCTTTTGTGTAGTTTAATAAATTTAATAATTCATGTCACAAAAGCTAGTTCTTTAATATATTAATGTAATATTAATTTCAGAGATATACCTTTATTAATTAAATTCCATCAAATACATTACATTACAAGTAACGCTGAATGAGTATAACGTTACCAAAGAATCAATAGATGTTAAAAATCTTAAAGTACCTATTATGTCGAATAGCATAATTATATATCCTGAAAACTGCAATTTTGCTAAGTTTATTTAAAAAACACGCGGTCTTGTTTAAAAAAATATAATACAGCAAGGTATTTATTCGCATCAGGGTCTTAAAGTACACTTTGACAATGAATAGCATTTTTTATAATGCATACATTTGGTAGACTAACGAATGACTCAACAGTCAAAGTATCTTAGGTAAATTCATCTTTGTCAGATTAAGAAACATCTCTCTAAACCATGCCTTTAAATCTAAATATCTAAAATTTTTACATAAATAAACATAGTATTTAAAAAAAAATAGTTTAAATAACAAACGTCCAGTTTATATTAAACAGTTCAACAAACTGCAGTTAATATAGATAAATGTTATCAGAGCGCGTCAAGTTACTTATCGAGAAACTGAGTTCAAGGCGATTGTAATAAACAATTTACTTCTGTTGTATTAGGAGTACATTTGATAGAATAATTCCTTAGATAGTGATTGCGTATTAAAAAACTAGCTGTGACGTCATTTAGGTATGATTGACTAGAAGACCATTATGTGTATCACGGTTGGAGGAACATAAGTTTCATTTAGCTCGCAAGCATAGAGATGGTAGTCAAACGGTATACAGACTAATTACGACTACTCACTCTGTATACCTAGGTCTGGCTATTATCGACGTGTCCATGGCCCTTACTACTACATCAGCAAACTATAAGCATGCCTAACTTACTCTAAAAAGCCTACAAACAAATTTAAATTCTACTACCTAATATGATCTGAGAAAATACTAGAATAAATAGTTCGTATAAACTGGAATGATATAAGTATTTCTTTTTAGTGCAAACTAATATTTGTACAACTATATTAATTATAAATCAAGGGAAATTTCCTTGACATTAAACCGAGAAGTAATATTTTGTCATCATTTCGCGATATTATGAAATATAGACCTATTGATAACAGATTTTAACCTCACTACAAGTGAAAATAAACCTTAAATCGTTTATTTTAAAGACTAGTTTTTATAAATCCAATTTTAATGTTGTTACCTTGTGACAGGGTAGAGTTGACTAAACTTCTGGCATAGATGCAGACTGCAGGAATTTTCTAGGTGACAGTTCAAGGGCTTTCCTGTGAAAAAATATGCAAAGATAAGTATAGAATAAAAACTGAGACCAGATTAAGAAGAATGAATAACGCACAAAGCTCTGCAAATAATAAAAAAAAACGGTCTTATACGTTTATGTAATACAACTCATTCTCGAATGTCATCGCAGTTTCAGCGAGCTACGTTTGACATGGGGAAAATTTATTGCACAGTATTATAAGTACATACCTACTAATAGAGTAACAGTGAAACTCTATTACCTATGCATAAAATTGAGCGGCATAACTAATAAACCATTAAAACGGGTATGAAAATCTCTTATGTCATTGCTTTCATATTACTTTTGTGATGACGTCAAAATCGATAAAAGTTAACGAGTATATTCATTACTTTAACATATAGTAAGAGCGCTTACGCGTCATGAGTGGCAACGTCGCAAATTAGTGTCATATTTCGTGGTATTCAATTTTTATTATTTAATCGAAGCTCTATTTCAAAAATATGTTCTGTCTATATGCTAGTATTAGGTGAAAGCTTTAAATAAAAGTAAGAAATCATTGCGTTTACAGTTCTATTTATATGCAAATAATACATTTCAAACTTAAGCTGCGTTATTTTCTTAGTAAACTGACGGACTCATAAACTGCATCAAAGTTCAGGATTACTTTGAAATGATTTTTTTTAATAAGTATGCAAACTTTTAGATTAAATTATATGAATATGGAGAGACTGGCTCTTAATCTTAAAAAAAGCAAAATTTAAAAATAGAACTGCAGTAAAACAAATGAATATAGCCGGGAAAAGAAAATTTACTCGTAGTATCAGATTTGCGTGTAAAGCAAAGTTTTAAATTGATTGGTTTTTATTCTTTTGTCAATTGAATTATTGTTACCAGCAGAATTGTTGGGTTAGTTTTTTAACTCATCGAGAGTTTTTGAACCATAATATGGATACTTCGTCCGAACAAGCGGCTCAAATTGTAGCACTGGTAAAACGAACGATTGGTAGAAATTTAAATTTAAACCAGTCTACGGTTTCTAGAATATACAGAAGGTTTGTGGAGACAGGTTCTTACAGAAGGAGACGTGGCACAGGCAGGACTCGAGCAACCACCGGTCGTGATGACCGATTTATTGTTACAACTTCCCTGCGAAATCGTTTCCTCACGTCAGTTAACATCAAAACAGAGCTTAATGAAGTGCGTGGAGTAAATGTGAGTGCACGAACAATAAGAAGGTTAAAGGAAGCGGATATCACCCCTTTTAGACCAGCAAGTGGTCCAAAGTTGTCTGTAGCTCACAGACAAGCTCGCTTAAGATTTGCGCGTGATCACCTAAATTGGACAGAAGAGCAATGGGCCTCCGTATTGTTCACGGACGAGTGTAGGACATGTTTTGGTGCAGATGGTCGCAGAAGAGTCTATCGTCGACGTGGGGAGCGATATGCTCAAAGTTGCATTGAGGAGCGTGTTCCTTTTGGAGGCGGTTCGTGTATGGTCTGGGGTAGCATATCGATGAACGGGCGAACAGAACTTGTGTTCATAGACATGGTCCGTCAAAACGGTAATAGAGGGGGTTTGACTGCACATCGCTACATAACAGAGATCTTAGAAGATCACGTGGTGCCTTACATGGGATTCATAGGCGAAAATTTTACTTTAATGCAGGATAATGCTCGGCCGCATGCTGCTGCACAAGTTCGACAATATTGCGAAGAGGTTGGGATACGTACAATGAATTGGCCAGCACGCAGTCCGGATCTTAGCCCCATTGAGCATGTTTGGGACAATTTAAAAAGAGCTGTATATGTGAGAAATCCTGTGCCCACGACAGTGGCAGCACTGAGAAAAGCACTTTCAGAAGAATGGGACAATATTCCGCAAGATCTTTTAATAACCCTAATAAAATCTATGCGGAACCGATTAGAATCCGTAATAAGGGCACGTGGAGGTAATACACCTTATCAAACATAAATAAACTAATGCATAAAGTTTGTGTCTATTGTTAAAACCATTTTTTTTATTAAACCAATTTTCCTTAAATTTCTGTTTTTCTTCAAAAAAGTCTTAAGGTCCTTTCCAGTACACAAACTTAAACTTAAGGATATGACCCTACGCTGTTTTAAAGTTCACGAACCAATCTAGAGGTTTCAATTTTAATCTGTATAGAAAGTTTGCATACTTGGTTAAAATATTTATTTCAAAGTCGTCTATTACTTTGATGCAGTTTATGAGTCCGTCAGTGTAAAATAACTGTAAGCATTATGGTTACTTACTTTTTGTACAGCTTTCACCTAATTCTAGCATATAGACAGGACATATTTTAAAATATAGTCCCGATTAAATGATAAAAAATGAAAAGCACAAAATATGACACTAAATTGCGACGTTGTCACTCATGACGGGTAAACCCTCGTAAAACAGCTAAGAGTAAAATGTTGCCAAACAAAGTTAAATTTAAAAATAAAGAGAAGTCCTGGCAAGATATCAAGCATCTCACCTTCACCTACATCTATAATGGGTCAAATAATTAATGTCTGCATTTTTCAAATAAAATTATGTTGGTCATTATGCGTCAGAACGTAAAAAAGGAATGCACCGCATGACAAAACACGTTGCTAAGAATATATTAATTGTAGTGCCTGTTTTAGACATAAAAGGCTTTCCTTCTCATACATTCGAAGGTCACATATTATAATTACGTATTTTTGTAGTTATATCTACAGAATTTTGATAAGAACAATTTAAAAAAGTATTTTAAGGGCGGTTATATTATTGAATTCTTCCACTGCAGTTTTATAAACTCAAACATTTTAAAAATGGCTATGAAGTACAGACGACCGGTCAGACATCCGAATCATCGAGGTGATTGCATGTTTTTCAATTTTACAAATGATACGACAAGCTAAAAATAATAGTTATCGGTAGTAGATCCACGCTGGTTTCAGCATGAATGGGCCGGATCGTCCGGGGAAGTACTACCCTCTCATAGAAGATCGACGTAAGAGTAGTAGTATCCGCACTACTGCGTTTCGTTCGGTAAGTGAGAGTGCCGGAGGCCCAACTTCCCCCCTTTCCCCTTTCCTTACCTCCCTCATTCCCTTCCCCTAACCCCATTCCCAGCCGCCATAGTGGAGGCCACCATACCAGCAGTTTAAGACTATAGCTTTTGGTATGGTGGCCACCACTTCTGGATTCCACTGACTGCTTACCGTCAGGCGGGGTGGAGTCACTTTGGTAGGATATAATATAAAAAAAATAAAAAATATATGTCCGGCGGTGGACCCGATGATGTGATGATATGATGTTCACTTTTTTTGTCTTATTTTCATATGAGTACCGGTACCTACTATAACAGTACCGGTTGTGTAAAACTTGTTATCCTCGTCATCATCTTAGCCAAAAGCTGCACAAAGACCTTCCCTAAATATGAATTAGATTTCGAGTGTTTTTATGTAGGTACGCGGAACAGCGATTGCAGTGGCGGCAACCTTATCACAGGCCAAAGGACACGAAAACAAAGCCAATATCTACCCAAAACTTTACAGTCATGAACTCATGAGTAATCCGTAGGCAATGTATTATTAGTAAATAACACACATTGTAACACTGACCTTTCAACTAACAGTTTCTGAATCACTAAGCTTCTAAGTAAAGTGATTAATAAAGTATGCAATAATGTAGGTAAAGAAATGACATACGTCCGGACAATAGCGTTGCATCGATAATAAATTATATTTTTGTATTTTAATACTATTATTTTTGCATGTTTCGTACAAGAAACTGCTAGCAAGTTCAATCGCCGCTCGGAACTTGGATTTCATAATTAAAACAAAACTCTTTTGTTGTGAATGACATAATGTTTGCTAGCCATACCGTTCTAATACATTTCATTTATTTCGAGTGAGTCATTTTATTAGCTTTACCCTCCTGAGGTCATCATTTTATTACACAGCATAGAGCCAGTGTACTATTGTACTAAAAAGGACACAAAGTATATTATAAAATAATGCAATATAATGCACTAAGCAAAGGCCACTGTAGGATACGTTGCCTACGTAGCGATGGATTTCTGCTGATGCTAAATGAAAAACTTCAACAACTCGTTACGTACGCGTATATTACCGTTAAAAGTTTAAGTACGATAATTTATGATAGATGAATAATAATATGTGCAATGCTAACGATTACAAACGCACCCGATTTGCTGTGCGAATATGTACTAAAGTCGCCGCGCACTCGAGGCGACCGTATTATGTTGCTAGATCAGCAAAAGGGTACACCTTTTGCTGATCTAGCAACATAATACGGTCTATAATAATTATTGCATCGAACATCCACCCAGCATACAGTTAACACATAATGAAACGTTAGGTATAGAGAGCAGCTTGAATCTTTTATAACTTTTGCTACATTAAATACAGACATAGGTACAGATATTTACAAATTAGAATCAGGTCCTTAGATATATTATTGTCATACAAATAACATTGCCAATGTGCTGTAAAACAATAGAAGAATCATACTTTTGTCTACATTATGAATAACAAAAAGTGGAATTAGCTTACCATTTTCGTCTTCGGTGGGTGGGTTGATAGGCGACCATGTGACTCCATGATCAAAAGTGATCAGTGAGATAAGATGTTCTGGCCCTATATTAGTGACGTGTGCTTTGGAATCAACTCTTGAAGCTATGTAGATGCCCTTCAAACCTTCCACGCGATATAGGTCAGTGAACGAGTCCTCGGTCACATCTCTGAAAGCGAAATTTGTTTTTTACCTATTTACAAAGTAAATGTCACATTATTTTTAACTACATGAATGACTTATATGACTTTCCCAACTCGGTCAAAGCCCTTAGACACATTTCATTACACGCGATCTTGTGTATTATTAGTTATTAATAAGAATAACCAAAATACGAGTAGATGATATTTCTTGAACTGAATGTTGACCTCCAAACATGTCGAAGGCTCCGTTTTTACATAGCCATCCTTCTCCTTCACATCAAATCTAACATGTGCATTTCTGTTCATCATTCTGTGGTTTTGCTAATCAACAATTTTTTCGGTGGACACGATAAACTTAATGATGATATTTTAAATATTTACATCAGTTGAGCTTTATTTTCAAATGCCAGTGTATATAATACGTCATCAAAGACAAGTCATATATGATCTTTCTTCGAGAAATGTCTCGTCCAAAATAAAATAATTAATATTTTAAATATTTACATCAGTTGAGCTTCATTTTCAAATGCCAGTGTATATAATACGTCATCAAAGACAAGCCATATATGATCTTTCTTCGAGAAATGCCTCGTCCAAAATAAAATAATTAATATTTTAAATATTTACATCAGTTGAGCTTCATTTTCAAATGCCAGTGTATACATATAATACGTCATCAAAGACAAGTCATATATGATCTTTCTTCGAGAAATGCCTCGTCCAAAATAAAATAATTAATATTTTAAATATTTACATCAGTTGAGCTTCATTTTCAAATGCCAGTGTATATAATACGTCATCAAAGACAAGTCATATATGATCTTTCTTCGAGAAATGCCTCGTCCAAAATAAAATAATTAATATTTTAAATATTTACATCAGTTGAGTTTCATTTTCAAATGCCAGTGTATATAATACGTCATCAAAGACAAGTCATATATGATCTTTCTTCGAGAAATGCCTCGTCCAAAACAAAATAATTAATATTTTAAATATTTATATCAGTTGAGCTTCATTTTCAAATGCCAGTGTATATAATACGTCATCAAAGACAAGTCATATTATGATCTTTCTTCGAGAAATGCCTCGTCCAAAATAAAATAATTAATGTTTTAAATATTTACATCAGTTGAGCTTCATTTTCAAATGCCAGTGTATACATATAATACGTCATCAAAGACAAGTCATACATGATCTTTCTTCGAGAAATGCCTCGTCCAAAATAAAATAATTATGTCTGCCAAAACACTCGTCCTTAGTGCCAAGGTTTTACACAATGTCATCTTACTCGTATGTGAAAGTGTTATTAAGAAAATATTCACGAATACTCACTCTAACCAGCTATCCTTCCAATTAGCATCAGGGAAGTAGCACAAAATCTGTTCCAAACTCAATACAAAATTGTACTGAGTGAAATTGTTGCTTATCTCTGACACGTATAGGTTTGCGAGAGAGTCAGTGTGCATGACAGAGACGAATATACGTTTGTCAGTTACGTCTGCAATGTGGAACTTGCGCAGGTCTAGTTCTGTTTGGAACTCAGCCTTGTAGAATGGGCCGCGCTGGTGTGAGATATACAGGTTTAAAGTGTTTCTCTGAAAAGAAAGTTTTATGGATAAGCTCTTTGATACTAAATGCAATTCAAACTACAAAACAAAAAATAAAAATAGATATATCGTATCTGCAATTTTATAGAATTATGACCTCACTAGCTTGTTCACACGTGGGTACCTATTTTAACTTTGCAAAACTGTATCAAAATACGTTACGTGGACAACAGAAAAATCAACAACTTTATTATTTAGAGATTAATCGGTTGTGATTAAGACTTTTTTTATATTCAAAATATAGCGCCGATTAAATGATAAAAATTGAAAACCACGAAAATATGATACTAAACTGCGACGTGGCCACTGTTGTGTAAACGGTTATAGGTAAGTGATTTCAGAATTTGTGACTAGTGCTGTGTTCCTACTTCAGTTAATTCATCTGATAACTGAACCTCTGGGAATAAAGGGTTCTTACTGCTCAGCGTTGATTCTCAACATCAAGCTATATCTTACGTAGTTAGATTTAAATTTGACTTTTCTAATTGATACTAGCTTAAAACTTACTGTTACTGTAAATAAAGATATAATCACGTTATATTCTTATACTTGAATGTCAGAAAATAGAGTATTCTGGTGGTATTCTGTCTATCTCCAAAAATATAAAAAACTTGTCCTTTCTTTGACTTGTGAGAATGCCTTCACACTTCACATTAATTAGGCAGTGTATGTTGTTAATGTACAATAATACTCTAAAGAAAACGAAGCACATTTGTATATTTAGAACTTTTCAATTTCAAATGGGCAAAAAAGAAGTATGACTAATAGTCGCCCTATTCTGTTCATAAAGGTTCATCATTTAAGCTGATGGATCGATGTAAACAAACAACACGGCTGTTATATGGACATTGCGTAGCTCGATTTTTGTTTACAACGCCCAACGCGAGGTCAAAGCTGATTTATTAAATACGAGTAAAACATAGTTTTGTCAGCATGTAGTAGTAGGCGTACCTATCTACCAGCTACAATTTCAGACCCCAAAGTGATTGATGCCAAACATGACTAAGCAATAATTTAAATATAATTTTAGTAGATAAGAGTGATTAATACTGATAACAATGTCTTGTGTCAAAAGTTACTTAAATGAACAAAGGCAATCTCAAAAATCAAAAGCAAAATCCCCATTTGTAGCCAATGTTTAATAACAAAAGAATACTGTTACTATACTGTTATAGGTAGGTACACACTTATTAGTGGTTAGTGTTTTATGTGACCTGAAACATTAAGTAAACAATGACATCATTGTGGAAGGCTCTTGTAGCTTTCATGCTATGTGTCGCCTTCTTTCATTGAGTAAACATGAGATCAATAACTCAACCAACTTGATATATGACGTCGTTACCAATGAGAACAAAGACGGTTTTGTAGTACATTTCAAAATATACTGCATAATCTTTTATAGATTATTGGTCACATTTTATTAGTCCATCTATTTTATTGTCATAGGGGATACCTGTTTAGGCTACATTATTTATTTCAAAGATGAAGGCAGAGTAGTATTTTAGGGTTTATTTACATGAGAGTGCTTTAGCACAAATGTGTAAACCACAGACATATATCAAGGTGTAAACACTACGTAAGAAGCTTGAGTATTCGCATAAAACACATGTATGACAAATTGACAATACTAAACCCAAACACTAGTCAGTGCTGTATTGGCAATAGTATTATATTCTTTCCTCACCTCCCTCATTCCCTTCCCCTACCCCATTCCCAGCCGCCATAGTGGAGGCCACCATACCAGCAGTTTAAGACGATGACTTTTGGTATGGTGGCCATCACCTCTGGATTCCACTGAATGCTTACCACCAGGTGAGGTGGAGTCTCTTTAGAATGCTATAATATAAAAAAAATCGAACCAACCACAATGCATAATAAATACAACAGGTATACACGTGTGAGATTACAAACATCTGATCATCGCAATGGCCTATATAAAGGTCTTAACCACAATCACAATAAAATCCTTTTATTTACTTAATAAATATTAAAACAATCTATAATATGCCTAAGGCTAATTACTATTCTATCAAGTAAACTAAGTACCTAATTAGCTATAGGTAGCAGCTGGTTCAATAAAACATTTTCTCTTAATTAACATTACTAATTCATGTAATAAAATGAACAATGTAAATTATGACTAACAAGTTGGAACTTTTCATAAACATTTTAGCTATAGGTATTTATATTCGATGGCCATCGACAACCCCGATAAAACGCTTATTATCAGGGTACTTACATAAAAATGTCAGTATAATTATTGTAATTTTTGATGGAGGTTATTTTACATCAAATTTCAACTACGCAATGTGTATTTACCCGGCATATTATTTATAATGTTGTATAAGCGAGAACCTCTGAAGTTTTGACAGTACAAAAAGAAAACATTTGTAAAAATAGGATAAAGCAATCTAGAAAGTTAATATTCATAACAATAGAAACGAGAACTATAAGAATAGGTAAAGTACCTAGTAGTAACTAGTAGCAAAGAATGATATTTAAAAAGCGTACATGTTGCTGTCAGCTTAGTCTGTAATGACTTAATGACTGTAATATCAAAAGTCTTATTTTGTTCAAATACATTTCTTTGTTCAGTAACTATGAAAAGCAAAAATGAACGACCTAAAATCTATTTACAGTAAGTTTTAAGTACACGTAAATAGTTTCTATTGCATATTCATTAATTTAAAGGTTACGCGTTTAATGTTATGCATTACATTTATAACGAAACTAGCGACCCGCCCCGGCTTCGCACAGGTATTATGCTGATACTAAATATTCTACAGAATGTCTTTTGTGAAACAACGTTCACAGCTTTTTCGTCATTAGACAATACAAACAAGGTCATTGTTTTCTTTAGAGGCCCGCGGCCCTCGGTCGGTACTGCCGCAACCGCTATGTCCCTGCATTATATTAGAAACCTCTAAAATTACCAGTGTTTCTCTACTATATTTTGCACGTACTATACATATAAACCTTCCTCTTCAATCACTCTATCTATTACAAAAAACCGCATCAAA
Source organism: Parascotia fuliginaria (assembly GCA_963082885.1). Taxonomy (NCBI): domain Eukaryota; kingdom Metazoa; phylum Arthropoda; class Insecta; order Lepidoptera; family Erebidae; genus Parascotia; species Parascotia fuliginaria. The sequence continues at coordinate 11,396,712 of OY720186.1, forward strand.
ATCCGTAGTTTTCAAGATCTAAGCATACCTACTTAAAGACAGAGAGCGAAAAGCGACTTTTATAAGAAAATTAATAAGAATACATATTTTCAATATTGAAAATATTGAAAATATGTATTCTCTTTTTTCTTTTCAATTTTTCATTTTTCATTTCATATATTCATTCAATATAATAAAGGTATGACCTGTTATACTTTCATGGTATTAGACGCTTATTAGTTTTAGGACCGGCGAAGTAACCATCTCACAAAATACGTCAATTCAGTAGCCTGTTTTATAACTCTTTCTTAATAACTTTAATAAGACAGTAAAGTAACCCGATATATTGAAACACAATACCTACAGCACAATTTGCAATGATTAATTTATAATTTAATTAAAACATAATAATAACATACCGTTAGGTAGGTACTTGAAATGAATCCTTGCATTTTATATACCTACTGTTTATTTATTATTATAGTACACAGGGACCATATTCATAATGATTTCGTCAAATTTCATATTGTCACTGACCCACATGAAGGACAACGTCATCGCACTTTGGTAATGGAGAATGACTCAAATTGTAGCACGCACAGTTGAGGATAAATTTATTAACATACATTTAAAAAAATTAATCGTGCATATAGTAGGTTAATTGTATAGGTAATTACACTAATTACGTAGGCAACGATAAGTTTATTTTTCAACGTAACATAATATCTTTTTTTTGTTTGTATTTGTACTTTGTGAGGCTACTTTGCAATATCTTTAAGGAAAACTAGAAGATACGAAACTTGAGAAGCCTTGACGAAAGAATAAACAAAAGAAAAATACCAATTCAATGACAGATTAGTTTTAAAACAACTTCGATAAATTGTCCTTTTAACCAGGTTTTTTTTTGTAGCCTACCAAAGTGACTCTACCCTGCCTGATGGTATGCAATCAGTGGAATCCAGAAGTGGTGGCCACCATACCAAAAGCTTAAACTGCAGGTATGGTGGCCTCCACTATGGCGGCTGGGAATGGGGTAGGGGAAGGGAATGTGGAAGGTGAGGAAAGAGAAAAGGGGGAAACTTGGGCCTCCGGCGCTCTTACCCATCGAACGTAACGCAGTAGTACGGATACTACTACTCTTATGTCAATCATCTATGAGAGAGTAGTACTGCCCCGTTCGATCCAGCCTTAGAGCATTAAACCAACCGGAGAGGCCACTGACAGGCGTACCCCTCTGCCAAAGGTACCAGCCCACCGGTCATACCCGTTATATAAAACTAGTTGACGCGCGTTCCGCATCATAAGTCACATATCAGTGCATGCGTAAATAGCGTCTCAATAGAAATGCCGAATTGCAGTGTATTTTGGTGTAAAAAGCGTTCAGCGACATCAAGTCTACAAAAGGATAATATTATATTCCACCTGTAAGTATTATTTTGTTCTAATATTATTAAATAAGGCATTAAATTAGCAATTTAACCAAATAAAATGCTAATCAACAAGTGTTGCCAGGCTTATCAGTTATCATCAATACTCCAATCTGGGGTAATATTTTAAGTTGAATTAACATAAAAACTAACCTTTCCTTTTTTATATCTCGCCTTGTTGACATATCTAATAAGTTTCATTTTGGATGTACATTATTGTGTCACCGTTCCCATATTTATTTATTTTTAATTAAAACCAATGTTTTTTTTACCAAGTAATGCACAAAATAATATTAAATGAACAAGTAAAATGAGATTATAAATCCAAATATACAAGATTAGTGCACTTTATTCCGAAAGATAATTGCTCATTTCTTACAAAAATAAGCGTATTTATTTTTAAGAAACTGGTCACACTTTAACATAATTAGAGATGAGACAGTTTAATCACAAATATCGATATTGGTTTTCCAGTATTAAATAATTTTTTTTTTGTTTGTTTTAGATTTTCAAAAGAAGCAGCGCCTCGAGTCGCTTGGGTCCAATATTGTAGGAACCATATAAGTGGGTTCCTAAGCGTACAAGTATCTGACTAACAGCTTAAAAGACAAAGCCTTCTGTGCTGCCAGCACTGCTACCTCCTCCCTACCCCCAAGCGGCGGAGAGCTCAGTTTTTAGCAAGTAAACTCGCTGTGCGCTACCTCCTCTTATTGCATTACCTAGGATTAGTTAAACTAGATTTATAACGTTAATTTAAATTGCACAGTTTTTCAGTATTTTATTATACCTACTTAAATAAAGACTTTCTGAAATATATTCTGTTGTTTTTTTTGTTATCTGAACAGATAAAATATCTCTCTAATAAAAATCTACTCATACATTCTCATGTCAGTGCCTTGTTACTATGTAATCAGAACAAAATCCTCCAATTACAAGCTCTGCTTAGTTGGAACGAAATTTAATAGCAACAGACAATTAATTCAAAGTATTATTTGGTTTGAATATACATACATACTTAGGAATAATACACGTAAAATTGACACGTAATAATTAATTACAATCTTTAATCCACACTAGAACAAATTTCAACAGGTGGTGGTTATTGAACATACATCCTTGTGCGCAGTAGTAAAATAAAAAAAAGAGTGGGTACCCATGTACGCACTGTTATACATTATATTAATTTACCATATAATTAACGTTTACTAAGCACAATGTGCATGACTGCATCTTTCCATAGCCGCGTCAGCATTTTATTGTAATACTTGTTCTATAATAAAAACCGAGTTAGTTAGATTCTGAACGTCGCGCGTCACGGTGATCGGTAGTTTTCTTAGTCGCAATTAAGTGTGTGCCGAATATTGTAATAAGTTCTTAATAAAACTTATTGTCGGTATAATTTGCGGTTTTTTTAAAAAGACACCCAGCGAAGCCCTCCTAACAACTGGTGTCAGAAGTGGGATGCCAGAACAGAAAGTCTTCATACGACATCTGGCATCCCGATTTGGAGCCCGTGCTCTTCGCCCTACGTGTCTCGTTGTTCGACAGTAAGCCTCAGCCCGAAGGCTAAGCCTGCAACAGCCGCCGCCGACCTGTGGACGACAGTAAGCCTCCTGCACTGCCTGAGCCTGCTCCACTGCTCACCGACACACGCCGACCGACGCTGTCTTCACCGACCTGGTTGTGGGTAAAAATCTGGGTAAGAACCCGAAAGACCCCAACCACAGATCTAACTCATTTCTATTTCCAAATTCCAGTTCTTTCTACTTCTACCACTGCCACACGAGAGGTTCCCACGGGACTCGCCCGCCGCATCCACGTGCAGCGCGTATCATATTACGCCGCGTCGTCGCGCCGGTGCTCGATTCCAGTTCTCACGTAAATGCTGCGAAAGCAAATCTTCGTGCTCCTGTGAGTCAATTGTTGCTATTTTCTTCAAAATATTATTATTTGAGTGCAGTGAAATTTTTGTGCATTATTTTTTTCTGTTGTGTGTGTTCAAGATCGAACTCTAATTTTATTCTAGTTATACCTAAATCTTAAGTACTAAATCTGTAACCACTAAATCTATTATCTACTATATCTTAAATTACATAATTATCCTAACTTTATGTCGATTTCTATGTCAGACTCAGAAACAGGCTCTATTTCTAACATAAAGTCGGAATCTGATAACAAAAAATCTAAGAAAATGTCTAGCGGTATCACTTTAAACTTTCTTACTAAATTTATTAAAACCTATGATGGTCAAAGGGAAACACTCCCAGCCTTTTTAACAAATTGTGATAACGCAATAGCTCTCGCCTCTGTGGAACAGCAAGCGACTTTATGTAAATTTATTATCTCGCAATTAGAAGGTAAAGCTCAAATAGCATGTTCATTAAAAAATTTCAATAATTGGTTAGAATTAAAAGATTTTCTTAAACAAAACTTTAGTGAAAAGAAACATTCATCACATTTATTGTCTGATTTGCAAAATTGCAAACAGAATTTGCCCTCAGAATCTGTCGCACAGTTTTCTTTAAGAATCGAGTCTTGTTTAACTCGATTATTATCCGACATTCACTTTTCCTGTGAGAAAAAGGAAGAACTCGTAGGTAGAGTTGCCGGTATTGAAGATCTCGCCCTTAATACCTTTCTTATGGGCCTAAATAGTAATTTCTCTCACATAGTTCGTTGCCGTAATCCTAAAACCCTTAACGAAGCAGTTAACTACGCCATTGAAGAAGAGAACTTATACAATTTTCAATCGTGCTCTTCTAGATCAAATAACTTTCAAAATCATACTTCAAAAAATCAATCTAACTTTAAATTTCAACCTAAATTTAATCATACTTCTAAATCTAATCATACTAGTAAATCTATTTTTATTCCTAAATCTAATTTTAATACAAACACTAAAACGTGTAATTATTGTAAAAATATCGGGCATACTATAGAACAATGTCGTAAGCGACAATATAATATGCAACGTCAAAATTCTAATTATTATTCTAACTCTAAGCCTAATTTTAATCCTAATTATAAATCGAATTCTAATAATGCACCTGTACACATGACATGTCAAACAGATGAAGTCGCGGACCTTCATCAGCCTTTAAACTAGCTACGACCTCGGTTTCGTGCCTGCCGAAGTCGCACAATTTAAATGGCACAGATAATTATACACTTTCTACTAAATCCTATACTAAAGCTTTTACATCTCAGTTGCCCAAAAAGGAGCTGAGTCATACTAAATCTTTTACATCTCAGTTGCCCAAAGAGGAGCTGACTCATACTAAATCGTTTACTAAATCTTTTACATCTCAGTTGCCCAAAGAGGAGCTGAGTCATACTAAATCGTTTACTAAATCTTTTACATCTCAGTTGCCCAAAAAGGAGCTGAGTCATACTAAATCTTTTACATTTCAGTTGCCCAAAGAGGAGCTGAGTCATACTAAATCGTTTACTAAATCATTTACACCTCAGTTGCCCAAAAAGGAGCTGAGTCATACTAAATCGTTTACTAAATCTTTTACATCTCAGTTGCCCAAAAAGGAGCTGAGTCATACTAAATCTTTTACATTTCAGTTGCCCAACGAGGAGCTGAGTCATACTAAATCGTTTACTAAATCATTTACACCTCAGTTGCCCAAAAAGGAGCTGAGTCATACTAAATCTTTTACATCTCAGTTGCCCAAAGAGGAGCTGAGTCATACTAAATCGTTTACTAAATCTTTTACATCTCAGCCACCCAAAGTAGGACTGAGTCATACTATTTCTAAGTGTCAGTGCCCCGAAGAGAGCCTGACTTCTTTTAATTCTACATCTCAGTACTCCAAAAAGAAACTGAGTCATTCTAATTCTATATCTCGGCTACCCATAGAGGTACAACCAAGCGTTACTAATACTAAATTTTATAATACTAAATCATATACTAAGCCTTATGATACTAAATCTTGTCTATCTCAGCCATCCGAAAATGAGCTGAGACATGCTACATCTTATTCTAGTTCTAATTCTATATCCTATATTAATTCTAAATCTAATTATAATAATACTAAATCTAAAAACTTATCTAATAACCATGAACTCGATCAAACTCCTATCTTCGAAACTACTACATCACGTAGAGTCGCATTGCCTTATACAAATTTGCTTACTAAACATTCTCAAAGACATCTTAGTTTCCTTATCGACACTGGCGCAGGCATTAGTGTTATTAAATACTCTAGTTTAACGAATAAGCCTAATCTGCTATCTGATAAAGTAAAAATAAAAGGCATAAATGATACTAATACCTATAAAGAAACTTTAGGGTCAGTATATCTATCATTCTTTTTATGCGAAACACTTTATGAGTTCAAATTCCATGTTATTAGTGACGACACTAATTTAGGAAACTATGATGGTATTATAGGTACCGATTTTCTATTACTTTTTGAAGCTAATATAGATTATAATTCAATGATTATTTTATTAAACGGTTACAAAATGCCAATTCTATTTCACCAACCTTCTTTTATCGTGCCTGCTCGTTCCGAAGCCGTTATCGAATGCGCCGTATCCAATTACTCTCCCGAGCTTTATCAAAACAATGAAGCGCTTGTTTTAGATCATACCTTAGGTGACGGTGTTTATGTCGCAAATTGTATTGTCTCTATCAAACCAAATAAGAAAGTCAATATTACTATTTTAAATACGACTGACATTGACCTTCAGGTCAAAGATTATGTTGTAGAACTGTCACCTACCGATTATAGTAAAGAATTATTAGAGCATAGTTCTCACGATATTAATTCTATTTCTTATTCTAAATCCGATCGAGTTAATCAAGTACTAAATTTAATTCGTTGTTCTCATTTAAATGAAGAAGAAAAGAAATCTCTTCTTAACTGCTGTTCCGAATATACGGATATTTTTTATATTGAAGGCGAGCCTCTATCTTTTACTAATGCTATTGAACACTCAATAGATACGGGTAATGCAGCCCCTATCCACGTAAAATCATATCGCTTCCCCGAATGTCATAAGGAAGAAGTTGATACGCAAATCCGTAAAATGCTAAATCAAAACATTATTCGCCCCTCTGTTTCGCCTTGGAGCGCCCCTGTATGGGTAGTTCCTAAAAAATTAGATGCTTCTGGCAAAAAGAAGTGGAGAATAGTCATAGACTATCGCCGTCTTAACGATATCACTGTTTCCGAAAGTTATCCACTGCCTCTTATCACTGATATCCTTGACCAGTTAGGTCATTCTAAATATTTTACTACACTTGACCTTGCAAGTGGCTTCCACCAGCTTAGCATGTCCCCCAACGACGCCCCAAAAACAGGTTTTACTGTAAGTACTAATTCTAGCATGTCCGGTCACTATGAATTCACCCGAATGCCGTTTGGGTTGAAAAATGCTCCTATTACATTCCAACGCCTTATGAATACTGTATTATCAGGGCTACAAGGCTTACATTGCTATATTTATCTTGATGACTGTATTTTGTACAGTTCAGACCTTCAAAGTCATATACAAAAACTAGCATTAGTGTTTGACAGGTTCAGAAAATTCAATTTAAAACTGCAACCTGATAAATGCGAGTTCTTACGTCGTGAAGTGACTTACCTTGGACATATTATTACCGATAAAGGTGTTTCTCCGAATCCTGAAAAGGTCAAAGCCGTATCGCATTTCCCTATTCCTAAAAACCCCAAAGAGATTAAAGCATTTCTAGGTCTTATAGGCTATTATCGTCGATTTATTGATAACTTTTCTAAACTTACTAAACCACTTACCTCTTTATTGAAGAAGGATGTCGCATTCCACTGGTCCCCTGAGCAGCAAACCGCTTTCGAAGTCCTGAAAGAAAAATTAATTACAGCACCTATTCTCCAATACCCCAACTTCTCGCAGCCATTCATAGTTACTACTGATGCAAGTAATTATGCTGTAGGTGCTATCCTATCTCAAGGTCCTGTAGGAAAAGATAAGCCGATAGCATATGCGTCGCGCACACTGAATCGCCCCGAAGGCAACTACTCGACCACTGAAAAAGAATTATTAGCTATTTTGTTTGCCGTTAAAACATTTCGTCCTTACCTGTATGGAAATAAATTTAAAATTATAACAGCCCACAGACCCTTGGTGTGGTTATTCAATGTCAAAGATCCGGGAAGTAGACTCATTCGCTGGCGCCTCAAGTTAGAGGAATATGATTATGAAATTGTTTATAAACAAGGTCGTCTCAATTCTAACGCCGACGCGTTATCTCGTTGTCCAGTTAATGTAATTAATATTAACAACTTAAATAATGTATCATATGAACAATATTTTAAACTTCAATTTACAAATCGTCTTCCTATTTCTAATACTATTCTAGAAGAATGTACTCAAGGTTTACATTTATCAAAGTTAAATACAATCGCATGTCCTGTCTCATTAGACTTTGACAATTCGATACCATATTGTGAAGAAATCTTATCACAATTAGATAAACCGGATGATTTGTTAAATTCCGAACGTGAAGCTTTCACAGTTCAATCATTTGTAGATAAAAATAAAACTTACTATTTTCTTTATACTAAAGTTCATCATTATGAAGATACAAAATTTAGTGATACGTACAATTTATTAATAAAATTAAGAAATATGATCTTAACTGAAAATTCAAACGTTTCTGATTTAGCTATATCAGACTTCTCTGATCCTTTTTCTAAGTTAGCCTATACTAAAATTTATAATATGATTTCCTATATATTTCATAATACTAATATTAAAATACATATTTATCAAAATCAACTAATTTACCCTACTCCAGTCGAGGTTCCTAAAATATTAAAAGAGAATCACGACTCTCCTGTCGCAGGTCACCCTGGTTCTAATCGCATGTATAAGCGAATTAAAGCTGCATACTACTGGAAAGGTATGCATTCCGACATAGTAGACTATGTCAAGAAATGTCAGTTATGTCAAGTTAATAAACCGCTTAGAATGTCAAATAAAGCTCCAATGGAGATAACTTCTACTTCTACTAAACCTTTTGAGCGATTAGCTTTAGATATTGTAGGGCCCTTACCCGAAGCGGGTTTTCAAAAATTTAAATTTATTTTAACCTTACAAGATGATCTTACCAAATTTTCTAGTGCATATCCCATGGTCTCTTCTACTAGTGAAGAAATTGCTAGAAACCTTGTTCACTTCATGTCCCTGTTTGGTTTTCCTAAAGCTATTTTAACTGACCTTGGCACTTGTTTTACATCAGATTTATTTAAACAATTAACCGAAATATTAAAAATTAAAAATCTTTTTACTACTCCTTACCATCCCCAAACTAATGGAGCATTAGAACGCTCTCATGCTACTCTAAAAGAGTATTTAAAATCATTTGTCAATGAAAATCAAAATGATTGGCATTGTTATCTATTTACTGCAATATTAGCATATAATACTACTCCTCACTCTACTACTAATTTTACTCCACACGAGTTACTTTATGGTTATAAACCTAACATACCAAATTCTTTATACGAGACTAATTCTAATACTACATATAATGAATACATTCGAGCTTTGCAATATAGAATGCGTTTCAGTCGCGAAAAAGCGATTCAAAATATAATTAATAGTAAAGAGAATTCTAAACAGTACTACGATTCTAGTTCTCGAGCGACAAATTATAAAGTTGGTGATTTAGTTTATTTAAGACATCACCATCGACTTCGTAAAGCCTTATCTCCCATATGGAAAGGACCTTATAAAATTATCAAGGTTCATAATAATCATAATGTAACCTTACAAGTAGGCCGCAAACATATTAAATATCATACAAATGAAATCAAACCCGCTGTGTCTTCTTAACCTTATATTCTCTTTTGCTTTCAGAGCATTATGCTATGGATGCCACGCTGAATCCAGAATTTACCCTATTTCCCATAGTCCAGGCCTTTATTTTGAGCCTAACACTGATATAACTTTTTATAATGACTATTGGAAAGTCATTACGCATATTGACTTAATTACCTTAGAACCTTATTTAGATAAAATCGAAAATTTGTTACAAAACTGTATAAATCTCTGTACCAAAATTCAATCTGAAGATTTGTCTCAATGCAAGGATTTTTCCAGTCCTCTGGAAGTTCTAATTCAATCGAATTATGTTAAGTTACAATCATTATCTCATATAATTAATAACCAACCAAAAAATAAAGTTAAGAGATCTTTAGAATTTGGTGGTGAAATTCTTAAGTTTTTCTTTGGCACGCTAGACGCTGATGATGCCAGAAAATACGATGCCGCCATTGAATCATGTCGTAAAAGTGACACAGAGATATTTCATTTGTTCAAGGACAACATTCATATTATTAAATCGACTATAAATAATTTTAATTCTACTATTTCTAAATTAAATCAAAACGAAATCAAATTAAATTCTCAAATTAATGCTATGAATGAAATATTTTCCCAAATTACTAAAACCGACAATTTATTCCTTTATATTTCTAAAATAAATAACTTACTTAGTATAATCGAAAGTTCTTTACTATCTCTTTCTAATATATTAGACACTACCTTAAATGCTATTTTATTTTCTAAAGTTAATATTTTACACCCTAGTGTTATAAGTCCCCTTGAACTATTTAAGGAATTGTCTAAACATAATAATCAAATAAATAAAAGATTGGACTTCCCAGTCCAACTAGATATTAATAATATTAATCAGATAATTGATGTTTCTCAACTTAGCACTTATTACTATAATAATAAGATTGTTTTCATTCTAAAAATTCCATTGATAACGCCTGACAAGTTTAGTGTTTATAAAATAATACCTTTACCGACTCCTCACGAAGATTCAAATTCGCATATACAAACTTTCGCTCTGATTCAACCTTCTAACTCTTACATAGCTTTAAGCGAAGACAGATTACGTTACAGTATGTTAACCAATTTGAATGACTGTAAATTTATTAATAACAACTATTCTATCTGTGAATTAACTTCTATATTCTCTTGTTTGAGTAATCCAAGTTGTGAATCGAAACTTCTAACAGAGGTCATTCTGTCATTACCTTTAGAATGTAACGCTAAGTTATTATATGGTCAAATTGATATTTGGCAAAAATTAAGAAATAATAAATGGATTTATGTACAATCAACTTCTAACAAATTAACTATTAAATGTGACGATAATTTAAATGATTATACTATTGTTGGCACAGGCATTGTAAAACTCACAGAAGATTGTATTGGTTATTCAAAAACTATCCAATTAAAGCCAACAAGCATTTCTATGTATTCTATTAAATCTCCCATAGATATAAGTTTTGATATTACTAATGATTATTGTTGTAAGAAGGACATATTTAATAAAACATTACCGCATTTAACGCCACTTTCTTTAAGTAAAATTGACCTAGAGTCATTAAAATATCAATATCATCAATTGAACAATTTAGAAAATGAATTAAATAACTTACAAAAGGAATCACATTTTATTAAATATGGCCAATATTATTCTACGTTTACTTATATTCTAATTGTGTGTTTATTTCTATTCCTAACTTATAAGATATTCAAATGTTTTAGAAATCGAAATAATTCAGGACTCTGTATTCAGATTTTTAACCATTGTAATAACCAAAATGCTAATAGACATAATTCTAAAATTAAAAGCTCGATTGAAATGACAGATGTATCACTGTCAATGTCTGAAGGTAATGGATCAACAAAATCGTTACCAAATCTGAACAATTCCAAACCCTATGGCACTATCCATAAGGTCCAAGTGTCTTCTAATAGGAACTTGGGAAATTATTAATACTTTTCATTTTTTATTGTTTAAAATCTTATTTTAGCTTATTTAGCTTATACATTAACTTTTGTTTTTCTACTATTTCTTAATATTATGTTCTACTATTTCTTAAATAAATGAATTGTAATTCTTATTAAATATTATAAATTCAATATTGTAGCGACTAAAGAAAGTTATCGATTTCTAATTTTCACGACTTCGCTTATCTTATTTAGATAATGCTCCGTCAAAAGGGGGGAGCTGTTATACATTATATTAATTTACCATATAATTAACGTTTACTAAGCACAATGTGCATGACTGCATCTTTCCATAGCCGCGTCAGCATTTTATTGTAATACTTGTTCTATAATAAAAACCGAGTTAGTTAGATTCTGAACGTCGCGCGTCACGGTGATCGGTAGTTTTCTTAGTCGCAATTAAGTGTGTGCCGAATATTGTAATAAGTTCTTAATAAAACTTATTGTCGGTATAATTTGCGGTTTTTTTAAAAAAGACACCCAGCGAAGCCCTCCTAACAGCACGTAAGAAGTTATACTTCTTTGGCATAACAATCCAAAAATACCAAATAATAATACAACGCATACATACATAAATATTTGAATTGATATAAACGCCAATATATTTTTTATTTATTCACACAGATTATTTGTACTGATACGACACACAAAGATCCGCAACTAACTTCAGTGTGTAAAAGGTTCGCAACTAACTTCAGGGTGTTGCTTTTTTCTGTCGGTGTGCGCGCGCATCGTAAAAATTCACTCTCATCATTTTTCCCAATCGCGCCAAAAAAACTTCAAAAAAAAACGGCTAAATGCCAGTAGGACTCGCGCGCCGAGGGTTCCGTACTATCAGGGATCGGAAGTATTGAATAAACATTAGTAAACATAGTAGGAGAGCCCGACCGCATAACCAGATTTGTTTGTCGAACAATAATAATAATAATAATAATAATAATAATATTCTACCACATTCACACAGCGCCATCTAGCCCCAAATTAAGCAATTATATTTGCTTGTGTTATGGGTACTAAACAACTGATATACTACTTATATACATTTTTTTTTTGTAAATACATACATATTATAGATAAATTACACCCAGACACAGAACAAACAATCATGCTCATCACACAAAGGTTTGTCCTGGGTGGGAATCGAACCCACAACCTCCGGCTTAGCAGTCAGGGTCACTAACCACTAGACCAACAGGCCAGTCAATGTTTAACAATGTTTAACAAATAAATTTAGCCCGACCGTATGACGGGTTTTTTGATAATAATTACAAAAAAGTGTGCTAGTTAGAAACACTGTTTTATTCTTCCTGTAATATTGACATAAACATGAATTAACAGAATTACTTCTAGTTAATTCATGTTTATGAACTATTTACTTTACTTTTCATCTATTTCAAAGTGCTTAAATAAAAAATAAAAAAAATTAAAATTATAATAGATTATTATTACCTAAAACTGTTCTATATAATATAAGATAATGCTCATTTTAATAAGCAAACATAATAATCATGAAAATAATTAAATCTTTCGCGTACTTTTATGAAATCCTAAACATCGATACTAAATATCGACAGAGTCAAGCTCTAACTGTTTTACGCTAAGGAAGCGTAAACTGATAGATGTCCCTGTGTTTGAATGTGATTGTGTGTGTTTAGTTTAAGCTAGTGTGTAATAATTTTATTGTGTGCGTGTATAACGACGCGATTTAAAAATGCATTGGTAGTTAACATTGTAATTAGTGTGCGTTGCTCGCGTTACCCCGTCCCCCGCCGAAAGTGGCAGACTTTTGCGCAAGGGAAATAGAGCGCGTGTCCACTCCTGTTGGTTTAATGCTCTAAGGATCCAGCCCATTCATACTGAAACCAGCGTGGATCTACTACCGTAAAAATAACACTTGTTTGCAGTTAAACCGTTTTGTAAGTGGTATTGACTTAATTAATTTCAAGCAAAAGACACGATATACTTAATTATCCTTTTTGAAATCACCAAAACAAGTCAAATTTATTTATAGTTTTAAGAGCGTTCACACATAAGAGTGGCAACGTCGCAATTTAGTGTCATATTTTCGTGGTTTTTAATTTTTATCATTTAAACTGAGATGTATTTTAAAAATATTATGTTTACAGTTTTATTACTAAGATAATAACGCCATGGAAGTTTCTAATGTATTATTTGCATATAAATAGAACTGTAAGCATTACGGTTACTTACTTTTTGAACAGCTTTCACGTAATTCTGAAAAGTGTCCTGATTTTTTTTTACCACAAGAATATGACACTAAATTGCGACGTTGCGACTCATATGTGTGAACGCTCATAAATAAAAACCTTTGTTGCAACTTTAACAAAAGTTCAAGCTACAACAAAAGGGTTAGTAACTCAGCTGTTCAATTTTAGCACTAAATTTCGATTTTATTTAAAACTATATTTAAATTTATACTTAGTTTTAAATAAAATATAGGAAACTTTTTCAAGTTTCTTATAATAGTTAAAAGGAATTATGGTCATCTGAAGTATAGTGACATGGCAGATTGAGAATGGAATGGAGAATGAGGGCATCTCACAACCGGCCAAAGAGGCGAAAATTGGAACTGGGATTTTTTACCACAATCCCATTGTGACTATTTTCAGCAAAAGTTGCCGGCTCTACCTTATTTGAAACAGGTTAGTAAAAATTCTCCAAAAAAACATCTAGTTTCAATACGAGCGTGTTATGTCAAAAAGTGAAGACATAGGTAATACTACAAAGAGACTTTGTTCCAACATAAACACATAATACCATACACATTATGTTATTCTACGTCGCCCGTTGCCTAGAGTAATCCTTGGCACAATCATAAGCAGCATCTGCATAAATTATCAAATCAACAAAGATGATTTGGGTAATTGTACGTACGATCACTCTAGACGTTGTAGCAGCAAGGAGGACAATTTGCCACGTATTATTCGCTTGACAAGCCACTTCCTTCGTGTGCAACGTTATTTATACCTACACGAGGATATAACACGGAGCCACAAACTTTGCAGAGAGCAGTGACTCAATAAACGCGTACATCCAATGTTATGGGTTGAATTTCGCCATATAAGTATAACACGTCCTCAACTCACAATAGGCTCATTTTACTGAATAAACATACATGTATTCAAATTACTGAAAGATATGTTCGCAATTTAAATGTGTTAAAAACAAGTCAGAATGGTAGGAACCAGATGTTTTTCGTCGAGTCGAACTTCAATCTATATTCAACCCTGAAGACTATGGTAATAATGGTAACATTATCAGGTATATTCAACCCTGAAGACTATGATAAGAATGACAACATTATCAAGTTTTAGACTCGTGTGTTTAAAATACGTCAACTAACGTCGTCAACTACGTAGGCGTTGACAGAGTAGAAATGTTTTCGCAAATACGCTGATACCATAATATAAATATCATACTGTATATTATTTCTTTACTCCAATGATTCCAATGAATTGGTAATCCAACTCGACTGAACCACTTGAGAAGGATTAGCGTATTACAACTCATTTAACGCGATCCCGGATCCCTGGATCTACGGAAATTTCCTCCTAAAATTATATCGTTCCCTCGATTTTTTATATTTTGTATATTAAGCGCTGTTACTGTATCGTGTCTCTAAGGCTATTCTCACAGATAAAGATCTTTTTAACAGACATTAGAAATAATTTAAGAATGGCAGTCGACGGAAAACATTTACTGAAAAATGTTAACTCATTATTTTATTTGTTTTTATTTTTATACGCTTAAAGGCAGTATGTAAATGAGTAATGACTCATATTCAATTGTTCGATTCATTGCATAGCTACATTCAAGCAAATAAACGATTATTCTATTACTATAAGCTAGACAATATTCTTATGTGTTTTTTATTATGTTAATTGAAACCGAAGCGGGTCTACTTTCAAACTTTTATGTACCTATGTGATGTTGCATTGAATTACATTATTATCTATCTACGAGCGAACTATATGCGTCACAATCTGAATCACTTATTTGCAATATTGAATACCTAAACGAAAACATGATAACTCGGCAAGAAGTCAGACAGTTTGATAAACACGGGCAATAGAGGTACTCGTACAACAGCTGTAAACAATCGATACAGGAAAATTATCACGCCACCTATATAAATAATCCGCATGTTACTTTGGTATGAGTTAATGACTGATAAGGATAACAAAGAATTATCAGATTCGTCGACACTAATATAGGAGGCGTTACCTCTAACAACGACATCAGTAATTGACAAGTCAATGTATTGTTTCAATGATGAATGGCTCAAACAAGTCGAATCGGATGCTGGAATAAGTTTATCGGTTGTGAACCTTATTAAATGTTTCCTGTTACGTCAGATTGATGGATGTTACTTTTACCTTCTCAATTTAGGGCTCGCCTACGCTGCGTTTTGTTTTGCACTATACCTATTCCAGATATAATGGAATGATCTTAGCCTTCAACATCAGCCACAAGCATCAACGAATTTTTACCAGATTCACCGATTCAATTATTGTAAGCCGACGCTGTGCTTTTCAGTTTGTGTTCTCAGGTGATCAAAGTGAAATAGACCCTCGCAACTAAATAACTATTTTCTCGTAACATTTATCAATTTTACAAGTTACCTACGTATGTGTACTGCCCATCGAAACTTTAGTGCCTTACTAAAGTTTTTTCAATGAGATGATAATTTCTACGCGCTATAACAGCCACTTTGCTTCTGCGATTGCCTCGTTTCTTATCTCGCAGGGAAACACTTAACATGGCACTAAGTTGCACTTGGATGAATGATTATACGAGATTATCTTTTGAAGTAGCTCTTGAATATGTTGATCAAATCCAAGAGGATCGTAGGGAGCTAACAATTTAATTTACTATGATTACTATCGCGTAGCCGTAGCAACTCTCACCCTAAACCAGCTATCGCTTGATCTTATGTTATATCATGAATAGAGGATTGTTTCCATTATAAAAATTGTATAGAGTAAAGAACTTTTACACCGTTTATTTCTCGTTGACTCATTTGACTTTGAACTCGGTTTGCTAAGTAGTAACGAATAATAGGACCTACTGTATAATATTGGAATAAAAACATGTAAAGATAACACCTATAATATACAGTCGGACTACGGGTTTCTATAATGGTTCTTGGAATTCTCCGACAATTTTGCTGTATGCGACCTATCTCAAAAGTTGTATAGTATTATTTCAAATGAATACGAGCCAAATATTCCGGAGTCGATAATTATGTTGTCACGCATTATTGATTTTATAAGTCACGATAACATGTTGATAATGGAACGCAAATATTTGTGATGTAAACATCATTGTACTGTTATTATGTTTTAACCTATGAAAGGTGAGTGTTGGATGATTGATGACAAGTCCTAAGCCTCTTGACATTTCTTTGTTCGAGTGCTAAAAGATTATTTCGATAACGATCGCTCCACAAAAAATTTAATGTTCTGAGCAAGAAAATAATGACTGGTTTTAATGTTTTTTCTTCTAAAACTGCAGGAAATAATCATATACTTGAACTGGCATAAAAACTTACCTCTTTAGACTGCTTCGTAGCGAACATGAAATCACCTTTGATTTGGAAGTCTTTTGCTTCTTCGAAGAGTATGTTTGCATTGATCAGGTCTGTAGGATCGCTGGCACTAAGAACTGTGCTGGTACCGTCCGGTTTCCAACGTTCCATGTAGAATACTTTCGGGAAACCCGGTCCAGAAGACCAGAAGAACGTTTTCACGTAACTCTGAATCATTTTAAACGTTTTGCCGCCATCCAGAGTAAGGTATAGCTAGAAAGAAAAAAACAATTAGACTAAAAGAATTTGGCAAAACACATGCATTTTTGAGTTTTTGTTTATCTCTTTTTGTCTAGGTAGGTATGTAGATAAGATGAGACAAATAGATCTTAAAAAATCGATATAGGTGAACATTCATAAAGAATCGAATATAGGGAATATAGTAAGAAAAACTTAAATAGTGGTCGGCAATTTCATTGTGAGCAATGTAATGTAATCAAATTAATAATTTAATCTAATTTCGATTGATGTCTCATAGGATAAATTGGATCTCAATGTGCAACATCATTAGGTGCAGAACAAATGAAATATGTATGGAATTTTTTATCCGGAGGTCAAAGTCACGCGAAGTTTCTCGAACGTAAGAAAGAAACGCTTGACGAAATGATTGGTGATATCCCTTCAGTTAAACGTATTACTATTGTGCTGGTGCAGCTATAGAATAGGACTTTTATACTTCTAACAGATAAAACATGAAATTGAGGTATAAACTTTGTTAAGTGATTAAGTAGGTATCTACAGAAAAATATTTTTAACTTTATTTATTGAGAATTATATTTGGTCATTTAATAAACTGTTAACAATACGGCTACCCGGGAAGAGATAGGGGGTTCTATGTATAATCTAGACACAAAACTAGATGGGCAAACAACAAGTAGGTAACTAAATGGTAAAATAATAAACATTTTAGAACAGGTTTTTTTTTGTTAGATTTTCCACAATGTGTTCGAACATCATACGATGATAAACAAACAGATATTTATCTGACGACGCGAGGCAAACGTAAGTGTACATTAATTACCTTTTTGTGATGCACTGTACATTACAAAAATATTGGTATTGATATAAATAGTGTATAGTGATTGAATCATATATTTTGCAAAATATAGCATCTTAGTTAATCTTAATCTTCTCAAAAATGTAGCAAAATGCCGAACTTCCCTTACTTATTTAATTCTATGAGTAATTTGACAACTCAATCTCAATCTTAAAATTATCGTCATCATCATTAGTCTGCGGCAACGCACTGTTAGGCAAAGGTCATCGTGAGAGCTATATTACGCAATTAATACTTTCTACTTAAGCTACTATAACGAGTCTTTGTTAAATAACAACCGCTCGAATCGATAGATCTGCGTTCTTAAGCACATTTGTTGCAGTCAGTCCATGCATGGTTAAGCCAAACCAAAAGTTATGAAATCTATGACAATCGTATGAAGCCTGACTACTAATCTTCTATGATGTGGCCCAGGAATTGGGTTGTGGAAGGTAACTACTAATAGTCAAGTGCTTTGGCCCGGAAGGGACAGCCCCAGCCCAAAAGTATACACACTCAATGGCATAAACTGTAAGTCGACACAAATATCATTTAGATAAGGCGCAGGGGATGATAATTGAAGTTAACAAAATGACTTTAACATGGAGACAGGTGATCCTATTGACCCTTACAATGTGACCTTGTAACTTATTAGCACAATGCCTTCGTACACCTAGCAAAAATATTTTTACTAAGTATACATTATTTAAATAAATACTTACTTTTCGACTACTCTCAACTTTATTTAGAATAACAAATTTATCAGGGAATTCTTCATCAAAGGCCAACTCGCTGGGATGGAAGTTCAGATCGGATCTATGGATGTTGACCCCATTGTCGCTCGTGTAGAACAACTTCTTGTTTGTTGAGTCGACGAACACACACTGTAAAAAGAAATTGGGTTAATGAACAATGCAAAATAAAATAAGACTACTGCTTGATGTAAACGGTGTGGCATAAATTCAAGGAGTTTCACATAAAACTTATAACTACGGGTCATTTGTGAGCTTCAAGATTATTCATTTACTATGTAGGTACAACAGGATAATTTATATTATCGCTTCTGAAAATGGCAGTAGGTTGCCTATTCTTACTCGCACGGTGAAAAATGCCACTTACCAACAACGTATGACAATAGCATAAAATAAAATTGTGCGACAAAATTATAGCCTATTTAATATCATAATAATAGGTTCAACATGCTTCTCTGATGAATTATTGTTTGCATGAAAACCGAAATGCTCAAAAGTATATTGACTGTCTGTATGTACCTACCTATATATAAGTTAAGACCTAAAGTTATTGTTATAGAATTGGTTTCAGCCGTGAGTTCCTAATCCTACTCACATAACAATTTTATTACGTAGTTATCTATAATAAATATGTATAATATGTTCTTAATGCTTCGAATTCGTAAAAAAGAAAAGAAAAACTGAAATCTTCGAATTTGTAAAAAAGAAAAGAAAAATAGAAATTGAAACCTATTTTCAAATTTAAGAAGGTTCCTCAAATTGAACCAGAAATCTTACTGCCATGACCATATTTAATAAAGTATTTCTTGGAGCCGATTAAATTTTGAAAAAAAAAAGGCAAATTCTCTAAATAAGTAATATGTATAACACAACGGATTACAGTGTATAAAAAACGAGGAAATATCTGCGTATGTAGTTGTAACGGCACTCATAACATAAGTAACTATATTATTTATGAGAACTGTACCGGAGTACTAAATACAGTACAATGACATTACACACGTTGGCGTTTGTAAACTTACTTGTAAGTGTTTAAGTATAAAAATAATTGTCTATTTTACTAGTTCATGGCCATGCACTAAGATATTCCTCCATTTGGAATTCAATAACGGCAAGTCTGGTTTAACAGTAACGCCGGATGCTTTCTCTTCTGAATTTACATCGAATGTGATGGCTACGATTTTGCCGTCTTGAACCCATTATAAATACCTATTTGCCTTATGCCACAAAATAATTGTGGACTGTAGGAGTACCCACCTACCTACTTTGAGTCAGTTAAACATAATCAACAAAATCCAACTAAAAAAAAACAGACAAACAATATTAATTGCAGAACGATTACGTGACTAGCTACATAGGTAAGAAACCTATCTCAGTTTTCGAAAAAGGAGGGAAAAGTAATAGGTATCTGAAAACCGCTGAAGTTTATCAATAGTATTTGCAACCTACCTTTTTTATTTTAACACAAAAACGAAACGAAACTTGCTTACCTATTATTAGAACGCAAGAAACTAAACTGTTATAAACCTTATCGAATTACAAATTAGGTACGTAATTAGTTGGGCTGAAAAGTAAATTATTGTGTGAAAAAATTTTGGGAATAAAATATTTTGCAACACCTTGTTATTGCGAGTCACAAAATTAACGGCGCAGCGCAGTCGGTATAATCATATAATACACGAACTTTTGTTACTGTGTGGACAATGTACCCAAAATACACCGCCAAATTCTGACAAATAGCGTAACCACATAAACCACTGCGTCATAATGTCTTTCCCTAAAATACTTTATGATAGGGGCAAATTGTCTAAATCTATTCAAACTCCAATTTTATTAAATCACTACCCTCCGCACGGATTTACCCGCGATACTTTATTGGTTTGGTGACTATCAAACGCAAACAGAATTGTTCAAGTATCGAGTAATCGACTGGTAATTTTTGAGATATAGGCGTATTATCATACGCCCAGTTCCTGAGGAAGGTTATAGGCTATGTAATATCACGCTACAGGCGGCGGGAGCAGAGCAGTAAGCAAAGACGCGGGGTCGAAACCGCGCCGCGGCAAGCTCGTACTATTATAGGTATAAAGCGGAAGAGTTTGTTTGTTTGTTTGATTGAACGTGCTCATTTCTGGTACTACCAGTCAGGTTTAAAAATTAGGCTATGTAACATCACGCTACCAGCGACGGGAGCAGACCAGTAACCAAAGACGCTGGTGAAACCGCGCTGCGGGAAGCTAGTATTAGTATAAATAAATATTGTATCCGCTTGCGTCGAAGAATAATCAAAGAAACCAAAATTAAATTCATTAAGTACAAGGATTTTTTATAGCATCAAATAATGTGTAAAATAAAATATCCAATTTTAAAAGTCACTATGTTTATGGCTAATCACTTAATCAGTTAAGTCTCAATTAATGGCTACTAATGCCTATAGTAAATTACCTACATCCTAACAGGATGCAAGAACAAGATGTTAAAGAATTAAAACTTTACTTCAAAATACCTGACCTGGCGATATACGTTCCGCCTGACAGTCGATCAAAATTACTTTATTTTTCTAAAATAAACGTAGCCTAAGTTACTCCTTATTACATCAGCTACCTGCCAATAAAAGTCCCATCAAAATCGCTCCAGTCATTTCAAAGATTAGCCGGAACAAACAGACAAGATAGACAGACAGACAGACAAAAATACATGTAGTAAAAAACGGTTATTTCAATATTACAAACAGATACTCTAATTTTATTATATGTATAGATATGTAAAAACCATATAGAAAACTGTTTTTAAATAAAACAATAACAATGTAATAGAACATTCCAGATTAGTAAACAAAACAAATTCCAAACAATTATTTAGGTACTTTTAAATTCTATTAACATTATTATCTATGATTTTCAAACAAGTTCCTCACTGATAATTCAGTGTTATTGTAGGGCAATATTGAAATTATTAAGTGATTTAAAGTAAAATTTGTATACTGGTATACTAATACCAGTCCATTATTATCACACTACATGATAAAGACATCCAACACACCAATTCCGAAATAAATTGGTATGTATACATTGATTCAGTGCCGGAGTTGGACATAGGACACTTTTATCCTAAAAATCGGTCTGATTTCAGAGTTAAATTAATTAAATAGATACTATTTGTCGGGCGGGCTAAGACACTGGGCGCAACCATATACAAAATTATTTTGTTTTCTAAGGGCAGTATAATGATGTATCCTAAATACTTTTAGGTTAGATATTGGATACTTTTGTATTAAAATAATACCTAAAGCTAAGTTTAAAGTTAGCTATAGAGTTTACACTTTTATAGTCAAAGTATAAGTTAATTATCAACTATATCAGACAATAATTTTTTTTTTATATACCTCTAGGAATATAATATTATAATATATAAACTCTCCCCAAGATTTCACTTGAGCATTTCTCTTTCAGCCAGTATGAGTACAAAAAAATACAGTAATAAAAAGACTATACTCACAAACTCAGGATATTTTGGATGATTGAAGAACTTATCCAACTGGGCATAACCACTGTCTGGATCATCCCCCAGTCGGAAGCTTTCAGTCTTGTTAGTAAAGTTCTTTCCATAGTCATAAGAGATGAACAAAGCAGAAGGTAGTACCACCCCTTTGTTTCTAGGTGATGAGTCTCTTGCTAGGCAAATGATCACATTGGATCCTTCACCCACCCAATGTACCATCAATTGCTGGTGACTGTCATTTAGATGAGTTGTCTGTTGAAAAAAAAAACATATTTAAACTTACAATTACTTATTGCATTTAATCTGTGTCAAGTGCAAAAATAATGATCAGCTAAAAACTTGCAGTATAATATTGTTAATTGTAGTAAGTAAGTTGTATTGTCATTTGTTATATTGTGAAAGTAACTACAAGTTGATTGATTGAAACATAGTTTTAGATTATACTGAATAACTGAACAATGCAATGCATGCACAATAGGTATCTATAGCTACTTCAATAGTTTGACTTATGTATATTTTATATTACAACAAAAGATAGGACAATTTTCTGACTACCTATACAATTAAATGGAAATTAGCAATAAATAAACTTTACAGTTAGTTAAATATAATCGAGAATTATGTTGTACAAGTTACAACTGATGAGATTCTTTAATCTAATAATATATGGAGAGAAATTATAAAGATTATACTACCTAGTTGCACAGAAGCTGTGTAATTTCATCTACATGCAGTCTCAGAGAGACATTGTTATCTGTATGAAATGCCTAATGCTTAAAAAATAGTCCAATTTAAAATTATCATGTTACTATTATAGATATAACTAGTGTTTCTGGTGCATGCAGCCTTGTTATAAAATTTGTATTTTTGATAATTGCTTTTAAATATAATAATAAGGAAAAGAAAGTTGCACTGTCATGTGGACTAAATGCGCGTAGTATATTAAAAATAGATAAACATAACGGAATAATATAAAAAGCAGTAAACAATGTACGTGTTGTGATGACCTTTCGAAACTTCAGGTTTCAGTCAATACAAATATACTTTGTCATTATCTAATTTGACTAATCTATTTAGAACTGAAGAAAGTAAATAACAGCAATGTTATTATCTAAACACAACGTTACAAATTCGTACAACTAAGTACTACAAATAAATTATAGTAACACAGGGGCACGTAAATAAGGATATGGACTATTACCCATGTACTGATGTTTTTTTGTATAGCGGGAGTTGTTAACGTAGTCGCTTCACGTTTTCTCCTTTCCAAATGAGGGCTCTCGTCTTTCTCGACGCGTCTATTGATAATTTGCAAATTTCCGCGGCTTAAATGTGAATCTTCGGCAACGTATAGTGTATTTTCCGGCGAGCCATACTGATGCAACGAAACCACACACGAAATTACACACAATACAATAGAAAAGATATTACGTCCAAATGCTAACAACATTTTGTAATCACTGCATATCCAAACACATCCAATCAATTCCGGTATTTGAAAGAAACTAGCTGAACTAGCTGTGGCGCTGTGCTGAGATGTGTTACACACAGTGTGACCAACTTTAAATTAGAGATCCGCCCAGCCTAGGCATAAAAACTGACAAACCTGCAAAACTCTTTTAAACAAAATGCCGAAATAATGCCGATATAATTTTAGCCTTTCTAGTAATCTTCTAGTGAAGACGTTTTAAATAATTTTTGCACCTAAAATTAAAAAAAATAAATATTTAATTATTATTTAAATTATATATTTATTTATTTCATCATCATCATCATAACAGCCAAAAGACGTCCACTGCTAGACATAGGCCTCCCCCAATTTTCGCCATCGTAGCCGGTCGTTCGCCGCCCTC
Organism: Parascotia fuliginaria; assembly: GCA_963082885.1. Taxonomy (NCBI): domain Eukaryota; kingdom Metazoa; phylum Arthropoda; class Insecta; order Lepidoptera; family Erebidae; genus Parascotia; species Parascotia fuliginaria. Next base: position 11,420,672 of record OY720186.1, read on the forward strand.
ATCCATCGGTTGCCTGCCACCCTTATAAGGTCGTCGGTCCACCTTGTGAGGGGTCTGCCCACGCTGCGTCTTCCGGTTCGTGGTCGCCACTCTAGAACCTTTCTGCCCCAGCGGCCGTCAGTTCTGCGAGCTATGTGTCCTGCCCATTGCCACTTCAGAGAAGCAACTCTGCAAGCCACGTCAGTCACTTTGGTTCGCCTGCGGATTTCTTCGTTTCTCAAACGATCGCGCAGGGAGACGCCTAACATAGCCCGCTCCATAAATTTATTTATTTAATTATTATTATTACTAATACTTCCTACAATTTACCTGATAAAATGTTAAAAAAAGTATAGTCACCGATGACTGCTCACTGTATCCGATTATGTTCTTCTTATGCTTAGTAGGCAGTAGATGCACGTTTTTTTATATTAGAAAACCTTAACACAAACTTAGTGTGTGCTTTACATCATGTAACATCTTCAATCTGTTTCTTTCGCTTTTGCTAATTAGGACTAGGACAAATGTGTTGGATCCTGCTCCCACTCTACGCGATATAATCGTCCATATTTACGTTCCATGATAAATCAGGAATTGAAACATTCACACCACAGGAAATCCGAATGAAAAAGTTGCGTCTCCTACAGTTTTTCTAGTCCGACTAATTAGAAAAACAACTGAAAACTTTACTTACTACAATTATTATAAATATTTTTTCAGCACTTTAAGATTCACAATGGAATGAACTACAAATTCAATTAGAGATGATAAGGGGGACATCTCCGAACTAAAGGTCTTACTCTTATTGTTGCTAATGTTGCCATTGTCTTTTAAAATTCCTCCCTAATGCTATTTCTTTTGTCAATACTGCACCAAACTCCTTATAATAAGCTGTGCTGCCAAGTCTGCCCGCTTAAATTCTTTAAACTGCCAAATAGTGCCAGATTTCTAAAACGTCCAACATATATGCCAGAGAGTTAAATAAAGCGCTAAACCTGCCGAAAAGGCAGGATCCGGCCACATATGGTCACACTGGTTACACAGATTCTAGACTAGTCCGAAGTTAGCCGTATTTTCGTGGCTAAAATGCGACGCAATCACTTGACTGAAATGTCGACTCAAATAATTTTGACACATGTGTTACCAGTATCTCTTAAAAATCGAGAAATACCGTATTGCAAGGGTAAAAATACGGTACATGTGCAATTTCAATGGAAAAAACGGAAACAAAAACAATATTCTTCTTCCTCTTATTTTATTTTGGTAAGCAAAAACAAAGACAATATGAACCAAATCAAATGATATTTTATTCAAAATTTGTTCAGTTTACTGACTTTAATTTACGCAGTTCATGATTAAATATTTACGTTACAGATCTACGGTATCATCTACGGTATTTTTTTAAATCGGTAACGTAAATTTTGAGTTAAATTGTTGCAAACAGACAAATATTTTTTCTTTCTTTAGATATTAGTTTAGGTCAATGTTATAACAACAAAAATACTAAAAAACAAAATAAAAATAACAATACTTATTTACGGGGGCTCCCATACAAGTAACGTAATTTTTTTCTTTGTTTTTGCTCGATATTGATAACGGCAACAGGTAGACGTTTGAAATATTCACAGAATATTTATATTCACTACAAAAATAAATATTTAAATTAAAGTAAATATTTGCACATTACTGCATAAATTGGTAGGTATCATCTGGCTCATCTTGGCACAGCCACCATCGTAAACTGAAAATCTAATTACATGACGAATCAGTCGGTAATTAGTCGAAATTGGTCACAAAATACCAGAATTAGTCGGTCCACCATCCAAAAGTTAAAAGAGGTTTGTATTTAACTGTGTCAAACTGAGCGCTCAGGTTGGCACAGCCACCTCTGTATCTCGAAAACCATAGTACCTAGCAAATATCTGAATATCCCTAAGTTAGTCGGTAATTACTTAATTAGTCATAAAATTCCAGAATTGGTCGGATCTTTAATACTTGGACACAAATCTATGATATTTAATGATATTAAATATGATTGACGGAAGAGAATTCAAGTTAATCTGCTTATAGATCGTTGGCTTCCAACTATGGTGGCTTGGAACTTTATAGGCATAATATAACGTAATCTAGTCGGATATAATGGAAGAAAACATAGAGTAATGATATTTGCAGATGAAAATGGATATGGCGTAAGAAGATTACTAAAAAACCTACTCGGACAAGCATTTGAAGTAACATCTATCATAAAACCCAATGCACCCTTATCTGAAATATTGAGTTCATGTGTCGTTAAGTGCAAGGACTTCACTTTTTGAGACTATGTGATCATTTTAGGAGGATCGCATGATGCTAATCCTATGGAAGTGCAATCATCATTGTACTATACATTGAATCGAACTAAGAACACAAACGTCATTGTAAAACAAATTCATAAAAATAAATATTTAAATGAATACAGATTTAATAGTCTGTTAAAACTCATACTGTAGTGGGTTCAAATCCGGGCAAGTACCAATGTGATTTTTCAAATCATATGTACTTTCTAAGTTTATCTTGGACATTTCTGACTGACGGTGAAGGAAAACATCGTGAGGAAACCTGGACTTAAAAAGTCTGAAATTGCCAATCCGCCTTGAGCAAGCGTGGTGATTAATGCTCATACCTTCTCTAGAAAAGAGGCCTTTGCCCTGCAGTGGTATAGTAAACAAGCTGGTATTATTATCATTATTAAAACTCATATGTTGCAACTTTACAAACACATCTCTTTTACACACTAATTTATGGTATAATAAGAGTCATGCAAAATTAATAGAGAGTAGGTCAATACATAGTGAAATACTACGCTTGAAATACAAGCAAGATTATAATAATTATACATTATCTAAGCAAATTGTTGAAGAGTATCTGCAACTTAGTACACTATTAAATTACCGTGACATGTCTACTCAAACAGTTTTTGATACTCATACAGAAAATGTTTTTTTTCGTGAATAATAGTATGAATATATCACACATAGAACAAGACTTAGGTGGTAGTACTGTGTCATGTAACAAAAAATATTTAAAAAACTGTAACCAATCCACCGCTACTTTTACTATTTTCCATCAAAATCTGTGTGGTGTGAATAACAAAAAGGATGAATTAGAAATATATTTGAATGAATACAATAAAGAAATTAGTTACATATGTATCAGTGAACACTTTTTAAACAACACTTTGGCTTTACAGTTCAATTTCTTGAATTATAATTTATGTTCATTTAGCACTAGATTAAAAAAGAATAGGAGGTACTTTGATAATGTCGCACAAAGGACATTTGTAAGCAATTGTATAAAATTGACTGTTTTGAGATCAGTGGATTTAAAGACATAGAAAGTAATTGTTATATTTTTTGTTGTTATAGAACCCCAAAAACTACAAATCTGGATTTATTTTTTGATCGACTTGAGAAATTATTTCAAAAAGCAATGTTATAGGTGTATGTGGCGACTTTAAAGATGTTTTGAAAAATGATAAGAAATATTAAATATTGTAGCATGAAAGTAATGATACACACTTGTATCATTACTTTCATGCTACAATTTTAGATACATAATTGATTCTCCGACTTTCATACGCAATAATTCTAAATCATGTTTGGACAACATAGGTATTGACGAATATTTCAGAAACGAGTATTCAACATACCTCTTGACATTGATCAACGGACTGGCAGATGGGCATGCAGGTTTATTTTGCACTGTTACATTAGAAAAAGTTAATTACTCCCAGAGGAGTGCTGTTTGTATAAATTTATATAGAAGAATATACAATACGTTAAATAATAATAATTTCAGCCAAAGTTTACTAGGTCATGATTTGAATGTAGGTATAAACACTTTCATTAATTTATTTAAGGTTATACATTCAACTTCTTTTAAAAAGAAACGTATAAAAATAAACTTAAATAAAATTGCAAATCAAAATGGTTTACTAAGGGAATAAGAACATCTAGTAAGATGAAACGTTTTTTAAACTGTATTGATAAGACTAAATGTAATGACTCTTTAATAAAGTATCGTGAAAACTATATAAGAATTTACAAGAAAGTTATTCGATGTGCAAAAAGATTAGATGTTAAAAGGCAGCTAAACTTGGCATCTAATTCCAGTAAAGAAATTTGGAAAATGGTTAATAATCGTAGGAATTCTAGTAAAAATATTGTAAATGATAATTTAATACTCAAACTTGACAATGAAATTATAATCAATCCTTGTGAAGTTGCTAATATATTCTCTGAAAGATTTAACAGTAACACATGCCTTCAAGAATGTAATCTAGAGTTAGCTAAACAATACCTCAAATACTATGCAACTAGAGTAAAACAACCAATGTGTTTTGTGTGTTTTGATCATGTTTCTCCGATAGAAATCTATAATTTGGTTAAAGGAATGGAAAACAAGAGTTCAGTTGGCCACTATGAAATACCTTTGAGCATTGTGAAGGACAATGTTGACATACTTGCTATGCCTCTTGCCAACTTGCTTAATGAATGTTTAACGAAGGAATTTTTCCCGATCAATTAAAAATAGCAAAGCTCCCTTTATTAAGAAGGGTTCGAGAACAGACCCAGGTAATCACAGACCTATCTCACTACTGTCGGTATTTTCAAAAATATTTGAAAAATGATTAAATCAAGATTAATGCGACACTTAAATACTCAGAGAGTAATAAATTGTCAACAATTTGGTTACCAAAGAAGTATAGGTACTATAGATGCCATAGACTCATTACTTGATAATGTAGTGCAGAAATTGAACTAAAAGCAGAAAGTTGGAGGGCTATTTCTGGACCTGAGTTCTGCATTTGATTCAGTAGAGCATAAAATTTTATTGGTTAAATTGGAATACTACGGAGTTAGGGAAAATATCTTAAAACTATTTGATTCATATTTACAAAATAGAAAACAGTATATAGAACTAAGATCAGTAATAGAAAATAAACAATACGTTTATAAATCTTGATCTTATTGTTTTTATTTTTTTTTCGCTTTATATATAGTACATAATAATTATTATTTATTGTTTCTAATGTGTAATCAATCAATGTTCAATACGAATGCATATTTGTTCTGAATAAATGACTTATGACTTATGACTTAGGGTTTATATTCAAACCAAATCTGTCAGCCCAGTTTTTAATGTGTCCAGGTCCCGGTTCGCCATGTCGACTGCAGTTGAGATGCAGACGACACTTGCTTGAGAATAAATCAGCAAGTCATCGGCATACAGATGATACCCACGAGGATATACACTGAAGATTGGGTGTTAAGAGATTAATATAGATTAAAAATAACAGAGGAGATAAAATACCACTTTGAGGAACGCCAGAGATAAATGTCACCCCAACTTGAAGATGATCTTCGAAGCAGACAGACTGCTGAAGACCTCGAATACTTATAACTTGAGAACATATAGTGGGAAAGGATATACAGAAGGATATCGTGACTGACGGTATTGAAGTTGGGTAATGGGATAACGTATGCGTTACGCCACGAGGATGGAAAGATTCTAGAGGAAAGGAAAAAATAATAATATGGGTAATAGGAAAAAGGAGGTGTTCAAGGATTGCCATGACCATGCGACGACTGACATCATCACAGCCCACGGCATTCGAATTAATGGAAAGGATGAATGTTTTGATCTCGGCCGATGCTACTGGAGAAATAAAAGCATTTAATATTAGGATGAGGTAGACCAGCTAGCTACGTAGGTAATTAACAGTTAAGCACTTGGTTTGGTGATCTAGCGTAGATCATTTATCAATCTTAACTTTTTGTGATACTTTTTTATCTTTTTCTATATTAGTCTTTTTAATTTATTGTTCCCTTCTTTCGGCTTCTTAATTATATTTTTTTGGTATTTTCTTTTCTTTTGTTCTATATATTCAATTCTCTGAATTTTTACATCGGCTTCAAGTGATTCGTTTAATTTAATGGATCGTCGACTGTTGTTTCAATTGTGAGAAATTAAGTTTTGACGGTACTGCGACGGTGTTGACGAACGAATTTCTGTGACAAAAATTATTTTATTTTTATTTATATTGTTATATATTATCAAACGACTTCATGATTTATGTTATTTTTTATAATATGTATTTTTGAATATTGTAAAGTATATTGTCACTTTTTGTAAAATAAATTAGGTACCTAGTTCATGAATCGATTTTTTATTGCGAATAGTGATGACGTAATGGTGCGTGTTTAATAAAATACTACTTTCTAACAAATAAAGAATCATCGAAATCGGTTCATAAACGACGAAGTTATCCGCGTACACACATAAAAAAAAATATTTATAGCCGGTCAAATTGAGAAACGTCCTCCTTTTTTTGAAGTCGGTTAAAATAAGAAATAATGGTTCTATAATATTTTAAATAATAGCACCTTACGTAAAACATACAAGAAAAGAAGTGTAATAATAAAAAAAATTACAGTAATGATATTTATTTTATTATTAGCATATAGGGTGAATTTCTGTGGATTGAACCGTTAATCAGATTTTCGCTAGGTGCTATGGTTTTCAAGGTTTTTGGTATTAATACCCACCTAAAACTTAAACGATGGACCTTCTAATTGTGGTATTTTGCGACGAATTTGGACTAGTTCGTCATGTAATTAGATTTTCAGCTTGCCATGGTGGCTGTGCCAAGATGAGCCGGCTGTGCGCAATACGAGAAACGCACCGCTGCTTTACATACCTACATACTGGTGCCACAGCAGTCAGACACAAAACGTCTAAATTAAACATATACTTCTCAACAAATATTTTGCTGGGATAACGCGGCGTTTAACGCGCCCTAATGGTCTCACTAAGCTAATATAGCGGTTTTTATTGTAGCTCAAATTAGCACCTAAAAGGATAAGCCAGTTTGATTGTTTTATTAAGAGAATCACTCATCTTCCTAGTACAATAAGCAAATTTAATTTTAATAAAATAAGACAAATATTTTTTTATACTTTATTAGTCATAAAATTAAAGAACAATGACTGCTTGCTTAGCCGCCTGCTTAGCTTTTTGACGGACTTGTGCGGCGATTCTGTCAAGATCACGCCTTCCGTGGACAGTGAGGACGCGACCACCATCTTGTAGCTTCTCAACCAGCTTAAGGGCCTCAAGGGCCTGGAGTGACTTGCGAGCAATGCTACCTGATGATCTGCAAAATAGAAAGTATTGTAGAGTTAAGAAATTGTGTCAGCATTTTGAATATAATATTAAGTATGTACATTTCATTACACATGATTACAGAACAATTCTAATGAAAGAATGAACTCAATAGGAATAATAATAATAATAATATTTCAACAACTACACACAACGCCATCTAGACCCAAAGTAAGCATATTATATGCTTGTGTCATGGGTTCTAGAATGCGGACATACATACTTAAATACTTTTTTTTTGTAAATACATACATATTATACATAGAAAAGAAATAAGAATATTGTTAATATATGTCTAAAATTATTAAAAAAGCAGATACATCTTATATAAATGATGTGGATAACAATAATTCCAAAGGAATCCATAGCATTTTGATCCTCTACTGTTTATTCCACCAAAGTGGGCTTGCATATTTTTAGTTAAATTATACTCACAAATGGTACCAAGAGAATAGAATAGAAAACGCTATTGTACATCTATTTTTAAATAATTCTTTCAAGAGGACCAGTCCAAATTGAGAGACAAATATTAGTATGATCTACTTTTCCAAAAATATGTTTGTGGAAAGTAAAATTTAATTTGGAAAGTATACTCTCTCTATTGAATGGATTTAGTTACAATTTTTTTTAACAAAATTGATTATAATTCTAATTCTACATTCAGCAATATTTACCTGCAGAAATGTGAGGGAGTTACACCATTACGTTTGCGACCACCAAAGATCTTGGTGACAGTCTTGACTCCTACAGGAGAACGGATGTAGATGTGACGCAGAATGGCAGCACAACGTACATAGAACCAGTCAGGGTCATAAGGGGCCAGCTCTTTAAAGCGACCCGTCTTTACAAGGTCCATGTGTTCAGGTACCTTAACTTTGCCTGTCCTAGAAAGTTAATAATAAATTAGATAAACTTTGATGTAATATCAAAGTATAAAGTTATATTAATGAATAACAATACTGTGTTATTGTGGGTAATACAAGTGATCATAAGTGTGACCAAGAACAGTTTCAAGTATCTAAATTATTATTGTTGTATACACTTTACTAAGCCCTATCACACTCAACCCATTTACTCATTGTTTTGCAATGGATTGCAACAATAAGAATATGAAACTCCATAAAAATGCTTAAAGAAATTTGTCTGTGAAATATTTGATATTTTTTTTTTAATATATGCGGATTATAGTAGTAGTAAACATACAACATTTTGGTACTGATGATATGTTGATCTCTGCATACCGCCATAACAGAGTACTCATTTAGAAAGTTACATGATATCAACTTATTTTAGAATATTAGAGAAATATGATGAAAGAATGCTGTGACTCAACTATCGGATACAGCCAAAATTACCTGCCTACTAAAACAACCATAAGATGTCGATAAAAAGTAAGAATACTCTATACTTACTTTTTGAGATGGGCAGCAACGGTCTTGACGACCTTGTCTTGTTCAACATCCTTTAATGTGACGGAACGCATCTGTAATAAATAAAACCTCGTATTAAATAAAATATTAACGGTTAACTTAAAACAATGATTTGATGCCATGGTGGCATACTTACATCACAGTAAACAGGTTAAAAAAAATTGAAGGTAGATTGGATTTATTATAAACCACTTAAAACAACAATTTTTTTTTAATTTTTCACCTTTTTATCCATAATCGTACTCAAAACTGATAAAATTGTGCTGTTTATCTATTTAGTCTCGCACTAGGAAACGACCACTCACATGTAATCATCAATGTGCTTAGCAGTTATTGGATATCCATGCAATATTATGATAAGCACTTGTGTATGTACACAAAACCCTAGTGAAGTCCAAACTGTGTTATTACAAAAATACATCAATAAACCGAAAGATTGTATCCTACATCTAATACATCATGTCATTGTGTGTAAATGTTTAGTTGTTATATGCTAAAAAGTTAGGTTAGTTAATATACTCATAGTAATTCCAATGATGTAATATTAATGTAAATATTGGTAGTCCAATTGCAAAACACTAAAAATAAGAAAAAAGCTGATGTTTATTAAAACTGTAAACCTTTTTTGAAAGTTTTAAACAGTCTAGTAAACTATGACACTTCATGCGCATTCCGATGCGGTTACATTTTTGGGTCACTTTTTACCTTACAATTTCGCAATTGATTGGAAATTTACCGAGTCTTACCTTGGACTACAATTTAAAACGATAAAAACACTTTATTGGATAATTGAACAATTATTTCACTAGAAAACCATGTGGCTTTTTCTGAAAACCTACCTTGCCTGGTGTTGGCAACCGGAAGAAAGAATTTTAAACTACATTTCAGTGTTAACATATTGTAAACTTTACTTCTACCAATATCTACAGTTAAAACGGGTTACTTTGGCTCTATGGTAATACCGCATCGCCCCATTTTATATCCATACTAGCTGCGCCTTGCAGCTTCGCCCGTGTGGAAATGGTATAACAGTCTATAAAATGTATTCTGTGGATAGAACTCGGCAACCAGAGCGATTTTCAGGATATAAAGTAGCCTATGTCCGTCTCCGGCACGCACGAACGCACGCACTGACGGGAGGTACAGTCTGCGGTCCCCTGCTCGACATGAACACCATTATTTCTGTATTTTTTGCGTTATATACTACATCATGTGTTATTACATATTGTTCACATATGGACACTAACTTTCTCAAGCCCTTGATTGAGGGGCTAACCTAAGTCCCACCTGGGTCCTACTCAGCTCCTCAATCAAGTTATTTACATATAAAAATTTACGTTAAACGGGTCAGGAGAGGTCAAGGTCAAGGTAATCCGCGGACACAGCACTTCCCCATCTGACATTGTTGGACTGATTAAGATACCAATATCTAATAAGTCCAACAACTACACCAGGTGGTACTTCACTGTAGTCTAACTTCTCATAAAAACAATCATGATTGATGGTGTCAAAAGCGCGGCCCACTGGGATGTCCAGCAAACACGCATAGACACCTGTCCCCTGAGCCACATAGTGTTTGACAACTTGTTTGAAGGAGAAGATAGCCATATTGGTCGAAACCTGCGCTCGAAATCCAAACTGACCGTCATCAATAACAAGTGCTGGACGCAATTCATTATGTATAAGACGTTCAAGCACCTTGGCCACTATAGTTGCTAGGGAAATAGGCCTATAGTTGGCCATGCTCAAGACATCACCCGTCATATTTTTCACAACAGGAATAACCAAAGTACGTGTGAGGTCTGATGGTAGACAACAGTACTGCATACAAAGGTTATACAAGTGCACCCACAGAGTACATTTGTATATACTGGACCAAAATCTCACAGATATACTGGCCCGCATTCAATACGTGTTCAATACTCTACTCAGGCCGTCGTGGCCCGGACTTTTTCCACGCTTCATACTTTTGACCACAGATATAACATCATCAGTAGTGACGTGAAAAACCTCCGCGCCACTGCCAAGCACCTTTGCTGGCAATTTAGTTATTTTCTGTATAGGTGATACATTAAAATGCTTTCTGAATTTACTAGACCAAGAGGCTCAGACCGTGGCCAAAAAGTTGATCCTGGAAGTAGTTTGTCGATTTGGTGAACCGTTAGAACTGCATAGTGACCAGGGAAGAAAATTCGAATCAACTGATACGCCAAAGCCGATGGCCGATAGTAGAATACGTCGCAAACTTACAGGCACAGCTGAAAACAACCTCAAGTCTAGTTAAAAATGAAAACTCGATATGACTGGAAGGCAAGTAATCATGGCTTCGAGGAAGGTGTGTGGTTACATAATCCTCTCAGGAAAATCGGCAAGTCACCGAAGCTACAGGCCCGCTGAGCTATAGGGACCCATAAACATAAAGTGATCACAAAGATTAATGACGTGACCTATCGCATAAGATAGGGCGATAGAAAGAAGCCAAAGATCGTCCACATCGATCGACTAGCACCCTATCACGGTTCCAACGCTGCTCGGGACGAGCATGATTAAAAGGGGGGCAATGTTACGACAAATACGTACGGTAGAACGTTAGAAAGTACCTACCTACACGTATAACAATAGCTCATCGCCAGTAGGCATACCTACGCGTCGCAGCTAAGTACATTTATTCATTGTTTTGTTATCGAGATTTGTCAGCAACTTTGTAGTAATAACAGGATGTGGTGGCACATCGTCAGTTAAAACTCTGGAGTGATGTTGTCACAATAAAATTTTGGATTGACGTCAGTTCAACTGACGCGAAAAACTGATCGTCTATGCCCAACATAATATCTATATCCTCGCAGATTTCGTCTATGAATTTTCAGTTGTCAATTTGTCATAAATTGGAAAATGGCCGCGAAACAAAATTCTATTATTGTTCAAGATGGTAAATTTTGTAGAATATGTTCTCTTTGTTTATATTAGTTTACTCTGCTAGTCTATCAGTGTATTTTTCCAATTCAAGAGCCTTAAGTGAGACCACAATACTAAGTTCATCGATTATTTTAGTGAAACACTGTTGTTGCAGAACAAACACCATCTGACGATATTCCATTGACGTCGCTTGAAGAAAGCCTTTTCAGCTCTGAAAAACTTGATCGTGCATCTCCTGAATTATGGCCTGAACAGAGTACGTAATAATAAATCTTACTGATCAGATCACCTTGCAACTTTTGTCAAAATGTCTGACAATAATTATGATTTCAAAAGTCGCGGGAATGATGTTTATATTTTAATGTTGTCATTCCGTTCTATAAACTTTCATTTTGGCCAGATATTTCGGTTAGAAACGAACGATTTTTAAAATTAATTTGCGATGAGCGACGATAACATAAATGTAACACATTCTGATGAAGGATCACAATGTTCGACGTCCTCGTTCACAGTTCCTGGAGTGTCCGAATTTGCTCCTCTACCAAACAGCAATCAGTCACCGCCGTCATGGAATCGAGGGGTCACCAAAGAGGACTATAATTACATGCAACGTAAGTTTATCGTAGTTGTTTTTAAACTAAAAATCCATACAAATGATACCTATATTTTAAATTTTTTATAATGCTACATTCAAATTGTTGCTCCATCATAATTATTATTTTTTATGGTTTACATTTTGTACAGAGGTTTATAATGTCACAATGGAAACATGTCATTACTCTTACAAGGGCCCTTTGATATTTTTAGTCAAATTGCAATTGACTCTTAAGACGCTTTTCATTTTTTAAAATTAATATGCCAGTTTACCTTTTGAGGAGTAATAGGGCTTACTCAGGTCTTGATGATTAGGGCATCTCATAAAACATGTTAGCCGGGATTTTTAATTCATACTTTTTATTAGCACAATTATGGATTATGGACAATTTGTACCTATATTTGGTCACACTATAGTAATTTTAGCACCATGGATAATTTTTTGCATCTTGTTCATTACTTTCCGATAGGTTTTAAGACATTTTAGCCCTGGCATCATGTACGATATGTATAATTGGTCATTATAGCACTATGGACATTCAGTACCATGGACATTTTGGCATTTTGGATATTACTCTCCGAAAGGCCAGTTTTATACCTACTTAATGTTGCAGTAATCAAAATTATTTACCATTATACCTTCAAGAGATAAATACTCCAGTTTATCACGATAATTTTCAGAAGATTGTCTAGCCTATTTGGTTTGTACCAATTGGTAATGCGTCTTTTCAGAATTGGGCTCACTCTCTACCAGTAGTCTGATCATGGAAGTCAAGAAACTGCATGATCTTGCATATCAGTTGGGGCTTGAAGAAGCCAAAGAAATGACTAGAGGGAAATACTTGAACATATTTTCCTCTCGAAGGCAGCGATAGTTTTAAGCTTATTTTGGTAGATATTATGTAAGGTATGATATTGTTTAAAAATAATTTAATGAAAACAAATTTAAAATTCAATATTTTTTATTATAAAACTTGCTATTAACATTGTAATTAGACTAGTGTATTAAACTATTATTACATTTTGAAATGGTTGTTTAACTGAAATGCAGACTCATTTGCATACTATTGATTCAAAGAACTCTGAATACAAATTGTAATGTACCTAATGTGTTTAGTTGACTTGTCTGTCTATAAACCTTATTTTCAATGTCTTATTTGGCCTAGATAAAAATGTTCTGGTTGACTGGACATCTCCATAGTGGTATTCAAGTTTATACTTTTGTATAATCTGAAACAATTAAAGTTCAACTATAATTCCACCAGATGCCCCTATCTAGGTTCTGGTTCTATTAGCGAGTGGACCCATTAGCATGGCAGAAGGTGATCCCTGACTGAATACTGCAGTGTTTAATAGTATTCGCCAAAGTATTATAAAGTACAGAAAGTTCAGTTATGCTATGAAAATAATTTGTTCTCTCCTAAAGATGTGTCAATCATTTAGAGAATGCAAAAACAAGACTGTCTGAAAGATGTGGCACTTACAGAATGTGAACAAGACTGTGTCCAAAAGATGTTGATTTTAGAGAACAAGACTGTTCCCAAAAGATGTGGAATTTAGAGAACAAGACTGTCCAAAAGATGTGAAATTTAGAAACAAGACTGTGTCCAAAAGATGTGCAATTTAGAGAACAAGACTGTGTCGAAAAGATGTGGAATTTAGAGAACAAAACTGTGTCCAAAAGATGTGGAATTTAGAGAATGCGAACAAATCTGAATTTATGTGTGTGAGAGATACAATATTTGAACAGTTGTTGCCGTCTGCAAAACAGAATGTTAGCGTCGCCGTACACTGGCCACAGCCACAAAAGGCCGCCACCGGATGTTTGTTTTAAAGATTCTTGCTGTCTATTGGGTTTATATAAAACAGCCAAAATGAAAGACTTACTGTTACAGTCAACATTGATAGCATAGTTTCTGCTATATTTTGTCCCAAACACTTCCTTGGCCCGGAACCAAACGGTATAGAAGCAAATGCGTGGTATTCTTTGGCCTCATCCTTTAGCCATCTTTCTGGATTGAACACTGATGCCTCTTCGAAGTTCCCTTCTTTAAGTGCTGCGTCTTGGGTTGACATTATTATGAGAGTTCCACGTGGTATACTGCAGAATGAATAAAAACATCAGATATATCTATTTAAATACATATTATAAAAGGAAGTCGCTGAAAAACCGCGCTAAACTCAAAAACCACACAATGGATTTAGAGACGGTTTTCACTGTTTTATTGTGGCTTTTTCGAGGGAGATTTAAGTTACATCAACCTATCACTTACAGGAGCCATTCAGTAACGATGATAGTAACCCAAGCAGGAAATAGACAACAACTTTTAGTACAGATATGAAGTGAGGCGGGGCGCTAGATGCACATAATTAAGTTGGAAAAATATTTTTATTTTAAATCTAAAGTACTAACTTATATCTGTCCAACGTAATATTTTTCGGTAGAACTCTCGTCAGTATTGGTATCGGAGGAACTAATCTGGAATAAAATGAATATGGGTTAATTAATATGCGAGAAATTTTACTGTTAATTAAACTCGAAATACACACCGTAACGTCTCCTTTATACAAGCCTGAAGATACGGAGTTCGCTCAGTCAACTTCTGCATATCGTTCACGCTCAAGTCAGTGCCTATATTGGCTACTTCGTTAAACAGTATCTTTTGTGTTTTGCTATACTTCGCTAAGTAATATAATAAGAACGACATTGATGATGTAATCTGCAAATAAAAGATATTCATATAATCCAACAGCTACATGTTCATTCTTAGGGTAGGTACGAAACTGTACTACCACAGATTACAGAACTTTAATACTACCAGCTTTGATATAAAAAATGGTGCCTTTTGGACCTTGAACGGAATTTGTTAAATATTTTTTTAACGACAGGAAGTCGCAGTGTGGGCAGATCCCTCACAACTTGATAAGGGTGGCGGGCAACAGATGGATGAGGGCGGCTCACGACCGGCCAAGGTGGCGAAACTTGGGGGAGGCCTAAGCCCAGCAGTGGGACGTCTTTCGGCTGATATCATATTAATATTTTAAATGCGAAAGTTGCGTGCGTACGTGCGAGCGTGCGTGCGTGTGTGCGTGTGTGTGTGTGTGTGTATGTGTGTGTGTGTGTGTGTGTGTGTGTGTGTATATGTGTGTGTATGTGTGTATGTGTGTGTTTGTTACCACTCAGCGCCTAAACGGCAGAACCGATTTTGATGAAAATTGGTAGGTTCTAATTTTTAAAAAAATTCAGGAATCTATCTCATTCGGTGCTGGAGACAGACATAGGCTACTTTTTATCTCGAAAATCGGTCTTGTTCCCGAGGGATACAACAAAACAAATTTGACGCGCGGGCGAAGCCGTGGGGAGCAGCTAGTAATAAAATATTTTTTAGTGTTCAGAATTTTTTTACAGTGTTAACTCCAATGAGCAGCATATCCATAGTGATCGTGGCAATATCTTCAGGACTTATTTTCTCAGGACCCGTTAGCATAGCATGGACCAAAGAATATTCACCTGCAAACAACTAAAGTAGTTAAGTAGGTACTTACTTATCTACCTACTTATTAAAGTTTTTTGTGGGCTCGATTCTAGTGTAAAGGATTGTCACACCTGCACATATACCTAAGTAGCTAGCTATTCAAATTCGTAACAATATTTATATTTAGGTATGATAAAGGATACCGCTATTTAAAGTAGATACTCACTTGGTTCAAATGCCGAATTTTTATTTTTACAATTAATCTCGGCTTCCATAACGTGTTTCCCAATCAAACTAAATAAAAATAAAGAAAATATTAGTTTTTACAAGTCACCATTTCAATTAATATCAAAAATAAAAAATCGACTAGGTATTAATATTTTCGACGCACAAAAAAACTTATTTTACCGACCCGTCTAAACTATCGCAGTATTTGACGAGCGCAGCCCAAGCTGGGGTCGGAAACATTTTCCAGAAATGCATTCCAGATTCACATTTGATGATAGCTTCAGTAGCGTTATCCAGACTGTGGTACAACCATGACATGTCGCACTGACTGTAAACCAGCTCCGTCTCCAACATGGTGAATTTTTTTGAGAAGACAATCAGTCCTGCCAATTTCACGAAATGTTTTATGTAGGTAGCTTAATTTACGAATTACGTAACTCCTAAAAGCCGTTCGCATACGGATGAAATTAAATATCTGACAACCTTCATGAACAAACATTAACTAGGTCACTTAATGATAGTCCGTATTCTAATAAGGACGCAAAAACTTGGTACTTTTCGGGAGTGAAGGATAATGTTCACAAATTAAAATACTTAAAGTCAATTCAATTCAATATTTTGTGCGCATGAACATGTCTATTTGCTTTGGGCTGTGTTTCAGGATCTAATTTATATTTAGGCGCTAGATCATTATAAGTGTTGGTCTACTTACCCATACAATCAAAAGCCCATTTATGCAGTTCCTTGTAAAGGTCAGTAGACAGTTCATCTTGATAGTTCCGAATGTTGTATATTTTATTGACAAAGTTTTGGCATACAGCGTTGACACCCATTAGATGTTGTGCAATAGCACTGTTCAGAGGGTTCATCACCACAGATCTTTGACGGCTCCAACCCTCACCTCGGCTGGAAATTGAAATTTTATTAATTATTATCAGTCTCTACCTCTTTGAATGAATGCAACCTGTAGTTAATAGTTAGCTTCTGAAATTTAAACTCAACAAAAGTTCGAAGTACCCGTGTCCCATTTCACAACTCATTGAAACGGCGCGGCAATTGCCGAGTTCCTACAGTTTTCCAAACACTTTACTGATCCTACCGGCAACTCACAAGATCCTCATTTGAATTAAAACATTATTATTTCGGGTTATGAATATACCTTACTACTACTTGGGATGACTGGTCAATCTTGGCATGGCTTACATTTAATATTCAATCCAGTATTACCTTGTCGTTCAATGTGACCAGGGGGTGTATTTACCAGTTTAATTAAAATACGTAGTCAAATTACCATACTAGTTGAAACTAAATAATTGAAATCCTCGTTTTCTTTCTTTAATCTTAGTATCATATTAATTAGTTAATTTGTATGGTTCTTTGGTTGCGTTGAGTGTTTAAATTGTAACTCATTCAAATAACTGTAATTATCTGTCGATTGAAAAGAGTGGCGTGAGTTTCTTGCCAGTTCTTCTCACAGCTCTACCTCGTCAGCGAACTGGCTGTAGGTCGATTGGCTGACAAAATGTAATGTTGACTTTTCATAAGCATCATACTTTATGATCTAAATGAAATAAATGCTTTGACTTTGACTTTGACCTACGGATTTCGGATTTGGAAAAGTCCGTTTCCGTCAGTTAGAGATAGCTATTTAGATAGGTAAACTTACACAGTGTACAATCCATAGGTATGATTCCTGTGTTCTGCTCTATATTTCTCCAAGCAATCCAAGGTAGATCTTATTGGATATTCGCCCTCCATATTATAAACTTTTTGGATATGATCCGGATGATTTATCAGCACGATGTCTCCACCGACGGGACTGACGAAACGCACAACTGGACCATATTCATCGAACAAAGCAGACAGATTCTTGAGTGGTTTTCTTGTATTCATATACGTCCCTAAAAATAGCATCCTTGTAATTGCTTTAGTGAGGCGCAACAGCTACTAATAGAGAGTTTCTTATTGGTTTCTAAATTAACTTTGCTAAATCTAGTAAGAAGTTTGTCCCTTCAGCTAAAAATATTGTAACATAATTTGGGATACTGCTCGTATCGCGGCGTGCGGCGTAGGTACCAATACCTGCTACAAAAGAAAAGGGTCAAGACTATTGCATTTTGCAAAAAAAATCTATGACCGAAACTGGGGAATACGGAGCTTTTATATCCCATCATCCGCTAAGGTGCAGTAGGTAGCTGGGCCGTGCTCACCCCAGAATTAATGCGGAGAGAAGAGATGTGTTATTCTGATCAATGGGGAGAGGGCATGCGTAGCGTACAGACCTACGCTTACATACGCTACGGCTACGCATGCTATACGCCCAACTGGGCCGGTGGAAACTGGGCCGAATGGCCGAAAGATGTCCACTGTTGGACCACCCGCCCGTCAATATTCTACACGTTGGTACTTGCTCAATCCGGCCCATTTATGCAGAAACCAGCAAGGATTTATCTAGTACTAGGTTTCCGCAGCAGCGCGGTTTCACAAGCATCTTTGCTTACCGCATTGCTCCCGTCGCCAGTAGCGTGATCTTACATAGCCTATAACCTTCCTCGAGAACTGAGCTATTATATGCAAAATAATTTTTCAAATCTGATTGGTAGTCCGGGATCAGCTCGTTCAATCAAACAGACAAACTCTTCCGCTATAAATAAAGTATAGATGACAACCATATCATAAAAATCTACTTTTAGGATTCTGTTCTGTAAAGCTAAAATTATAATTAAGTAGTTAGGTAGGTTACTTTCTTATAGCTACTTACCGAAATTAAGTCCTACCGTAAGAATGTTTGCAGTAATTTGTGTGCCGATCTCAGAAAGATATTGGCGAAAACTAGATAAATACTTCAAAGTTTTCGGTCCTGGCACTTCGTCGAATGGTAGAACTATGGGATCTTTGGTATTAGCTATTACCATAGGCATTACTCTAGATGCGGGAAATAACTCGCTTGTAGTTGTTATAACTGGATCTTTGTCTGTGATGTCCACGGATGTTGAGGTGGCATGGCAGGTTGGTTGCTGTTTTTGATGCATAGTCATTGCATGAGTTCTCATACATTGTGCATAATAACGTTTCGACGAATTAGCCAATGCAAACCTAATGTAAAGCCTAATATTTTGCAATTGATTTAGTAACATCCTGCTTATTTTCTTATCTTGAACTCATAAAACTAATCACAAACAAGAACTGTCGTTCGTATCATTTACAATACTCACAAATAGTTACAAAACAATAGAATATAAAGATGGAACTATTCAAATTCAGCGCCTGCGAATATTACCATTGGTAAATATTCTCTAGTGTGTAATGATCACAGTTATTGATATTGAAACTCATGTCTTTCAAGTCCACAAATAAAACATGTAAGGTAATTATTTTCAATTATCTAATTTTTAAGCTAAATTTAATTTATACAAAGATTATGAATAAATAAAAAAAAATTACGGATTAATTTATAGCTTCTAGAAAGCAAATTCGTCGCAATGCAATTTTGTTTTTGAACGACTTTGTTTGGATTGCCAATAATAAAATAAATTCTTGTATGGTAGTTTTAATGCAATTGGACTTAATTAAAATAATACATTAGATTTAGTAATAAACTCTCTGTGGTTTAATTCATTGCGTGATGAGGCCGTGAGTGACATAAAACATACGTAATAGTTTTAAAATTTTTAACATTGTCACGGCCAGTGGTGTTAAAAATTTAGCAACGGGAACATTGATTTACATATAATTTTGACATTTACCAAAATAGCTGTCAAAGGACCAATTAAAATAAATAATAAATAAAAATAAGTTTATTTACCACCACAGGATACAGTGAGATCACACAAACTTAATTATTATAACAGAAAAGTACTTAATAAAAAGTGTGCTTATAACTAATATATGAATGCGAGGTGGACTGGAGCCTAAACTAGGGCAACCCTGTATTTCAGGACTCCAGGACACTCGCCCGCAGTTACAGGTATAGCTGTGCATGTTTACGTGTGTGTGTGTATGTGTGTGTGTGTGTGTGTGTGTGTGTGTGTGTGTGTGTGTGTGTGTGTGTGTGTGTGTGTGTGTGTGTGTGCGCGTGTGTGTGTGTGTGTGTGTGTGTGTGTGTGTGTGTTTGTGTGGGTGCGGGTGTGTGAGGAGAGGGTGTGTAAGGAGAGGGTGTATGCGTAAGGTTATAACAATATGGTTAGTATGTTACTTTACTTTAATACCGTTAAGAGAGATTCTGTTCCATCATAATCCAGGTTTAAAAGGTATGTTTTAATTGCATTTTTACATTCTTTGGAATTCATGGGTAGTATATTTAATGTAGAATTGAGTTTGTTGTACAAATATGGTGCCAAAAAATTAAGTTGCCTTCTAAAAAATGATGAATGGTGGGAGATTGTTTCGCATATCCTATTTTTTCGACGTGAGGAATATTAAGGTTGAACACTAGGCTAAGAATGTCTCTGACTATTGTTGTCTGTGAGTGTAGAATTTGTATTTAGAAGTGCCAGTCACACAATCAAAATCTTATTGAGCGATAATGGTGGCAAATTTGACAACAAAGCTGTCCGAAAAATACTACATAGTTATGGCATTCAACATCGCCTAACAATGCCGTATACGCCTGAGCAGAATGGCTGTTCTGAGCGTGAAAACCGAACGCTGGTAGAAGCGGCCAGATCGATGATGCATATGCGAGAAGAAATGCCGCAAGTTCTTTGGGCCGAGTTAATTAATACTGCAACCTATGTACTTAATAGAACCGGTTCCACTAGAGTAGATAACAAGGTGCCCTATGAGTTATGGCATGGCAAGAAACCTAAGATAACTCACTTAAGAATTATCGGTAGTGAATGCTACGCCCACGTACCTAAGGAGAATCGCAAGAAAATGCAAAAGAAGGCGATTAAAGGCAAACTAATAGGATACGAGTATGATGATGGTTACCGAATTTGGGATGGAAGTAAAACTATCAGATCAAGGGATATAACATTCCTAAGTGATCTTGAATTTAAGATTTCCACCGACATCTCTACTTCTTCAGAGGGAGAAATAGAAGAAACCAATAAAGGGAACGAAAATATTCTTGAACAAGAGTCTTCAAATAACGATCTTGAGCATGTCTTAGAGGGCGATAGAACAGAGGTCAGAGAAGAACATGATGATCAAGTTGAATTAAACGAAAGAGTGGTCAGTGGTGATGAAGATTATGTCGATGCTGATGGAGAGCCTTTGGATGTAGTTGAGCCCTTGAGAGTAGTGGAGTCTCGATACAGTCTAAGAGACAGATCTGCCATTGCATGTCCTAAAAAGTTTGATGATTATGTGTGTTTTGTAGGCACAGAGAGTTTTCCTGAATCTTACAAAGAAGCTATTGAGAGAGACGATCATACCGAATGGCGGAAGGCCATGGCGAATGAACTCAAGTCACTGAAGGAAAATGAAGTTTGGACATTGTGTCAGCTACCTTCCAACAGAAAAGCACTTCCGTGCAAATGGGTCTTTCGCATCAAGCGTAACCCCGATGGATCCATTGAGAAGTATAAAGCACGTCTTGTAGTAAAAGGTTTCAAGCAGCGTAAAGGGATCGATTATAACCAAACGTTTAGCCCTGTTGTAAGAATGGCTACAATTAGAGCTCTTCTCGCTGTTAGTGCCAAAGAGAAGCTTCATCTGACACAGTTTGATGTCTCTACAGCATTCCTCAACGGTAAACTGGACGAGGAAATCTTTATGATGCAACCAGATGGGTTCGACGATGGATCGAACAGAGTTTGTCGATTAAAGCGAAGCCTGTATGGGTTGAAGCAGGCACCACGATGCTGGAATTCATGCTTTGAGGAAGTTCTACTTGATATGAATTTCAAACAATGCGACGCGGACAATTGCTTGTTTATAAAGGAAAATAATAAGAGAAAACTTCTTATCACCCTGTATGTAGATGACGGATTAGTAGCTGCAACAGACGCAGATTTGGCGAGTGAGTTCTACAAAGAATTAAGGTCACGACTCGTGATTACTATCAAACCAGCATCCTATTATTTGGGTTTAGAAATTGGAAAGGCAGATGACCATTCCATTACGATTAAGCAAGAAGCTTACACTAAAAAGATTCTGGAACGTTTCCGGATGACAGACTGCAATCCAGTCTCTACACCTATAGAAAGAAGTTCAACTTCTGCAGCAAGGAAAGTTCAGATTGAAGACCGTAAGCATGAAAACTTTCCATATCGAGAGGCTGTGGGTGCACTTGCATATCTTATGACAGGCACGCGCCCTGACATTGCTTTTGCAGTTGGTGTCGTGTCAAGAAATTTAGAAAATCCGTCAGTAGCGGATTGGCTTAAAGTCAAGAGGATATTTCGGTATCTGAAAGGAACAATATCCTACGGCATTGCTTACAATGCAAGCTATACCAAATCTATAATAGAAGGATTTAGTGATGCAGATCTTGCTGGCGATAACCTAACAGGCAGATCGACCACTGGAGTCACCTGCTTGTTTGCTGGAGGTGCAGTTTCTTGGATAAGCCAACGACAAGCATCTGTTGCGCTTTCAACAACTGAGGCAGAAATTGTCGCAGCGAGCGAAGGAGCGCGGGAGTTAGTGTGGCTACAGAGAATATTTTCTCAACTCACATGTTTAAAGAACATACCCACGCTGAAAGTTGACAATGAAGCGGCCATACGTCTTGCCAGCAATCCAGAATTCCATAAAAGGACCAAACATATTCAAAAAAGACACTTCTATGTCAGGGAGACAGTACAAGAAGGGCTAGTAGATGTACAAAAAACAAGTTCTGTTGAACAATTAGCTGACATCTTGACTAAAGCAGTTCCGAGACCCAGGCTTGGGAAGCTAAGAACTGAAATGGGGCTGCAAGACATTCCTAACTCGTGAGGGAAAGTATTAAGGTTGAACACTAGGCTAAGAATGTCTCTGACTATTGTTGTCTGTGAGTGTAGAATTTGTATTTAGAAGTGTCAATTATTTTAATTTAAAATATTGTCTTGTGTGAAAAACTATCTTTCTATCAAATGTGCATAATTATATAAAATATACATAACTAAAAGTTACTCTGCTAAATCATTTAAATTCTAACAAGGAATACGTGACAGCGGGGTTGTACTCAACCTCTTTGTGCTTGCGAAGTATAGTATGCAATACAAATAATTTTCTTACTGTCAGTATCTTGGCTTCCTTGTAAAGTGTGGATGTTGGGAAGCGAAAGGGTTTTTTCAGCATTACCTTGAGTACTGAGCGTTGTGCACGTTCTACGTGAATAAGTTTTGTCTTGCATGCTCCACCCCATGCCGATATGCAGTAACCCAAAACTGACTGAACCAGAGCGTAGTAGACGGTCTTTAAAAGAGCTGGCTTGACAATGTTTCTGAGCTTTTTAAAGACCCAGATCATTTTGCGTGTTCTAGCTGATAGCAGTTCAAATTGGGAGGAAGAAGAACATTCTTCAGGCTCAACGACATTTTAATTGACTTTTATCACGAGTTTGTTAAATACAGAGAGATAATGATTTGCCGGCACTTGTGTTTACGTTTGCTTTTACTCGCAGTAGTCACAGTTGACAGTAAACTTCAGAATGATTCGTTTACTGTTGAAGACATCGACAACTGTATTTAGACCTCCTCCAAGTCAAACATAAATATTATTAAAACAAACAACTATTTTCTCTACAATAAAATATGATACGGAAACGTGTGCAAGCCGCCAGCGGCAGTTAGGGCTCAAAACAGAATCCGCGCACAATATCCGATACCGTGCCGTGTCAAGGAGAAATATATTATAATTATTATGCTGTCATTCTTTAACTATTAGCCAGATTTCGCCATTTTAGTATGAATTTGTTGATTGCGATTGTAACACTGACTTGATCTGTCAAAATTGCGATTTGTCGCTTCAGCGAAGTGAATGAGCGATCGAGGGAGCTAGGTACTGTGGTAGATGGCGGGAGTGATCTCGTGTGATATAACTGTGTTAGATTAGTTTTTAAATTGTAGTGTTTAATTTTTAGATTAGTTATTAAAATGACTAGGTAAGCTACTTGTCGTCTATTTATTATATCATCGTGCTGTTATTAATAACTTGTGTCGTAATATTTCGGTGTGTAAATGAGGCGCAATGCCTGTTTAATATCACGCGATTTTACCTCTAAATTAGCAAATTTGCGTTTTCAGAGCTAAAATAGAACTCGGCGACGTAACCCCACATAATATAAAACAGCTAAAGAAGCTAAACACGGTCGTGTTTCCAGTGTCTTACAACGATAAATTCTACAAAGATGTTTTGGAGGCTGGTGAACTGGCTAAGTTAGCATATTACAATGATATTGTTGTGGGAGCTGTGTGTTGTAGAATAGACACGTCGGAGAACTCTCGAAGACTCTACATTATGACCTTGGGATGTTTGTACCCATACAGAAGACTGGGCATTGGTACTTTAATGGTGGAACATGTGCTCAAGTTTGTTGAACAGGATGGTAATTTTGACAGCATTTTCTTGTAAGTATCAGTTTATCTTTGTTGTTTACGGATTTGATTACGGAAGGTTGTTTAGTAGATCATTTTGTAAGAAATTTTGAATCTAATACTTTTGTACTGAAGGTTATGATTGTTTAATAGGTACCTAATGAGTTAATCAAATCATTGTCATTCCATATGAACAATAATGTAATGTAATACATTATAACATACATACTAGTATGACCTGAATAGAGTTGACTGATCAGTGAAGTGACAACTCAATTATTATACCTGGAGCAAAACTAATTTAAAAAACCCAACATGCATAATACATTATTAACAAAATGATGCCAAGGGCAAGCCATATAAGTGAAAACTAAATGGGAAATGAAGAAGATAAAGTGTATTTTCCTGTCTGTTATCTGCAATCAGTATTCTCCTATTAAGACAGTTAGGTACAGTGAGCCTACTGCTAAAGACATCTGTTTGGGAGAATTGGAACAGAATGCAATAATAATAAATGTACATAACTCCATTAAGACCCTTTATTTTTCACTCTTGATTTTCCCGAAACATCTACTATAGCTTTATTGTGGCTGTTTCAAATTGCCACAGGATTATTTAAAATTTTTGGTACATCTAATTATTTGTGTTTAGCCTAGGCATTTGGGTTATTGATTTGAAAATAACATTCTGCATTTGTTGAAATTTACAGATGTTAAACTGCTAGCCTAAAGCTAGAGCATAATATTATAATGAGTCAAAACTACATTATGTAACTATTCATAACCACACTACCAGCCAAAGTAGCCTAACTGAGGGTAGGCCTATTTCCAGCTCAGTGAACGTCTTTCACCTGATATGATGATGATGTAAACCTACATTGTAAATTGGGAGTTTGTTGACAACTAAGAGCTTGCTTTGCATCTCATTATGTGTATATTGTTTGTATTGTATATTTTCTAGGTTTTTATTAGGGTACTTTTTTTCCATAATCATTTCAACCTGAACTTATTGCAAATCCACCTTGAGCTAGTGTGGCTACCTAAGCGCATACTTTCTTTGAATGAGAAGAGGCCTTTGTCCTGTAGAGAGACAGTAACATGCTGGTGGTCAAAAGTGGTAACACTAACAAAAAATTTCTAAAAATAATGAAAAATTTTCAGCTGCTTGATGATGATATGTGTATGTATGAACTTTTAAATCCAGCTCAAAAAAGACTAGGTTTAAAGGCCTGATTTATTCAGTACTTTTTTCTTTTTAGATTAAATCTAATAACTAAAGATCTCAAATAAACTAAACTATTATAATGTAAAGTAAACTATTTATATACTATTGCTTTAATTATTTACTTAACATATTGATAAAAATGGAGACAAGTCTACAAAATATAGTAAATATTTTTGTTTTGTTAGCAGATAGTTGAACTAATTTTATGTGTCAAGTATATGCTGATTATAGCATCCACATGTCATTGTGAGAGTTAAACATTGAAAAGATAATGTAGATATAAATAGAACACAGAAAAACAGTTATAATGTTGGCTATAACCAAGCTCAACTTGTTACTTTAGATAATTTTTTATTGTATATTTATTATGGATATCATAATAAGTAGATGTCAAGTGGAGACTGAGACCACTCGTTTGATCAAGTAATATTTACAAATCTGAATAATACAAGCAAGCCATACTTCTTTAAACAATATAGGTACCTACTACAGTTGCCTGCATCTTAATAATACAAACTTAGACTTAAATAGGTTAAAACTAAAATCTTTTTATAAATTGGCAAATAAAGTTTGAAGTCTGGATCTTGAAATAGCATATTCATGTGTTTCCTCTTAAGTTTGTTTAAATGATGAAAAAAGAGCTGGTAGTGTATCAATTTAAAATGTTATAATTTTAATTGCAATACTAGGTACAAATCTGATGTAAGTCTCAAGTATGTTAAAATTCAATTTGTATCAAAACTTATTCCTGTTATTAAAACTTATTCCGGTGATAGTTGCTGTTGCTATAATAATAAATAAATAATATAATTCATTATCTTGATAGGTTGTATAATTATGTTTAAAAAATTGATATTCTTTTTATAAATTTGGAGAATTGATATAATAGTATTAAATGACACAATAAGTCTTTGATAGATAACTCACACAGAAAGGTGTTAAACTCAGATAAACCTTTATAAAACTGTGACTCTAATAGGGAATATGGCAGATCCTCTTGAGAACTAATATCTTTATAATAGATTACAAACTTAATTAGTGATACTTCTGCCTTATAAAGGGTTACATCATCAACATCATCATAAGACGAAAGATGTCTATTGCTGGACATAGGCCACCAACGAGGTGGATTGATGACATGATACAGGTGATGGGAAACCAATGGATGAAAGCAATTAAGGACTAGTTAAGGTGGAGATATTTAGCCAGGATTTACTGATGCATTATTATTCTATACCTTATTTTGTATCTATCGACTAATTTATAAATAATCTATAAGTATGTGGAACTGTCAATGTCTCATACAAAAGGGATACTTTATTTTTTCGTCACCTATTTTGTACACTAAATACTTTACTCAGGATACTTTGCCCCTCGTTTTCTTCTAGGCTTATAGGATATCCCATATGACAGTGGAGTCAGATTTCCTTATCTCTCTCTCCTTTACTTTGCTCGTCCCCCAATATGGTTCTCCGAAACCCCACACTGTTATATCATTGGAAACTAGATTTTCCGAAGATACTTAACTATGCTATTATGTAGTGTAGGCGTATTATGTAGTGTAAATCTTTACAGCCTCAATATTAACAATATGGGTACAAGGAAAAATAATCCCATTGCATTAATCTTCACAAGTTGGCTAAATATGCTTTTATAGTAAAACAATACAAATGTAACTTTACTGTATAGCGAGGTAGCTCCGACACAAGTGCTTTAGTAACTTAATGGAGCTGTCTCAATTATTGTATGTTATCAATGTTTGAGCTAAAATAAAGATTATTATTATTATTATTATTATTATTATTACTGTGCTAAATACCTACTATAAAATTTTACCATATTAGTTATGGTACACAATAAGCTACTATCATACAGTATTATTATAGGTAAGGCTCAGTCCTAGCAACAATGCAGCCTATCTTACACTAACTAAACATCATCTCCTTCAATACCATGAATATTCTTTGCACTTTTTCCTGCTACAAACATGCCGACTGTACCGGTAGCATAAAAGTTATTGAATACTTTTTCTTGGAACAACAGCATCACCCACCTTAACACTAGTTCTGATATAAATAAATACAATACTCCCTACAGGTAGTGTTATTTAGATTTCGATTGAGAAATAGGCAGGTGAAGTTAGTTCCACAGTTTAGCTGAGCGGGTTATAGTTACAAATTAAATAATTATATATGACGTAATTAAAACTGAATTATTTTTTATATTTTCAGGCATGTCCAAGTCAACAATGAAGGTGCAATAGATTTTTATAAGAAGTTTGGTTTTGAGGTTGTTGAGACTAAAGAACATTACTACAAGAGAATAGAACCAGCCGATGCGCATGTTTTACAGAAGACGATCAGAGCGCCGCAACCGCCCGCCCCTTTACTCAACGGATCCGTACCACATGCAAAGACTAACGGACACGATTGAATACACCACATACCCAAACCATGTACTTGTAAAGCCTCAAACTTGGTATATGTGAAATGAGTGATAACATTATGTGTAAGAATCATAATAAAAAAAACATTGTGTGCAAACAGGATTGATTTACACTAAGATATTTGTATAATGGATGGGTTAATAAATAGGTTGTGGTTGTGGATGCATGAGGCCATAAATATAGTACTAGAAATGACTGAAATTCCACTCAGTATCATATAAATGTTGTACAGAAAATGTTCATAATAATACATGCGTATTGACTAGTACTTCTTAACAAGTGTGACTCTATTACTTATAAAATAGCATTCAACTTGTAAATGAATTCTTTTCATCATTTGAATAAGTATATGTAAAGTAACAAATAATGCTTAGCTCTAGACATTCTTTTAACTATATGTGACATAAAATTATCAGTTTTTTTACTGTACTTATTGTGGTATTATATGTAGCCCTGAAACTTCCTATTTTCTATTAAATTATGTTTTTATCCTGAACAGGAGTGTGAATAACACCTCGCATTCATTGATATTTCATGCGACGACGTTTTGTTTTACAAGCAATGAGGAAAGGAATTATTTTGATAAGCTGTATGTAACTAAACATTTTTTTTATCGAGCGCTTATTATTGCACGACGGAATAAAATTATTTAATTAATGTTGAGTTGTACTGAAATTTTTGTTTTGTTAAGATTTTACACTATCTAATAGCTGAATAGATTTTTATTTGTAAACGGCATCTGTAAGTAGTCATGTATCATAATGTTGTTACCAAAAAGTCTATTGACCCTTGTCAACAACTCTCTTAACAATAAAGATTTGTTAAACATCATGTTCACAGCAACCTTAGCATTATTAGTATAATAAACATGATTAACATTTTATGCTGTTTGATTTTATCAAAGCACTAAGTATAGCGTGGATATATCGCTCATATGGATGTCCGTGCTAATATATAGAACACAAAATAAAAACAACAGATACACAGTACAAATCGTTTCTTTAAATTACACAGTGACGTATTCACATCAATCAGTGTGCACTGCTTTGTAGGACATCTTAATTATATTGTGGGTGGAGAGTAATCATTGTTGAGAGACATACCTAAACATTAGACATAACTAGGTCAACGTATGATGTGCATTGTTCATATCGCACTTTTACTTTAAAAACAAAACTTTCCTTTCGTCATTGGGCAATTTGATCAGTGCGAAATTGTATCGTGCTATAAGGTACAACACATTTTTCAATCTTACGTTCCCGCATTCTTTATAATCCTAAGGCAGAAGCGCGAATTCAATTTTCCAGGGTCAATGTTTTAAAAAAAGTTGGTGTTCCATGTTGTGTGATTATAACATGGAACATCAATTACACTTATATGTAATAAGTTAGTGGCAGTGGCGAAGGGTCTGTATAACCCGATTCCTACCGGCTCCCCTTTGAAATAAAACACAGACTATAATATCTATTAAAGTGTAGAAATAGACCATACGTCTTGCTTCAAGGTAAGCAATTTTTGCACCAGCTTCCCTCTTACAAAACGTCACTCTTCGTTACTGGTTGGTGGTTACTCCAGAATGTTCTCATGGTAGGATAAATTTAGCATATATACTTAGCTTAGACCAGCATCTAGTGGCAGTTACTTCATCGTATTAGCCAAAAGACATACACTGGACATAGGCCTCCTCCAAGTTTCGCCACCTTGGCCAGTGAGCCGCACCTATCCGTCGGTTGCCCGCCACCAGTCTCATCAAGTCGTCGGTCCACCTTGTGAGGGCGCTGTATTTTACTACTAGTTTCACCAGGGTTATGTGCCTACCTACCCACCACACATACCCTTTTTGGGTATTAATCTGAGGGCAGTAACTTCCACTGCTTGAGTCACTTAAGCAGAGGGCAGATTAGGTACCTACGTACCGTTTTTATATGTAGGTACGCAATGTTGGTAGGTAACTTACGCGTTGATTCTAGTAGGTAGACGCCTGAAAATCCCTACAGTAACCGTTTAATAATAGATATTAGCAATAGTAACTGCAGGGGATCAGGAGGTACGTTGTGTGTTACCTATAAAATATAAAGAAAAGGTAAGTAGGTAGGTACACAAAATTATCTCACACCATCAGTCTGACGACGTCCACTCCTGAATAAAATCCTTGAGAGGCGACAGGTTATAATTCATTCTTGGCGGGAGTTATCACTTCGGCTGGTCTGTCCCATTTGTGCCGAAACCAGCTATGATTTGGGTATCGTAAATTTAAGTAAGAAAAATTCGTAACAAGTTCACATGCGTTCATTTATTGAAGTAACATAAGATATTGTACAATATTGTCATTATTGACTAATTGTTTTATTCGCTATGAATGGGCCATAAATTACTATTTCGATTGTGATTATATAACATCTAATGTAGATTATAAATTACTCATTTCCATAAAGCCTAACATAAAGTACTTCTCTATTAAATTGTTCACGTATATTAATTAGATACATTTTAAGTACCTATTCACTAGTGTCTGACCAAATAAATTTTTTTATTGTATATTTGGTTTTCATTCCTAAGTCGAAACTGATACCAAAATTTATTTCATTAAGTAGGCACCTATAACTTATGTGAGAAATCACGGACAATATTTTAGCTGCTGCAAGTAAATATTCACGACACAGAACGTATCGGTCAGCTTGATTTATGGGAAGGATGATACAATATCAAGATCATTTTGTAATTTAATCTCATCAACATAATTTACAATCGCCAGTAGTTTCATACTCTTAAAATTGCCAATGATATTAATTTTATCGTGTAGCACTTCTTTTTTTTTTGAAGATTTCACAAATTATCACGTTCCGCTAACTAGCAGAATATTTGGTTTCGGTCGGTCATTATTACTATTTATTACAGAACAAAATTTTTGCAAAACCTATTTGCATGTATGGATATTTTTATTTCTATAAAAAATATTCATAAATATGTTTTTACATTTCAATATACCTACTTAGATAAGTATTTTCACAAACAGACAACATTAATATTATAATATGCATTTTTGCATTATCAGTGATTTTTAGAATACTGTTATTTGCTTTTGAAAAGCTTTTTCAATTCACTATCACAGACTTATTCCATTGCATTATTATTGCATCTAAAGGTGTATTTACCCTACGTTAGTTTTGAGAAGCAAGTGTCTAAGCATGAGGCTTTTCAAGGGGTGAGTTGAGGTGAATCCCACTTACTTTTTTCAGTTATGTTATGCGAGCCCATTGGCAAATACCTTGTTTGCTTTCTTTGGAGTCAGTCAGTTCTTCTTATAACCGGAGTGAAAAACAGAGAAGGCATGAGACTTGCTTTCCAAACATTAAAAAAATGAAGAGAGTTCCAATCTTTGATTTATTGACAACTAATTGAAAGCCAGGCGACAGAAGTTTCACTACGAATGTCTACGTACCAAAGAGGGTAGGTATTTATAAACAGAGTTTGTATTTAAAGTTGACAAAAAGCTGAAAAGTGCTGTAAGCCTATTGTTTGCGCTTGGCCATCATCTGACTGAGAAATTAATTAAGATAGATTTAGGTATGTACTATTACAAAAAATGTACGAAATTTTTGATCAGATCTTAGAGAGAACAGATGTCACCACTTTTTGTCGTTGTACCTCCTTACTATTACTACATACATACCTAAATGCATTTTTGTTTATTTACGTTAATAATTCAATTCGATTTATCATGAAAACAGTCGAAATCGGTTAAATTGTGGCATATGAAAATGTAACCAAATATTAGGCATATTTTGTCTACCAACTAAGTCTATGCATGCATACACATGCATTATGTAATTTTAACATTTTAAATAGATAGGTAATTGTTGTAGCACAAGCACAGCTTACAAGCAATAGAGATAGTGCATTCCTAACCTAAATATTACGTAGCCAGTGCTTGAAGACTGTTAGTAAAGACTTTTGTAACCGAATTTTGACTCTTAACACTATTAGCTTAAGGTCGGCATTGCCATAATATATGTATGAATATAATACTTTTTTCTACTAGTGTGATATTATTCGACAGTTTTTAAAAGCACTTGCCATTTAGGAACTCACTCATAGTTTGAACACAGCAGTGGAAAATGCTTGTTATTTGAAATTTGGAAGCCTGTAAATCGCTATATTGGCTGTTTTCCTAAACCAAATGGCAAGACATCTCTTGCCTTTGTTCAGTGTCATACGTCAAAAATGCTATTAAATACGGAATTTAAACGGGTACATTATTAAAAAGCATTGATCATTTCCATATGCGATTCATGAAATAATAGAAACGTCAAAAATCTCTAGCTATCACAAAAGTAAAATTTAACAGAAAAATATATTTTAAGTCTGATTTTATAAATAAGTATTTAAAAGATGTTTTCTTTAATTTTTCGTATTTGGTTAGTACAGGTCGTTGACGTTAATATTCTAATTTGTATCACTTAAGTACTTTGGTTTCTTTGAGTCCTAAATTTATATAAATACATTGCTCTTGGACAAATACAATTTAAAATTTAGAGACAGTATAAAATAAGCATTTGTTTCACAAAATAAAATTTATCAAAAATATACAACGAAGAATAGAACATTTAATATACAAGAATTTTATAGAAGACAGTAGTAATATGATATTTGTTTATGGTCCATAATGTTATTTTATTTTAAAAAACAAACAAACCGGATTAAACTTTAAAATATTGGTTAACAATTAGAACATGTAAAAATATAATTAAATTAAAACATTTCACAAGCCTTGCAATAAAAAATCATTGAATGAAACATTCCTTTGGTTCTGAAATATTAATACAGTAAGCATTATTTATACGTATTTGCTTACGCCTCTGGGAAGCTCTAACATCTCTTATTAATCGAAACATATTCTTTATTATTAACCCGTTGCAGTGGGTGATAAATGTTACAACAGAAGCTTCTTTAGCTACTAGCATAAAGAGCCTAAACAACACACTTAAATATAGATATTCGTTTTAAACCAATTTTATATAAAACAATCATTGACACAGTAAATAGTAAAAGCATGGAAACAACACATATTTAACGATTAATAAATCACAACAATCTAGGAAATAGTTTAACCATACAACACCAATTTTAAAATTAAAACACAATATCCATTTTTTATATAAATGCATTTCATGATGTTTTATTATCACATAAAGACATGGGCGTAGCGAGGTACAGGTAAGTGTATAGCAGAGTGAGCAGCTGCCCCTTCTCCCCCTCCTAGAAGCGTTGAAATAACGGTTAAAAAAGCCTGCCCTTCCTTCCCTAAACGAAAATCTGGCTACGCCCTTGCATAACGATACTGTTTCAAAGTAAAATTGTGATGTTATTTTAAATAAATTATGTACACATTCCTATGCGTCTTTAATCTATATGGTATATTATAAACAGTTTGCTATCCATATAAATACACACAAATATGTAAAAGTAGCAGTATATTAGTAAAATACTGAATTATTTATTGCACATACAATACTGAACCATAACAACAGACACTAAAGCTCATTTTTGTAAAATTAGATTATAGAAACAACAAATTGCTTAGTCAATCACATACCTTGCGACATCTCACAAACATTTTACTTCGCGATCAAATCTATACAAGTAGATTAACTTCAGTATGTCGCATTAGCGTAAACATAAACATTAAATTAAATTAGTTTTAAAGAACATAAAACAAAAAAATATATTTTATGCGTTATTAATTTATTATAACATTAAATTTAATATACTTAGTATTTTTTTTAAATTAAATAAATTTGTGATGTTGAAGTATTTTTTTTTCATTTTCGACCTCCGAATTATCAAATCGGGTAAAAACATGACTGTATTGTATCATGTGGCTTTACGACATTCAAAAATCGAAGTTACAGAATCACTAATTCATTTCTCCAATAATTACACTTGCAGAATTGTTCACCATGTATTTAAAAAATATATATTTAGATCGCTAGGATAAAATAAATAAACTGAATTATTAAATTTATGTAAAAGGTTCTTAATGTTTTTTCTTTCAGTATATTTATTTGGATAAATAATCAAAGCCGATGGCGATGTAAAATCGTTGAGCTAGCTTCATTACCAGCAAATTGACATATTTTATGCGGACATTATTTAATTACGAATTATAGTTTGTATTAACCTATAAAAATAAAAAACAGAAAATTTTGAAATAAGAAAAAATATATAGACATTTCGAATATTCATAACTGTGATAAAAACTTCTTTCAAATCTATTCAAATTAAATATCGAGTGGCTATTAGTCAACCTAGTGTCAGGATTTGTTCCGGCTTTTAACGTGTCCTCCGAAGCACGAAGACGCTCAGATCAAATACCACAATGCGGTTACCTATCCATGGGCTAGCCGCACCCTATGTTAGTTTACCGATCAGTGAGCGCAACGAGCTATGAGCGCCTCTCAAATCTATCAAATCTATTAATTTTATTCCGTAACAGATTAAATTGTTTTAAATATTTAAATATTAGTAAACAAAATGTAGGAAAAAGAAAAACAAACACCTATTATTTTTATAATATTCATCTAACATGAATATTTAACTTGACAGTACTATTTTGAATAGTAGTCATTATTTATTTACACTGATTAAAATTTTGATAGCCGTAAAAGATTATTAACACTGGCTTATTGTTGATGGTTATATTCATTTAAAATTTCATTACATACATTTACAATAATATAGCGAATATTCGCTTACTAAATCGCCAATTACGGGCACATTTAATTCTATTCCCAAGCGCACGTTTCTACTGCGAACCGCAATGAAACTTATCAAAATATTTATGAGTTTGGTCAGTGCGAAACTTTACGAAAAATATAATAATTCAACTTGGAAATTAATATTGTACAATGTGTTACTGGAAAAAATATGGTCATATTTATAAATCGCCAAGACTGCTCCATGGAGGTTTTTGGTAAGTAAAAAGCGATCAGTGGAGCGCTTGCCTTACAGTGAGACATTATGATTTAACAAGTCCTTCAAAACGATTATATTTTGCTGTATAGCAATGCGGGCAACCGATGGATGAGGGCCACTCATGACCGACCAAGGTGGCGAAAATTGAGGAAGACCTATGTCCAGTAGTGGATGTTGATGATTATAGCAATGATAAGTATTTTATTTAGAAGATCATGTAGGTTAATGTCGCCGCAGTTATGTAGATAAATATCCTGAAAAATGTGCTACGATAGCTACTTAAAAGCAGATCGTAAATTGATATCACGTATATTCACGATTTTGTTTAAAAAGATTCCATTTTGTAGCATTGAAATTGTTTTAATTTTGAATATTTTGTTAAATATTTGCTGTCAATATTGTTAAATGATTTACACAATTTTCGAATAGTTGACGCATACTTAGAAGACGTTTTTAATTTTTTTGGTGGTTTTATATTATATTTATTAATATGACCATAATCTTTCCCACACAAAGTATTTTCTTTAACAAACTACTTAATTTATTATAATAAAGTACATTTTTAGAGACGTACACAATCGATTTTAAATCGATATTATTTAAAAACTTTATTAATATACTTAAATTATGGACATCCAAGAGTGTTGGCTTTTGAATAACCTCTATGGAAAAATCATACGAAATAAGAGGAATAAATTAATTCATATTACATTCAAGAGACAGTCAAGTACCCATTGTTACGTTTTATTCGACTACAGTTTAGTAAAAGAAGTTTGCATAGTATGCTGATTAAGTTTATTAACATTTTTATCATTATACTCTTTAGTTAAGTAAATATAACTGTATCTCGACTAAACTGTCAGTATTTAGTAAATCAACTAATGATTTTATCTTAAAGGTTGCCATTTTCCAACACAAAATTTATCTATTTAATTAATACATATGCATTAGTCGAATCAGCATCGATTAATAGTTGATTTTTAAACGTTCATTATAAATCGACTAAAGAGTTAATAATGCAAATATTGCTTCACATATTTTATTATAATATCATACAGTTCAAATGCAATGTCTACGTATTAGTCGAGTATGACTCGTATTCAGTTCGAATGTATGCTCATATACAGCCTACCTTTGTCACTTCTAGTCTGAGGCACATTAATGCCTATTCTACGTCCGACAACACAGTCCACACATTCATAACTGATTGTTCTCTGTTGAAATAACTTGTTTTTCTAAGTCAAGTAATTGTTTTATACGTTCGATGCACAGTTTTGATCCTTCGTTAGCTTCTTTGGCCATCTGCAGATAATAACCACTTATTAGTTACAAATAATATTTTTTTTTATTTGAATGATTTTTTATTTTATACCTATAGATATATCTTCTAGTTTTTAAATTTTTATAACATAGTGATTATTTTCTAAACCGTCTATGTAAATACATCAAATACTTACAAGTGAGAAATTAAGGAATCCATGTGGCAAGCCCTCTAATACTTCGATGCCAACAGTATTGCCGAGCCTCTTCAATTTCTTTGCAAACATCACACAGTCGTCTAAGCAAGGATCTAAATGGACAGTCTGCAAACGAAAGCGTGCGTGTTAAGTTTAACCTTTTCGCGAGCATTGGCTATGTTACTGTGACGTCATCTATCTGGCCAATAGTGAACCACACAAAATTAACACTAGCAAAGACGACGAGTTTACTACATAGAAAACATAGATTGCGCTGATTAACACATTCAATCAAATTCTACACAAAAACACCAAAAAATGTATTGACAGCTTGACTTGCGATGTCGATGTGTTCACACTAACTAACTATATACACAAGTCTCGACTACCAATTGTTGGGCAGTTGCTTGTTTGAAGATATGTGTGATACCTCCACAGTACTAAATTATTTATTTTAAACTCTATTACAAGGCCATTACAGTTTTTAATGATGTGACAAATATTTTAGGGTTAAAAAACAAAAATGCAGCAATACAGGCAGCCCCCATTTCAAAAGTCATCGTTTCAAACTGTGTTTTCGATTGATAGTTTTTGTTTTAAAGCTGAGTGTTCTTTGTATTCGAAAGCTGTATTATTAACATAATTAATACTACCCTGTACAATATTAACGTATTAGACATATAAATAAATATTTACCAGTATTCTAACGGGTGGGAATCTCTTCAATAAGCAGTCGTCGGCCCAGTACGGTGATAACAAGGGATCGCGCGGCACTGAGAATATGAACTCATCGGACGGAGACCGCGCTATTAATGTGTCGAGATTTGTGCGAACGGCCAGGCTGGAACATTATGATAATAATATTATATAATAATTATGCCGAGAACATAGATTATCTCAACACGGTACAATCTAATACGGTAGTAGATCCACGCTGGTTTCAACATGAATGGGTCGGATCGTCCAGGGAAGTACTATCCTCTCATAGAAGATGAGACGTAGAGTAGTAGTATCCTTACTACTGTGTTTCGTTCGGTGGGTGTGAGCTCCGGAGGCCCAATTTCTCCCCGTTCCTCTTTCCTCACCTTCCTCATTCCCTTTACCCTAACCCCATTCCCAGCCGCCATAGTGGAGGCCACCATACCAGCAGTTTAAGACGATGGCTTTTGCTATAGTGGCCTCCACTTCTGGATTCCACTGACTGCTTACCATCAGGCGGGGTGGAGTCACTTTGGTAGGCTAATTATATAATGAACTGTTTAGGAAAATTTTCGCCACTAGTTGGCGCCACTTAGGTCAGGTCTTCCGTTTACAAAAATTCAATATTTATTTACATTTTAAAATTAATAGAATCGTTCACGGTTGATTGGTTGATTGAAAGCGCTTTGACAGGTGCCTGGATCTGACACCTCAGTGTTGCCACCTTCAGGTCGCCATTTTAGAAAACCCTCATTGTAGTGTCCATAGTGTGTTCACTTACCAATAAGGGTACAGTTCAATCAACCGCTCTTTATTGAACTAATAGGAATAAAAAGTGCCACTAGTTCAGTTAATTGATCTGATAATTAAACCTACGGGAATGAAGGATGAGTTGTGCGTGTCGGTTGACTTCCATGCGGAATGTATTTTCTGTTATCTTTGGACAAGAACGTTAAAAGCCCTACATTTTTTCAATTGGGCGTGGCGGTACGTCGACGCAATGTAAAGTAATAAAAAAATAAGTCATAAAGTAATTCTTACTCATCGTGCGGCGTTTTAGATATCGCATTTGATCCAGTGATGTAAGCAAGCCGGGAAGACATAGCGCCCATGAAACCAGACGCTGCTTCAGTTATCCTAGAAAGAAATAACAATATTAAAGACCGCACAGCTTACCTGATTTATCATTGGACGTCGATCAGCGCTAATAATACATTACTAATTACGAGTGACTTTTTAGAGTAAAGAAAAATAAAATCCTATATCAATTTATCTATCAAGCTTGCCACATCAAATCTATTTATTTAATTTTATATATGTAAGCAGAGCGGCTAATATAAGCCATTAACAAAGTGCAAATCTAAGTTTTGACATAGACATTTGCTAAATATACTACAATGTAGAACTTTTAGACATAGACAACAACAATCTACAATCAGGCGTCTCCTAATACCTTGATTTTATCCTCTTCTTATTTTCTGTGTTATATTCATCTTCTACTAAAGGCGGTTCGCCTACTAATGTACTTGAATTTTCTGATTCAGGCTCCCTGTAAAGGCACACTTTATTACTTACATTTAGTACGTACGGAGTATGTTGCCATCCGATTTTGGGTAATGCAATTCATGCACAAGTCTTCTTAATCTGGATTTATACTACTTCTAATCTCTTCCATAAGGTGCGAGTCCTCAAAAAAGTTGTTTAATTGGGTCGAAAATGCGTCAAACGCAAGTTAAGGTTGAACCACATTTGGCAGCACGGAATCGCACTTTCAGCTTCTATCCTTTGCTGTCACTAAGTCCATTTACTAGAGCGAAAAAGAGCGACGGAATGAGACAGCACGTTGCGTGCTGCCAGTGTGGTTTAACCCTTAGACTCACCTTAAACGACGTTACTGTTGGTGTACTATCAGCAGTGATCGCAACTATGGCTAAAATACCTACTGCTGGAAAAATAACAGAGGCAAGTGGACATGCCTTAGGTTTCAACAATGTAAGTAAAAAGGCGCAGTAGGTGCTTTTCTGTTTTTATACTTGCTTATTGTGGCAATAGTTTCAATTTTAAGCCCAATTGGGCCGATAAAATTTGTTGTAGTAAAGTCTCCACTTTTTTGCTTCTGTTCTTTAAACTTTCCGTATTTTAGCCCACATAATTCCGATCACTGACTATCAGCAATGTGGATTCACAAAATTTATTTTAGGTTTTTTTTGCATATTTATATGATTTGGTTTAACAAATACGTGTACCCAGTGATTTGAATATATACCATACTCTATTTTAACAACCATAAAACATTTTTTTTTTGTTGTCAAAATAGATTAGTATTGTAATATTATGGAGGATACACACAATGTAAATAAATGTGTTATTTTTTTACG
The DNA here is from genome assembly GCA_963082885.1 of Parascotia fuliginaria. Taxonomy (NCBI): domain Eukaryota; kingdom Metazoa; phylum Arthropoda; class Insecta; order Lepidoptera; family Erebidae; genus Parascotia; species Parascotia fuliginaria. Next base: position 11,460,145 of record OY720186.1, read on the forward strand.
ACTTACCTGCTGATCAACTCCAAAAATAATTAGACTGGTTCGAAGCAAATTTTACAGCAACATCTAGTTTTAACACCGAAAAGCTTACCTTTGAGATTCGTCCTTAACTTTGAGGCTCGATGACGGTTTGATGATGGGTATCCTACGACCTTCTGAGTCCGTATCACTGTCCAGCACGTATCGTTCTAGAAAGTCCGCCACGTACTTTTGAGATTTGTCCTCCGGGGGAGTAACACCTACGAAAATTATATTATTATTAAGCAAATTATTGAGCATTTCTCGAACACAATTTATCTAATCAAGCTAATCAATTTACTATAAATAGTAAAGACGATGATTAAATCTGTCAACTATTATATGTATAGTTCATAGTTTTAAAAACTGATTTGCTTTAGAAGTGTATTTGACATAAAATCACGGGTATATAATGAAATATAGGATTTTATTTGCACGTGAATTATTCATTTTGTAAATAAACATTAAAATATTCGAAATGAACACTAAAAAATATTTGTTTTGATAATGCTGTTAAAATGGAAGACCTTTTTTTACCTAAGTGGCGCCAACTGATGGCATGACCTCATTGAAGGGTAGATAGTAAAGATCAAAACAACTGTAAACACTTATAATTCAATAAACGATTATTATTATAATTAAGTTTATAGCAAACCAGTAGCAGTGTGTTCGCTCTGTAACGACGCCGCACTGATAGTAGTATCCGACGACTTTCGACGTTCACTGCCAGACTTATGTGCTTGTAGCTCGGCCAAGTCCGAAGGTGATACCTCTTCGAAAGACGACGGACCCTCGCTTATACCTTCTAGAAAGAAACACGCAGACATACTAAATATTGAGTATCTAAACATATTATAAAAAGAAGTCGCTGGAATACGTCTGTCTGTTTGAACGCGCTAATCTCAAAAACCACCTCATGTATTTGGGTGCGGTTTTTACTGTTATATTGTGGATTTATCGAGAAAGGTTTTAATGTATTATATATCAAGCTATCACCTATAGGAGTCAAGCAGCAACTAAATTAGTTAACTAAGCTGGAAAAATGCAACTTTTTTACGAAGTAATATTATTGTTTACCTTGTGAAGGACTAACTCTAAGGAAACCATTGCTGTCATTCGGCGTCGTAGCGTTTGATACAATGGTCTGATTGCCGGTGATCTGTTTCGGACCATCCTTTCCACCCTTACCGCCGGCGTTCGGACTAGCGTAAGCTGAAAATAAAGGATATAATATATTTGGTAATAAATATTATAGAGAGATGGCACATACAGCGCAATAGACACCAACAATTCATACCAGCATTCGCTAGCATAAGAACTCATTACGGTCACTACGATTGGTGCATTTCTGTGCATTCGAATGCTTGACCTTGAAATAACCAATCACAGCGCAGCTTTTACGTGCCGCTCCAGCCCTTTATTTATGTGAGTTTGACTCTAAAAATTAATGTTAAAGCGGTGGGGTAATCGATGGATAAATGTTACATACCTTTGAGACACCTCATCATAAATCCAAACGGTAGCACGGGGTCCATTAGACACAGTAGCCTGGCCGGGCTCGGCACAAAGCTGATCATGAGCGGTGCGTACGCTAGGAACATTCCGTCAGGTTGTCTAATACCCGCCGTCAATATTTTAAGAGTGCACGCAGCTACTAGGTTTGCGCCCGCAGAGTCGCCGGCGAAAACGATTCGTTTACCTATGAAAAGAAAAACAAAAGATATGTTGAATTTCTTTCGTATATTCGAGCAAGAAGTATAAAAAAGTAGCGTTGATAACGTACGTACCAGTAGTACCAATCTCTTTAAAATGCGTTAACATCCAACAATAAGCGTAGAACACTTCTTCTAAAGCTCTCGGAAACGGTGCTTGCGGTGCTAAACTGTAGTCTACAGATAGAATAGGAACGTTCAACTTAGTGGCCCAGTCGCGCAAGTACGTTTCATGGGACTTTGAGCTTTGTGCCACGAAGCCGCCGCCATGACAGTGGAACAACACGCCGTCAGATGGCGGTATTGCTGTGGAATCATCTGTCTGAAGAAAATATTAAACTGTTTAATCTGGAATTAAGTATTAAAAGTTAAACAGCTCTTCTCCTTTTCATCTGTTTGCTAAATGAATCTCATCAGGGACATGCCCTGCACACATTTATATATGCTTCAGCATAAAAGAAGCTTGACTGGAAATGTAAATTGCTTCTTAAACAGGAAACAAAATATTCAACCGCCCTACATAACAGATAAGGTTTTTTATACAATTTACTTTCCCATTATCTTATGATCTGTAGAAGGCATTAAGATCGAGTTACTTCTTCAATAGGAATGTACCATTTAAATTGTAATAATATGTTTAGAAATTATAATGAAAACAAACTGAAGTCTAATTATTCTTTGTTATTCAATACATTTTAGTTTTTTCATCATAATTCTGACGACGTCCAGGACATACGCTTCTCCCAAACGGAGGTATTTGCCACTACACTTGATAGGATTGGCGACTGCAGTAAGTTTATATTTAGTACACAGTCAGATAATATTACTCGTTATCTGGTGTACCCTTAGTCGATCTTACTACATCCACGAGAAATCGTTGTTTCACTTGTTTATTCAATATTCCAACTACTCACCATGCCAGCTCTTTTATTAACACTAATAAGCCTGACGTTCAGTCCCTGTAGCCCAATATGTACGGTTGGCGGCAATACAGTAGTATCTTTGCCGTCTGCCTTCGTGAGCGTGATTGGTTCAGGTGGGATAGTAATCAGTTTGTTTACAGCTACTGGTGACGCCATTAAGCTCGGTACTCGTTTCATTATTTCTGAAAAGGAACATAAAAGGTTGACTGGTAGAGAATGCTCCGGACATTAAATCCACCTTTGTGCAAGAAGTTTATAAATGTCTCTAGGATTGTATATTTTTATCCGGCCTGTTAGTAACCGGTAGTACGAAAAAAAAAATAGGTAAGTTGTTTTTTGTAAATATAGGAAAATTCATTATCACGCGGCGCTTTGATCTAACAAAATAAGACTCGCTTTTAAATTACCATACTGACTGTGGAAAGATAAAGTCTGCACAATACAGTGATAATGTATGCAAATGCTGTGCAAAGAATTTGTGGACTAGATTTCCACACGGGACGAATAACGTGTGATCCTATTCTTGATGTACTGTGTGGTCGACGTGCGTATGTATGAAATAATAAACCATTTTCACTGTGCGATAATCTTCGTCGAATGACACTGCTGTTAAACAGTTCGTAAAAACCCTCAAACTGACTCATCGGTTGGTCATTATCAAGAACACCGTCTATATGAATCCACTCGCGTAGATAGATAAATAATAGTAAAATTTATCACGTATTTATCTTTCTAAATACATATTTTGAATATTATCACGATTATAAATAACAATATTAAGATCGCAAGGACACATTTATGACATACCTCATTATACATAATGTGAAAATACGTCACAGTTAGATAATTATCAGTGACTACTACATTTATTCAACATTTATTACCTTTTGCAGCATCATGGACACAGTCATTAATTTAAAGGATATTTGTGTATAGATAGTAGATGTATTGCGGCTTGTAAGAAACTGAAAACTTTCTCATTAAGTATAGCGACGGATTTCAATTATAAATGACCGAATTAAATAGTTCTGAACTTCTTAAATTGCCACCTATTTTCATGTTTTTACTCTTAACAGTTAATTTGCAGTAGGCGGTCTTTAAATTTACGACGTACGGTCAACTAAGTATCGTACATTATGATCGATCTAGCAAATTAACTTTGCTTAGTATTTTTATTTTATATACAGTACTAGCATTCCACGGTGCAGTTTCACGCGATCTTTGCTTACTGCTCTGCTCCCGTTGCCAATAGCGTGATGTTACGTAGCTTATAACCTTCCTCGAGAACTAGAGTATCATACGCAAAAATAATTTTTCAAAGCCGACTTTTAGTTCTAGGGATTAGCGCTTTCAAACAAACAAACTCTTCCGCTTTTTATAATAGTGTAGATATAAGCTGAGAATAAATTAAAGAAACGAAAACAAAATTTTATCCGCACTGCCGGCCATGCATAGAGCCAACTTTTATTGTAAGATTCTTTTGGTGATATTCTCAATTATGAACACGATAGAATAATAATAACTGAACAGACTAAACTACATAATATGAGTCAATTGTTGTGCATAACACAGCTCTACGTTAGTGCAGATGTGTTGCGACAAGGTCATTACCTACTTGTAAACATTTGCTCATGTTTATATTCTTGAAATAGAAGCTTTTGCACTAGTACGGGCAAATATAATGATGATTTACTTCAGACTTAGTTTATTACGCTCCAGCCTAGTTAGCGTTGGAATTAGTAGCAAAGTTGGTAATGCATTTACTTGAAAATCCCACCCACACCCTTGTTACTGTGACTCCTGTAAGTCAGAATTACTAGCGACGATCTGAGTGAACACCTAGCTATGACACTTGAGAGTTTTAGAGACTTATACATATTGGCCCTTGAACAGTATCTTGTAGTCGGTACCTACTCGTATGTTATTAATATCTATGAATTCTGCACCATCTAGTTAAATTGAAAATAGGAAGACAGAAAACCTGGACTTGTTTGTCTGAAATTGTCAATCAGCCATGAGCAAGTGTGGCGACCAATACTCATAATTATGAGCCTTCTCTATATGAGAAGAGGTTTTTGCCCTGAAGTGGAATAGTACCGAGCGGGTATTATTAGCTAAATTAGATAGATCTGATATAAAATACAAATAAAATAATAAAACCCCTGAGCCCAACATTACGATTTTTGCAGTTTGGACGTAGAATTTTAGTCAAAGCACATTCTGATTGGATTACTTATGTCAGATATGATTTGTTCTTTACTGAAAATATATGAAACATTTGTAAGACAATTCCTGTAATAAAATAGTGACTATAAACGATGATTTGATAATCTACATTTAACATTTATTATGTTTTGTAATGTTCAACATGAAAATTGAAAAAGGTTTGAATCATTTCATAACCTTTGGTTTGCTTCGTAATAGTTAAGTAATAAATGATTTCGTGATTCAATAAGAATTTATTAGAGCGATTATCTGATTTCAGCACAATGTTTCTTGGCTGTATCTTTTATGTAAATAACCTATTTTAGACATTATTTGATAAAGATGAGTACCTACCCACAAGATAATGGTAGATATGGTATAAGTTTAACGGACTTTTGACCACACCTTCATAACGAAACGCGTGGTTTGTATACGCAAGGCACCTAATATCTAAAAAGAGTGGCCTGAGTTTCTTGCCAGTTATTCATAAGGCTCTTGTCTGCAAACAGGCTGTAGGTTTGGCTGTCATTTTTTTTATTTTGACGTTCGATTCGAAGTATAATAATATTATATGATCTAAGTACATGAAAAATAAATAATTTATCATTTATTTATTTGCTAAGTTAATATTGGCGGGATTATGTGTTTAGAATGATTCAAAAAAATAAATAAAGGTGAGCCCGTGATGAGTCATCATCTCATCACGTACCTGTAAGATATATATTTTTTTAGATAAAACTCATACGTGAGAACTCCTAGAATGATACAAATAATATAATTTTGTTATTTGTTATCGGCAATTGAACCAGTACTGTAGTATGTGTTAGACATTCGAAAAATGACATTATTATACATTTGTAATTGTTTAATGAGAGCGGTTGTAGTAATCGCCTAGCTTATTATTACTGGCTGCTCATTGTTTCAAAGGATAGGTTTCCTACGGGATAAATTTTATATTCGAGTGCCAGGACAAGCATAGGCACCACTAATAAAAAAAAACATATAATCGTGGATCACACAAATCTCCGGCCACCCACCACCTTTATAGCCACGATACATGTTATATATTACCTATCACACTTTTTCCTTTAAGGAAAAAGTAGACTTGTATCCTCTCTACGTACCTATTTATTTGTTAATCAGATTACTGCCATATAGGAGTACCAAGTATTCTTTGTTATTTATTTCTATACACGATGGACTAATACTGATGCACACCTAAGTAAAATATTATAAAAACCTGTCATACTCACCACTCTCAGCCAAAAACCAAAACGCTTTGCAGAACTCAATACTCGCAGACTGCGATATATTAACAATTCTCCTGGCCCTCATCTCTGGGTCAATAAGGTATTGTCCTCCCGTCCACACCGAACTGATCAGGTTGCCATGACAATAGTAGGCTTCAGAGAAACCCGCCATGCATATTGATATGCCTTTTAGTATGCCGCGCATCGATGGTAAGAACTGCAAGGTTTGAATGGCATTAACATGGTATGAAAAGGTCGTAAGGTGTTGCATTGGGAATCGATTAGGATGCATTTATATCATGTATGTCAATGTTTTTGTCCTGCTTGATGAGAAAAACAGAAACGACATGATAACACTGCTGAAAGGAACACCAAAGAGAAAAACAGAAACGACATGATAACACTGCTGAAAGGAACACCAAATTATTTTCTATGTAGGTAATCAATTCCTAGCCAGTGTTGAAAGTGTCGTGTATGATACTATGAAATGGGTTAAGTTGCATTTCATGCCTAAATTGGTTTTATTTATTTGAGGGTTTAAAGTTATTATAAATGTCACGGAATATCAGTTAAAAAGATTATTTTAATTGGAGCGCGCTCAACTTTCTATTTCGGTTTTATTGTCTAGATAGATTAAAAAGAACATTTAAAATAAATGGCTGTCGTGCCGCTTCAGTTCCTGCCGCTGTTACGTTTTTACGAACTGCACGCTAAGGTTCGAACCTTTCTCCGTTAAATCACCTTAGAAATAAAACAGCAATCTGCTCCGTTTCTATTGATTATAATACCACAAATATCAAATTAGAGTTACATGATCCCTGCCATAAATAATACCATTAATACTAACTCCTACTTGGTTCCCACTTGGTAATAAATGGGGATTGTGTACATTTAACGATCAAAACAACTTTTATATCAATGCATGTTATTATATCCTATAGACATATATTTCATCACCCTCTAATTGTAACTTTGACATTTCGGCTAATGGTTACCCGATAGATAATTATAAGGGCGCTGGTTACTGCTATTAAAAAACATGTGAACAACCCGCCTACAATTTCCATTCGAAAATACATGTAGTATTCATCCGCTACGAGTGCGTTCTTTTCGGTATTTACTACAATTAGGTATGTCAACGATTAACATAATTGCATATATAAATACGTAAATCTAAGTTAGTTATAACTAAAATACTTACTTGAAATCCAAGACATCTTCCGTAAAAGCAATACTGATTGATAGTATCCGCTTGCGCGAACAGTTCTTCAGGAGTATGCGGTTCAGTAGGAAACAGTTCTCCTGGTGGAGCCCATGACAGCAATGTGTGTAGGTGGTGAAGACAGGTGCCGAGTGACGCTAGAAGTTGACCACAAGACTCTATCTCCCTGAAATAGAACAGTTTATTATAGAAGATTATCATGGCAGTAGTTTAAGATGATGGCTTTTGGAATGGTGACTAGCACTTTTTGATTTCACAGACTTGAACCATCAGACAAAGCATCGTCACTTTGGTAGGCTAATATAAAAAAGTAGGTCGTAAGAATCCATTTACTCGTCCAGGCCACACTTAATATAGGGTAAAAATAATCAAAATTTCAATAACCTATAAATATATTGATAATGAAATAACACATCTAAACAATAAAACCCAAAGGCGAAAGGTCACCGATTGTGCAATACAAAAATGTTGGAATTGGATTTGTCATAAGGCAGTCCCTTAATCTTTAAGGTTCAAAATATAATTGGAAAGGAGACATGCCTTCAAATCGGAGCTACTTCAACTCTGAACTTTATGAATAGGCACAGCTATGTGAATTAATCTGATATTATGATATACCTTTTGACGTATTCAGCTAGTGTTCTGCCACATTAAATGTCATGTCTAATCAGGCTTTATTGTTATTTTTATAGGGATGAAACAAGCTGATGACTGATGAGTTAAGGTAAATAAATGCTATATAGAAGAGTCTGACTCTTGTATTATTACATCTTATATGTTTACATTTTAGAAAATTTACAGAGATTTTCAACAGCATTGAATAGGTATGTTTTGCACACTAACAACTATTATACTCTCTAAGTAAAACAGAACTCCTTTAAGGATAGTTTGCAGAATTAGCGAACAAGTTTGATTGATTGCACGAGTGAAGTAGGTATACGCAACCGCTGTATACTTACCTATATACTTCGCTAGGGGGCAAAGGTATTGCCACTTTCAGAGCAACGCCTAGTAACACCAACATAATATTAAACTGGGTCGATGTAATTTTCTGTGCAACTTTAGAAACGTGGAGCACACTCTAAACGCAATGAATTTCAAGGAAATAATTATTGTAGAAGCATAATATAAAGAATTAGTTATTTGTTTCGAGAGAACACTTTATTTATCTCTGCATACAATTCCAGAATTACAGACTAGTTCTTAAGAACTGCAAGAGAATGATTCAAAACGCAGTTTTTAGTTATATAAATGTACCACGAAATAAGATGAAAAGTTATACCTACATATTCAACATCAATCATCCAAGAAAGAAAACAAAACGACTGAACTTCGAAGGTTGTTCAGATATCGATCTTAGTTTGATTTAATGCAATGCATTGTCTGTAGAACTGCAGAACGTATTCAACTAGGCGGCAGGCGATCGGGGACTACGTAACAATGAAATACACGTATCTATTACACGAGTACGAAATAAAATGCGGTTTTATACAGCTGAGTCTGGCATGTGGATATTTGAAAATATAAATGTACATTAGCACACTGAAACCTTGAGTCTCCTTCGCATTATTAAGATGGATACTGGTTCTATAATAAATTAAATGTAATTTGTTGGACATAAGCTTTTCTTAGTTGTTTGCCCAGATTTGTTATAAGGTGATGTTTAGTAAGCAGGTAATTCGGTTGTGCGTCACCTGTATGGGCTATTGCAGACTTGAATAGACCAGTAGCACTGCGATTTTAGGTGGTATCTATTGTGCTCGCCCGGTTCTAGAGTTCACTGCCAACTGTCACCTGGTATCTCCTTAGTGCCCTCTTACGGAGCCTCTAGATGTAGCGTTTATAAGCCATACTCCTAGCGTTTGCGAGGTATATGGGCGTGACATTAGATATTGTTACGTGTCAGGATGGGGTTCGATGCAAAATGCCAGTTACGCGATGATGAGTTTATTCAAGACTCACACAGTATACTAACAGTAACTAAATAAAGCTATAAACACTTATACTGCACTATAACGCTTCGTATATCGCTCTTCTTAAACTTCCGTATCGCTTAGATGTTCGCTCGAGATCGCTGTATTCACAACTGAACGAAGTGCCGACGTTCGAATCCTTTTTATAGTCATTCAATAGATTTCTAGAACCTTCCCGCTAATACCACAAAGATGCCGACAATTCTCGAAAACAGAACAATGAGTGTAGGTACTTAGCTGCGACGCGTAGGTATGCCTACCGCCGTTGATCTATTGTTATACGTGTAGGTAGGTACATGCAAACGTTCTAGCGTAGGTATTTGTTGTATACGTGTAGGTAGGTACTTGCGAACGTTCTAGAGCTTAGGTATTCGTCGTACACGAGTAGGTAAGTACTTGCGAACGTTCTAGCATAGGTATTCGTCGCAACATTGCCCCCCTCTTAATCATGCTCGTCCCGAGCAGCGTTAGAACCGTGATAGGGTGCTAGTCGATCGATGTGGACGATCTTTGGCTTCTTTCTATCGCCCTGTCTTATGCGATAGGTCACGTCATTGATCCTTGTGATCACTTTATAGGGACCCTCCCAGCGGGCCTGTAGCTTCGGTGACTTGCCGATTTTCCTGAGAGGATTATGTAACCACACGAGCGTACCTTCCTCGAAGCCATGATTACTTGCTTTCCTGTCATAGCGAGTTTTCATCTTCTCATTAGCCTTGAGGTTGTTATGTCGCACTAGATCATGTGTCTTATCCAGCTGTGCTTGCAAGTTTGCTACGTACTCTACTGTCGGCTTTGGCGTATCAGGAGGTGTTCCGGTAATCAAGTCTACTGGTAGGCGTATCTCTCTTCCAAAGTTGACTTTGGCCGGCGTAAATCCTGTAGTGTCATGAACCGCGGACCGATATGATAACAGGAAGAGTGGAATGTAACGGTCCCAGTCTCGTTGATGGTCTTCGACAACCTTGGCCAGATGGTTTTCCAATGTCTGGTTAAACCGTTCTACCATGCCGTCAGACTGCGGGTGCGCTGGTGTTGTCCGTGTTTTGTGTATGCCGAGTAGATTACACATCTCTTGAAACAGGGCTGACTCGAAATTTCTTCCCTGGTCACTATGCAGTTCCAACGGAACACCAAATCGACACACTACTTCCTGGATCAACTTTTTGGCCACGGTCTGAGCCTCTTGGTTTGGTGTCGCAAACACTTCGGGCCATTTGGTAAAGTAATCTTGAACTACTACTATAAAGCGGTTGCCGTCTTCTGTCACGGGAAATGGTCCAGCTACGTCAATGGCAATTCTCTCCCATGGGGCTCCGACACTGTACAGCTGTAGCTTGCCTCTTGATCTAGTACGAGGTCCTTTTACCGAAGCACACGTAGAGCACTTTCTGCACCACTCCTCGATGTCTTCCCGACAGCGTACCCAGTAGAACCGTTCTCTCACCTTCACCAAAGTCTTCTTCACACCAAGATGACCACCTGATGCACCATCATGCACTAAGCGCAGAACAGGTGCAACTTTGTTTCTCGGGATCACCATCTGTAGAACTTGGTCCTTCCCGTCAGGTGATTCCCACTTTCTATATAGCACGCCTTGTTCCAAACTCAGACTGTCCCACTGAGCCCAGTAGGCCTTCGTAATTGGGCTTGCGGCTGATACGTCCTGCCATAATGGTTTCCGACCCTGAGCCTTCCAATCCATTATTAGTTTAAGATCTCTGTCTTCTTTCTGTACCTTACTGATTTCCTCTTTGTCCCAGGATTCATCGGTCCCCTGAGTCCTGATAATTTTCACTACCTCCTTGGACTCATGCTTCAAACAGTGTTTACAATCCTGGGAGCATGGACGTCGCGATAAGGCATCAGCATTGGAGTGAATCCTTCCACTGCGGTGTTCTATTACAAAGTTGTACTCCTGTAGTTGTTCGATCCATCTCGCGACTTGGCCTTCAGGATTCTTGAACTGGAGTAACCACTTCAGTGCTGCATGGTCTGTTCGTAGTGTGAACTCTCTTCCCAGCAAGTATTTATTAAAGTGTTGTAAGGTCTTCACAACTGCTAGTAATTCACGCCGAGTTACACAGTAGTTTCTCTCAGGCTTCGATAGAGACTTGCTGAAGTAGGCGATGACCACTTGCTGTCCATTTTGCTCCTGAGATAACACACCTCCGATTCCAGTATTACTGGCGTCTGTGTCCACAATAAATCTGCCTTCTCTATTAGGGTAGCACAGGACTGGAGCTGAACACAGCAACTCTTTGAGTTGTGTAAATGCACGTTGACAATCCGAGTCCCAAACGAAGTTCCTCTTCTCTTCTGTCAAGTGGTGTAATGGCTTGGCTACTTCAGAGAAGTTCTTCACAAAACGCCGGTAGTAAGCACTGAGGCCCAGGAAAGCTCTTACTTCGGTTTTAGTTTTTGGTACAGGCCACTCTTGCACCGCTTTTATTTTGTCTGGGTCCGTTCGAACACCTCTATCCGAAATAATATGGCCTAAGAACGAAACTTCTTTCTTGAAAAAGGCGCACTTCTTCGGGTTAAGTTTCAAATTTGATTCACGAAATCTCTTAAAAACTTTCTCAAGATTCCTGCGATGTTCCGTGAAACTGCGTCCCATAACTATTACGTCATCTAAGTACACCAGACAGGCATCTCCCAAAAGACCCACTAGTACGCGTTCCATAAGCCTTTCGAACGTAGCTGGTGCATTACACAATCCAAATGGCATTACCCGGAACTGCCACAGGCCTTTGCCAGTACCGGTGGTAAATGCAGTCTTCTCCTTATCTTCTGGCCGGAGTTCCACTTGCCAGTAGCCACTTTTCAGATCTACCGTAGAGAACCACTTCATGCCTCCAAGCATGTCCAAAGTGTCGTCAATACGGGGCAAAGGATAGCTGTCTTTCTTGGTCACGTTATTCAGCATCCTGTAGTCTACACAAAACCTAGTACTGCCATCTTTCTTCTTCACGAGTACCACAGGTGAAGACCATGGGCTGGATGATGGCTCTATGATCTTGGTTCGTGCCATATTCCCAATCAGCTCGGCTACTTCTTGTTCTTTTGCTAGTGGCACTCGTCTAGGTCTTTGTTTAATAGGCTGTGTAGCACCTGTGTCGATCGGGTGTTTCACTAACCCCGTTCTTCCAAGGTCGTTTTCTTCTTTAGTGAAAATGTCCTTGTAGTCCAGTAGCAGCTTCTCTGCTTCCCGATATTCGTTGGGTGACAAACTTTTCTTCGTGGTCTCTAGCAATGGGCCCATATGATTTTCCGAAGAGGCAGTCTGGACGTTCTCTAGGATCTTCCTCAGACTGCTCACAGCCTCACATCTTCCAACGATCGCGTTCTTCCGTAATAACATCGCCGAATTGCTGAGGTTGGCAATTTTAACTTTTGCTCCACTTCTAGTCATAACCAAAGTTCTGGCTGTAATTAGACTGGTATAGCGCCCAGGATCTTCCACCATGACGCAACGATCAGCAGTCACACCCTCAGGGAACCTTACGTCGACTAAGGTTTCTGACCTCGGTGCCAAGGTTATCGTTTTGGCACTGTAGACCGCTATTGAAGAACAGCCTTCTAGAAAGACCTCTTGGTCTGGGAAGCTTAGAACACCTTTAGCAATATCGACAACGCACTGCTGCATTCGTAGGAAGTCTAAGCCGATAATGCAGTCATCCGTTATGCTCGCCACCAAAACAGATTGATGATAAGTCTTCTCTCCTAGTTTGATTCTCACATCCGTAACTCCGTGGACGGTCACTGGCTGGCCAGTCGCTGTTTGCAATTTGCAAGATGGTCGTGCGTCTTCCCACTGAATTGTTCGCCGCAGAAGTTCTGGTCGTACGATGGTCTTCGACGCGCCCGTATCGATCGTAAAGCGAACAGGTTTACTATTGATTTCTCCAGCTGTTACCAGGCTATTACCGTCACATGCCTGTGATACTTGTACTGTAGGGGCTTGACGTAACGGATCTTGACTAGCATCAACCTGAGTAGTAGCTGACACCATTCTACTTCTTCTCTGGTCCGGACAGTTGATTCGGATATGTCCCCGCTTGCCGCATCCGTAGCACATAGGCTCACCTCGTGGTCTAACAGCTGCAACAACTTCCCGTACTTTATGCGACTTGTAGTCGTTTCGCACAGCTTCCACCTCAAGGGCATGTGCTAAGGCCGCTTCTAAAGTTGTATGGTGTGCCAACCGTACAGTTGCTCTGACCTCAAGGTCTCTTATACCATCCACAAATGCTTGTACCACTGTGTGGTCCACAGATGATGTACTGGAGGCATACGCTCGTCGTACTAGGCGTTCAATTTCAGCAGCCCATTGTTGAAGTCCCTCACTCGACTTCTGAGTTCGATCCTTCAGCTGAGCTCGATAAACATGCTCCAGGTGCTTATCGCCAAATCGAGCTTCCAATGCCTTAAGGAGTGCGTCTAAGTTTCGTCGGTCAGCAGGTAAGTTCTCTAGGATCAGCAGTGCATCCCCTCTAAGTGCCAAAGTAAGCGCCGTCAGTGCGTGATCATCTTCCCATCCATTTCCTTTGGCAACTACCTCGAACTGGTGTCGAAAGGCCGTCCAGGAAGACGAGCCGTCAAAGGAGGGCAGTTTGAACTTGGGACCTCCGGAAGTGACTGCCGCGGCCATAGGCGTAGTGCTTGAATATAGGACCTTGGTCTTCTGCAGCTCTTTAATCATTTTGTCATGATGGTTCATGGTGGTCTGGACATCTTCGAGTATTTCATCATGTTTGCTGGTGCGTTTTTTTACCACTTCAACGTCTTCTTGAAGAGTACTGATGACGGTGCTGAACCCTTCCAACTTAGAGTCCATCATTTCTCGAAGGTCCTCTCGGATAGCCTGGCGTTGTCTGTCTTCGGCTTGCAGTTGACCTTCCTTAAGGTCTAGAAGAGCTTGGCGTTGGCTTTCCTTCAACTCCTCCATGACTTGACGTTGCCGTTCTTCAGCTTGGCGTTGACGCTCTTCAGCTTGGCGTTGGCGCTCTTCAGCTTGGCGTTGGCGCTCTTCAGCTTGGCGTTGGCCCTCCTGTATAACGGCTAAAAGGGACGACATGTCGAAGCCAGAGCCCATACCCGTCGACGCCGCAGAAGTGCCGGGCTCACTAACTACTGCTGCGCTAGACTCTTCAGTATCGGCCATAAGCGATGGTTCACGAGTTTCGTCTACCGCCGCCTGTCGTCGAGTGCGTACTCCCTCGTCGCGTGGTGTGACTGGCATTCTCACTTCTGTCACCAATTGTTACGTGTCAGGATGGGGTTCGATGCAAAATGCCAGTTACGCGATGATGAGTTTATTCAAGACTCACACAGTATACTAACAGTAACTAAATAAAGCTATAAACACTTATACTGCACTATAACGCTTCGTATATCGCTCTTCTTAAACTTCCGTATCGCTTAGATGTTCGCTCGAGATCGCTGTATTCACAACTGAACGAAGTGCCGACGTTCGAATCCTTTTTATAGTCATTCAATAGATTTCTAGAACCTTCCCGCTATTACCACAAAGATGCCGACAATTCTCGAAAACAGAACAATGAGTGTAGGTACTTAGCTGCGACGCGTAGGTATGCCTACCGCCGTTGATCTATTGTTATACGTGTAGGTAGGTACATGCAAACGTTCTAGCGTAGGTATTTGTTGTATACGTGTAGGTAGGTACTTGCGAACGTTCTAGAGCTTAGGTATTCGTCGTACACGAGTAGGTAAGTACTTGCGAACGTTCTAGCATAGGTATTCGTCGCAACAATATTATATGACAAATAAACATGACGTGCCGATTATTATGATTTTAATATTAGTTTTACTTATACTTATAACACTTTGAAGGCAAACATATGTAGCTCTTGTTTAAATTGGTGTAATCATGAGCACATAGCCAGCTGTTTGAGCGTTATAATTAGTTTCAGTTCGAAGGGTCTTTTAGTTATCAGAAATGTGAGGTAGCTAATCTGATACAATTGATTGGGTAAGCTGGGCGGTAGATTCGAATATAATTATGTAAATATACCACAAAAAGTAACACAGTCTGTTAAATATACATTTATTCATATACATAAAGAGATTTGGATCGGCTTTAATCCAATGAACCTGAATGTACAGATCCCCGCGGCGTTCACGAAAATGCGCCGAGAGCTAAAAGCTACAGCAGAATTCGTATAATGGCGTGAAAATGATCCGTTTTCGTAACCTTTATTTTCTGTATAGTAACAATAGCAAGAATACTTTTATTGTTCTTGGTATAGAGGGTAGATTCCTGGAGATTACTAAACAAATAACAACAAGAACTTTGCATCTGATGCACTACGTGTTACGAACAATGGTTATGATTGCGACAAAAATTTTTCTTAACTCGTTTCAAACTGAAATTCATCAGAAACTGTTTTTACATTATACTACATATTAAAGGCGTACTGGGTAAAATTACCAACCTTCCGACTAGGTAGGTATTCATATAGGATTCTTAGGAGTTTAAAGCAAAAATAAATGTGTTAAGTCCTTGTTCTGAGGATAGCTATAGCTGTGCACAACATACTGACATTTCTAGAATATGTATGCAATATGCCTCAGGAGAGCCAAAGCTTGTGCATATTAATTTCTGTAGTCGACTTGTGAGCCTCATTGGCTGTCAGTAAGTAAAAAACGGTTATTCCGCTGTTCTCTAACCAGATAGACGTAGAAATAATAAAGGGAGAAAGTTTTGTCCACTTTGATTCGCAAGCGTAAGTATAGCTTCGTTAATGTTCATAATTTGTGTATTAATATTATAAACAGTTACAGTTTGTGAGTTTGTGAGATTGTAGAGGTTTATCTCTGAATCTACTGAACTGATTTTGAAAATTCTTTGTGTTTGAGAGCTCAGTTCTTGAGGCAAGTTATAGACTTAACATCACGCTGCAAGCGATAGAAGCAGAGCAGTAATCAAAGATGTAGCTTAGCACGGGTGAAACCGCGAGGCGGAATACTAGTACATTATAACATATAAATTGAAAATTTAAAACCCCTAAAGTAGTGTACAATATTCTACTAGTCAAGCCCTTTCATTTGATACCCATATTGTTATGAGCATTGTGTAAAAATATGAAAACCGCAATTTTGTCGCGCCGGCCATCTTGGATCGATTTTCATCAAACATTGCTAAGAACACTTCTGACTAATTCACCTTTTAAACAAAAAAGAAACAAAATCAAAATCCACTCAAACACACATACACACACACGTCAAACTTAAATAGATCAGGGTTAATAAAATATATGCTTTAAAAACTAATCGATAGTTGTGGTCAAAAAAGTTTGCGATAAATATAAACCATAATAACATGAACGTCGAGATCGAGACAAAAAAATAATTTAAAATTCAATTCACTTAATATAAATGATACATACGCCATTCACAATCTGTCATTAATTTTAATTTTGATTCATTCTTCAATTGAACGCGGCCTTTCCTGCAAAATACGTCTTAATTTCTTGAACATTAGGTATATTTTCCTTTTCATAGACCTCGCATGTGGCATCACATCACACAATCGTGTAATGAATACCAACTACTGTCCAAAGTCTACTACTACGTCACACGGACATGAATTATATCCAGCATGTTAGGTTTTAAGTTTTTATGACTAGATTCTGACTAGTACTGGCTGATAAGTGATAACCAAGGCCGAGTAGGTTAAGGTAGGGTTTTTTATTAAATAAGAATATATTAAGCATTTAAAATGTTTAACTATACATAAGGGTAGCCTGGTTTTAATCGGCATGAGCACGCTTGGACGGTAAAGCACTATAACATCATAAATTGTGTTCCTATTTCGAGAGTATCATGTTAGGTAGAATTCCCTCACCATTCGAATTTGGAGCAGAGAAAAGGGGTAGGTAATACACAATATAGTAGAAACGCTACTTTTATATTAAAATACCCATTTACAGTCAATTAAACAATAAAGCGAAGGCCGCTATTACGCACGGATGGACTAGATTCTATCAAAATCTCGAATCTTTCCCTCGGTGATAAATTTGGTATATAGGTGTCTACCTATATAACTACTACCACCATTACTAACTGACTAACTACGACCATTTTATTCATTCTGCAAAGACGGCTTTGGAGCGTAGACTTCAGTTCAAACTTTAGACAAAGTCCAGCTTGAGATGTACTTTTGCCCTACAGAAAACAGATGATATCTTTTGTATACATGACAGTGTCGGCAGATGGATTCGCAAAAGACGCCTTTGCTTCTGATGCTTCAGAGCGTCCGCGAATATTTCATGTGCATCTACTGTTGAAACCCTTAGTAGTAAATCCTATTAATAGTCAATAAAAAAGCTTTCGTTTACGTAATAAGCTATCGAATTTGTAAATGAACTAAAACTTACTTCACAAAATGACCCTTTCGGAACAGCAATGCATCTCTGCTGGTATTCACTTGTCTGCTGAGCTTCAAACCGTGTAATATGCATGAGTCCACTACTGATACGAAGCTGCGGTATCCGTTGCCAGGCGATTTCTGGTCAAAGTCGTACTGAGGTGCCACCTAGAACAAAGAAATTTTGTTTAAAACTCGGCTGTTATGCTACCTATTTTTTGTAGAGCATTAAACACAATTGTCGCAGTCTGTCAGCGGATCAGTGATAATTAATTTCTAAAACATTTCGAAACTTCTCCGTGTCTGTGAGAGCAAGTAACCATCAATCTCAGTTGTTGCACTAACTTTACGATACTTGTTACGTGTAATCAGAAGCCTAATGTGTCTGTCTACTGCCCTAAGTATCCACAATCGGTGTTATCGTGTGGTTCTCGCTTTATGTAATGTACTGACATGCAATTGCAAAAAGTTAGACGATGTATTGTAACATATGGGGTGTCGGATTCGTATTGATTGTAGAAGTGACATAGGGTATATAACATTTCAATATAGCGAACTCCAGCACAAAAGGGGAATTCTATCTTTTCAGTTTGTTTAAACAAACACAGAGTTTATTCGATGTAGTGAGCTTTGACCGAAGCACATACTTATTTGGGAATGGAGAGCGCTTACGAGGTTCAAACGAATAACTAACGCAACGATAAGACTCGTTAAGCTTGAGCATGCTAATGACGCAATACACACAGTACCTACATTATTTTATGAAGATTGAGAATATAAGATGATATTTTCAACTGTTCATGGTAGAGTCAAAGCATCGCATCGTGGCATTGACATAACTACAATGCACTAGTCGTTGACAAAAAATGCTCCGACATTTTGTGCAAGACACAGAATCAGCAGAAGCTGTAATATTACTTTTCAGAAGTAATTTATAATTTACAATCCTTTTTACATAGAATTTCTTGATCCAAACCGCACATTTGACATACATACTTCATGAATTGTGTTACGCCTATAAGCATAATTTAAAATTATAATCAGCGTTTAGAGTAAACATTTCGTCTCTTCATTGAAATTATTTTACAGTTCATTTTTAGTATTTTTATTATATACATCCTACGATTCTTATTAGTGTTGTTGCCGTTGTTGTAGTCCAAAGTCAGTGACATAAATGAGCTTTTCCTTGTTTATTTTTAATATTTGTGACATAATCAAGTGGCAATGTACTGTTTATATAAACAAAAAATAAGAATACCTAGGCATCATTTACGCCATATATTTAAGTACTCAATAAAAACATTTGAAAGAATCCCGCATTATCTTGAGATGACATCTTTCGTGCGTTATTGTCCCGTTTTATCCTGTTTGAGTGGCTGTTGGCAATTAATCAAAACGCTTTCAAGAAGGGATCATCAAGGTCATACCGGGAGGGCCATCATAGAATCAAAAATAACTTATTATTTTTACAAAAGCGTGCTGATTAAACGATTTGCGCAGCTGTGTCTTTTACAATTTTGTTCGTCGTGAGCTACCTACTCGCAATTACTATTATAGAATAGGTAACGACAAAACAAGTATTTCGTTTAAGTAGGTTAAACGAAATTTTGCCTAGACGATAAATTAAATAGGTACCTAGTCAAAGTAACTACGTCATCTTCGTATCGGTGATAAGCTGTAGTAGGTAGGATGCAGGTAACGATCCTGCCTATGGTATAGAATCCCTTACTAATCTCTATAGCAATTTATGACTGACGGAAAGTCATGAATGACTTGCTACGTCTGCCATACCCGACGAAAGTCTTTTTATAGTGTACAATAAACATAATGGACCTAATATATTGTATTGTGGACCAAATATATCAGATGGCCTTATTATTTCATAGACCACGTGGATAAAATAACAACCAGAGAACAGTGGTAGACAAGATCCGCTACTATCTAGGGTAAGTCAAAACTATTGATAACTGGTGACGAATTGTTGATAACATATCGACAATGCGAATGAATTCATTGTCAGGTAATCTCTAAATAGTATAAAGTACAGTAAGTTATTTTTTCCTGTCTGTTTCTGCGCGACGGACTACTGCTACTAGACTGAAATTCTAATAAACAACGCAACGGATTTTGACAAAGTTTTCATTATCGTTTAGAGCATTTCTTCTGGAAGGTGAATATGTCTAATACTAACATGCATATGTATTACAATAGAGAAAAGCAGAGAATTTTAACGATTTCTAATCATGTCGTGTCGTAAAAACATAAAAGTATCCACGTGTGGAGCACGTACATTAGTATTAGTATTATAATCAATTTGCAATCGATTTACCACTTAGAGCGTTGTTAGGGTTACATCCTGTGTTGTTGATACGGGATAAGTACAGCAGGAGTTAAAATAAAACACGAACCGTCCACAATAGTCTTACATCAGGTGATGCTAATGTTGGCACCACACGTGCTATCGTACGATGTTTTTTGGTACAACGACCTTTTAGCTACCAGTGAGTTTACTATGTTAATAAGCCGGTACGAATGCAATGTGACTCAGTTGTTTATTAAGATCATTGATCACCTGATTATATATACTGTTTTGTCGCGTGTTCGGTTCGATGTGGTTCGATCCTTATTAAAAGATAAATTTGGTAGATTCACATAAAATTTAATTGTTTTAATATGTTATCGTCCACTGACCCATTTCCCAACGGTATTAAGGTCGGCTGTCAGTCTAATTAGCTGCGACAGGATATTAGAATTCTGCATGAATCGTATGCTGTCTCATCATTAGAACCTAATAAACGGTAATATGGTCAGATTTCGCAAATCTTCCGATGGTTCTCGGTGTGCCAACCAGCATTGATCGCTTAAGACGCTCTCTGAGTAAGCTACGACTCAACTTCTGTGTTCTGAAAAATCGTCATCTATCTACCTAAGAATTAATTGACCGCGACAACTAATCTGAATTTCAAACAGCTACAAATCTTTTCGAATACTTTTTACTTTTTAATATGCTTAAATTATACCAATCATTTTCATTACCTATGCAAAAGTCATAATTATAAAATATCTAAAGTAAACATATGAAATAATGAAATATGACACAGAAGATTATAGTGCAAGTAAAACAGTAGCTTGGGACTAATCCAATTATTGCGCGTCCAAAGTAAACTGAATGAATCAATAAAATATTTTTGCAATTCATATTTGATGTTGAGGATAAACTAAGATTTTATAGTCTCATTGTTGTTTTAGTAGCTTCTGTAGGGTATTTTTATTTATTAAAGATAGGTTAACGCACGCGGATACTTTTGTCTAGTAGAATAAATTATGTGAACCGAAAAGCCTGTGACATTCCTGAAAAGTATAGAAAACTTCACCAGGAGCATACTTAGCCTTCCACTCAGTAAATTTTAAAGTAACAAAAATGTATTTGTTTCTTTTTAAAGCCAAAACGAGATAACATGCATCTTGGTGTCGAGATAAGTGGTAAGAGAAAAATAATAAAAGTAGGTATCTACATAAAAATACTGTAAGGATACAACACGAAAACGGAGTAATGGGTGTATACTAGAATAAAATTGATAAAACTGCAGAAAATCTTCGAAACAATGTTGGACATAAGGACTAGGTACCAGTATTAAAATAAGTTAGGGGTTGTATTACCTACCACAAAAACTCATGCTACGTTTTTTGTAAAAGGTAGGTGTAAATGCATGTAATGAGTTACCTACATGGCTATTAGGAGTGCAGTAGCTATATGTACGCAAGCGCCAAGTTACAATTTCTCGTATACACATTGTATTCTGATTAAAACAGCGTCAGGACGAAGTGTGTGTTATTCGAACCTGACATACCTATTTAGAGTAGGTACCTACAGGTCGTATTCGTATCCTGCCTAGATAGACACAAACCGTTTGAAGACACACAGAATTACAAACATTTTGGCAATTGGTAGGTTAATTTTCTGACGTTGATAAGTGTTAATTTAATTAACTATGAATAAACATATTTTCATTTACCTGGGGTATCTGGGTGGGGAGTACCCCAAAAATATATTACGTAAATAATGATTGTATAGATTGTTATAAATATTACATTATTACTCACGTGAAGAATAACAATGAAAACCGGCTTTAACTAACTGTCAATTGTTGTACTCGTATTCGTATAGCTAGACTATTACAATAAATATTCACAGCGAGACATTAGGGTAATCCTTGAGTCCGTGACAGCCTATTCGGCGTACACAGTCAAATCGTAGACGTTTGTTATGTAGGTACCTACTATGTTACGCGACTTTTGAGCCGTGAATATATTTGACGTCACAAATAGACGTATACATTTTTACAGTTTTACATAAATATGAAAACATTACCCTCCTCTACTTCGGCAGTCGAGTAAATAAGGCGACGAAGAATATCTAAACTAATCCCTTATTTTGCAGACACAACTGCACGTCCGCGATTTTATATGCACGTATTTTTTGCATAATATCGCACCATATTAAATCACGAATTGCTTTGTGGTTGGAATTACGGATATAAAAAGATGCTTAGAAACTTTCAACTATACAAATTATATAGAAAAACGGTTACACACACATATTCATATTCAAGCCTGTTTAGTCTCGAATGTATCTAAGAATATCAATATTATTTTTAACCAGATAGAGAAGCATGCTTAAGAATAGAAAAAAAAACCACTACATCATTTTTAACCGACGAAAAAAAATCGGAGGAGGTTATCAAGCCGAAGCTATTTTTTTTTTGTTTTTTTTATGCATAACTTTTTACAGAGTAGCACGATTTTGATAATTCTTTATCAATTAAAATATAATATAAAATATAATTCTTTGATAAATATGAAATTGAAAGAAAAATATAAATTTGAATAAAAATTCCAACCCTAGGAAAACAGGGAATGATTGTTGCTATGGGCATCCCACAGAGCTCAATTCTTGGTCTTTTTTGGTGTATGTAAATGATTTGCCATACTTTGTGCAAGATTTCTGTCACATTATGCTATTTGCAGATGATAATTAGCCATAAAAAATATCGGTAGTAATTTTGAGTCGGCACCAATTTGGTTTTTTCTTTAAATTTCAGGTAATTTAGTGATCTTTGTTCAATGATTACTTGATTGATACTTCGCGTAACTTACATTAGTTGAAGAACTTAGTTATTAAGGTTAGTAAAATGAAGGATTTTTTATTTATTTATTTATTTATTTTATTTTCTTTCATAAGACCCCAGATACACATATTACCATCTCTACAATTTCACTAGTGCAGCAACACACATTTCCTGGCAAATAAACTTACAAACATTTTGTTGAATCGAATGATGATAAACAAATTTAACAGCTGCATTAAATTAAAGTGATTTGATCATAAATTGTAACTCTATGAATCATCTGATAAAGATACAATGTATAAATTCATCTTGTTAGCTGTCTGCTTTGTTTTAGAAATAACAACATGTACAGATTTTGTCTGAAGCATGCATTTTCCTAATCAGATCATGTGATACATGAGTGATTAAAATGCTCCTAGCATCTGGCTAGGAATGGCTCAGTTACACAATGAATACCTATTTCTGTTTTAAGAAAAACAAAGTGAACTACTAACTCATTTAGGTCATAGCAATGATACTAATGAAGGTAATAATATCTAATGTTAGCTTATTTGATTATATCTAATTAGTTGTTTATGGAATCGAGCTAATATTTTTAAAACACTGTTCACATCACCATAACATTATGTATATCATAGTACATATCTAATAGTATAGTGTAAAATTTTCTTGCCGTCTTTGTATGACAAGAGGCCTTCATCCTGCAGAGAGAATATAATAGAAGGGGACGCAAACATATCTTAGGTTTACATTAAAAATCTGATATTCCTGATATGATATTGAATCCAGAACTGTTACTTTTTTGTAAGAAATGCCTTGAAAAATGCTTTAGTTTAGAGTCTGTTATAATTACTGTAGAGCTGTTCTAATATTTTGTTATTGTATTAAATTTAATTATATACAAACCATAAGCCATAGCTATTGCATAACATTACATTTGGTTTCAAGGCAGATAAATAAAAATAAATAATTAAATAATATTATAGTCTCAAGAGAGATCACAAAGCTCTCTGTTTATAAAACAAATTAGGTATTTAAACTGTTACAGTCTATTTACAGAACTAACAGATGGTCATTGTCGTTGTCATGGATCATTCATGGAAATAGTAAAATTGCTGAAAGCATACAAGTTACTATCGAATTTTTGAATAACACATACCTTTCTAACATGATCCACTAAGGGCCATACAGTATCCACATGATCCATCAGAGTCATAAAGCCCTGGTATAATCTCTGGCCGTTCTCACTGTCGTCCGGCTGGAAATATGTAGCATTGTTTTGGCACGAATCCTTCAGCGCCTCGTACATCGCATACGTCGGCGGAGCCCCATCCTGCGACACCTCGCAACACAGCGAAGCCTTCGCTGGTGCTTCCACAAAAGCCATCTTCGACACACTCCCTTTTACGAACTGATATCCGCGTATAAACAACCTATGCCTCATCTGCAACGATTTCTAACATAAACATCTGACGCACTTTTATGTTAAGCTTAAAGAAAATAATCATACCAATCAGAAATATAATTACAAAATAGTTCGCGGTAAAATTTTGTTTGCATTGTAAACTAAGTAATTACATTACTATTTCATTCATCGGCTGATTTTAACAACACTGAATTTCACGATTGTAAATTAATCGCTCCGTCACAAACGAATATTGAATACCATTTGACATGCGATGCGAATGCGACGAACTATTTACGTCAATTTTTATGACATACATGACAGCTGTTTTTTGTTACGTTTCTTTTTACCAATAAGTGAAATTAGCACGTGTGAATTATTATTTTGAAGACGCCTTGAAATTTAATGCTCTAAGCCTTGAAAAGATGTTAAGTACATTGATTACAATAGTGCCTGTAGCTTAGTTTCTTTAAATGTCAATTTAAGTGATTAAAAAAAAAGCTGCAATTGTATATTGTACGTCATATTTAATTAAAACCAAGATGAGTAAATTGAAACGACGAAAACATAATCTATAACTTTCTCGCTCTTCCAAATACTTTTTTTTCTATTTCATTCAAGAAGTCAAGACTTCAACTTCAAGTCCAAGTTCCTACCAAATTCTGTGTCAAAGATTGAAGCAGTGAAGCATGACATGTGTCTAGTGTCTATTTACATTATTCGTGTATAATGAAATGATCTTTTACTACTTTTTCTATTAAAATGGATACAATTTCTATGGAAGTCGATGTTCACGAACGAGTGGATCAACATTTTTCAAATGGACATGTTCCAAGCGTGCCAGACAATGAAGGCCATGAATCAAAATGTGAAACAAGTGCCTTTATATATCCGAGTTTATTTACTAGTAAAACTCTTTTAGAATTATCAAATTCATCTTGGTCACGTTCTAAGAAAGCCAAAGATAACATCCAGCCTTATTTGCGAGGTTGTAAATGGTCGCCGGACGGTACATGTTGTCTTACAGTCGTCAATAATGATGGGATTCATATTACCGAACTTCCTAGAGAGCTATACTCGGGATCTGTAGCTCCTAACCGAATGACAGATGTTCTAGATTCAATAATCCATGTGAAGGAGGCTGGCTTAGTTTACGATTTTTGTTGGTATCCTGGAATGAACAGTAGTATTCCTGAGACATGCTTGTAAGAATTGAGTAACCTTACATACCTTGCTTTAAATTGTATATGCTATTATAACAAACAATAAGAGATTGAAGTCCTTGCTGTAATTATATCAGAGCACTTGTGAAAAATGTTATTATTGTATTGTTATCTAATAATTTAATGTCATTAATTAGTACAGATAAGTAATTGTTGCATATATTTTTTGGGTTAGCAATATTGTTGACAAGCTATACTTTTTTATTACAGTTGGATAACTACAAGACAGAATGGACCGATTCAAATGTGGGATGCATTTGATGGTTCATTGAGATGTTCATATAGAGGATACAATTCTGTTGATGAAATGGAACCAGCTTTATCAATTATTTTTACAACTGATGCACAAAGAATTGTCGCTGGACATAGAAAGTGTTTGAGAACTTTTGACTTAGAGAGGTGTGTAATAAGTTTTAAAAGTAAAATATTATTTGTTTATAGAATTATAGAATTGTATGGAATAAAGTACCTAAACTTTATACTTACTGCTAATAATTTTTATTTAAGTTCAATTATGTCAAATTTTTACAAAAGTAGTATTTATGTAAATATTTTTAAATGTTTCAATACATATGTCACAGCTCAAGAATAAATACTAAGAGTAACTGTTGTAGGCATAATAATGTGCTATCAGGGATTCATGAAAGCAAGCATCAAATCTAAACATTCATCTATTTACCATCTAAAATCTTTGTAATAACAGCAGCCTGTTATTGTCCCACTGTAGGACAAAGACTTTGTGTCATACAGAGACAGCATGAGCATTAATCGCCAAATTTGCTCAAGGTGAATTGGCGATTCATACATCCATATTAATAATATAAATGCAAAGTATCTCTGTCTGTTACATTTTCACGCCTAAACCACTGAACCGATTTTGATGAAATTTGGTATAGAGATAGACTCGACTTTAAAGTATAATAGGATATGTAATAGGTAATCTTTTATTTTGAAAAATTGCGTGAAGGGGTTGAAATAAGGGATGAAAGTTTTCATGGAAAAATGTCCATGTAGAACATTAAAATTTTATGTGATAACCAACATTTACGTGGGCGGAGCTGAGGGCAAAAGCTAGTTATATAATTTTTTAAAATTAATATTTGTATGTCCTTTCATTTACAGACCTGGCAGAGAATTTGCTGAACATAGAATTGCCAGTTCTGCATCATGCTTAGCTACAAATGGCAGTTTATTAGCTGTGGGCTCTTGGAACACCTCAATTAGTTTATACAATATCAATGAGATGGGCACATATAAGAGTATTGGAAAAATGCATGGACATGAGAGTATATATTTTTAGTTATATAATTGATCATTTATTTATTGATTTGGTGACTACTCTTCTGATTGTGTGAAATTCAATTTTGCGAAATCCATCTGCATGTATAATGGTGACTGGCAGGTCCTTTGGAATAGGCTCACGTGCAGCACTGTACGTTTTCAGACTAATATGACATATGTGTCATTTGTTTAATGCAAAATTTTTTATATTTTGTGCTATACAAATTACTCTACCTTTGACTTCTATGTATTGATCTAAGCATGAAAAAATAAATCAATATACGGAATTAAAGTCTATGGTCAGAGTTAATATATAAATACATATGTATTTAAACTAGTGGTGTGCTGGTCCGTTAAAAATGTATATCCGCGAATACGGATCCGATTACGGATATTTGGTATCAAGATCCGCGGATACAGATCTTAACTTTCTTACTCAGGCGGTGTCGGTGAGCGTGACCGTGATAGTTGATGCCACTTGACGCTTTACGTGAGAGGACATGTTTTAATTTGCATTAATTGCAAGTTGCGGGTCTTCCTTTTACTTAATGTTAAATTTCACACTAGGCAGCATAGATAACGTTTGTGTTTGGTAGGTATATAAGTTAAAAAAGGCTTAAACTCAATTGATCACATTATTAATATTGTGTATAAAGATTTTGTACTTTTGATTAATTTAGTACCTATAAGTTATGTACTATTAATATCGTAAAAACTCACTACGATTAAATGAGACAACGTTAACAATATGAAAGTATCAAATATTTGATTTTAAGAAATAATCACCTATACATATATAAAATTTCATATAGGTATTGAAAATTAATAAGATAAAAGATCCGTAAAAGATACGCCAAAAAATAACTGATACTTTTTTCGCCATCGGATATTCGTGGATACGGATATGCGGCACATCACTAATCATCTATGCCACTTAACTGATCGGCATTTTGTAATATTGTAGTTAAGGCGCTACCCCGAGCAAAGGACCTTGAGCATTCGACCCCCCCTTAGCCGCACGACCCCTTTGCAATAGATCGTCAAATAGTCAAATACTGCTGCCGCCATCTATCCAATATGATACGAACGACCAACGCATTACAACTCTTGAGTAGTAACAAAACCTCAGACCTATGAACTCACAGATAAGACAATATATTTTTTTTTTTCATAACAATGTGAATCATTGTGATGTTTGTGTCTATGTGTGTGTGTGTGAGAGAGAGAGAGAGAGAGTGAGAGAGAGAGAGAGAGTGAGAGAGAGAGACAGAGAGTGAGAGGAGAGAGAGAGAGAGAGTGAGAGAGAAAGAGAGAGTGAGAGAGAAAGAGAGAATGAATAAATACGTTGTATAACTGTCCATATCTTGAAAATATTTTTTCCGATACTGTGTGATTTGGAAAATTAGGAACAGTAGGTAGTTTGTTTTTGACGTTGTCAGTTAAACTACATGTATAGTCGCGTCGTAGGACTTTTAATTTTTACAGAATTTATAGATTATGTGCATTCAGAGCTATTTTAAAAAAGTTAGAAGTTTTATGACGGTGCTTTATTTATGATTTAGGTATTTTGTAATATTTCGTATAACGTAAAGTATATAGAATTAAAAGTTGAAATGTTAAGTGTTTCCTAATATAAATTGTC
This sequence comes from Parascotia fuliginaria, assembly GCA_963082885.1. Lineage (NCBI taxonomy): Eukaryota > Metazoa > Arthropoda > Insecta > Lepidoptera > Erebidae > Parascotia > Parascotia fuliginaria. The sequence continues at coordinate 11,488,517 of OY720186.1, forward strand.
TTATCTTCATGTTCATCAAAGCTAAACTATGGGGTACAAAGAAAATCACAAAATCAGTTATCTGTGTGTATGTAAATAAAATTTTAAAATGTTTCAAATAATATTTTAAGACATCCAGTGGTAAGTAATATACCTGTTGAAAAAAGTTTACAAAGTTCTTATCCATATTAATTTATTATTCCATGTTATGAAAAAAAAATATCAAAAAAGCATACAAGTTAACTTTCTAAACTTTGTTCAACAGGTATATTACTAACCACTGAAAGTCTTAAAACATTATTTCAGACGTTTTAAAATTTTATTTACAGACAAAAGACTGATTTTGTGTTTTTTGTTGCTCCACATAATTTATCTTTCTAAAAATTTTACAATTTGAAGATAAGATAGTAATAGTCATTTACTCTTAACGTTGGTAAAACAAATTATGTGGCATTCTCAATCAAAGCCAAACCTCCACCCGTAAATGACAACCATGGTGTAATATATCATACATGCTCAGCTATTCGCTCCTGTTCTTGCACTCAGCTTAACGTGGCTTCCAGCATCAAGTACTTGGGAGTGGTATTAGACTACTCGCTGAGTTTCAGTCACCATCTGGACGTAGGTCCAGATGGCGACTAAAACGCAGCGAGTTCTGGAGGACAGTAGCGTCCTCCAGAACTCGGAAGTTGATGTTCGTCTTTAAAACTTACGGCACATAGCGGACGCACAGGTGATCAGGATGATTTACTTGGCCCTTTGCCAATCAGTTCTAAGTTATTGTGTCACTGTGTGGGAAGGAGCATGTAAGAACAGCCTGACTAAACTAGAGAAAGCCCAAAGAGCAGTCCTGAAGGTTAGTAGGTCCTTGCCATTCCTTTTTCTAACCAAAGACCTGTACCAGCTTACTGACGTTCTGACAGTGAGACAACTATTTGTGCTAGGGATCGTTCTAGAGCAGCATGCCACAATTGTTTTTGACCCAACTATTTTCTCAAACAAACGTCGTAAGCATTATATTTGTGACACTTTAACTGTGCAATGAAAGGCAGCGTTCTCCGATAGATTTTTTGGTTGTCTGGGAGGTTGCTTGTACAACAAGATAAACAGAAATATCAACATTTACTTACTTACGCGATATCATTGTAATAAAGGAGTCACTGCCCGACTGAAATCCCTTAGTTACGATGAGACAGAAAATCTTTCACAGCATCCACAACTACACGCATAGACACACTCTCATACATACACTTAAGGTTTACACAAACCCACTGAGACACTTACCTGACATACTGGGATTGCACAGATCTAGTGCCTGGAGTGGCTGGTAATCTATAATACTGGTCTCCTAGTACGGATACCCGTCTCTCACATAGTCGCAAATAATGTAGGTACCTACTAGATTAAGTTTCTTTGTGTATATATTTGTGAATTTTCTATGTGAGAGAGAAACAATAAACCATTATTATTATTATTATTATTATTTTGCTTAATTTGATGTTGTTTTTTGTATTGTTTTTGCATGTCGCCACTGGGCAGTAAATAAATACTTTATCTTTCTTTCTTTCCGTGTGTGTGTCTATGTGGACTGGATGTGTGTGTGGGTGTCAAGATTAGACGTTTCAAGAGAAGAAAGCTGCTGTGAATGAGATGAGTACCTAATGAAAGCAGAAAAAAAAAATTTATAGCAACTACACATTTACCATTTATTTAGGCCATTGAAATATTTATAAAAAATAAAAATAAATAAATACATAAATTTCTGAAAACTGTATACAATTTCAGCAATGAGGATAAGTTCTGAGAAGCCACACCCAAGCGGTCCATGGTTTGAAATGCGTTTTAATTCAGTAATAAAATGGCTGACATCGATTATTCTCCTCCTTATTATTTTTGCAATAGTACTGACTCCTCTTCAAAAGAAACCATATAGTCATTCTGAAATTAAAAAAAACAATTACATTAATTTCTTAGAACAATTTACCGTATTTCTTTAGTAATTTTTCTTTTATCACTTTTCATAAAAGATTTATTCATTTTCAGAATAATTAAAATGGTAAGCTTGAAATGTGTAGGAAGTGTCGTGCGGAAAAGCCCTTACAACGCAAATTCAGGCTGCTGCTTTTGTAGAAATATTGACCCTTTGCTATTGACAGTATACTTCATTTAGTCCAAATGCTTTATACTCGTACTTTATAAATTAAAATAAAATATATGTTTCCTAACCCTTTTTCAAGTTAACGCGACTTTGGAAAAGTATAAGAAACTTACCATTTCATTTGTCTTATCAATGCTTCTTGTACTTTCAATGTTTTAATTTGCATTGCCTGTCAGGTTCCGTAAACTGCAAAGGAGTAAAATTTTATGTTATTTTAATAATAATACCAGCCTATTTGCTATCCTACTGCAGGGCAAAGGCCTCTTCTCATATAGAGAAGGCATGAATATTAATCACCACGCTTGCTCAAGGCGCATTGGCAATTTCAGACTTTTAAGTCCAGGTTTCCTCACGATGTTTTTCCTTCACCGTCAGTCAGAAATGTCTAAAATAAACTTAGAAAGTACATATGTTTTGAAAAATCACATTGGCGCTTGCCAGGATTCGAACCCACTACCACGTGTTTACGTGTTTATCCACTGGACCATTTCGACACGGACATTTTGTTAAAAGAATAATTGCATAAAATTATGTATGTGTTCCAATTTCCGGCAAAGACTGGTTGAAGATGTAGGTACAGATCAAAATGTTTAAAAATTATATTTCTCTCGCAAAATCAATTATCTGTGTATTTAGTTAGCGTGTTTATACCACCTCCTTTTCATCTTTGGATCTTTTATTACAGTTATGTAATAAGAACCCATAAAAAGAAAAAGTGGTGGACCTGAGGAATGACGACCTATCCTTACGCAACTTATCCTAAGGTACTAGACCTTAGGATAAGTTGCGTAAGGATAAGTTTTGACATATGTTTACATTTTATCCAGAAAAGATAAAATACATACACATTACTTTCATCCACCGGTTGCGAAATAGAAATGTCCATTAGCAGTGCTACTGGTTGGCTGTCACTCGTTCTTGAAAGATAATGTAATTATGTTAGGATACCTTTATTCAGTAAAACAAAACGCATAGTATGATAAGTACGTGTTCAAGTCTATGCGTTTCTAAGTCTATGGCTCGCACAAATAGGTAACTGTGTTTCATAGTTTTTGTTGATAAATAATACAATAACAACAATTCTTAGTGTCTACTTAGTAAGGTTGCGGTATTAGAGTGGGTTACATAGGTACCTGGTATCAAAATAACTTTGTTTTGATGTGGTTTGCATTTTTGTCCTTGTGCGCAATTTGTGCTTTTATGACCTCATCTACAGAAAGAAAATGTCTTTTATGTGAAATGTATTGTTCAGATAATTTCACTATTATAAACACAAACGTAAATAGAACGTAGTTATAGGTTGATATTGGTGCTTACCGAGCTGCGTTCATCCTTGCTGCATTTGCAATCCTTTGTCGTAATACTTGCAATAATAAACACAAGAATGTCTTCTCACTGTAAATTCCACTAGGTATACACAAACACAACAGCGTCTTGCCGCGGTTACTGATAGAAAGAAACTCTAACACAATAAATGCGGATAATAAATTCAAACTACCCTGCTACTATTATAAGTTTATGTCAATCACCTATGCACACAGATTGATATATATTTACGTAAAAATACAAGAGCGTGTTCTGGAAACATTTCGTACGTCCGCCCGTCGAAGAGGCTCGCGCCGACTGCCGCCCGTCGCCCGCGCAGAGACCCGCTGAGAATTCCTGTGACATTACGCGCACTTCATGGATATTTATTTTCTAAAATCAGTTGTCACTGATGACTTTGAAAAATTTAATCGAACAAAATGTTCATTATTAAATTATCTATCTATTGATGTTAGTTACAAACAAAAATAATGTACAGTTCAAGATTAGAAGCAGGCAATCAATCGAAATTTCTCATTTTAGTGGCTCTTCTTAATCGAAATTTTATACATTATTAATTCAATAAAAATAAATTTAAATCAGCTAATGTAAAGTCAACATGATGTAGAAATGTAATATATGTTTTGTAGTACAATGTTTAATGTTAATTAATTAGTAGATAGCTTCTAAAAACTGTACTTAATGCTGTCAGCACACCGTTTTGGTGGGGGCAGCGCCTTAATTGAAAGCATTCTAGAACTTGGCTGTTGGCTCTGTACTTACCTCCTGCCACCATTTAGTTCCAAAAACGTGTACTGTGGCGCCACTCATGCTAAATTCAGTCAAGTTGGGATGCCTTAACTGTAGTTGTGTATTTGAGATGCCTTAACTGTAGTTGTGTATGAGATCAGAATAATAGCCTTTAATTTCTTCTTGCTACTTAATAATAAAAAAAAAATTGGAATATAAACCATAATACCAATATTAAAATGTTCTTCTTTATATTTTCAGAAGGCGTCACTCATATAAAATTCGCACCAGATGGTCTAACCCTCGTATCGGGTGCGCGCAAAGACCACAGATTATTAATATGGGACATTAGGCATTATCGTCGACCTCTAAATATTTTGACTAGGGCAGCGGACACAAATCAAAGAGTCTACTTTGACATATCGCCGTGCGGAAAATACTTAGTTTCTGGAGGAACAGATGGTGTAGTCAAGGTGTGGGATGCTGATCAAGTCGATTGGAAATCTAGCATAGATGTTACTGATGAAAGAAGTGATAATGCTACTTATAAGGTATTATTTTTTAATTCTTACTGGTTATAGTGCATAGATTACGCCCCCATTAATATTGCATTGACATCTATTTGTTCTGAATCGAGCTCACATAATTAAGGACCGTAGCTGAGCTGTGATTGGCTATTTCAAGATCAAGTTTCGAATGCACAGAACTGCACCAATCGTAGTGTTCATAGTAAGTTACTATGCTAGCGAGTGCAGGTATGAGTTGTGCGTGTCTGTTGTAGAGTTGCCTGTATGCCAATTCCACAATCATTTGTTTGTATTAGAGGGTTATCTGTGTTTGAAGCTCACATGGATAAAAAACCTATGTGTGACCCATAAATAATTTTTAAAGGTCATTAGTAACTTGACAAAGCAATATAACTAGGCCTTCAGAACTGTTTGCTTAATTAATACAAATTTATGTTGTAATATAAAGTTTTTGTTTATTTTTCAGTTTGCCCTCCACAAAGACTGCTGTAACAGCATATCAATACATCCTTTCCGTCCGATTTTAGCGACGGGATCAGGCCAATTTCACTTCTTATACCCAAAAAGCAACACCGAAGAACTAATAAGCAATAAAGAACTTAGCAGTTATAAGAATAAGTGCCAAAATATTAGTGACTGTAGATCACATGAAGAACTAAGTGACTATAGTGACTTTATATCAAATGATAATGTAGATATGAAATACTCAAGTATAAGTGAAAATTGTTTAGTGTTTTGGTGGATTGGTGATGTAAAGTTAAATAAAGATATTGTATGAACTTGTAAACTTCTTGTGGAGACGCCTTTATTGCCACTTCATATATCTTTTCATCTACTATTAATCCTTCATATGGCAGTATGTATGTACATAATTAATTGATTTTGAACTATATTAAAAGGTTATTAGAGTTCCTAATTGAATGGGGTTGATCAGAGCCTTGTAAAGGATTAAGGGGACAGTCAATTTGATCGGAATGTAAGTTTATACTGTGATACGGAGTCATTCTTTATTTTATACATACAAATGTGCGATATGGAAGAGCAGTGCTCTAGCTAATGTTATAGTATAAGCTGAAGTGTTCTTATTATTAATAATTAGTAATATTTATGATGATGTCAGTTTTCTACGGGACTACTAAGGAATAATGGCGCATTTCCTCGTAGCCAAACCAGTTTGGCAAATCAGTTTGACCAGGAGGAAAAAGCCAATTACATTTAAAACTAAAAACTTACCGAATTAACACTATTTAAAAAAGTAGTGTTATTTTATTGCTTCGGGTATATAGTAAGTGTCGTCTGTAAGGCAGGGAGAGGTAGGTAAGTACTTCTTCAGATTAGAAAGGGAGATAATTTCAATGAAATTCTATTCATTGAGTAAATCAAAAAATGTATGGGTTTGACTTACGCTAACGACAATATTGGCGTTAGCTTATGTCAATCCAAAAATTTCTTTTTTCTATTTTTCTATGTAGGTAATGTAATTCAATTAAATGAATTGAATAGAAATCTATGCCACTTGTCTAGGGCCTGAAGGCATATTAGCACAATTCCTCATCTTAAAATAATTAATTACCACGTTAAGTAAAAGCAGATATTATGTACTGCAAAGTGCCTTTTAAATTAATTTGTACAGGCCTAGTCTTAAGACTTCAATTAAAACATTATATTTTAACCTAGTTTGTAGGTATTTAAATGTAAAACATCACATTTCTGTAAAAGGCGTTAAAAGGTTTTTACAGAGCTGCAAACGCGCGAGAGATAGATACTTCTTGTGTTGTGTTCCAACCGGCCAAGAGCTTAACTGCTTACCATCAGGCGTGCACTATGATTGCTTTTTTTGCACCTTAAAAAGAAACTTTTAAGAACTAAAATCGGTAATGCGGGTAATACATCATTAAAAAGATTATATAGGTACATACGTACGTACTATAATTAGGTATTCTTTGTATCTGTTTTCCAATGTAATTAAACAAGTATTTACTGACTGTGTAATAATAAAACAAAATAGTTAATTGCCAGTTACTTGTATAACGTGGTCATATTATTGTTGTGTTTGAATGGAAGTTTCTTTTGACTTTTTTTTATTTACCTGAAAAGTTTGAATACCTATATCTTCTACTTACTTCATCCATAAATTATTGCTAATGGTTATTTTGTGCCGTCTGCTCGGATAATCTGATTAGTTATGAAGTCAATGGTTCCGTGTGTACCTATGCATATTTGTATAATTATGTACATTACTAAAAATAAACCGAGATGTGCCAAAACCATTATGGTTCCTCATTATTCAATAATAAAAAATGTTTTAATAAATAATAAATCCGTTTTATTTTATTTTCAAAACAAATACATGGATGATAGAACGCCTGAATCACATTTATTGGAAGAATTAAAGAGAGATTTACCTTCATCATTCATTACAATCACATCGCTCCAACATCTTCAGAGTTTGTCGTTGAAGTTAGTAGACATTTGGAGTCATACGACGATACGTCAAGGTAAAGAGCTATAAATCCAACTGCTCATCGAAACTTAATCTCAGCTGTCAAGTAGTGCTTAGGTATTATAATCTTCATCCATACTATCTGGATACTTTTTCAAAAGACGAAGTTTCTGGGTCTTTACAAATATATCTATCTATACCATTATATAAAGCGCAAGAGTTTGTTTGTTTGTTTAAATGCGCTAATCTCTGAAACTACTAGTCGCATTTGAAAAATTCTTTTTGCATATGATAGCCCAGTTCTTGAGGAAGGTTATAGGCTACGTAACATCACGCTACTGGTGACGGGAGCAGAGCAATAAGCAAAGACGCGGGTGAAAAGCTAGTAGCTGATAATGTAATACATAAAGTAGGTACCTCCAGACTCATACATAAAGTAGGTACCTCCAGACTCATACAAAGTTTTGTCCCGTGTGAAAATCATCAAACTCACAATCTTTGGCTTAGCAGTCGCACACATTCCCCCTGCGCCTATTTAACTCAACAATAGCTGTAAGAAAGAAAGACTTGATTGTTCTGGAGCGGAACCTATAATAATAATTATTATTATTAGTTCGTCATCACACTGCGAATGCCTCTGTGGTTCGGTGGTACTGTGTATGGACTTCCACGCAGAGGTCGCGGGTTCTATTCCCGCTATGTGCAAATATTTGTCTGCATGAACATGTCTATTTGCATTGGTCTGGGTGTTTCTATGTATAATATTGTAGCGTTACTGAACGAAAGCACATCTCTACGCCCGCAACGCGAGCGCCGCCCCCCGGCAAAATACAGAACTGTGTGAAGTTAACACGAGCCGGCATCACGGACTAATTATTAACCTAATTAAAATAAATGTTATTAGTTGCTCATAGTAAGTTTATAGTGTAAAATCCGTGTACAAAGTGATATTGTGTATTGCAGCTTTGGCAATAAATGTCTGAACTGTTGGTGAAAGTTTTATTCCAATAGGTTCGCCCCTATAAGTGACGCCCAACGTACAGCCGAACTATATCAGTGCCTATCACGATTTTAATAAATCTAGGACTCCTAGTTTGCGTGTTAGTGTATAGAAAAGACATTTTCACTACGTTTTGGACATTTTCATACCAAAATCATAGTTGCATGCCGGTCAAGTTTCAACGTGTTCAAGGACAAATCTGTAGCGAACGCGCCAATACAAGTACCTTGGCGCCAAAAGTTCACTTTGACAGATAGATAGTACTAAAATTTTCTAAAGTGAATGACAATTTTACTTTCGGTGGGAAACCATCAAACAATAAGTTCGTGTTATGTTATAATACTGATAATACAACAAAATAACAACGTAACTTTAGTGATTATTGACAGTGAACAGACGATATAATGGTGTTAACGCGGTCACGTAGGAATAGTCCGAGTGGTCAAAGATCAGCAGCAGAGGCTGCTACGGGCGAGTTGGTCGGCGTAACTTCGCCGCCGACCTCGCCGTTATCTTCACCGCTTACGAGTTGTGAGGGGCACGCCGTAGAGCAGAACCCTCCGGTCGTCGCTATCGATCCTGTGTCGCCGGTTGGCTTACCTGTTGAGCCGCCATCTACCATGCCTGCGCAGGCAATGCCATGCAAAGGCCTGTTCCTGCTGCTCCAGCACCTATAGTACTCACTCCGGAACAGCTAAGTCAACTAATTCTTTCACTACAATCAAACCCAACTTCTACAGTGACTCCCACACAAGGACATATTGGAGCTGTCATTGGCAACTTTGCCAAGTGCAGTCATCGCTTTGACGGAACTAAAGACAGCGATGTTATTGCATTTATAGATGCCATACAGGTGTATAAAGACTGTGTCTCAATGGATGATGATATAGCGCTGAGAGGCTTGCCAATGCTTCTTACAGGGTTAGCAGCTACTTGGTGGCAAGGTATCAAAAGAGATACCCATTCTTGGGCAGATGCCCTAACCTGTTTGAGACAGACTTATGGTCCGCGTTTACCTCCTCATCGTATATACAGAGAACTATTTAAATATGAACAAGGTAAAGAAACTACAGACATCTTTGTATGTAAAGCAAGAGCCTTACTAGCTCAGTTGCCATCTGATTCACTCACAATTTCAACTCAATTGGATATGGTATATGGCCTGTTAAATAAGCGTATACGAGAAAAGGTTGCCAGATTTTCCTTCACAACATTTGCAGAGCTTATACAACTTGCCCACAGAGTGGAAGATTTATTTGATGAGGGTCGCACTCCCTCCCATACTGATTCTGCTGTCTTTCCTGTTAAACCAAATACTTCTAGTACCTTTAGCAGTGCAGTCAAATCATCTTCTGAGTTACCTAAGCATAGAACCAGATGTCAGTATAATTATTGTAAACAGTATGGTCATTTAAAAGAAGACTGTTTGCGTTTAAAAAACAAAAATAAATTAGAAAATGTTTTACCTACAGACAAAGGGGAAGCTATTGAGCATAAATTAGTTTGTTTTGGATGTGGTACCCCTGGAGTTATTAGATCAAATTGTCAAAAATGTAAATCTGCATCATCATTGTCACCTAAAGCTTCAACCTCATTTCAATCTGTATCAGCAATAAGTGTAAGACCTATGGATGCTCGTGGTCGTCCATTAGTAAATATTACAATCTGTGATGTAAGTGCTAATGTTATAATCGATACCGGTGCTAAACAGTCTGTTGCTAGTGTTAGCTTAAGGAAGCATTTAATTAATAATGGTTATAAATTTGAAATTCTTAACACTGAGATTAAATTAGCCGATGGTACTAATTATGTTACAAATGTAGAGATAGTTAATGTTAATGTCTGCATTAGTGATTTAGTCATACCTACTATGTTTGTTGTATTACCTGGTGCCACTGATACTTTACTGGGTATGAATTTTATTGAGGATGCTGGCATGATGCTCGATTTTAGTAATAGCTAATTTTTATTACATAATGGTAATAAAGGAATTTTGTTGTTTGAAGATAGGAATAGGAAGGTGAACACTCTCTTACCTAAAGTGATGGTTAATTGTTCTGCTCTTTATCTTCGTGAGGACGAAGGTGTATTATTATCATCTGATGAGAAGCGTCAGCTGTCAGAGCTCATTCAAAAGAATGAAGACATCTTTGCACCAGGGGGAGAACCTACCAAGTTTGCTATGCATCATATTGACACTGGGGACAGTCGCCCTGTTGCAGTACCTCCGTATAGGTTATCTCCAGCCAAGAAGGATATAGTGCGTGCTGAGATTGATTGTATGCTTGCGGATGATATAATAGAGGAAACGGAATCTGAGTGGGCTTCGCCTATAGTTCTAGTGCCCAAGAAGAATGGGGAAGTCCGTTTTTGTGTGGACTATCGAAGCTTAAATAAAATAACAAAAACTGACAAGTATCCCTTACCAGTGATTGATGACATTCTTCAGTCAACTAAATTAAATAATGTGATGTCTACAATCGATTTAAAATCAGGCTATTGGCAGATTGAAGTTGCTCCTGAGGATAGGGACAAAACGACCTTCATCTCGCCATTTGGAATGTTTAGGTTTCGACGTATGCCTTTCGGGCTCAAAAATTCTCCGTCGACATTCCAACGCCTTGTAGACAGATTTAGATCTGGACTGAAGGATGTCACTGTAGTGGCATACTTAGATGATATTCTAGTGATTTCAGAGGACGTCCCTAGTCACTTGAATGATTTACGGCAGGTTTTTGACCGCCTCCGTCTATTTGGACTAAGAGCAAATAGAGCAAAATGTGTCTTTGCTCGAGAAAAGCTTACGTACCTTGGTCACGTCATATCTTCTCAAGGTGTTGAACCGGATCCAACAAAAGTTCAAGTTGTGGTCAACATGAAGCCACCTAAGGATCTCAAACAACTGAAAACCTTTTTACAGACTGCTTCTTGGTTTCGAAAGTTTATTCCCGATTTTTCTAATATCGCTCGTCCACTTACTGAGCTAACGCGCAAAAATAGACGCTGGACTTGGGGTGAAGACCAGATGATGGCTTTTGAATCCCTCAAGCTGTTACTTACCACCAGCCCTATATTGCGACAGCCTGACTTTAGTAAACAATTTGTTATTCGTACTGATGCCAGTGCTTATGCTCTGGGAGCGGTACTCCTCCAAGGTGATACAGCGATAGAAGAACAGCCAATAGAGTACGCCAGCAGACTGTTAACGCAGGCTGAAAAGAATTACAGCACCACGGAGAGAGAGGCCCTTGCGGTGGTGTGGGCATTAGAGAAATTTCGACCTTATGTTGAAGGTGCTTCCATCAAAATTGCCACTGACCATCAGCCATTAAAATGGCTTCTCTCCTTAAAATCACCTAGTGGCCGCTTAGCCCGTTGGGCTCTTAAAATTCAAAGCTATAATCTTTTTGTGGATTACACTCCCGGCAAAATGAATGTGTTAGCTGACACATTAAGTCGACCAGTTGTGGACAACATGGAGGAGTCTGCCATTTGTGAGGTATGCCCAATCTCAATTGATTGGCCTCACCGTACTCCAGAGGAGGTCCGTTCCTCGCAGCTGGAAGACCCAACAATATATAAAATCATTGAAGATCTCGAACAGGATACTGAGTCTGCGACTCAGTGGACAGAACGAGGCTATTATATGGTTCACGGTGTCCTTTACAAGGTGGATTTGTATGGAGACTCTGAGGAGCCTCTTTTAGTTGTTCCTGAGGCGAATTTAGCAGAGTTAATGAAAGAACTCCATGACGCACCTATAGCAGGTCACCTGGGTCTGGAAAGGACTATTAAGAAGATACGAGAACGATATTATTTCCCTAATATGCGTTCATATGTTGCTAAATATATAAAGGATTGTGAGCTGTGTAAGAGGTATAAACCGAGTAATCTCAAACCCGCTGGACTCTTGCAAACCCCGGTTCCACAGCACCGATTTGAAGTCCTAGCGATGGATTTGTTCGGACCTTTACCTGAAACCGAGAAGGGAGAAAAATGGATATTTTTGGTTGAAGACGTGGCTAGTCGATGGGTAGAGATATTTCCCATGAAGAACAGTACGTCTGATGCTTGTGCACAAATCCTTATTGAAGAGGTGTTCCTGAGATACGGTTTTCCACGCCGCATTGTCTCTGACAATGGAACCCAATTTGTATCTGCAGTAATGCAGAAAGCCTTATTCGTTTTACGGATAAAACAGAACTTGACACCAGTGTACCACCCAGAGGCCAATCCAGCAGAACGGAAAAATCGAGATATGAAGCAAATGTTAGCCATGATGGTAGGACCCGAGCATAGGAATTGGGCTGAAGCTTTACCCGCAGTGCGTTTTGCTCTAAATACTGCCTACAATCAAGGTACTGGTCATTCCGCGGCTTACTTGATGTTTGCCCGGGAATTTAGGTCCCCTTTAGAAAATTCTACTGATTTACGTCCAGTTATTGAGCAGGAAAATTACGTTCCTCAAATAACTTCTTACCTCAAAAATTTTGCTGATCATCTTAAGGAGATGATGTTTCGTGTGGAGGGTCAACAAGATGCTCGTAAGGCTGTCGCTGATCGCAGTAGGAGACTGGCTCCTAGTTTTAAAGTAGGTGACTCCGTTCTGGTCGAAAGTCGCATTTTGAGTGATAAATCTAAAGGCATTACTCACAAATTCGCTCCGCGTCGTGAAGGTCCTTACACTGTGGGTAGAGTATGTTCACCTGTTTCTTACGAGGTTCTAGATTCCCAAGGAATCATGAAAGGGAAGTATCATGCCAGTTTCCTCACTCCTTATAGTGGTCGAACGCCCGTAGCTACTGTTAAGAAGCGGGGTCGACCTGTCAATGGTGCCGGCTCTTTTAAGAAAACGGTTGCCAAGCCTGTGTCGGACACTACCGCCATCGGCTTGGAGGGGGAGGATGTAGCGTTACTGAACGAAAGCACATCTCTACGCCCGCAACGCGAGCGCCGCCCCCCGGCAAAATACAGAACTGTGTGAAGTTAACACGAGCCGGCATCACGGACTAATTATTAACCTAATTAAAATAAATGTTATTAGTTGCTCATAGTAAGTTTATAGTGTAAAATCCGTGTACAAAGTGATATTGTGTATTGCAGCTTTGGCAATAAATGTCTGAACTGTTGGTGAAAGTTTTATTCCAATAGGTTCGCCCCTATAATATGTATGTATTTACAAAAAAAAGTATTGAAGTATGTATATCCGCATTCTAGATCCCATAACACAAGCTATAATATATGCTTACTTTGGGTCTAGATGGCGTTGTGTGTAGTTGTTGAAATATTATTATTATATTATTATTACAGACAGGACTATAATAGCTAACAAGCCTGGTATTGTGGTGGTGGATCGATCCGAACGCCTTGCAATGATAGTTACTGTTGATATTACCGTCCCTCATGACGAGAATCTCATGAAGGCTGAGAAAGACAAGCAAATAAAATAACTTGATTTAGCCCATGAGATTGTTGACATGTGGGATGTGGATTCTGCTGTCATTGTGCCGATAGTAGCAAAGAGCCTCGACTAACACCTAACGAGGCTCGCAATACGTGGATGGGTCAAGGGCCAGATCCAGAAGGCAGTGCTGCTCGACACGGCACGTATTGTTAGGAGGTTCCTCTCTCTGGAGCCCTAACCGCCGGTAGCTTGGACTTTTTCTCGTTGCCAGTGGTAATCTATATTTTATATTTTTAAATGTGTATTTTTGGTTTTTATAAGTAGGTATATTAAATTTGAAAATGTAATAAATATGAAAAATTATAAATAAAGAGAATAATAATAATTACATAACAACTACACACAACGCCATCTTAACCCAAAGTAAGCATATAGGTATAAATAGCTTGTTCCGCTATTAAATCTCGCGCACTTCTTTCCTTATATTCACAAACTAGTTTCGTAGGTAGGTGTAGTTACCAGTGGATACCTAAAATACCTACACACTAAATGTAAAATACCTAGGTTGTTACTTGCCTATTTGTCTGGTGTCTATAAGACCGATTCTGAGTAATACATACATATCTTTAAGCCTTTTTATCCTCGAGTGGTAGGCAGGGGTGTTTTTTATTTTTTTTTTAGGTCTCTTGTAACAGGGGGCGAGCCTGTTGATTCCAGACTCCGGGCTAATATTGAGAATTTTTCGACAAAAAATCTCAATATCACTTTATTCGAGCCGGGGATCAAACCCGAGACTCGAGACTTCTGCGCGTGGTAATCCGTACACAGTACTACCGAGCCACAGAGGCAGTCTGAGTTTAAAAACTTTATAAATACCTAAACATAACAAATACCTATCTATTTTAAGAAGCTTTATAATAATCTATCTACGTGCACACCTATTTACTTACCATAAGGTCAAAACCATAATTTTATTTCAATTTTCATTGTACTATGCTGGTCGCAACAAATGGCAACACATAGGTAGGTACTCACCTAAGTCCTACGTTTGAGAGAAGGAGGAGGTTTGGTACTGAGTGGCACTTAGTTTTTTTATGGCGACAAGGTTTTCTACGAAAGCTTATTTTAAGCCGCAACTCAATTTAAAAGGGACCAGATTCTTTTTTTGTTACATACTTGGGTTGTGTCAATATAGAAAGACGGCTTGATATTCTGCCTACAACATGATCGATGTGTACCTGCGATTATATATACCTAATAATAATAATATAATAATATCACATCAACTACACACAACGTCATCTAGACTCAAAGTTTTCACACGCTTTGCTTACTGCTCTGCTCCCGTTGCCAGTAGCGTGATGTTACATAGCTTATAACCTTCCTCGAGAACTAGGCTATCATATGCAAAAATATTTTTTCAAATCAGACCGGTAGTTCCAGAAATTAGCGTGTACAAACTCTTCTGCTTTATATAGTAGTATAGATGGAGCTTATGTTATGGGTTCTAGAATGCGGATATACATACTTAAATGAAAAAATTACTACTACTAAAAACTTTTTTTTTGTAGACATATACTTATTATACATAGAAACACCCAGACCAATGCAAATATTCATGTTCATACACACAAATATTTGCATTGAGCGGGAATTGAACCCGCGACTTCTGCGTGGCAGTCTCTACACAGTACCACCGAACCACAGAGGTAGTCAAATAGTGCGAATGTTTTAGGTATTGGTGATTGTGTGTGTAGCCGCTGTAGCATTTTGTATATCCTAAATTGGATTACCGACAACGACTACTCACCCACGAAATCTTGAACGAATCTTGAAAGATGCAGTTTTCTATAGACCAGAGGTATTTCGTCAATTGAGAAATTACCTACTCGTTATAACTTAATAGGTACCCATCTAATACCTACCTATCTTGATAGCCAATCGGTTATTTAAGAGAAATGTCTACCAATCTTCTCAATTCCTTATTAGGTTACCTACCTTATTAAAATACTAAGACCAGAGATTAAGGCGCACACCCATAACAATATTAGATAGGTACATTAAGAGTAGATAACCTTAGCGATATCATTAGGCTTTTAAACCGAGACGTGCTTCGTATACGGAGCATTGAATAGCCTTGGCCTAAGGTACCGTAGCTACGAATCTACTGAGAAAAAATATATAGGCAAGTAGACGTCGTATCGTTGATATCTTACTTGTTGTTCGTTGATATAGTGATGAGTACAGCGCTTACTATGAAAGAAAGAAATTGACCATATTCACCGACCATGACGGATTGGTTAATAACCGCTGCAAGATGATGTCGTAAACTACGTTGCTGCCCGATACCTGGTACATGTTTCATTTAGTAATTTTTTACAATACCCATTATGTTAGTAAAGACCACAGTCTTATATTATCAAAAAATCGTCTGTTGGCTTAGCAAAAACACACTCAACGCATAATTAATTATAATTATTACTAATTAGAGTTCTAAAGAGGATCTTAAAAGCCTTAATTTTATTTTGTTAGTAAATGATCAGTAACAACGGTTTAGATGGCTCTTACAGGCTAATGAAATAAAAACATGTATGTACCTACCTACTACTACTGGCAAGAAGTTAAGTAACTAAACCTTTTTTGTAGCTACATTTTAAATCGAGCCAGACGATATTTTTTCGTTCCAATGTCTGGTGCTTATATATACCTTTTTCATCTAATCTAGTCGTGAAATTGAAATGCTGTACCCAACGGATTTATTACAGGATTTGTAGCTAGTTTATTTTAACATTTTTATGGATGTACTGGATAAAAGAAAAAAATTTCAAACGATTTTTAAAAGATAAAGCGATTTACGGAGTCGTTGGCTCGTAGGAGTTTGACTAAATGGTTCATTCTACATCTGAACCAAATATTTGCGTGACGCATAAATAGTATGATTAGGCGAAAGTATCAGTTTTACCGACCAAATGGTCTCTCTCATGCTATAAAAAACTCGTGTAAATTAAACGGGCATAGCTGTGGCTAACAGTTAGTTAATTTAAGACAATAATAAATAAGACATTAATAAATAGACCATTACCCATTACTATCTTTACTTTGAAAAAATTATCGCTAATCCGCATTGATCAAACAACTCATGCCTTCTCTAAGAATATGAAAGCCGTACATAAGTATTAATATAATTATTGTACTTACCTATAATATTACCTACTTGTAAATATTGTAATGGCACCTGTAAACCTATCCAATCGCCGCCACACCCAGCCGTCTCGTCAATGTATCGTGTTTTTTTCATATACAAGCTGCTTAGCGATAATTCAACTTAAAATATAGGGCAGTAAATACCTATCTACAGAAACAAATTAATTAAAAGACACAATAATGAGGGATACTTCAAAACTAAATCTCTTTAATATGATTTGCAGCAATCAATAAAATAGATACGTATACCTATAGTTAAAGCAATTGGCCTACCCAACTTTACTCTAGTTAGGAGGGTCGTGTAGCAGAATTCGCTGAATTTCGTTTCTCGGAAACCAATTTCCTAAAATTGAGGCTCAAACCGATTTGTTTAACTATTCGAATTATATGGCAAGGTTTGACCTTTTGACTTGTTACGTTGATCTGTTAAGTCTATTTTAAACATTAGTGTAAACTGTTTTTGAATGAGTTTTTCCACACTTATTGATTAGAGTTATTTTCGAAGGCATCTAGTTCATCCCGCCATCGTTTTTTGCGTCTACAATGGCGGCGAAGTCCGTCTTCGGGCACCCACTCGGTCGCAATCTTCGTCTATTTGTCGGGATGAATACTTTTATAGAGTACCTAAATTATTTTATTGTATTCGTGACACAAAAATGACGAAACTTTTTATTTTGTTAAAAGATTTCATTTTAATATTTTTATTTTTGAATGTTACAGTTATTTAATAAAAAACTATTTTAAACTTTTGCCGCCGATAAGTCACTTCTAGTACGCATGTACAAACAACTGCTGGTATTGTGCTTGGCTAGAGCAATCAGGCAAATTATTTAATATAGTGCTTGTAGCTGTGTCTAGTAATAAAACTGCAACCACTGCGAGTGCTAATGGCCTACTAAGTGTGGCGATTATGGCAAAAATGCAATGCAGTTTTATTCTTAGTAAAGCCAGCTTAGTAAAGAAATGTACTACGTCTCGCAGCACTGCTACGATTTTCGTAGCGTTTTACTACGCAATGCTACGAAAGAATTATATTTTGTTTTATGCTACGACAAAACGATGTGTTTGCTCAGCTACGGGTTGCTTATAGCTACGGAAATTTTTTTTTTTTTTTTCGTGGGAAACGCATTACGCGTACGCACCAGCCTGGGCGAGGCGGGGGTTATGTCGGACTCTCCGGTCACAATGAGACAGCGGTCGGCATACTGACTAAAACCTACGATGTTCCTCCAGACGGCCAGAGTGTCGGGGTCACGGGAGACGCACGCGCATCCATCCGCGACCCCGACAGGCCACGGCCCGCTCGGGCCCCGTCTGATTTGGGGGGCCTAGCCCCCCTTCCTCTATCGAGAGGCGTTCGTGGAACACGTACGCCGCCTTCTCAGGCCTGTGCTGTTCGAGCGGCGATTGCCCAATCGCCGCCCGCAGGCAT
The DNA here is from genome assembly GCA_963082885.1 of Parascotia fuliginaria. NCBI lineage: Eukaryota > Metazoa > Arthropoda > Insecta > Lepidoptera > Erebidae > Parascotia > Parascotia fuliginaria. Next base: position 11,506,719 of record OY720186.1, read on the forward strand.
CCTCCTATGGTGGCTGGAAATCCCGGAGCGCCCCACGGCGACGTCCGAGGCGGGCGCGACGGGCGGGGAGCAAGGTGGTCAGCTCCCTCTCCCGCTCGGCCGCCTCCTTGGCGAGCATCACCTCCTCGCAAAAGGAGGCGACTCCCTCCCAAGCCCTCTCGCTGCGGACCATAGACAGAACGACGGTCGGCAGCGAGAGCTGGGCCGTCGCGAGCGCCGCAACCAGGTCGCGGCGCTGGTCCACCCACGCCGGACAATCCACGAGCGTGTGGAGCACCGTGTCGCGTGGGCAGACCCCGCAATGGTGGCAGACGGACGTCTGCTCCCGGCCTATTAGACACAGGTACGCGCCGAAGCACCCGTGACCGGTGAGTACCTGTGTCAGCCGAAACGTGAGGACGCCGTGCCTCCTCTCCAGCAACTCCTCGAGGACGGGACTTACCGCCACCACCGTGGCGTGCCCTGCACTTGGTCGCGCAAGTAGCGCCTTCCACTCCGCCACTAGGACTGTGCGGAGCTGGGACCGCTGCGCCTCGATCTCTAGAGGCAGAGGTCGCAGGTCCCGCTCCGCCGCCTCCTCGCGCCATCGGAATAACGACGCGATAGCTACGGACATGGTCCAACCGACGGTAACGTCGCACATCGTCGTTTAATTAGTTTGTGAGTTAATTCATACAATACTAGTTCGTTCCATGATTTTACTGTACTTACAATATTATTTTGGTCTCATGGTTTTAATTTATTGTGTACAGTTTAGAATTCCTTCCTGGGTTCATATTCCTAATTCTAATTAAATCGTTTGGCTCAATCATGTTGATTTTTGAGTAGTTCGATAACGCAGACTTTCTAAACATTATGCCCAGTAGGTAGGTAATATCCGTCGGTGAAAAAACGATGTAAAACTATTAAAGTAAGAACTGCTACTACTCTTACAAATAAAACGTGTAGGTAAAAAAATATATCTATGTTAACACAAAACTAAATTATCTACAAAATGTTGTTGTTGTAACAAACCATTATATTTACTAGGTATATTGCACTTTGTACTCGTCACGGTAAGAAGATTTACATTACATACGTTACGACTGAACTTAATCGTCGTACAAAATGCCTTAAAAATTTTATTCGTGTTCTACGTGTTTGACAGTAAAGAGTTATTTACATACAGCTTCATGGCAATTTCATTCTTATGCTGTTAGTTATTAGAATTAGAATATCGTGATTTTGTGCTGTAATTGTGTTAATAAAGGTGTTACTCAGTATTATTTAAAACATTCATATGATTACATAACTAATAGTTCTTGCCGCTGCTGCTGGCAATAGCTAATGATCCTTAAATGTATGGTCTCGAGTCTGGGTGTAGCTACTTCTCATACTAGGCCTGGTAAAAAGAACTGTTGTCTGTAAAGTCGGTTTACAAACGATAATTTTACGTGTTGACGTTATACACATTCAAATTTCAAACTTTTATAAATTGAATTAAATTTTTATCACAGAACTTTTTTTTTGTATAATACAAAGAAAGAGTTTGCGTCATAAGTCTCTCTATAGCTTGTTCCGCGCTCTCGCTTGCAGGCGGAACGGGACAATTTTTCGTGCGTGCAGCCGGCGTTCATCGAATATTACGTCAAAAGCAAAATAATAATTAGGCATGTTTATATTACACAGATTCTATAGGTGGTAACATACGAAGATATGTCTTACCGTACATAGTTATATTACAAACATCATTTCGGCTGACGTAATGCACGCACACACCACCCGATCCCTTTGGTCCAGATTGACATGTTCTTGACGGTGGAGGTAAACATGTCACCCATAGCATCCCACGCAGTTTGTTCCTAGACAACACTCGTTAGGCCGTTACCATGCGTTAATGGTCCGAGATTTTTCGTAGAATATACATTCAATTTGTTTGTACATTTACATGGAACTGATACTGAGCTAATTGTCTATATAATGGTATTGTATATACATACGTCACGTTGCATTTTGTAGGGAATATGTTGCCGGTTTAAAGCGTGACGTAATTACTCGTAATTTCATTAGCATGTACAAGTATGTAAGTGTTTAAATTTAGCCTTTAGGATTTTGTAGGTTGTCGCATCGTGTGTGTGTAACTCATTGTTCTGTACATACTGTAAATTTAGTATAGAGGTTATGCGACTTAAGTACGGAATACGGAACGGATCTTTGCCCATACATCTGGAGAAGCTTAAAATTTCTTATGATAAGAACAAACCATATAATTATGGCAAGATAGACAATATACAAGGGTGAGGCAAAATATATGAAGTTTGTTACAATAAAGATATATTATGTAGTTATGCAAGTAAAACCGTCATAGCTTGCATCAATCGCTTCACCAGTTTACCACAAATGCCCTTTTTATTTTATTTGGAAAACAGATGAAACTCTCGCACTGTTTACTATCACTTTTTATTTTTAATAATGTTAAAGAAACGTCAGAAACTGACGATAGTCTGTAAAGTTGACACCCACTCGGTCGCAATCTTCGTCTATTTGTCGGGATGAATACTTTTATAGAGTACCTAAATTATTTTATTGTATTCGTGACACAAAAATGACGAAACTTTTTATTTTGTTAAAAGATTTCATTTTAATATTTTTATTTTTGAATGTTACAGTTATTTAATAAAAAACTATTTTAAACTTTTGCCGCCGATAAGTCACTTCTAGTACGCATGTACAAACAACTGCTGGTATTGTGCTTGGCTAGAGCAATCAGGCAAATTATTTAATATAGTGCTTGTAGCTGTGTCTAGTAATAAAACTGCAACCACTGCGAGTGCTAATGGCCTACTAAGTGTGGCGATTATGGCAAAAATGCAATGCAGTTTTATTCTTAGTAAAGCCAGCTTAGTAAAGAAATGTACTACGTCTCGCAGCACTGCTACGATTTTCGTAGCGTTTTACTACGCAATGCTACGAAAGAATTATATTTTGTTTTATGCTACGACAAAACGATGTGTTTGCTCAGCTACGGGTTGCTTATAGCTACGGAAATTTTTTTTTTTTTTTTTCGTGGGAAACGCATTACGCGTACGCACCAGCCTGGGCGAGGCGGGGGTTATGTCGGACTCTCCGGTCACAATGAGACAGCGGTCGGCATACTGACTAAAACCTACGATGTTCCTCCAGACGGCCAGAGTGTCGGGGTCACGGGAGACGCACGCGCATCCATCCGCGACCCCGACAGGCCAAAGCCCGCTCGGGCCCCGTCTGATTTGGGGGGCCTAGCCCCCCTTCCTCTATCGAGAGGCGTTCGTGGAACACGTACGCCGCCTTCTCAGGCCTGTGCTGTTCGAGCGGCGATTGCCCAATCGCCGCCCGCAGGCATCCTCCTACGGTGGCTGGAAATCCCGGAGCGCCCCACGGCGACGTCCGAGGCGGGCGCGACGGGCGGGGAGCAAGGTGGTCAGCTCCCTCTCCCGCTCGGCCGCCTCCTTGGCGAGCATCACCTCCTCGCAAAAGGAGGCGACTCCCTCCCAAGCCCTCTCGCTGCGGACCATAGACAGAACGACGGTCGGCAGCGAGAGCTGGGCCGTCGCGAGCGCCGCAACCAGGTCGCGGCGCTGGTCCACCCACGCCGGACAATCCACGAGCGTGTGGAGCACCGTGTCGCGTGGGCAGACCCCGCAATGGTGGCAGACGGACGTCTGCTCCCGGCCTATTAGACACAGGTACGCGCCGAAGCACCCGTGACCGGTGAGTACCTGTGTCAGCCGAAACGTGAGGACGCCGTGCCTCCTCTCCAGCAACTCCTCGAGGACGGGACTTACCGCCACCACCGTGGCGTGCCCTGCACTTGGTCGCGCAAGTAGCGCCTTCCACTCCGCCACTAGGACTGTGCGGAGCTGGGACCGCTGCGCCTCGATCTCTAGAGGCAGAGGTCGCAGGTCCCGCTCCGCCGCCTCCTCGCGCCATCGGAATAACGACGCGATAGCTACGGACATGGTCCAACCGACGGTAACGTCGCACATCGTCGTTTAATTAGTTTGTGAGTTAATTCATACAATACTAGTTCGTTCCATGATTTTACTGTACTTACAATATTATTTTGGTCTCATGGTTTTAATTTATTGTGTACAGTTTAGAATTCCTTCCTGGGTTCATATTCCTAATTCTAATTAAATCGTTTGGCTCAATCATGTTGATTTTTGAGTAGTTCGATAACGCAGACTTTCTAAACATTATGCCCAGTAGGTAGGTAATATCCGTCGGTGAAAAAACGATGTAAAACTATTAAAGTAAGAACTGCTACTACTCTTACAAATAAAACGTGTAGGTAAAAAAATATATCTATGTTAACACAAAACTAAATTATCTACAAAATGTTGTTGTTGTAACAAACCATTATATTTACTAGGTATATTGCACTTTGTACTCGTCACGGTAAGAAGATTTACATTACATACGTTACGACTGAACTTAATCGTCGTACAAAATGCCTTAAAAATTTTATTCGTGTTCTACGTGTTTGACAGTAAAGAGTTATTTACATACAGCTTCATGGCAATTTCATTCTTATGCTGTTAGTTATTAGAATTAGAATATCGTGATTTTGTGCTGTAATTGTGTTAATAAAGGTGTTACTCAGTATTATTTAAAACATTCATATGATTACATAACTAATAGTTCTTGCCGCTGCTGCTGGCAATAGCTAATGATCCTTAAATGTATGGTCTCGAGTCTGGGTGTAGCTACTTCTCATACTAGGCCTGGTAAAAAGAACTGTTGTCTGTAAAGTCGGTTTACAAACGATAATTTTACGTGTTGACGTTATACACATTCAAATTTCAAACTTTTATAAATTGAATTAAATTTTTATCACAGAACTTTTTTTTTGTATAATACAAAGAAAGAGTTTGCGTCATAAGTCTCTCTATAGCTTGTTCCGCGCTCTCGCTTGCAGGCGGAACGGGACAATTTTTCGTGCGTGCAGCCGGCGTTCATCGAATATTACGTCAAAAGCAAAATAATAATTAGGCATGTTTATATTACACAGATTCTATAGGTGGTAACATACGAAGATATGTCTTACCGTACATAGTTATATTACAAACATCATTTCGGCTGACGTAATGCACGCACACACCACCCGATCCCTTTGGTCCAGATTGACATGTTCTTGACGGTGGAGGTAAACATGTCACCCATAGCATCCCACGCAGTTTGTTCCTAGACAACACTCGTTAGGCCGTTACCATGCGTTAATGGTCCGAGATTTTTCGTAGAATATACATTCAATTTGTTTGTACATTTACATGGAACTGATACTGAGCTAATTGTCTATATAATGGTATTGTATATACATACGTCACGTTGCATTTTGTAGGGAATATGTTGCCGGTTTAAAGCGTGACGTAATTACTCGTAATTTCATTAGCATGTACAAGTATGTAAGTGTTTAAATTTAGCCTTTAGGATTTTGTAGGTTGTCGCATCGTGTGTGTGTAACTCATTGTTCTGTACATACTGTTAATTTAGTATAGAGGTTATGCGACTTAAGTACGGAATACGGAACGGATCTTTGCCCATACATCTGGAGAAGCTTAAAATTTCTTATGATAAGAACAAACCATATAATTATGGCAAGATAGACAATATACAAGGGTGAGGCAAAATATATGAAGTTTGTTACAATAAAGATATATTATGTAGTTATGCAAGTAAAACCGTCATAGCTTGCATCAATCGCTTCACCAGTTTACCACAAATGCCCTTTTTATTTTATTTGGAAAACAGATGAAACTCTCGCACTGTTTACTATCACTTTTTATTTTTAATAATGTTAAAGAAACGTCAGAAACTGACGATAGTCTGTAAAGTTGATAAAAAAATAAGTTAAGAATGTTGTTTTAATGTAAAAATGATTAATATTAATGTCCTGAAAGTTTGTAGACTAGTTGTATCTGAGCTATTATTATTTCTAATTTACTTTTTAATTTCAGGTTACAATAGTAATTATTTACGAGTAAGATTTTGTGTGCAATAACTTGTTAGCGTAATCCTTTGAATATTAAACTTCAGTGTCAAATTCTTTTGAAATGTTTGCTTTTGTCTGTTTTAAGTTTCCAATTCATTTCTATTGATAGTAATATTAAATTGATTCATAGTCTTTCTTATGATGTTTGTTCTGCAAACATATCCGGTATCCATTTATTAAAGTTTCGACCTTTATGATTTCTCTAAATCAATACTAACCCTTTATAAAGTAAACGAATTTGGAGATTGAGACAGATCCTTTTATGTAAGTTTAGCAAAGTCCATAGTACATTTTATTAAGTTTGTAGCTTCTATAAATGACAATGGAGTTCAGTTGTAGGGCGGGCAACATTGAACAAGAGTACTATTAAGGGAGTAACTGTAAGAACACTAGAGCGATTAAGACGTCTAGTAAAGAAAAATAGGTACCAAGTTTACTCCTAATAGATTGATGTGTGTTTGTAAGACTTAAAAGAAAATCAAACTAACTTGTTCTCCCAGTTATACTAAATAAACTTGAGAAGTAAGTCAAAAGTCTAGTTGGACAGTTTGGTACTGACGGGTTTAAGTGCTCAATAATATTTATTATGCCCTAGAGTACTATACCTGTTATTACTTATTTAGTTAGTAATAGCAGATTGGTTGCTACGTATGTAATTCGTGAGGTGATATACAATAAGTTTGGGTGAAGGTTCAATGAAGTAAACAGTGTGAAGTAGTTTTTATTGGGCTAGACCAAACTTTATAAAAGATATACAAAACACAGAAATACTGACCTGGTAGCAGCGCTACCTGCGTGAATATGAAATCTGATCGAAAGACACAGTGTCCAAAGACAAAACTGACGAAATACTACACAAGAAGCCTTACAAGGAAGCACTTTTACAAGGCTTGAGAACTTAAGGCTAGTTTCCACTTTGATTAGTGCGAGTGCAGGTGATTAGTGCAGGTGCGTAGTGTTTAAAACAAAACACGTGTGATTAGTAATCAGCGAAGTAGATAGAATTAGAGCGTGTTCTACTTTTTGCGAGTTGCCATGCTCTGCGCTCGCACTTACACTCGCACTAATCAAAGTGGAAATTACCCTTTATTCTAGTGGGATTTCCAAGATTCTTATTCAATTCGATACTTATTTCAGCAGAGCGATTGACACAGTTGTCACGTCTGCCTCGGTGTCGTTCATTTCAAAGTGCAACGCGACTGGCGATCGAGTCCTTATACCTATGCCACCAGTATACACCAGTATAGGTATATGTAGGCGTATTTGGGCAAATCATTCGAATTCATAACTTATAGTGATATTGTGATGATTTACATAAAAAAATACCACATTTAAATTCTTCTATCCACTATTCATCATCATCATATCAGTCAAAGACGTCCACTGCTAGCGTAAGCCTCCAAGTTTTGACATGTCGACCATGCGTGAGCATTGTCACTGCCATATCGCTGCAGTGAATGAAAGGCACGAAGTTTACAACAGAACTCATGGTAGAATTGCTGGAATCGAAATGCAACAAGGCGTCCGAAATTTGTTATTTTTTTAATTAATTTTCTTTTTCGACGATGGAATAGAGTAGCTAATCTATTGTAACACGTACTTTCGAGCACACTGAATAATTATAAGGTATTTACGATAATGCTTAATATGTAGATATAAGATAGTGTAGGTATAGTTGCATAAGATTATAGTTAATTGTCAATTTTGTTTTTCATAGATAGTAATATTGAACAACGTTTAGTACTTTCAGTACGACAGTAGATTGACAGTATTAAGTACGCTGCAAGCTTTCGATGTCACTATTACAAAGATATGATTAACCATTCACTCGAAGTACTTACTCTGATTTCTATGACTGGTTTTACTTACTTTCCGTTTTTTGAAGAGTTAATGTCGAGGTACCGTCATAAAATATTATAAAAATAATAATTGTGAACACAGCAGTAGAATTATCGCGGTTGCCTTGAATGGGCGTTATCGGGTAACTGGTTCGTCATTTCGTCTTCCTAGTAGTTTTGTGCCTAATTCTTGGCTAACGAATTTGAGCCAAACCGGTATCGGGCGGTTAAAAGTTATAACTTAAGGCGGTTGAGTTTTGGTTTTTGACTTTTGATAAATGTATGTGAATTGTTATGTTCGGAAGTATGCTAAACGTGTTCACTTAGCTAAAGTGTGTGTTTATTTTGTTTAGTAAGCAAAGAGTGTCAGATTGGGGAGACAAGCAGATGGTGATCTCAGGTATGTTTTGTCAATGAAATTTGCACATTGTAAGGAATGTTATTGTAGAAACTGAGAAGGTAAACGTACCTTTCAAATGTTGTATTTTGCAGTTAGTAATAAGTGCTATGTGAAGAAGATAAGTATATATAGATAGAAAATCAATGTGAGCAGAGGGTATTTTTATTCTATTCATAGAATAGATTAAAAAATGTATATAATGACAATATTGGCGTTGTTGTTGTCGTCTAGGGCCTCAGTGTTACTTGCATCGAAGCTAAACGTAAAACTTATGTTTATAAACCCGCGGGCTGTTATTGAAGCGATACGAGTCGCGGAAGAGTTAACTTGAATATCCGGTTACAGAATATCCAGCTTACAGCCCGGTAGACAATCCGGTAGGTGCGGTCCGATCTACTTCGTCTCTAGTACAAATTGTGTGTTCTTTACCATGAATGTAACTTGAGAAGAATGCTATCAATATTGTTAATAAATAAATAACAAGTACGTTATTAGCTAATTTGATGCGTCTGAGAATATGATTACACTCAACTATAACACTTGCTAAACCTATGCAAACTGCAGTGACCTGAAATTGATGAGTGACTGTTACTGTCTTCCACTCACCTCCAGGTGTTAGCTCGTTTTACACAAAAAGCAATAATATAAGAAAACATTAACCTGCTTCGCCAGTTGGGCAAAAAAATAACTGCTTTTAGTAAATAAGGCCATTATTATGGGAGGCAAAACCCTATTCTAATCAAGCTATAAACAACACAAAACAAGCTACAAATTGGTAAAATATTGTTACAATCTAGATACCTTTACTCGTTAACTTTTGAATCATCTTTATTTACGACCAATATTGCTGTACGATTTGCCAATAACCATTATTTTTATATAGTGATATAGTAGATATAGTGAAAAAATCCTTACAAGATATATACCTACCTACATTTTTCATCTACTTCACATCACCGGGTACTTATAAATATTCCGTTCACGGTACATTTCCTACTCAGTTTTTACGACCAATCGATAGAGTTCATCGTATTGTTTGTCTCAATCAAATATATATTATCTGTGATAGATCTGTATATGACACGGACGAAAATGAAACTTATCAAACTTGAATTCTGATTAAGTTAAGGTGTCCATTTCTTTGTTTCGGACATGTCCTACCTTAACCCATTGTTAATGTACATTTTTATGTAGATTTTATGAGTAAAAAGTTTCTAAAGTGGACACTGACAACCTGAAAGAGGTTGCGGGTGTAGATTGGATACGAAAGGTGGATTACCGAACGTTTTTCTATATAGATTTCTTTTTATGTTATTTATATTATACTGTGTAAATGTGGCCGTGTGGCCTCTGCCTGCATTTCTTACTATGGGTAGTAAGAAAAAACTAAGGGTATAGCAATATCAGGCAGCACTGTTACCTACGTACTAAATCTTATCATGTTTCTGCTGCCACTAATTCATCTGCCAAGCGTGGCAAATATGGTATACTCCTTCCTTAGTGATAGCCTTATTAGTCAGTAGTTAGAGTAGATAATGAAAACATTATTGCGGTCAATCTATTAAGGTTACATAACTTATACAAACTTCTACAACAAATTCTATAGGATGAAAGGAAACATTATTCTCATTTACATATTACTGTCAATATAATGTTATCATGAACACTGTTTGATCAACAAATAGTTACAAACTATGCACATTGGTTACCATGTTTTGACAACGGATTTGTGAGTAAACTCCATTCAAACTACAAGTTTTAAGATGTCGATCTGTATGTTTACATGAAAACTTGGTAACCCCAATATTACATGTAGCAAGCAAAATATTTCATCTGCAATCTTCTCATATAATCACGATTACGATAGTAAATAAATCTATCAAAAACATTCTACCATTTTTGTTCTGCTGTGATATTTTATCAAGATGAACTTCATATCACGATAAAAGGTCGTAGGCTTGTTTCTACGACGTAGAAAGTACTTAGCTGTGTTTTATTATTTACACATGTGATGCCTGTTTCTTTATTATTAAGCTTACGCGTGTAATTATATCAAGAGCTAAGAAAATAAATTCACACTGAAATGTATAGAATAAATTCTTCTTGTTCATTTGATTAGTCATATTTTCTGTAAGTATGCTAAAAGGCGACTAAGGGAATAAATACCAGGTAACTTATTAACTGAATCTAATAAAACTATTCGGCAAATTGCTTAACTAAGTCTAAGGCATGCTGTTTAATTCGATGTCGACCTGTATCTGCAATAGACTGGAGCCATTAGAGCAGCACGGAGACGTTCACAGAGAGGTTTATTAAATGTTTTCTATTATAAGTTCTACGGGAAGCACTTCGGGATTCAACAAGAGGCATAAGGTCGATAAAGTAAAAATTACCTCGGCGGTGAATCCGGAGTTATTTCTGTGGTGTATCTAGTGTATTAGAGTTATTACAAGATTTATATCTCCGCACATAATTAATCCAAAAAGTAATTTACAAAATACAGCGATAATTTGCCGAAATATGACGAGGGTTTAGCTATACTACATTACCGTGTAATAACAAGTATATGGAATCCATAAACTGCCACGTTTGACATGGGTTAACTGCAGCATATGTTCTAAGTATTGACAATGTTAATATATCGCACCTTTAGTACTAAAGAAGCGTAAGACGAAATACATCTCTTCAGAAATATCTGTCTAGATATAATGATTATAAAGTTAAAATTTGTTTGATTGCATTTGCCATTTTATATCACTTTTACTTTGCAGATGCGACTATTATGTGTCTCAATATACAGACGAATTTGGTCCGATTATGTGGACACCATATTGTGTCTGACAATATTTACATATTTGTGGAAACGATTGGGTTGGCTTCGAGAGAAAATTTATTTTAGATATGATGTGTACGGTGTTTTGGTTGCTTCTGTTGATAGTTAATATCGATTGCATTAGACTGTTTGTAAGGAAGCTTCTAACAATACGTGGACTGGAAACATCATAACAGACTGCTGTAAAATTTTAAAATAAAGAATTTACATTAATAATTAAAGTTGTTACTACTTAAATAATTTTATAATAAAACTCAAAATCAAATCAAATCAAATCAAAATAGTTTGTTTGCGTTGTACAGGTACATATAGTTGTTACATAAATGGTACATTGGTTCACTGTACACTACCTTTTCAGGTGTGCAAATTTTATCGTGAAAAATGTAGGTGCTTCATAGTATACAAACAAACAAAATAACTATTCTATTCTATAGTCTGATCAATTACAAATAATTCTTATACATTCAATAGCAATATTCAATAATTCAATAATTCAATAGTAATACATTCTAAGCACATCATTATAATTCTATTTAAAGCATTCTAGCAGTCATTCAATAGTCAATATAATTATAATTTAATCTCTAATGTCGGTAATAAAATCATTTATTGAATAATACGTCTTATCTATTAAATATGTTTTAAGCATTCGTTTAAATACATTAATGTCAGTAACACTTCTTATTTTATTTGGTAACCTATTATATATTTTTGGGGCCATACCAATAACATTTTTATGGAACAGCGCCGTGGTGTGAGGTTGTATATGTATTTTGTTACACTGTCTCTTGCTATTTAGGTTTTGAAATAAAATTGGATGTGATTTAACGAAAATGGCGAGCTCATAAACATAAAGTGATGGGAGAGTTAAAATCTTTAATTCTTTAAAATGAGCCTTACAGCTGGCTGGTAGTCTTAACTTACAAACTGCTGTCACGCACTTTTTTTGGGCCTTAAAAACTTCCTCCCTGTCAACAGAGTTCCTCCAAAAAATGATGCCATATCTTAAAGCCGCAGAAACATAAGCATTATAAGCAGTCAGTACAGTACTTAGACTTACAACTTTAGAAAGCATATATAACGCATAAGAGAACTTGTTAAGTTTTTTGCATAACAAGTCGACGTGCGTCCTCCATGACATGTCATCATCAATCCATAGACCTAGAAATTTTTGTGTATTTGACTTTGTAATCTGCTGTCCTGTATAGTTAATATTTAAATTCAACGCTTTTGTCCTCTGTTTGTATTCTACTATGTTGGTTTTATCTAAATTTATAAGTAAGTTTTTTTTGTTCAGCCATTCAAATACAGATCTAATGGATTCATTAATATCATTTTCATATTTAGCAATGTCCTTGTTTTTGGTCATTGAGAACACCAAAGTGCAGTCATCTGCGAATAATATCATTATATTAATATATACAAGAAAAAGCAGTGGTCCCAATACACTGCCCTGAGGCACACCGTATCGCACATACCTTGAATCCGAACTGTAAATTACTTCAATTTTAGATTTAGGACATATTCTAGTTAGTTGAGTAACTTGTTTTCTGTTACATATGTAGGAATTTATCAATTTCAAAGCGTTTTCTCTTATTCCGTATGCATTCAGCTTCAAAACAAAATTCTATGATCTACATGATCGAAGGCCTTTGTTATGTCCATGTAGTCCATGTAGCAGTCACAGGGGTTTTAGTATCCATATTATAGAGAATCCTTTTTATCAAGTCATAAATAGCAATATCAATTGACATATTTTTCCTAAAGCCTTTTTATTCTACCGCAAATAGATTGCTTCGATCGAAAAAGTTATATAGGCTTGTATTATATAGGTTATGTATATACTTTTTCATAATTTTAGAAAAGACAGGAATAAGAGCAACAGGCCTGTAAAAACTCATATTATGCTTGTCACCTTTCTTAAATATTGGTTTTATAACTGACCTTTTCAGGGCACAGGAGTATTTTCCTTGTTCCATGCATAAATTAATGCTATGACTAAGAATGGGTGATATAATATATGAAACTTCTTTTACTATAATAGTGTTTATCCCGTCATACCCTGTGCTTTTAGTATTTCTTAGTGATTTTATAATACCATTGATATCATAAGGTGTTAATGGTGCTAAAAAAATTGAGTGCGGATTGCTAAATTGTAATATTTGTTTTATATTGGCACTATTGTTAAATGGATGAACTAAATCGGTGTAGAAGTTGTTGAAGGATTGTGCAATTTCTTGCGGGTTAGTGATGTCTTTTTGATTTATTCTTATCTTCGTAATATTATTTTTAGGTTGATGTCCCTTATTATTATTTATTACATTCCACGTTGCTTTCGATTTATTTTCAGCTGTTCTAATGTGCCAATCGTTCTGAGATTTCTGTATATATTTTAAAATTCTTTTTAAACGCACAGTATGTTGTTTGAGATTGTTTCTCTTAAAATTAATTTAATTTACTTAGTTCGCTAAGTTAATAAACTGTGGTGTATTTGAGCGTATTTTAAGAACCTACCTATGTAGTAGTACCAACGCAATTCCACCATTTTTGCGTCTTCTAGAGAATGTTTTTCTTTCATCTAGAGCTGACATAATCTAAATTTAATTTAAAACAATTGCCATCATATACTTATCTTGAAAACTTCCTTTGAAAATTGAGAATGAGATAAAGCAAAAGCCACCTAACAAAAGCTAGACTATTTCGTTTAGTGATAAAACCCATTGCTATATAATACTGAAATATTATGTTACATATCTTCAGTAAAAAGGGAAAAGTGCCACAATGGTACCTTTACATAATGAGAAATAAAATACTTATACTATAACCTACATCATTTGCTTCAGCTAAATCTAATCTAGTAACGTACTCTGTGATACATAATAATGTTAGAAATGTGTTCAAGTCAATACTGAAATACAACTAGATAGCCTGTAATCGAATTGCTTTATAACTAAGCAATTTCTTTAGAAACGTGTTTAGGGTGATCAGGAAGTGAACATACTAAAAGTCCCCTCTTCTAAAAGGTGAGAAAGAAGGCTTTATATCTCAAAAACGGCGAGTTCTAGAGAAAAATGTTCTTCTACCGAATTAATATTAATAATAATAATATATAGTTTAATTCGGAAAAACATCCATAGTGTGTTAGTAACAATGCACTTAATAACTATGTTAGTAGATGTACAATTTATGTTTTTGATCTTCCCGTGATGACCCCCACCCAATGAGCCTGTACTGGGCAGTCATAGCGGGATGCTATCATTTTTAGAATGCTGTTATTGCTACCGCGCAGTCTCTGGAACAGTGACGCCACTCTTTTGCGAATGATTGCGTGAAAACCGTCCACTCTCGCATTCACAAACATTTATGACGCACTGTTACGCCACGGTAGCCCTAACAGCACTCTTAAACGTGCAAGGCGTTGTAGGCTCGTTGCGTATACCCAACCCACAGGTCGCTCGTGTAAAAGGATTGGCAGTAGGCCCTAAGGAGGGTTATTTTGACTTTCTCCGTGCAACGAGCAAACCTGCGGGCAAGCATATTGCTCCTAACCGCCAACGCCCTGCGCTCTCGTTCAATATCTAAGTCATCCTTTAGGTCGACTGAGATCAGATGACCTAGATATCTAAAGCTCCGTACTACCTTAAGTGCCTAGTAATTAAAGCTTATAATTTTTTTTAAACAAATAATAAATAAATAAAAATTTTAGCTTGATATCTCTACGCGTTACTGAGAAAAGGATCTTGACAGACAGACGTACAACGGACATGAAAGTGCTCCTATAAGGATTCTGTTTTACCTCTTGAGGTACGGAACTCTAAAATTTACCATAATTTGTTTTAGTAGAATTTCAAAACAAGAATTAAGTAGGTAAATAGGCCAAGTGAGCGGGCTTTCGATAAGGCTTCAGAGTAACTGTAAACAAACACTTTTTACAAACCGACAGTTTTATTTATTTATTTAAAAACTTCACATACATACAGTATATAGGCGGACTTAATGGCAAAGGCATTCTCTACCAGTCTACCTTTTGAGGTGGTGCAGAGAAACAAAGTAGGTGCACAAGAAGTTACACAGTTTTAATCAAAAATAATAGTAAAAATTCTAATAAAACATATTAATTATATATTTATATCTAATCCTTAAACATACATACATGGAATAGTCTGTATACTCATACATACTTATATAGTAATAAAATAAATACATATTAATACATACATATACTCGATTATCGAGATGATACTGCCAATTATTTTAAATACAGTTCTCATACTTTCACCTTAAACGCAAAACGGTTAGTGGACACCCTGATCTCAAGAGGGAGTGCATTCCAAAGAAGAATAGAATGGACAGGGAAGGAAGAGCCAACAGATATATTGCTACTTGCTTCAATTTAGTTTCAAATTAAATTTTACTCACACAACGCTTTGGAAGATCAAATCTTCTTGCAATCGCACGTACTCTCACTGCGCCAACGAAGCAACCGTTTATTTAATAAATATATATATTTTTTTTTTTTTTTTCTTTTTTTATTTACATTCACACGGCGCCATCTAGCCCCAAATTAAGCAATGATATTTGCTTGTGTTATGGGTACTAAACAACTGATATACTACTTATATACTTTTTTTTTTTTTGTAAATACATACATATTATAGATAAATTACACCCAGACACAGAACAAACAATCATGCTCATCACACAAAGGTTTGTCCTGGGTGGGAATCGAACCCACGACCTCCGGCTTAGCAGTCAGGGTCACTAACCACTAGACCAACAGGCCAGTCGATATGATCTTTTATCATCATCCTCTTGCCAGCTCATTATTATCTCACTGTAGGAAAAGGCTTCTTCACATACAGAGAAGGCATTGATCGCCATTTCGCCATTCGCTACGATTTTAGACTTAATTTTACGATTTTCGTCTTTAATAAAATTGAAAAAAAAAACGGTTTAAAATGAGCCTTTATAAAAACCATAATATAACTGTCTTTGAAAGAACCAGACTAAATAATGCAAGGGTGGTTCGCGTCGTTTCTCATGCTCCATTGACCTTTCCACATTGAACTATATTTTGTTCAGACACGTACGCCTGTATTTAGGCTAAGTAAGACAAATTGAATTGATGAAACTGTGTTAAAATAAATGGGCTGTGTTTTGAAAATAATTATGTAATACTGAGTTTGCATAAATAATTGGTTTTGTTACCTGAACTTTGTGTTATATTTACTTTTAAACCATTTTTATAGAAATGTGATAGGTTTTAAAAATTCGTTTTGGGTGTAACAATCTACATTTTTTTTTACTTGGGGCACAAACCAGTTTAGTGCAGTTTCGTTGTAACTTTCCACACACATGAAATAATTTTAATATTAATTTTAAAACATATCTAGCCAAACGTGCGTGTTATCTCTGCTTACATCTTTGGAGAAAAAGGCATGATATTGTGTTATGTTAAGTGGTATCCAAAGCGATCAAAATAATGTCCCTACACAGTTATGTTGCAACTAAGCAATATGTTGATGTTATGACATAATTTTATCTACATCAACCCGGTCTGTATTTAAAATAACGCTGAAATGGCAAACAGTTATTCCATTACCATTCTGTTCTAAGATTGTAACTACATACCAGTAGGCAATCAGATTCACTTTGAAAAGGTCACAGTGTCGGCTCTGTGAGTTGATTACTGAGAACAAGTTGGCCTACATACAGATAACTTTGGCCGCAAACACCGCAAAGCTATTTTTCAATAGTAAGCGTAGGTACTATTGCCAATGTAGCAAGTTATCCCGCGTGTTATATTTAGAATCATGAGCATTTCATCAAATTTCGGGAGTGTCCTACTCTGTATTTAATACAGCTGTATATAATAATATTTTTGATGTGATTGAAATAGGTACTGAAGAGTAAGTCTTCAACAGGAAATTGTGTCAGCCCAAGGACATCCAAATAAAACTTTTCTTTGAAAACGTACGTCAAACGAAACATCAGAGAATAGGGGAAAACTGGTAAACAAGTTCAATGAAAAATATTCTTAGAATATTTTATTACGTCTTTTTTAAGACCGACTGTATTGTTCAAAATAGTAATAACGGCTTTAAAATGGAAAAGAAAAGAAAAATATTGTCGTTGCATTCACTTGTATTTTGTATGTGTTGACCAGAATGTGCTAACGAGATACTACTAATGAGGACCTCCTGTTTTACTGTAAGGTGTTGCTGGATCAAATTTATATATAAAATAAAAATTTACGAGAGTTATTATTATTTTGCTCATGTTTTATTTATTCTTGATTGAAAACACAAGTACAAGTAAAATTTATGAGACTTGAAATTAAAATCAAATTCGACTTTAGCAAGTCTTACCTCTAACAAAATCATAATAATTTCTTTATGCATTGGCGAAATATTAATTCGGTTTAACTATATAAGAACACAGAATCCCATCATGGATTAATGATAACCCGTTTTGTAAAGTAAAAACGAACAAAGAAATATCGCATGTAGGTACTAACGTTAGTATACCTAGTTGATAAAATAAACAATACCGTATAGGTAGGTCGTAATCCAACTAAACAAACATTATCCGCGTATGCCAACCAAAGCTAACAATAATAAGGCATTATTTATACAAACCCTGGTTTTAAATCGCAGTTCCCATAGCATAAATTGTTCGATAAAATGTCTACTCTCGAAATTACGTTTTAAATTAAATTTTCACCGTAAATCAAGACCTTAGTTCCTAAACAACAATTTATTGGTGTTAACTAGAATAATTTAGCCATTGTTGCTTGTTCCGGCAATTAAATTCGTTGGATAGTACCTAGGGGATAATAAAATGGCAATACTGTAACTGTCACAGCTGTCAAATGAGTTGTGTTGTGTGTTCTTCACAAAGAGCAGACGCAAGTAGCAAGTAGAGGTGGTGCAAATTTTCCTTATACAATAGTATAAGGAAAATTTTCACCACCTCTACTTGCAACAGTAAAATCAGGTGTATGTCAAGAGTCATTGAATTGAGATTATATAGCGTTTATTTTGTAACTGTTTTTAAAGTAGAGATCAAATAATAATGGTTGATAATGTTTAAAGGTCCTTTAATGTGATCGTACCGCTCCTGTTGCTGCAAAGGTGACGTTGAAATTTGTTGAAATTATATTGTTTATTGAACGCATGGTCTATCCTTTTATCATCATTTACAAACGGCTAACGGTATTTACATCAATATCGCGAAGGTATGATTAAAATATTTATGAAATAAAATAACACAAAGTTTAAAATGTCAAAAACGTAAAGACGTTTAAAAAGCTTGTTATTTTTAGTATATGGCAACCCTTTCTTTTAGACATAGAGTACACAACTACACACACAAACTTGCATATTAATTACTCTCAAAGCCTCAAAACATATTTTTCAAAATTAGTTCACAGTTTATACGATAAAAATGCGTTATGCGACATTCAAGCGTGCGGAGCTGTAGGCAACACCTAGTATTTTATATGGAAGCTTAAAAAATTAAGATAAATAAGACATTCATGTTACTTATCGATTTCCTTTCTTGACTGCCTCAGGTTACTAGAAGCCTAACAATAATTAATTAATGAAGCACACACGACGTTTATTGCAAGGCTTTCTTCCATCTGTAGTATAATTAAGTAATTAAATCTGTTTGCTTCCGAGAAGCGTCGCGAGTAGCTTAGTATGTATTTACTTTTAAACTTTCGCGTTGCATGATTTAATAGAACTAAATATACGGGAATTCACGCGATCATGCATTAGGTATTTACATACCTTATTTTGCTTGACGTTTCGACCAGAGGCCCTAGACAAGTGTCAATGATTTCTATTCTATGAATAGAATAGATAAAAAAATGTATGAGATTGACATAAGCGTTGGCGTTAGCATATGTCAATACAATACATTTTTCTATCTATTCTATGAATAGAATAGATAAAAAAATGTATGAGATTGACATAAGCTCTGGCGTTAGCTTATGTCAATCCAATACATTTTCTAATCTATTCTATGAATAGAATAGAAATCTTTGCCACTTGTCTAGGGCCTCTGGTTACACCGGCCGTGGTCACAAGCATTCTGCTTGTGACCACGGCTTATTAGCTATTATTATTAGCTTAGTATATTATATATTATTATATATTATTATATATGTATATATTATTAGCTTAGTATGATTATTATTTTACCTCGACGCTTGAAAAGCAAAACGAGTTATGTGAGAAAAGACATTTATGTACAAGTTATCGTAGAAACTTGAACCTAGACTTTTATTTCGGTGATTTCGCCGGTCCTTATTTCAATTTTATTTCTGTTAACTGACATTGTTCTTCCAAGTTTATTGAATTTAGTTATAAGATGTTGCATTTAAGACACAGAAAAATGTATACAAGTAAATATTTAGAATACAACGATACAACCGTTCATCAAGGTGGCATATAGCTGTGAAACAAAGTCTTTATAATTATAACCTCTATGATGTAATGATTAGTATAGTTCGCTAGCATTACGTTTGACGCCGTGCCATCACTAGAAGAAAATAATGCTACAAATGATGATAATAATATGCAAGACAGTATATAAATATTTAAATAAAGAAATCTTGACCAACACCTCAAGTAACATTTATTTAATTTTTAAATATATCACTAAGATATTTCTAACGTAAATATGGAAAGCAAATAAAAACCTTTCAATGTTATAATGATTTAGAAAGTCGGATCGTGTAACATTTGACACTAAACCCTTTGTATCGTAAAACTTTTGAATTGTGTAATGTTACTCTCGTTACTGAAGTTGGCTGGAGTCGGGAGCAAGTTGCGATAATGACAGCGCGCGGCGTTAAAATATTGGTGCTCACTGTGGTGTACCGTTATATTTGACAACTTCTGTGGTTCGGTGTTACTGTGTATGGACTGCCACGCAGAGGTCGCGGATTCGAGTCTCACTCAGTGCAAATATTTGTGTGCATGAACATGGCTATTTGCATTAGTCTGGGAGTTTCTATGTATTATATGTATGTATTTACGAAAAAAGTATATAATTGTTTATCCGCATTCGAGATACTAGCTACTAGATACTAGATATTAATATATACTTATTTTGGGTCTAGATGGCGTTGTGTGGTAGTTGTGGTATTATTATTATATATTATATTATATAGTATTATTTAAGCAAATAAAGAAGTTGATTTGATTTGATTTATTTAAGAGTAAAGGTGTCTTACCTTTTATGACAAAGCAAAAGAGGAAGCGATGCTGTCAAACCTACAAGTCAATTGTTGCGTGCCTGTTTCGCTTGCATTAAACTATAAGCAGAGACTTCGCAGTGTCCCTGGCATTGGTGTCAGGTGTCCATGAGCAACAGTTACTAATTACCATATTATGTGGACTGTTGCTGTAGGTAATAGCAAAATTCCTACGCCTATCCCTTCCAAAAATGTGCTTAGCTATAAAAACTATTTAATATCAATGACGTCATAAAACGATCTTAAAAAATATTTCGTACAGTCAGTAGTGGCTTTGAAGAAATATATTAAGTAGGTAGGTATTGTATTAAGTACTGAAAGCAATACTTTCTCGATTCCTTGGAGATTATATTTATAATAAACATGATCACTTTGCTTGTTTCATTCACTTTATATGTTTTCCTTTTTATTTTCAAAGATACTGAGTGCTTTGGCAATATAGTGGTTATATTTCTTCCTTTTTTTTGTTCTATGGTCTCATGTTATAAAACTTATTGTATATCTTATCCTGATTTCATAATATCTCTCATGAGACTTAGGCAAGACAAGAGAATATGTAATCAAAAGTTATTACTTCTACAAATTATTACGCTTATTAAATATGAAGGAGCAATATGGGAAACATGTCACAACACAACATCGAAGTTTGATTCCTTTTGTGATACTGATCACCTAATCTTACGATCTTGTTTCATACTGAGAAGGCAGAAACAAAGATCAAAATTAATGATCCAATCATATTGGTTTACATCGCAACATTTTGCGCAACATATTTTATCTTAATTTTAAGAAAAAAGGTCACGGTTAGAGAGCTTTGTACGTAGCCGTTTTAACCACATAATTTAATGTGTAATATATATGATAATATATTACAAGCATTAAAGTGTTAAGCGTATAATATTTTTAATGTAAAAGATGCTCGCAACTTGTGTTCGAGGTTTTGGGCTCTTTAGAGCGGACCAAACGTAAAAAGGACTTCGTTTCAGCTTTAAGAGCATTAAAATATGCTTGTATTCAAAAGCCTTCTTCTAATAATCTAATTTTATTTTATAAGACCTAAAAAATTGAACTCATATGCAAAAAAAAATTTTTTTTTTTTCTTTCTGTCTTTCTATCACGGTTGTCGTTCTTGCTGTAGTTATTGTCGCAGAATGGGGCGTTATCCCAAGGAAAATTGCTGTTTAGAAAATTGTATTATTATATGATCGTTTTCTTTGCTCAAAGATGTGTCGCTTGTCTGTTATCTGAAGCTCACAAAAGTCTTGCTATTAGATCAATGAAGAGGCTTTTTCTCAGTTCCCTTGTTTTATTGTGGTTTACTGAGTATGCCGTGATGAACTGCTTAGTATGCTCACGTTAATATTAACAAACCTGGATTATATATGCCACACCCTCAATGATACATTAATTATTTTGGCAATTTTAAACTCTGCGGTAATGAACAGGAAAAATACGTTTTCGAATAGTACCTCGATAATATTTGTTTCATGACTTTGCCACAAAAGTGTAAAATCCTAGTTTGATAAAATCGTAACAACACGCTACAACTCACGGTAGTCGTACAGAAACAAACAACGTAACTCTACGCAGGTAAAATCGCTGCGTAAAACTAGTTCCTAAATAAAATTAGTAGTCAACTCGAAAAAAACAAGTGAAGCCTGAATCCATTCAAGTTCTTTCGAAAATTCAAAGGTTAACCGATGTTAACAACTTTATCTACAAAAGTAAGAGAAAACTTACTTCGAGTACGAATCTACAAAAACAAAGTAAATAAGCGGTATTATGAGGCAAGTAGAGCGAATAACAAGAACAATTACGGCCCGAAACAGATTTACGACTTGACCGATGTCCTAGCGTTTAATGGCTGTCACACACGGTAGACATTGTATATATTTAAATATATAACTATGTATTAAGACCCGGGAAGTACTTTATATCTATAATATAAAAATGAATCGCTGAATGTGTTGCTAAGCGCAAATCTCGAGAGCAGCTGAACCGATTTCACTAATTCTTTTTTTATAATATTGCTTGAAGTACGAGGATGGTTCATATGGAGAGAAATTTTTTAAAAATGTCTGAAAAAAAAATCTCTCATATTCCTATGTAACATCACGCTACTGGCGACGGGAGCAGAGCAGTAAGTAAAGACGCAGATGAAACCGCGCCGCGGGAAGCTACTGTATTTATAAAAACCGCAAAGGCAGAGGACATCGAGGAGTACGTGCGCCAAAAGATGAAGTGCAGGCCGAGAGTGCAGCCGTTGGAGTCGCGTCGCAACGTCAATTTCAAGGGGTTTGTGGTGCGAGTACCAACGTGTTATCTGCACCTCGTCATGGAGGAAACCTTTGGGCCGCAAAGTGTGTTCTATCGCTTCCGCTGACAAGTGCTACACGAACGCACAGTGACTTAGTGCATGTGAAGTGTAGTTTTTAGTTTTATATTATGTATGTTAGTCTGTAAGGTATTTATCTATGGGTTTATGCGACCCGAAATAAATGATTTATTATTATTATCATAAAGAAATCACCACCACTCTTGAATCCCACCGACTACTCACTATCAGGCGGGGTGTTCTTAGATATTCAATTATTTATTTTAAAAACCTGTGTAGTAGCCTGTACCAGCAGTAAACATACTGCTAACTACCAAATGGCTCTATGAGAGATGAATAATGTACTATATCCTGTCGTCTGTCAAGGCCTTAACTCTCTTTACAACGCAAACAGAAAGCAGTTACCCATCAAGCAATAAATACAATGTTTGAAAAGAAACTTTTCTGAATAAATCAAGCCCTAGCTAATGTCTAAATAATACTTACTAACTTTGTTGCTAATAGGTTGCTGAAAGAAAAAGATGTTGAAGGTTGGTTATTAATCTTGTGGTAAGACCTATTTTATGTTGTGGAGTAATGAAAAAACAAGAAATAATACGTATTGAATAATATAGGTATATATCTAATGTGAACTTGATAGTTTACAGCCATTTTATTCAACGAAAATTTATAAACTACCTACAACAAGCTTACTATATGAGGCCCAAATTGCAAGTTTTATATTCACTAATAAATATTGTACACATTATCAAATTAAAATTATGACTTTTACAATAATCTTTTAAACATTGAATCTGTAAATCTTTAACAGTACAATACTGAGAATCACATTGTATTATGTAAGTCAAACATTTTGCGTCGGAATCTGAATAATATCTGTATTTCATATGATGTGTCTCCTGGGAGGCCTTTGTCTCTGGTGCCAATATTGAAATTATCATAAAGTCGTACTTTATACACGTAACGTGTCGAAAAAAAATTATGCGCAACAGTTTTTAATAAAATATTCTTGGCTTTTCATTTCATCGTTACATATAGCTCTTTTGCAGATAATAATATTTTTTATTTGCCACACTTAATATCGACCCTTTTTTTTGCATTCGATTTCTACCCTAAAAATTCAAATTGAATTTGATGGTTGATTTAATGAACATTTATGGAGGTTTTTAAAAAGTAAGTGGTAAGAACTGCTAATAATTTAGAGCAATTAAGTATTTTTTTATTTCTAAAGAAGAACATTTTTAGGGTATTAAATCTATCCCTTTATTATTTAATGGCTAGCCTATTCAGATAGATTTAATTGAGGTCTGGATAATCTTACAATCTACGGTTTTTCTTAGCCCTAAATTTCATGTAACAAGTAAGGCATGTGAAGATGTACGGATAGGTACGTCGTATTCTTTTATATTTCGTTGCGAATTTTCAATATCAATAACATACCTAAGCCAATTTTGTGGAGTGTAATAAATCTATCAATTTCTCGCAGCTTTGCCATACTTCCATTAGCATTTTTTTGAATTTGTAACTCAGCACCGGCATATCGAATTTTTTACTTTTGTTGCACGTGCATGAAAATCTTTATTTTCTCTTACAGCTTTTATTTATTGCAAGAGTTTGTATTTACGTTATAACAACAGTTGCAAATTGCGATTTATTTGTTATTGGGCTGCATCTTGAGACGATCAGAACAGTTTCTTGAATAAAAAGTGATCGAAATTAATAAACATGTTTCAGACGACCTGACAGATATGCAGTTTGCAAAAGATAAACTTGATAAACTCTAAACTTAATATGAACCGAAATAGTAACACGTTTGTTTTATCGTAATCGTTATAACAAGTTGATATAAGTTTTTTTTACATTGTGGTAAATTATGGCAGTTTAATCCAAACTGTTTGCTAAAGCTGTATCGGTTACATTAGCTTCTTTTACTGGTCCATTTAAAATTACTAACCTATATAGAACAAGAACACTTACACAATACAGTACATATTTTTGGTAGAAATTATATCGGGAAGGAAATTTATTAACAATTAACAACCATTATACAGAGTGTATACGACGGTATGATATTAAATGTAATTACGTATAGTATGTGACTTATAAACGGAGACAAAAAAAAACAACTAAATATCTTCAATAGTTTAGACACAGGACTACTTTTTTAATTTCTTTAAGTCTAAACACTGTAAGTAAGTCAAACGTATTCATGTCGAAGGATAAACGCTGCCGCTCATTCAGGTCAGTGAACTTGTCAACTAAAATATTATTTTATTGGAAAATTTATAATTTTTGTTTTTTGTCAAATTTTTTTTGTTATTAATTTGATATCATTATACGGACTAGTAACAACTGCCTTTTTATTTAATATCAAACCGTGTGCGTCGTATACACTCTGTATATACCAAAATATATATACTAAATTATTTTTATAAAATGTTTACTCTACTTTCGAGTAGAATGTTACGATTCCATATTTTATTTAAAGTAACCATTGTAGTCATTGTGTGATACTGAAATGTTGTTCCTGACGAAGTATTTAGGTTTCTTTATTTTTTTTTAATTGAACCTAAGCAATAGGCACTTAGTTACACTTAAATTTCGTGACAAGGGATATACTTATATTTCATTCATCCAATCGATCTCTAGAGATAATTTACCTGAATTCATACAAGTCCTGTCATTTAATAAATCTCAAGTTTCACTCATTGAAGAGTTTTATTGTCGAAGCCTTGATTCTAATAATAGAAATGAGAACAATTTCGTCATTACAGCGTTGAGTTTCCTGTAGGTGTTTGTTTAGATACTGTGTGACATAATTACTGTGAATTACTGTAATGTGGTATTAACTCAATTTTAGTAAAACAAATAACAGTTGTCATAACAACGCCTAATTTATTCTAATTTAGCTCACAACTCCATAATGTACTTGTGAGGTTTTTTATACAAGCAATGTTTATTGTTTTGTTCCCATTCTGATCTTACATGAAGTAGTTTGAGAACTTTTTTTTGTAGTAGGTACTTTGGGAATAATCCAGCCTACCATATGACTCCACTCTATGTCATTCAAGTCTATGTCAGTGGAGTGGTGGACATCATGCTAACTGCTACCGTGGCAGACTGCCGCCAAAGTGGACTCCTGTAGTGGCTGTATAATTGCAATGCAAAAAACTTTATTTATATGATTTGTCTCGAATGAGAACCGAATCAACGACATATACGACCGTAGCGAGGCTACCACTCTAAATCGATAACTAGATACTTGTGTGTACGCTTATTTTAAGTTACAGAAAATGTATGCTTAAAAATACAAACGTAAATGTTAATTTCTAAGCAATTCAAATAATTCATAAGATAAATATCACACGATTACAGATAGACGGTAAAACTCAACCCAATTTGCGAAAATCAACACGAAACCTTTCTCACTCAATTCATTATCGGATAAAGTTACTCAAGTATCTCAAGTGGGTTGTTATCTTCAACAACATTTCAAATTTTGATGAACGCACCAGTCTTCAGATATATAACTTCACGCGTGTCTCCCACCAGGGTAACCAGAGTTTAGTAGAGCGCCATTTGCTACGATCCAAACATACCTTCTATGTATGATTTTAAACATTATTTAATCTTTTCATACACACGCGTCAGTTACAGGTGCTTGTAATTTTGACCTTTACTAATACATCACTGATTAAGCCAATCTACAGCAATTCTTACAGATTTTTTGGAGTCATTTTCATACATACAAACAGATATTGGTAGAATGCATGCAAAAGATATTATATTTTCAATGTTCAAGGGCTCACGAAAAATGTTTGTGCTCACAACTCAAACGGTGAATAGTTTTGTAAATAGGCCTTTACAAGTTGACTATAGAATGCGAATGTTACCTTTGAAGCGATATTGAACCGATTGGATGAATTTAGTAGGGTACATGTATTCTTGAGATTTACTGCCGCTTTCTTGCTAAATTTGTTTTACAAAATGCTGTTAGTATTTAGTGATACGGTCAGTAAAAAATGAATATTATAGTTTATAACCAGGTTTTTGTATATTTTATAAACAATAGTAACAACAATATTTTTTAGTGCCGAGGATATTTAAGTTTTAATTTTCAATTAATGACATTTTAAAGAGAAAAAAGATAAATTATATTTGATTTCGATTATTATATAGATTTTTTATTGTTGTATATTTTATTAAAACACAGCTTACTGACAGTAGCAGCTTTTTTTAGAGATATGCCGTGAGGTAGCCGCTGAAGCATTCATATTGTGTAATTAACCTTTGATCACGAGCAACACGTCTCCTTTAGTACAAATATGAAATTTAAGAGTATTTCAACTAGCTAACTAATAAAACTATGCTCGTCTGCAGACGACTCAAATGGCAGCAGAAGTCAGCACTCAATAAGCAGAAGTTTAGTAATAACCAACTAGAGCCCATACTCAGGGCCAAGTTGTATGTAATTGTCATTATAAATGGCTGTGTGGTCGTCAGTCTAGAATGTGGAATAATCTAAGTCTATTTTTATATTATTTTTGCTTTGTGTCTAATAGAGACGCGCGCAGTTGTAATACTTACTCGTTTAATTTATGATTAAACGAACTTACCTGTACGTGAAGTTCTATCATAATTATGCGAAGGCTTCGTCCGAAGGGATTAGCAAATAATACTTGTAGTACCGCCTAGCGAGTCGCCAGTCACGCACTTTATTTGAGGGTATTTAAAAAATAAATAACCAACTGTTATAAAGGTGGGAGATTTACTTATTTGTGTCATTTAGTTTAGAGGATAGTAAATATTTCACGTAATTGGGGTAATCGGGAGGGAGGGTTGCTAATCCCTTCGGACGAAGCCTTCGCATAATTATGATAGAACTTCACGTACAGGTAAGTTCGTTTAATCATAAATTATACTCAGGCTTCGTCCTCGGGATTAGCAAATAATACTTGTAGTTATTTAGAGATTGAAGTGAAATATTATTGAAAAATATTTATTTGATACTGAAAGTGTTTACATTATTTTTACAAGGCATATAATCATTATTTATATAATCATTATTTATTAACCCTACTTTATATTTATATGAGTGTACAGGGTACCTTTACATTAATTTCCGATAACAATTGCTCTAGCAAAAGAATCTTCATTGTTGGAATCCACGTTACTTATAGTTTTATTATAGAATCGGTAGAATGTGTTTGAAGAACCGCTCCAACCTGCTGTTTTTCTGATTTGATCCAAACTGATACCCAGATTATAGGCTGTAGACGTAGCTGCGTGCCTTGTACTATGCGCAGTAAATATGTTAATATCAATACCACTATCACTCAATGATTCTTTGATCCATCGACTTAGGGTTTGGGGACCAATTGACTTGTGTGGTTTTCTGACACTAATAAAGAGAGAATCAATATCTTTTCGAAGAGGGTTAGTTTTTTCTAAATATACTATTAAAGCTTTTCCTGGACATATTTCAGGTTTTTGCTCAAAAAAAGGTAATACTAAAATAGGTTGCTTCCAACCTCGACGTGTTGTTTTTAAAAAGTCTGGAATCTTTATAGTTATCTTGGATGGATTTATTTCGATATTTTTTATATTGATTTTTGACAAGGTTTGTACCCGATGAGCAGTTACTAATGCTATGAGAGTAGCCAGTTTCTTTGAAATACTACTAAGGGTCAGTGATTCGTTAGGGTATAATTTGGCCATATGATTAAGAACTTGAGAAGTATCCCAAGTAACAGAATATTTCGGTAAAGGAGGTCGAAGTCGGAAAATACCTTTAGAAAACCTCTTAACCCTATCGTCTTCTCCTAACTTTTTGCCCATTAGTAGTGATAAGGCCGATCGACAAGAATTCAAGGTCCCATACTGATAACCCTCTTCATAAAGTTTATTGAGAAAATAGATTGTCTGTGGTATCGATGCATTATACAAATCAACACTGTTTTTGTTACAAAAAACGAACCAACGCTTTAAATAAACATCGTATTGGGTAAACGAACTGTCAGACAGAGAGGCTGTCATAACTTCAATTGCAGAAGGAGGCACACTTCGTCTCAACCACGCTGTCCGCATAAGATTCCTGCCACCAGGGTAATCTTGGTGTGTATGTCGTGGTTGCTAGAATAAAAGGAAATAATTGGTTTTTTACTTGATTCAAAATAAATTAGATCAGATAATAAGAGGCTTTTAAAGAGAGGGTACCAAGGCTGTGTAGGCCACAGGGGCACTACCACCACGCCTCTTGCTTTATCGGCGATAATTTTACTCAACATTTTTAAGATGATTGAAAATGGAGGAAAGGCGTAAAAGTAATAATTCTCCCAGGGAATTGTAAAAGCGTTGATATTAAATGCATCGGGGTCTTTATGCCAGGAGATGTATTTGTGACATTTTTTATTTATTCGGCTAGCGAATAAATCTATTTGAGGTGTGCCGAATGACTCGACTATATTCTGGTATGCCCAACTGGCTAACTCCCATTCTATGTCTGGATGAACGCGCCTAGACTCTGTATCTGCCGTCTTATTATCTGAAGATCTAATATAGGATGTCATGACGTATATATTGCGACATTCACACCATTGCCACAACTGCTTGGTAACTTTTGTAAGATGAGGAAACTGAATGCCACCCATTCTGTTGATATAAGAAATAGCCGTTGTGTTATCGATACGAAGTAAAATTTGACAGTTACTTAAATCTTTCGCAAATGTTTTTAAACCTAGAAAGGCAGCAAGAATTTCTAAATAGTTAATGTGTTGGATTCGTTCCTGAACACTCCATAGTCCGCTGGCCTTCTCTTCCCCGCAAGCAGCTCCCCAGCCCGTTGTTGAGGCATCCGTAAAAATCTCCAGGTCATGTGTATCTACTCTTATTTTACTAAAAGGTTTCTGTATAGTGTGCAACCACCATTCTAAATCAGATTGTATTGCCACTGGTAAATTCATAAATTTGTCATAGTTAGCATCTGATTTTAGATTTAGATATTTAACACGTTCGAATAACTTCGTATATAACCAGCCGTATTCAACAGCCGGGCAAATTGAAACCAACAACCCAATAAATTGAGCAAATTCACGTATTCTACATCTTTCAATAGTTAAAAACTTATGAATTTCAATTCTAGTACGTTTTATTTTTTCTATAGGTAACGTGACCTGAAAATTTTTGGAGTCCAAAACAAAACCCAAAAATGTACATATCTTGTTTGGTATCATGGAGCTTTTCTCCTTATTAATTATAAAGCCGAGACTGACTAACACCTTCTTTGTCTTTATAGTGTTATTTAAACATTCATTATAAGAACGTCCCATTAACCAATAGTCGTCCAAGTAATTGGTCGATATCAGTCCAGCAGACCGTAATAAGCGGACTATAGGTTTCATCACCTTGGTGAATATATAAGGTGCAGTACTTAAGCCAAATGGTAATACATTAAATTCATATAAATTCTGTTTAAACTGAAATCTTAAATATTTTCTTGAATTACTATGTATTTTTATCATGTAATAAGCATCTTTTAGGTCAATTTTAGTCATAAAACAATTTCTTGTTATTAATTTTAATACGGTACGTAGATCTTCAATTTTAAAGTGTTGAGTTTGAATAAACTGGTTTAAATAAAACGATATTTTCCATTTGGCTTTGGTACTAAAAATATACTTGACAGGAACTGGCCTTCAGTAGGTAGACATTGAGAAATAGCTCCTATTGTTATCAAATTGTCTATGGCTTTATAGAATAAACAATTTTCAGTGTATGAGTATGATTTTTCGATCGGAGGAGTTAATTGGACAACTGAACGCGTAAATGGAATTTCATAACCTTGAATACACGAGAGTACCAAAGGGTTGTCAGTGATTAATTTCCATTGTTTAAAAAATAAGGGTAATCTACCAGTATATTTTACCACATCTAGCGACGGTTGCGCGTTGATTGTTGATGCCGTGAGTGTTTCAATGAGTTGGGATGCCGGTTGTTCGCAGTAGGCCCCTTCGTCTTCAGACGACTCTGCTGCCTCCGAGTAACGTTGGGGCCTTTCCAGTTTAAATTCTTGGATGTGCTAGCCGTCGCGGGTTGTTTCTTATTACTTGGCGGAGGCTTAGGTATTGAATTTTTTAATTCAGCACCAGATTTGTTGATTGCTTTCGCTGTTTTTATCGTCTCCGATAAGTTTTGACCGAACAATAAGTCATCCGGCTGAGTGTGTTGCAATTGATCCTTCATATCCTTTTTTAAAGACGATAGAATGAAATTTCTTCTAACGATCGAATCATTGTACTGCAAGTCACATAAAATACGTTCCGAGTCCATTAGCATCTTTGTTAGTTCTGTGTCTTGGGTTTTGTTGGCAATAAGTTTATTTATTGCTTGGCCTAGGCAAGAGATAGCAGAAGACATCTGTTTCTGCCGCTGTTCGATATTTCTATCACGTCTGAGGTTCATATCCGTCATAGCTGCTTTTATCTCCGCATTTAACATGGGAGCATTTATAAGTTTGCAATTATTAGGTATTAAATATTTTCCAATTAACTCTTTACGAAGTTCTTTTGTTAGTCCATGTGTGGTAGAATATTCAAGTCTCACTGCCAGATCTTTGTGAATATCAGCCCCGTAATTGTTACAAACTGTTGGATCTTCCCCTAAAATTTCTAACATGTTGTCCGAGATAACATCAGTGCATTCTAATTCCATACAAGAAGTAACCTGACCAATATTCTCAGTAGACGCCGCATTGCTAGAATGTTCCGGAATGGTGACTGTTGATATAACAGTTGTGGGTGCGGTAGTGTGCTCTATGGTAACCTCCGGGTCGTCGTCTTCAACATTAGCATGAAACTCAACATTGGGGGATCCATCAAGTAGCTCAGATATGTTATTATCATAATCCAATTGGTCTGAAATCGATTGATTGACCTATTAAATCTAAATTGAAGATGAAGAAGGAAAGAGTAGAAAAACACGAAAAGGCATTCAAATACAGCACAACAAACGAGTGCGGTTATAACCTCTAACATTATAGGTTATAATATTATAGTTATGTAAGTTAGCACAATAAATCTGCTCATTAGTTAAGAAACAGTCCCAGTGTACTGTTCGCAAAAACAATTAAACGGGTAGTAACATCTCCTATGAGAAGCACGCAAACCCAGCAGGGAAATATCATTTACAATAAACAAAATATGTTGTAGCTTTGTAAAGGGGTTATCTGTTAAAATCATTATAAGCCAGCACATCTGCTCATTAGTTAAGAAACAGTCCCAATGTACTGTTCGCAAAACTAATAAAAACGGGTAGTAACATCTCCAATGAGAAGCACGCAAACCCAGCAGAGAAATATCATTTGTAATAAAAAAATATATTGTAGCTTTGCAAGAGGGTAATCTGTTAAAATCATTATAATTACGTAAGCCAGCACATCTGCTCATTAGTTTAGAAACAGTTCCAATGTACTGTTCGCAAAACTAATAAAAACGGGTAGTAACATCTCCAATGAGAAGCACGCAAACCCAGCAGAGAAATGTCATTTGAAATAAACAAAATATGTTTTAGCTTTGCAAGGGGGTAATATGTTAAAATAATTATAATTACGTAAGCCAGCACATCTGCTCATTAGTTAAGAAACAGTCCCAATGTACTGTTCGCAAAACTAATAAAAACGGGTAGTAACATCTCCAATGAGAAGCACGCAAACCCAGCAGAACACTATACTAATAATGTTTAGCAGTTAAGAATATTATTTTAACTAACCTTGAAAACAAACATCTGATTTTGATGTACTCGAACTTGATTCACTACGACGCCTGCGCCGCAATCGTTTCTCTAATTTCTTAATTTTCTTCCTTATTTTATCATATTCATCACTGATTTTACGTTTAGGCATATTGCACAAACACCAAAAAAAAAAAAAAAATATATATATATATATAATAATATATATAACAAATCTAAATAACTGTGGGAAGACACGACGTGCGTTCGTGGCGAGCACTAAAAAGCGAATGACACAAATAAGTAAATCTCCCACCTTTATAACAGTTGGTTATTTATTTTTTAAATACCCTCAAATAAAGTGCGTGACTGGCGACTCGCTAGGCGGTACTACAAGTATTATTTGCTAATCCCGAGGACGAAGCCTGAGTATAATTGTATTATCGTAGAGACTAAAACTGTATTTTTGCGCCAATATTTTTACCCAGGCCTACCCTGTTTAAATTTGATAAATGCTTTTTGTCAATATTGCAAACAAATTGCACTTAGTTATTGAAAACACTGACTACAAGGTTACGAGTCTACGAAATTAAACTCTATTGTAGCAAGATTAGATTAGCAAAATGAAAAAAAAGAAACCAATTTTATTTCTCATGCTGACGCTACATTGTAATATTATGTACCCTATGTCACTCCCACAATTAATACGAATCTTATGACACCTCAGTTAAAATCAATTCAGACATTTAGGCTGTAAAGCGTGCCAATGAAATAGGAGCCGTATACCATAGGGCCATATACATGCGCTCGAAAAACATTACTCTCCTTGACTTCGGCAGTCGGGAAATAGGAATAGGTAGGTGGGTACCTATATTATAAATATCAATATAGAATAATATTTTCGGCTTTTTCACCATTATATAAATATTTTCACGCTCCCTTATATTATTATACTCAAAAAATATAACAATAGCATTTTCGTTTGCCACGTTGACGATAAGCTAAATAAATAAGAAATATCACGCACATAATTCCTTTTTACTTTTAGCTATCACAAATTTCCAATACATTGCTTGCGGCTGTTTATTATCCTATTTATTTTTTACATAAATTATTATATTGGAATTCTTTATTCATTCAAAAAATGTAATCAATATTTTTTTTTTATTTCTTCGGTGAAAAACAAGCTTACAGCTTACCTGATTGTTAAGGTAAATGAGGGCTGAGGAGGTAA
This sequence comes from Parascotia fuliginaria, assembly GCA_963082885.1. Taxonomy (NCBI): domain Eukaryota; kingdom Metazoa; phylum Arthropoda; class Insecta; order Lepidoptera; family Erebidae; genus Parascotia; species Parascotia fuliginaria. The sequence goes on from OY720186.1 coordinate 11,540,360, forward strand.
TTGGGCCGCCGGTGCTCTTACTCACCGAACGTGTAACAGTGGAGTTTTGAGACGAATTTTACTAAAGAAGCAAGAGAGAAGAATTGAATATTCGAGTGAGAAATGCTAGCGATGTCCTTGGAACCCACCTAACGCACAGATTACAGAACCTAATCCAACGGGCGTCTATAGGATTGCTACGATAGATATATTTGTTTTATATCCGAAGGTATTACATTATTCACTTGCAAATTTATATTAGTTCTTTTTTTTAGAGCTTATACGAATTCAAACTTATTTTGAAATATGAAGGTGTTTTGCACAGTTCTCTGTACATAGAAGGCATAAAAATTGATTGCTACGATGGTTTAAGGCGGTTGCCGATTTGAAATTGTATTCTTCAGATACATAAGCGCCTGTTAATTTTACGCTAACTACAGACGGGCTTTTTGAATTTATGCCAGAAATCTCACAGTTGTGAAGCCCCTCTTAAAAACCAATATGTATTGATTAATGATCAATTAGAGATAACATATGGGTACAGGATCCTAAAATGCCCTTCGGCCTCAATGTCATTTGGAGCAAAGATATCTTTAATCGGTTTTTGGTTAAATACTTTAACGATTTGTGAGCTGGAAATATGCCTAATGTTCTTTTTAAGATCTAGGGATTCAGCGTTAGATAATAAATTGCTTTTAATGGATTAAAAACGGAATTGCTGATTTAATTGTGTAGATTAGAGAATTTAGGTATGTAAGGCTTATTTTGAGAAATGTAATGAGGATTAGTAAGATTAAGAGTAGAAAATTGTTAAATGAAACTATATATTTTGTTAAGGAAATAAAAAGTATAAAACATTCACTAAAGTTGTACAAAACATTTACCGTATACTCTACTGACGAAATGTCATAAACTTGTGTGTTTAACTATTTTGAAATTGGCAGGTAGAGATATGCCAGATACCTCTGCTATCGAGGTCTATTTTTTATAATGGATATCGTACGGCGGCAATCATGATACCTTCTAAAGGGGCCAATTGGAGCAATTGGATTTTAGCCTGCATCAAGCGTCTTTTGCTGCTGACTTTATCCTCATATTTGTGGATCCAGCAAGTGCAGGGTAGAACCTGCACTTGCTGGTTCGTGGTCTCGACAGAACCTCGACCATCGGTGACCTGTTCCTTTTCATTATATAAAAATGTAACAGTACAAATGTTTGACGGTAGTAGATCCACGCTGGTTTCAGCATGAATGGGCAGGATCGACCGGGGAAGTACTATCCTCTCATAAAAGATCGTTGACAGAATATTAGTTTTCATACTAATGTGTTTCGCTCGGTGAGTGAGAGCGCCGGCAGCCCAAATACCCTCTCGGTCCTCTTACGTTTCCCTTTTTCTTCCTCACCACCTTCTCCGTGGTTGGAAAAGGTTTGGTTCTATTTTGTAAGCATTATTACTACTGCGATGCTTAGAAAACAGCCATTTCTATAGGTTACGGTTACCACTTACCATCAGGAGGCCCGTATGCTTGTTTGCCATCAAAGTTGTATATGGTATCCAAATCTCGACGGGACTAACTAAACTTTAACCAAAAATGTCAGAAATAATAAAATCTTTTTCTAGCTTTAACTAAGTGAAGAAATTTTAAGAGACATAATTAATAGACAAAGACACAGGTCACTGTAAAACGTAGAGCCAATTAGCATTAATTTTAATATTTTATTTTAGCATTTATTTTATACTTTCATTTCTAACAGCACTTAAAGAGACTGTTTCGTTGTATTTCTACTAACAGAATATAATGTGGCATAATTTAAATGAATTGGTTTAATGTAAAAATTGTTTTGATAAATTGTTAGACTTACTCTTTAGTAAAAGTAAATGATATTAGTTTCCTTTTACTTTATTAAGACTAGATAATAATTATTATGTTTTTAAGTCTATGTGAGAATAAAAACAAATTAAAAGACAAGTGCACATAAGAAACATTTAGTCATCATCTTCATATTTTTTCGTTCTATCTCTCAAATAAACAACCTAAGCCCCTATAACATTTACTTTAAAAACATTAACCTTCTTGACTGAGGCAGTCAAGCAAAAATAAGTGCTTTAATTGCTTAGTTTAAAATCGAAAGCCTTCTTTTAAAAAGTAATAAATTAAATAACCAGTACCTGTTATGGAATCGCCAGACTTATTTTGTATAAGTAAATTTTCAATTTAAATTTCGATTCGACAACTACCAATAGTACCTAAGTAAATTATATTTCCTATAAAACAAGCAAAGAATGGCATGTCGTCTTTTTGCTGTACACAAAACGGTTGCATACAAATTCCTGATTTTGTATCGAAACAAAATCAGGAATTTGTATACTTGGGATGACTGGTCAATCTTGGCATGGCTTACATTTAATATTCAATCCAGTATTACCTTGTCGTTCAATGTGACCAGGGGGTGCATTTACCAGTTTAATTAAAATACGTAGTCAAATTACCATACTAGTTGAAACTAAATAATTGAATTCCTTGTTTTCTTTCTTTAATCTTAGTATTATATTAATTAGTTAATTTGTAATAATTACTTAGTATGGTTCTTTGGTTGCGTTGAGTGTTTAAATTGTAAATCATTCAAATAACTGTAATTATCTGGCGATTGAAAAGAGTGGCGTGAGTTTCTTGCCAGTTCTTCTCACAGCTCTACCTCGTCAGCGAACTGGCTGTAGGTCAATTGGCTGACAAAATGTAATGTTGACTTTTCATAAGCATCATACTTTATGATCTAAATGAAATAAATGCTTTGACTTTGACTTTGACTTTGAAACCGCCCGAAGGTTGTACGGACCCAATACTCAGGATCGAACAATATCAAGATTAAGGTTTTATTTAAACTAAGTCTTGTCTGTTATAACGTATGGATATTGCACAACGTAAGAATAAGAAAATGTATTATCTAGTTTCTAAAACAATTCCTATAATTCATAAAAAATACAGGTACATGATAAAATCATAGAGCTAACGGAAAAAAATTGCTTTTAGTCAGATAACATTTTATAAATATCCGACGACACGGAAAATATATTCTTAACAGATCTTTATAGGTAAAATCACAAAGCTAAGGTGAAGATATATAGAGATATATATAGAGCTTTTAGGCTGATATCGTATTGTAAATACAAGAAGCTCTTAACAGATTTAGAAGTTTAGTACACTCGCGGGTGCTCAGTCTATGTATGGTAAAAACACGTTGCAATCCTTGTCCGTTTACTAAGACAAGCACATTATGTCGTCCATTCAAACAGTTATAAAAGTCTTTATAGACAAAATGTTGGGTATCTCCTGGACGGCGCATCATACCAAGGAGTCTATCCATAAAGAGATCAAGATAAGAACTCATCTCTCCACTATATGCCTCAGGAGAATCCTTGGCTTCTTTGGTCACTTGGCTCGATGAGAGCCTGATAGCTCAGAAAAGCTAATCATCGTCGGCCAAGTAGAGAGCAGGCTTAATAGAGGCAGAAAACTCACTCGCTGGTTCGATGCAATGCAGGAGGTCACACGCGCTAAACTTCCAGTCTCTATTAGGAAGGCAGAATCGACCAGCTTGGAAAGCACTGCAATCAAGGGCAACTTATGGTGGTCACGAACCTCAGTCATAAGGTTTTGATGAAGAAGAAGCCCAAAAAGTTTATTTATTGGTTTAAATATCTCATAGCAGTTTTGCCAATAAATTAGCTTGTGGAGGTTAAAAATATAAAAATCTTTAGTCCACAACATGATAGGTACTATAGTATAATGAAAACATTTTTATTTATTTTTACTTTTTTGTGTATGTGTACTCCTACTACCTAATATTTGTACACATTTGTAACAATATTATTCTAATATTTGTTTAATAAACTTCATACACAATAATATATCGGCACATGTCATATATAGAAATATTAGGTAAGTATATCAATGTGAGTACATTTTTCATGAATACCATTCATTATAAAAAGTGTAGGCATCCTTTCATCTGAACGTAGTACGGATAATGAACAACCTAATTTAGCATTTCAAAGGTGAACAGAAAAACGAAGATACTCGTAGCACCAAGGAAAGAATTTCATAGCTTGTATTTTATTAAAAAGCAACTGCGCATAGTCAGAGACGTTTTAATATTGAGACTATTTCTAAAAGACATTACAGTGACAATATTCTTTGCTACTTCGTTCAGTAAAATTAATTAATATGAAACATTGTGCTATATGCTCGTAGATTGGAAACTGCCTGAATATTTTTATAAATTAACATAAAATAAACGTAGATGTCTGAGAAAATATTTTAATCCTACGCGAATAGATTTATTACGGTCATACTCACCATCAAATCAAACAATTTATTTTTATGTAGTCACAACTCTAAATATGGTTTGCCACACAAAATCAGACCTCTACCTATTGATGCATTGCTCTACATTCTTAATAAGTTAATCTGCAAAGCATATTAGTTGCCAGTAACATAGTGCACATTTGGGCAGTTACAACCAACAATACACGAGCGAATCCTGGCGAATACGCTTTATACAGAACATTTCGATTACTTATGATAATGGAAAAGTTTTTATACATTACTCTACTTAATTCTAAAAAGAGCTATTATATGTAGATGTATTAATAATATTGTGCCTATGTAAATAACAAAGTTTACTAAGGTCAACACGAACTCTAATACAATAACTTACACCAGCAAACCCACTAAGTAAAAAACTATAAAGTAAGCATAAATCAAAACACATTCGGAACTATTTATTTATTTATTTATTTATTCATAGGGACATTTAACAGTTATATGTTAGGTACAATGCTATTCTAATGCTATAGTATGTCAGTATAAGTGAACATATAACCCACACCAATGTCCGCGGAGTAATTCTAATGGGAGAAATAAGAACATAACAGTCTATGTGCGTCTGAGTTGAAGTAATAAAGAATAAAGTAAAAGAAAAAAATATATATATATATATGTGTGTACGGAAAGGAACAGCAGCTGCAATCTCAAGACAAGCATTTTAAGATTGCAACTGCTGCTCTTTTGAACTTGTAGTGTGAAAATGCGAAAATATCTATATCAACGAGGTGTGTATTATATGTATCTAACAGGCGGCGCAGAGGAGCCCGCGCGCCGGCATGTGTTCGGCACTTAGCCGTGTAGAACAGCCGGGGCACGCGCACCCCGCGTCGTATTACAGTTCTAGGCACCACATAACATATCTTATTGGTAATATCGCTACAATCAAACTTGTTGTTGCATATGCCGTGTAACATCATGGACATTAGCAATTTGCGTCTGGACTCCAAGCTTAATAAGTTGTATTTTTTAAGTAAAAGTGAGTATGGGTATTTAGAACGATAGAATTTATAATTTAAGGTTCTTAAGAACTTTTTCTGTACCATTTCAAGTCTTTTTATATACTTATCAAAAATTGGATTCCAAATCGGGACTGCGAATTCTAACTGTGATCTGACAAGACTTTTATATAGAAATAATAAAGTAGATGGTCGTTTGAAGTCTTTGGACGATCTCATGATAAAGCCAAACATCTGATATGCTTTATTAACAATGTTTTCTATGTGTAGATCAAGATGTAGTTTGGAGTCCAAGGTGACACCTAGATCGCGGATGTGGTCGACCCTGTGTAAGAGAATATCGTGTAAGGAGTAATGATATGCGAGAATTTTCTTTTTTTTAGTAAAAGTTATTACATTACATTTAGGTATACTTAGCTGAAGTTTGTTAAGCGAGCAATATTGGACGAGTCTGTTAAGATCTTCCTGCAAAAGCGAACAATCTGTTGGGGTATGACATGCCTTGTAAATCTTGATGTCATCGGCGTACATCAGGAATTGAGAATTCAGAAAGCAATGCTTAATGTCATTCACGTATATAATAAAGAGAAGCGGCCCTAAAATTGACCCTTGTGGTACACCAGAAGATACAATAGTAGATACAGATTCAAAGCCGTTGATAACGACTTTCTGAGTCCTATTAGAAATGTAAGACATAAACCAGCGTAGTAAATTACCGCGAATGCCATTATATGCAATTTTTTCTAAGAGTAATTTATGATCCACCTTGTCAAAAGCCTTCCGAAAGTCAGTGTACACAGTGTCTACTTGAACTTGGTCATCCATGTTTTCAAATAAGTAGTTTGTAAATAGCAGTAAGTTAGTAGCAGTCGAGCGACGCTTAACAAATCCGTATTGTTCGGGTATAATAATATTATGAATATATGAGTATAAATCACCGTGTACAAGACTCTCAAAAAGCTTGGACAAGGTGGATAAAAGAGAAATAGGTCGATAATTTTGGACACAGCTTTTATCACCATTTTTATAAACAGGCGTAATGAACGCACGTTTCCAGAGCTCTGGAAATAAACCTGCGTTTAAGCACTTATTAAAAATAATAAATAGTGGATAAGTAATATTTTCAGCTGTTTTCTTAAAGAAAATAGGGGGTAAACCGTCAGGACCAGGCCCCTTATTGACGTCTAATCTTTTAAGAGCCAAGAGTATAACATCTAGGGTTAGGTGTACATCTGATAAACAAGACGAATGATCAGCAAACACTGTTGGCGCTTGCCATAGTCCGGGAACGAGGGATGACGGTTCATAAACTGATGTGAAAAATTTGGAGAATAAGTTGCATATTCCAGTAGGGTTGTCAGATTGTTCATTGTCAAGGTACATTTTTGCAGGAATATTCGATTTACCCAATCTTTTCGAGATGTAGGTCCAGAAGTGTTTTACATCGAGAGGAATACTGGCCTCAACCGAGTTTATGTACTTTAGAAAACACTTGTTCGACAAGGACTTAAAGTAGTTACGATAGGTTGAAAATTTTTCGTAATCGAATGCATTTCCGTATTTTTTCCACTTTTTCCACGCATTTTCCTTATTTTTAAAAATACGGATAAGCTCGGGCGTAAACCAAACCGGGAAGTGAGAATTTCGAGACTTGATAACAGGAACATGTAATTTAACAATGCCATATATAACTTCATAAAATGTTACAACCAGCCCATCAACTGGAAGATCATTAAATATCTGGTTCCAGTTCAATTCACTAAGTTCTCTATTGATTATATCATAATTAGCCTTATGAAAATTATGTCTGGGAGGGCGGTTACGTTTCATATCGGGAAGATGAGTTTGTAACGATGTAGTAACATAGAAAGGTGGGTGATGAATGTCCGGTGGTAACAGTGGTATACACGTATTAGATTGACAGTCAACATTTGATATAAAAAGATCTAATATGCGACCTAAGTCGTTCTTAAGTGTGTTGTATTGAAGAGAATTTGTAATAGATATGAAATCGCATATGTATTGACTTATTGTGCTAGTAGATTGAGCAGTAACATATTTAAGGTCACAGTGGCCTTGCCAGTTAATACTCGGTAAGTTGTAATCGCCTACAATATAGAAGGCATCAGTGGTAACATCGTCTATTAGGTTTTGTAGCATATTTATGTGAGACGTATATAAATCATCGTGAGCGCGTGGTGGTATATAAACGGCACTAATGAGGTGACGTCTATTAGAGTTCAGCGCGGGCAGTTGGACTAGAACATGTTCGACATCAGCGTGAGAAGAGTGCAACATAATCCGCGTAGGCCGTAATGAGCGTAAGACAGCTATCAACACTCCACCCCCCTCCCGCTTGCCGGTGGCAAGACGGTCACGATCACATCTGAACACTAGATATCGATCGTCGATAAACTCACTATCCGCGATGCCAGATGTCAACCAAGTCTCCGTAAGTATTATCACGTCGTACGAAAAAGACATAATACTCATGTACAGGGTATGTAATTTAGTACGCAATCCGCGACAATTTTGATAGTAAAAACTTAAGTTCAAATTAGCCATTAATTAATAATACGATGCAACAGTAGTACTTAAAAGCTTGGAGTCCGTACGCGCATAATATTGTACAAACATTACTTATGTAACATTTACTAGTAAAATAGGTAAACAAGAACATCAATTTATTAAAGATGTACAAAATAGTATAATACATAGATAGTAATATAGTGCGTTGGAAACAGTATTGAGTTATTGACTTATAAAATAAAAAAGTTTTGCCTTTAATACATAAATAACAAATGCAAGACGGTAGCGTAATATTTTTATAAACATTATTAAAATTACAAGTACGTATTATTGCAACTTTTGTTAGGTTAGCAGTGGCGGAAGTGTACAAAATAATAGAATACAATATTATTGATAGTATATCTAATATAATGTATTGGGAACAGTATTTACTTAAACAAGAAAATAATTTAGTTTTTGAAACATAAACAATCATTACAAGACAGAAGCGCAATATTTTTTTTTTTATAGCCTTTTTAAAATTACAATTACGTATTATTGCAACAATTACTAGGTAAGTGGTGGCAGAGGTGTACAAAATGATATTATATATTAATAGTGTACATAATGTAGTGCATTGGGAACAAAATTTACCTAAACAAGAAAATAGTTTTGTCTTTAAATTAAAGATAAAAATTACATATCGAAAGCGTAATATTTGTATATATAATTTAGGATTACTATTACATATTAGTGCAACTTTTATTAGGTAGGCGGTAGATGTAAAACTTTTATAGACGAGCATAGAAATAATGTTAAATGCACAGAGTAATGTGTTAATGAGAGTAAGCAAACATATAAAATTACTTACATCATTGTTGAACGAAGTTAAGGGCACAGAAATTTGAGAATATATATTATTAATTTTTTTACTTAGAACTGTAAAGAACACTATCACATATTTGTAGTTTATTTTAATAATGGGTATAAGACTAATAAGATTATAATACGACCGACGAACGTAATTAGCGACTGGGATATGGTTTGATTTTAGATAAATCGCTTTCATTTCTAATAGCAAAGGCAGGTTCGGGCACATCAGCTCGGACGAGTGTAATACCTTGCTTGATCCAAACAAAACGGTAACCATTTTCTTTGGCCTTTTCCCGGGCTTGGCGAAACAAAATTTTGTTTTGCAAAGTGAGATGCTCGTTAATAAAAACTTTTTGAGAGGTGCCATGGATTTGTAGATCCTCTGAAGTGATGCCTTTTTTACGACGTGCTGCAGCAATGAAATTATCACGAACAATCTTAGTAGAAAATTTTACAATTATGTTTTTTGGGCGAGTGGTTTTTGGATTCATTTGAGGTACACGGTGAACCATGATAATGTCTTGGGTTGATATCGGCTGATTTATTAGATGTGCAATGCTCTCAGTAATCGAAATTAGGTTTTCGCCACGTTTTTCAGGTAAATTACTTATTTCTACATTGCAGTCTCTAGATTTTTGTTCTATTGTATCAAGTTTCCTTTCCAGTGCCTCTATCTTTTGCTCGTTTGTATGTTGATGTTCTGAGAGTACAGTCACGCTAGCAACAACCTCCTGCGATTTCTTTTCAAGGTCGTCATGTCTGTCACTAACGAACTGAATCGATGCTTTTACTCCTTCAAACTCGGAGAGGAGTGAAGAGAACTTCTCATCCTGTTTAGAGAGAAACTTTTCGAACATAGATGTCATCGTCGCTTGAAAATCTTTGAATTGTTCTCGGAGCTCATCACGCAAATTGGGTTCATTATTACTTGACATCCCCTTACGAAATGTGATGTAGGGAGGAGGTGATTCTTTGTCAATGAGTGAACCATCAATGCTCATTTCGCCAGGATTTATTGGATTATCAGCGTTGACACAGTCGAAAGTACTGTTGTATGTTGACATGATCTCTGTTCGCAACACTACTCTGTGCTATGACGGCCGGTTAGGGATAGCAACGTGAATGCGCACTCACACCGATACAGGTAACTACTATAACGAAACGCGGCGTAACTCGGTAAACAACCGGTTCGGACCGGCGCACACGACGTAATGAAACTAAAACCGCAATATAAAGAAAAAACTATTTATACACGTAATAGCGAACATACAAAACATTTTGTTACACTACATTTTATTATATTTTATAAGTAGTTATTTATGTATTAAATGTTTTAATATTCATCATCATTCACTGCTAGACCAAATTTTATAATATCTCACTGAGCTTATTACAACTAATTTGTTGCTACCTCTTGAAGAAGTGTGCCTGTGTTAATATTTTTTTATAAGGTAAAACCAAAAAAATTAATATGAATTTTAACATCAAATTTCTTTCAAATCAAATCATATCATTTATTTATTCATTACATTTTGGGTATCATATAGGTTCACATATTACAAATAGGTATCACCAAAATCTGCCCGGGATCAGATCTGGGGGATCAGACCAGAATAACTCGGTTGGGAGTATGAATATAAAACAAAACGACTATTCCTTATTCAAAATGAATAATATTGTGAATAATGTAATATTCGTAAGCTATCTCTAACAGTAGAAAAAGTAAAATGAAGATAATGATATTTTTTTTACTATTAAACATTAAATAAATAAATACAAGATTCGTACTGTTGTGATAGACAACCCAATAGTCCTTCACGTCACTTTATTCTAGGGATCCGTCTACAATATTGATTACCCTATACTGTTAATTGATTGTAGACATCCGAAAGATAGACGTATTTGGACGACCATAAATAACAAATGAATTAGAGCGAAACGTAAAGGGATATCGAGTCGACGATGTGTACTGCTTTGGCTTGAAGTTTTTAAACAAAATAGGCCATTTTTTGTATTTCACGATATATATAGTTACAAATACTTTAAAAAGAGAATAATAAGAATAGCTTAAGGTTATTGGGTTAAAAGGAGTCCCGTCAAAATACGAATACAAAATTGAAAAAAATATGGCCGATGGTGTGGGCTCCGGTCTAAAATAAAGATCATCCTATCACTTCCCGTCAGTATCTTAAGAGATGACTAAGTAAGGAATAGCAGTTTTTTTTGAATATTAAATACTATGGTTACCAATCCACATGCGAAACGTGGTGATTATGACAAACTTCTCTCTATGGGAGAGACTTATGTTCAGCAATGCAGTCTTATCTGATGAAACATATACGTTTTGATTCATCATCCATAATTTATACGATCAAAGGAGTTGTTACAATATATATATCTAATTAAAGGCATTCGACTGGAATTAGTAACTAATTAATACGTCTAGCGATGCTCGTGCAATGTTCGATTCAGTGTGGTTTATGGCTCCTTTGATTAGGTTTAATGACTCGTGTTTCATGAAAAACATTAAACCTAAATTACTTGAATTCATAAATCCCTACAAATTCAGCTGTATTTTTTATGGCTAAGAGTTTGCTAGTTTTAGTATGAATGGGTTTAGTTAACGAGGGTATGAAGAACCAATCATTTACTTGGTTCCTACCTATTTCTCCTCTTCCCTTGGTCCCTTCATTTACACAATAAAAGTTGTCAACGCTTGTAACTTTTTCATGTTATTTCTGTAATGCTTAGAGAATGACTGAATAATTAATTGACATCGAATAGGAAAGAAAATTAATCTAGTTCTAAATTTTATCGGCGTCTACTTATGATTTATATAGTTTTCTGTTAAATAATCGTAACTCTGCTATCTGAGATCACCGACGTAGCGGTTTGGTTACCACTTACAATCAGTTTGGTTCGCAAATTTTTACCAGCGAAGGAAAAAACCGGTTTATGATAAGAATAAGTTTAATTATCATCATTGTCATTTCAGACGAAATAATCTGCCAACTGCCGACCATAGGTCGTTGCCAAGCATTTCCACTTTGATTGATCGTAAACTATTCTAACCCATGGGTTATCTGCCAATATTTTTAAAAATGCATTGTCTAAGAACCGCTATGTTGCTTTATTAAAAATCATGTCGTGTCGAATATAGTAAATTGTAAGAAATTCTAAAGTACCATAACGATACATTAGAAGCCTCTTTGTTGTCTGAGAACAGAATTAATAAACTGTAACTCCAGGTTTCCGAGCTAAGGAAAGTTCAGTTTATCATACCATGTATATACTCTTTACGTTTGGAATATTATAAATGGCTTAAGTCATCAATACAAGGCTTTGTTCGTGTCTTATTTTGTACATCGTTTCGGCTAGCGGTTTCCGACAGTAGGTATCTTATGTCTTAAGAAGGATTGTAAGGGTAAGTATAGTACCACCTATCACTACAGTCTCAATATAAAGTCTACATAAGTAGATATTATTACAACATATGCGTTGCTGGTTGTAGTTTTTCTGAATTCAAATTTGAAACGCCTTCTTTCTTTTGTTTAGTTAGAAATTTCTCTACTACTACTATTCTGCTTTTATCACTATTTTTTTACCTTCGATAAACTACAATAATAATTCCATTGACGTTACTATAACGAGTTTAATTCGTGCAAAAGCTGTCATTAAATAGTCTGTCTTAATGTTCATCGTTAATGACTCTTTAAAACTTAAATAGCCACTAACTCGAAACTGTAATAGGCTCTTAACGGCTTTAGAGATTATGGTTACTATACGCGTAGCCACTATCACCAATGACGCCATTTAGTGATAAATACGATACTAACTACGACTAAGGTGTTGTATTTTTACTTGTATCAAATTGCAAGCTTGCGCATGATATCGCAATAAACTCCTCCAACAGGCGGTCATAGGTACCCTGATGTTGTCAAAATTGAAGAACTGAACTGAAGTTTGAAAATACCGTATTTCATGTATGGCAATTATTGCCTATAAAATTCTGTGTTAATTCAGGATACGACTCACATGTCTACCAGTCTTTTTTATTAACACCCAATCATCTAAACATGTGCCTGAAAAATAAATAAGAAAAGCGATAAGTATTTTTATGAAATTTTAAGTTGCATATTGATCATCGAACTGGCAATAACCGGATAATTAAAATAAACAGTAGTGACATAGAGACCAAGTCTCGTTATCAATTATGAGTACCATTTTTATACAAATCTTTGTTTTTGTTATTTTAATATTAATTGTGACATAGATTACTACGTTCACCTGCTGCTAAAGTAGAATCATTAGCAACTAAGTAGTTCAACCTTCTAATAAAGCAAGGAAATTAGATTACTCAGAGGCTCTCATGCTATTTATTATTTGAGAGCTGAGATTAAGTCCTTACTAAGATAATTGTGATCTTAGATCCATTAGTCATATAAACTTAACTTGTATTAAGTTTTAAATGAGAATATAAGGTTACTGTAGAAGTATTGTTTCAAAACATTCAGTGCGTGCTTTAATTAGGTCAAAAACGGTAATGTAGGCAGTATGACCCAATTTGAGATTGTTTGTCAGTTTTATTATTTCACATAAATTACGAGTGAATAATTTTTGTTTTCACTTTTCAAAATAATTTCTTTATTAAAAAAGTTTTTGATGTTTCGACTTGTTACTTAATTGTTCAGACTTGTTTACCTGACCTCTTTTGTTTGGTATTACATCATTTATTCGTAGTTTTAACGACTTGGAAGTTTTTTAGAAAACCAGCTTTGTTTGTAATTAATTAATGAACACTTAGTCATGTAAAAGTAAGATATTATGTCGTTATATTTATTTATAAACAGCAACTGTTAAATTTACACGCTGAAATTTATGTGAATTTAGAAACTGTGTCTAAGTTTATAATGCTTTTTATTACCTTTTTTAAAAGGACCGTGCTTAAAATTATACGACACAAAAAAGAACTTACCAAGCTAAAGAAGGTTAACCTAAAGGATCATGTATTAAATTTTTGTCAACCCTTTTTCAAAATTTATTCATTAATATTTTAAGTAGGGTAAATTTTGTTGGGAGACAAGTGAAGACATCTTCCTCAAAATGACTATATTATTATTTTCATTTTATATATAAATCATTGCATGTAAAATTAAAATTTAATCCATAGTATACCTACAAGTTGTGTTGAATTTATTTTGTTTTTCAAAGATATTAAAGCAACTGCAAAGAGTTTGATGCAAGCATTAACTATATTTTACTATAATTCTACTACCGTAACAATAATACTTGCAATGAAAGAATGACAAAACAAGCGAATATATTTCATGCATTGTACTCAGTTATAAAGGATACAACCATGCAAGGAAGAATTACTCGCCCTTTTAGGAATTTCAAGATACATTTATTGCATACAAAAACGAGGATCATTCTAAAAAATCATAGTGAATTAATTTTACGAAATATAACTTAACATTTGGTATTCTCTGTGAGTTTAGACCACATGATAAAATGAATTATAAGCTACGACACTCGCTACTTCATGCAAATCTATTTACAATAAATGCTAAAATTACTTAAACCATTAAGCCGTTTGAACTGTATGAAAAGCTGAAGATTGAGAAATACACACAGATATACCTACTAATCTATATATATAAAAGCAAAAGGTAACTCACTGACTCACTCATCACGAAATCTCAGAAACACCAAGTGCTAGAATTCACAAATTTTGCATAGGGATTCTTTTTAGGACGTAGGTGCTCGCTAAGACGGGATTTTGTGAAATTCGACCCCCTAAGGGGATAAAAAGAGGGGTAAAGTTTGTATGGGACAATGTGATTCCTTTGTCCAATCTTCTTCAAATTTTGCATAATCGTTCTTTAACAGAATTGATGGAAGACGTGTTTCGTATTTTTTGAAATTCATCCAATCGGGGTTAAAAAGGAGAAATAAAGTAATTTTAGCAGTGATTTGCTTTGAAGTTGATATCAATACTCCTTAGTGCTTTGATTTAAAAATATTTTATTTTGACACATGTTTGAAAACTTAATCAACGTACGTCAAATAATTAAGTTGTTGTTGTAAAGGCCACAACGGACCGATCTATAATTATATATTAATGTGAATCATAGCAAGGCATATTACGATATATTTTCTACATACATTTTTGAGATACTGCACACGAAGATATGATATAGGTATTATAGTTGCGCAAACCATCGGCGAGTGACCATACGGTCACTCGCCGATGGTTTGGCAAATATACAATAACATACCTTGCGATAATTCATAATAAAATATATTATCTCCGTTTGTTATGGCCTTTATAGTTGGACAACAATTTTCTAAGCGAGATATTGAGAGCTATGATAACACAACCATTGCATCGAATATAATCGAATATAATACAGTTTATTACACTTTTGTTTTGCTACGGCGAGGTTGGATACTTCATTTTTATACCCCAGTGCGATCCTAAGACCAAAAAAGGTCAAACTCTTAGGGACAACTCACACTTATTCAGCTCTATTCAGCTTATGCCCATAGAAAACAACGATTTTGTATGGAGGCGCGTACACATGCGGAAAGCTGAACGGACGCGTACGCGCTTCATACGAAATCGTTGTTTTCTATGGGCATAAGCTGAATAGAGCTGAAGTGTGAGTAGTCCCTTAAGGTAACGGGCGTAGACTTGAGGGAAAGCTGCTTTTCCCACGATGTGGCATGCTGCAGAGTAAACGCACAGAGAACCTGGTATTCTAGCATCCGAAGGAAAAACAAAATCTATATCTATATTATAATAAAAGCGAAAGGTCACTCACTCACTTATCATCACGAAATCTTAGAAACTACAAGTGCTAGGCGTCTTAAATTTTGGACATAGGTGCTCTCTAAGACGGGATTTTGCGAAAAACATTTCTCTGCGGTATAAACGGGTGCCAAAATTTGTATGAAACCTCTATACTTTTTAAACGAGAGTTTTGATAATAGGATTTCTAAATTCTAGAATATAGTCATTGTTTGTGTGTCGTAATGGCCCAGTGGTGAAGGTACCCGCTTTGTAAAGATGAGGCCAGGGATTCGAATCCGGGCAAATACCAATGTGATTTTCCATATCATTGTGTACTTTTTATGTTTATCAGAGCATTACTGACTGACGGTAAAGGAAAACATCGTGACGAAATTTGGACTTCTGAGGAAGTCTAAAATCGCCAATCAACCTAAAGCAAGCGTGGCGATCAATGCTCATGCCTTCTCTATGTGAGAAGAGGCCTTTCTATGCTGTGTGATAATAATGGGCCGATATGATGAAACTCATTGTTTTAATATTTAGAAACTGCCTTATTAAGTGGCAAAATAGAAGTGGCAAGTTTTGTCAAGTTTCGTAAAATTTCGTCAGTTTTAAGGATAGCGGGTGGGCATTTAAATGGGATTCGCCTTAGAGACAAATTATACTGATATTTATTACTGATACCATGTAGGTACGATTGCCGTAAAGATCAGGCAGGAAATATTCTCATACAGGCACACATCTGAATTTTCACGCGAACGAAGTCGCGGGCAACAGCTAGCATTATATAATATTAAAATTATCAAAATATTTTTCAATATACATGTCTAATGAAGGTAAACAAAGACATAATAGCTGACAGAAATGATTGAAATACACAATAAATATGAAAAAAAAAATACTTTAAATCAGCATGATTACAACTCTCAAACTACGAACTTCCTTTAACATGATTGCTTCCATACAAGGTTTCCGAGAAACAACCGATGTCAGTCAGGTGCCCATTAATTTCTCAGCGGTATTTGGAAATTTCATCCCCCGAGTCCCAAGACCTTAAATAATATCGTGTGAGAGAATGTTCAGAACAAATAGCTTTCAGGGCAACTGGTTTGAACCTTCAACCCACAGAACACTATAAGGAGGTTAGAAGTGCTATCGAACAACATTTGTACCGAAACCACTGTCGCCAGTTACACACACTTAGACGATACGTCGTATTTGCAATACATACATGACTTAACGGTAATTGGTCAGGTTTGGATGACACATAACGGACATTGGTCAAGTTTGCACGATAATTCCAACATTTAAAAAAAAGCTTATCGTCATATTCTTGGGGTTGTTTTTTAAACGCGCAATCTTTGACATCTTAGTAATTATTGCCAGTTAATACTCATTGTGCAAACATCATCGGTTCGTGAACTGCTAAGATCAGTAAAATAGAAGACATTGTATAAGAAGTTTCTTATACAATGTCTCAATGTCATGTCAATATAATAACTTAAAGTTGTGTGCAAATATAGAATTTTAGTTTTTTGTAAATACATAATATATTTACTTGTTATACATAAAAACACCCAGATCAATGCAAATCGTCATGTTCTTGCACATAAATATTTACACCTAGACGGAATCGAGACCACGACCTCTGTGAGGTTGGAACCTGTGTTATGCTGGGTATGACTTAAATGTGGCAAATACTCATGGATATTTTAAAAATAATGGCATATATCACTACATTATATAAAACAAAATCGCTTCCCTCTGTCTGTCTGTCTATCCCTATGCATGCTTCAATCTTTAAAACTACGCAACGGATTTTGATGCGGGTTTTTTTAAATAGATAGTGATTCAAAAGGACGGTTTATATATATATAAAATGCATAATAATTAATATAGTAGAGAATCACTGATAATTTTAGAGGTTTTAATGTGATGTGGTAAATAACCACATTTTTTTGTGTTTACATTGCAAACGCTGGCTGAACCCTACAAGATAGATCAAAATAATGTACTACAGTATTGTACACCTTAAAAAGTTCCACATAAAGTCCGCGATGGTATATATATATACATATATATCCATTTCTTAGGAATAACCCACAATAACCATTTTTATCCTTTACTTTTTACGAGAAATAATGGCTTATTTATGAAACGATTTTAAGCAATACAGCATTAATCCTTATTTAATTAAGTATTATTTAATTCTTTAAGTATTATTTAAATCTTATTTAATTAATTTTGACTGCACCGTTGGTCTAGTGGTTAGTGTAACTGACTGTGACGTGCGGTGTCGGTGGTTCGATTCCCACGGAAGTATGATGAACATTAATAAGGTGTATTACGTCCACGTGCCCTTATTACGGATTCTAATCGGTTCCGCATAGATTTTATTAGGGTTATTAAAAGATCTTGCGGAATATTGTCCCATTCTTCTGAAAGTGCTGTTCTTAGTGCTGCCACTGTCGTGGGCACAGGATTTCTCGCATATACAGCTCTTTTTAAATTGTCCCAAACATGCTCAATGGGATTAAGATCCGGGCTGCGTGCTGGCCAATTCATTGTACGTATCCCAACCTCTTCGCAATATTGTCGAACTTGTGCAGCAGCGTGCGGCCGGGCATTATCCTGCATTAAAGTAAAATTTTCGCCTATGAATCCCATGTAAGGCACCACGTGATCTTCTAAGATCTCTGTTATGTA
The DNA here is from genome assembly GCA_963082885.1 of Parascotia fuliginaria. Lineage (NCBI taxonomy): Eukaryota > Metazoa > Arthropoda > Insecta > Lepidoptera > Erebidae > Parascotia > Parascotia fuliginaria. The sequence goes on from OY720186.1 coordinate 11,558,563, forward strand.
GCGATGTGCAGTCAAACCCCCTCTATTACCGTTATGACGGACCATGTCTATGAACACAAGTTCTGTTCGTCCTTTCATCGATATGCCACCCCAGACCATACACGAACCGCCTCCGAAAGGAACACGCTCCTCAATGCAACTTTGAGCATATCGCTCCCCACGTCGACGATAGACTCTTGTGCGACCATCTGCACCATATAAACATGTCCTACATTCGTCCGTGAACAATACGGAGGCCCATTGCTCTTCTGTCCAATTTAGGTGATCACGCGCAAATCTTAAGCGAGCTTGTCTGTGAGCTACAGACAACTTTGGACCATTTGCTGGTCTAAAAGGGGTGATATCCGCTTCCTTTAACCTTCTTCTTATTGTTAGGCGCGGCGGTACCAGCATTCTGTAGTAAATATACTACCTACATAATTTCTAATACAACGTTCACAGTTTTTCTTCGCACGGGCGCAATGCTGATTTTAAGTAAATATAGTATCAGAATTACACCTGTGCGAAGCCGGGGCGGGTCGCTGGTATATAAATTGCACAATTATGTACTTACCTAAATATGATATAACTGGTAATCTAGCTAGTAGCTAGATATCATGCCAATATCACGCATGACCAACTTTACATGAGGTAAGAATATGATATGTTGAATAAAATTAGCCTAAATAAAGCTATATAAATAATATGTCATAATTATTAACATCAAAGAAACAATGATGTTTGCACACTTTTTGCACACAAAAATTATGGTTTCGTACTACCAAGATCAGCAAAATATTATATTACTGGCAATAATTTCAATGTTAAAGATGGCATGACTGACAAATTGTCGTAATATTATAACTGCCTGCATATCTCTGTGAACGCAATACATTACGCAGTCACTCATATAAAATGAGATTCTATTATTATTATTATTGAATTTTTCCCTTGTGGGTAGTTAAAGGTGCAAGTCATAGAATTTTATTAGCTCTACAATTAATTACAAATTAAATAATATACTAGTTATAATATAAATATAAATGATAAATATAATTAATTAGCATCCAATACCTGCAAGTTTTGTGTTATCTTCTCATAAAAACTCACTGAAGCACTACACAACACTGCACAAATAAGATGGATTCCATTGAAGTTTCCTTATTTGATATGCAAACATATTTTAATGAAAGGATGGCGAAATTCGAAGCGGATCTTAAGGAAAAGACCCCGGGAGACACAGGCAGTCTATCCGAAGACTTTGCAGCGTTCAAGAACTTTGTGGTGAAAACGTTGCAATTATTCTCAACACAGCTGCAGACTTTGGCTCATCAGGTGGACAGTACTGAGACACGCAGTCGTCGTAAGATGCTGCTTCTCCACGGCTTAAAGGAGCAAAAAAGTGAAGAGACTTCTCAAGTGGTCAGTCAAATTGTACAAGAACGTCTCAAAATTGATAATTTCACAGCTGGGGATATTCAACGTTGCCATCGAATGGGAAGGCAAAGTTCGACTCAAAAGCCGCGCCCCATTCTGGTTAAGCTTCAGAGTACTGTGGTGCGAGACAGTATTTGGTTGGCTAAGACCAAACTCAAAGGCACAGGCATTACGGTATCTGAGTTCCTGACCCGGCCGCGCCATAGTACATTCATGGCTGCTAGAGAGAAGTTCGGTGTAACAAATTGCTGGACAAGAGAGGGTACCGTCTATGTTGTTGATGGTGATGGTAACCGGCATCGTGTTACCTCGCCCGGCGATCTAAACCGAATCAAGTGCTCGGACATCGAGAAGCCTTCGGTCAAGAAACCAAAAGCATAAAGAGCTGCAGCAAGGAAATAATCCACCACAACACAACATTGCTGGGTAATTTATTGTCTTCTACACTTTCTACCTCCTTTACTTTAATATGTTAACATCCTTTTCTGTATACCTTCGTAATTTCAATTTTCAACTTAGTGTTTACAAACTTTTGAACAACAAACGTCAATTTAAATTAATCTGTCAAACTGTGCTATCACTTTTCACGTTCCGTTTCTCTCTTGGTATTTCCTCTACGTTCCGTTTATTGTTTTAATTATTTTACTTTACACCTAAAAATGTTTTAGTTTGTAAATGTTTACACCTATTATTTAATTTAGCATTATTTATAAATACCCAGTAAATGGTTTAATTTTTTTTGTTGCTATATCTTTAACATCTTGTTTTGTCTGTGGTGTATTTCTTTCTACACAAAACTGGCAGGTGGATAAAAGATTTATTTGTTATTTTATCTTCTGAATAACGTATTTTTTTTTTTTGTGTTTAAATTATTTATTTTAATATTATATATTATTATAGGTATATTTATTTATTATTGTATCTAACTAGGTTATTATATTATGTCAGATAGCAATAATGAAAGCTTTTTCTCTGCTGACAGTGATAGCGACGGGGACGGTAGCTTCGCAAGCATACCGTCACTATGCGAAACTTTAGATGTACATTTTTCTGATGAATCTAAGAATTTCAATGTTGTTCACATCAATGCCCAAAGTATTCCGGCACATTTCGCGGATATGCTGGCAAGCTTTGACTGTAAGAATGTACATGCAGTACTCGTGTCTGAGTCCTGGCTTAAACCATGTCTCCCGTCCACGTGCTATTCCCTCCCTGGGTTCCACCTTATACGAAATGATCGTGCCACTGGTGCAGGCGGCGGTGTTGCCATATATATTCGGTCACATATTTCCTACAACATCATTAGTATGTCACCACAGCCGCCACCGGCTAAAGCCGGCGAGCATCTCTTTGTTGAGGTGGAACTTCATCACACTAAAATCCTTCTCGGTGTATATTATTCTCCCTCACTACGCATAGACTTTTTTTCCTCCTTTGAAAACCTGCTCGAAAATCTTATTCCCTCTTACAATCATACTATTATTATGGGTGATTTCAATACTTGTCTTCTTAAAAATGATTCCCGGTCCTCTTCTCTTACTTCCATAGTAGAATCCTGTAACCTACAAATCCTTCCTCTTAGTGCCACTCATCATTTCCCTAATTGTATTCCTTCACTTCTAGACCTTATATTGGTATCATCAAGAGAGCATGTCGCTAAGCATGGTCAATGCCCAGCCGACGTGTTCTCTTATCACGATTTAGTCTACCTCTCCTACAAAATTCGTCCACCAAAGGCAAGGTCTAAAATCCTCATGCAACGCAATTTTGGTGGCATGGACGTTGAGGATCTTCGTGGAGATGCCAACAATATCGACTGGCAACCTCTCATTCTGTCTGATTCTGTTGACGAAAAGCTGAATTTTTTTACGACGGCCATATTACACTTGTATGATAAACATGCACCTGCCCGACCAGTCAAACTTAAACATGCGCCGGCACCATGGCTAACAGATGAAATAAGGTTGCTCATGGCAAAGAAGGCTGCCGCTAAATACAAATACAAGACTAGGCCTAGTGAGGTAAATTTTGATAAGTATATCACAGCTCGAAATCACTGCAATAGGGTGTGTAGGGATGCACAACGCCAGCATATACATAGTTCGGTTCAAAATGGTGATCCAGCGAAGGTTTGGAAATTTCTTAAAACATTAGGAGTTGGAAAATCTCGTAATAGCAATATTCCTAGCACTTTAAACATTGATTCACTCAATAAACATTTCTCTGCTTCGTCCAACTTTGATAGGACAACTAAACAAAATACAATTAATTTTCTTTCGTCTCTTCCAACTCCTAGCTATGATCCATTTGTTTTTAGTCAATTTACTGATTGTGATGTTAAGAAGAGCATTATGGCGATCACATCTAACGCTGTTGGAAGTGACTGTGTCAGCCGTAATATGATCCTTCCCATCCTTGACCAAATTCTTCCTATAATATGTCACATCCTCAACTTCTCCCTATCCAGTGGTGTTTTTCCAGCTATGTGGAAAAATGCACAAATTACACCCATACCTAAAAAACCTAATCCTACAACATTCTCCGATTACCGACCTATCTCCATCCTGCCTTTCCTTTCCAAGGTCCTCGAGCGCCTAGTACATGGCCAGCTAAGCACATTTCTATTAACCTATAATCTCCATAACCCATTCCAATCCGGTTTCCGCCCTGGCCATAGTACTGTCACATCCCTGGTGAATATTACAGACGACATAAGACTCGGTATGGAATGTGGAAATCTTACTGTCCTTACTCTCCTGGATTTTTCAAATGCATTCAACACAGTAGATTTCGACATTCTAATTAACATACTGCGCTCGATTAACATATCTCCAACAGTAATTGATTGGTTTCGCAGTTACCTGAGTGGCCGTCGGCACTGTACTCGCGTTGAGGATGTTGTTTCCTCTTGGTGCGGGACACATGTCGGAGTGCCCCAGGGTGGCGTTCTATCTCCTCTACTTTTCGCAATATTTATTAATTCCATCTCAAATAGACTTACTTCTGCCTACCACCTCTATGCAGATGATCTTCAAATATACTCACAAGGTCCACTAGACAAGCTGTCCGAAACAATAGGCATCATAAATCAAGACCTAGTTCGTGTTAGTGACTGGAGCAGATCGTATGGACTAAAAATAAATCCAGTGAAAACGCAGGTTATTGTTGTTGGCAGCTCCAGGAAACTCTCTCAAATTATTTACTCGCAGCTACCACAAGTTGTCTTTGATGGTACCGTAGTTCCCTTTAGCAGCAAGGTCAAAGATTTAGGCCTATCCATTGACACTGAATTATCATGGGACGCACAGCTGCAGGAAGTGAGCCGCAAAATTTTTGCTGCTGCAGGCTCATTGAGGAGATTGCGGAACTTTCTTCCTACTGCCACCAAAATTGCACTTGCAAATTCCCTATTACTTCCCATCCTTGACTATGCGGATGCCAGCTATCCAGATCTTACCGAGAACCAATTAAACAAACTTGAGCGACTTCAAAATGTTTGTATAAGATTTATATTTGGTCTACGCAAGTATGATCATGTCTCCGAGTTTCGCAAAAAGCTCAAGTGGTTACCAATACGACTTCGCCGGAATGCTCATATCCTTTCACTATTATACAATATATTGTTTAACCCTTTGACACCTTCCTATCTTAAAGAACGTTTTGAGTTCCTCTGTGACACACATAAGAAAAACTTACGATCATCAGAGAATCTAAAGTTAAAAATGCCAATGCATTCTACGGTATTTTTTGATCATTCATTTACTGTCGTGGCTATTCGTTTGTGGAATGCATTGCCGCTCGAAGTGAGACAAGCTCAATCATTGAACATTTTTAAAAATATGATTAAAAAGCTTTATTTGACGCAACTATAAAATAAATCTTTCTTATTCATTTATTTATGTAATATATAGTTATATATATATATATATATGTGTATGTATTTATATAATTATGCATTATATTATATTTATATATATTATAATTTATATATATATATTATATTTATATATATGTATGCATTGTTTATTACACTATAAGTATAGAAATTATCTCTATGTACAAGTGTTATGTAACTTACCATATCTACACCACTATCTACAGTATTCAACCCCGAAATCCATCCAAAGGTTGTCTGGAAGAGATCGCTCTTAGCGATAAGACCGCCCATTGTACAACTTACATATTATAACTGTGTTTTTGTATCGTCCAATGTTGTGTAAACTTTTAAATAGTGTACAATAAAGAATATTCTATCTATCTATTCTATCTATTTCTATTTACGGCATTGTCAGCAATGTATGATGTTACAATATGTTGGGATTGTATCGTTTTCGTTTGTAAATTACATAATACTATTAAATATTTCCAAATATTTCTAGTATTTAAAGGTTTTCGGACTTATCGGTGAAAAGAAATCCCTCCTCGGCTCACACTACATCGTTTACTTCTTTTGCTACAAGGTTAGGACAGCGCAAGACAGCATAATTTGTTTTTTTTTTCGGAACTTTGCACGAAAGCACACTACAAGAGCGACTATTTGACGTTAAAGTGAGTTTCTATCAACTTATGAGCATTTGCTCATATCAGTAGCGCGCGTGCCGCGCCCACAAGGCACTTCTACCTACTTCACTGTTCTGAGCTTCAACCCCACTTTCCAAAAACTATTTCGTATAAAAGTTAATAATGTTGGTGAACATGATTATATTATTATTATAATAAAATAGAACTCTAAGTACCTACTTAACTATAAGTACTTATGACATTTTAATCTGTATTCATATTATTTTTCAATTAAAAATGACATAATAATAATAATAATAATAATAATATTTCAACAACTACACACAACGCCATCTAGACCCAAAGTAAGCATATTATATGCTTGTGTTATGGGTTCTAGAATGCGGATATACATACTTAAATACTTTTTTTTGTAAATACATACATATTATACATAGAAACACCCAGACCAATGCAAATAAACATACATACATAGTATTTACATGAAAACGTAGCAAAATTACAGCAATTTTAGGCGCAGTGTATTGGCAGCTGACGTTAGTAGAATAAGTCGATAAATAATACTATATTACCATTGGTCTTTATATCTTGTCAGACGGTTAAAACTGTGTCTCATGACGCAGAGCATTTTGTTAATTCTAGCTAATACACGTAAAGCATTTTAATTACTGCTAAAATTTAGATAGTGAGAAATTTTACTTATTACGGAAATCTGTGTTCATCGAATCGAGTGAATTACTTTAGAATTGTGGATAATTGTATTTATAATTTATTTTGTCGTCCCCATTTATTTTTTAAAAGACAGCAATCACTCGTTCATACCTACACATAGTGAATGCAGCATCGGCTACCACACAGGGACAGACACCGTGCATAGCAACCAAGCAACTGTGCGAGCAAGGCATTCACTTTGAAATACCACTATGCCTTATTTTATGTTATATTAATTATTGAATATGCTATTCTAGAGAGTGGATCAATCAAATGTCTAAAGGATTTAATATGCGAAATTAAAACGAATGTTTAATTTTAGAAGTGAACGTTTAGCAATAAGGAAATGGCTAGTAAAGTCGCTTCTTCTCAAGTTATTCCAATAGGAATTAGTTAGCGATTTGTACTTGACTGAAGGGTAATAAGGGTGTTTACTGTCTGAAACGTGGCCTTAATTGGTGAAAGCTTCGTGTCGTCCATTGTCGGAATTCGCAACTTGGCACCAGATTGATGGCTCCTAACTTAACATTGATTCCAACTGTTTTCAACAGTGTTTTTTCTGCTCTGGTTGAAGGGTCAGCTATTGTTGAGGTCACTCATTATTGTAGAAAGAAAATATTTTTATTTGACCACTGTAATAACAAACTTCTAATATTATATATATAATTCTAATGAAAATAATAAGCCTACATAATAACGGCAAATAAATTGTTATACGGAAAATAACTTACGCAATATTATTTATTTGCTAACCTATAAATATTACTATAGTTGCGGTTGGTTGGACCGAAATACAACAATGTTATGTTGATCGTTATAAAAGGAGTTCTGAATCTATAGAGTAATCTGACCAGTTTCTTAAGTTAACGAATAAGCCGGTAAAAGGTCCTTTGGGCACAAAGTTTCGTGATTTACTACAGTCCTACTGTTACGTATGAAGTTGGATATCGAAACGTCCTCAGTACAGACAACGAACATATTGAATTGATCGTTGGAGATAGTTTCTAGTTAACATTCATTGTTGTCTTCGAGTATCTGTGGGACGAACAATTATGTAGACACACACATAATTGCCATTTATTTTGAATTTCTTTATATTCTTTGAAACATAAATATTGTCCGTGTAATAGAGTCTATTGTAACGAGTTTGTATGATGTAATTATTTAGTAAGTAATGAAAGAGAAATATATTATAAGAACACTGTTTCTTTCACGTATACATACTAGAGAGTAGCTATTACATTAGTACGTTACAGTATTACGAGTACATAGACGATGAAGCAGATCAGAAGATATGTCAGAAAAATATTTTTAAGACTTCATATTATATTAGAAAACCTGTGACAAAAGTAATCAAACATGCACGCTGTTAGCTTCTGTTAGCACAATCGTTCTGCAGGGGTATTCAAACAAACAAATGTCGTCAGTGGTCAAGCCAGAAATGTTGAATACCAATGAATACCCACATTTATTACGGGGAATTTTGATCGGAACCTTTACGTGTGGTGAAATCAAAAACGGGCCGAGGTTCGGGTATTGGTTTTGGTACGATATTGATGGCCTCTATGTTCTTATTACAAGCTTACGTTATTTTTTATTCATTCTCAACTTTCACATAATTCTATTTGTCATAAGCGATTTATGTTTATGTTTTATTTGCGTTAAGTCTTGAGTTTATTGGATAGTATGTTTAAGAGGTTTAAAATCAATTTGTGGGTAGTATTTTTCCTTGTATTAAAATAAAATTATGATTAAATCTTTATTTATTCAAAAGTTTGAACTTAAGGATAAGATAAAGTCATATCAGTACGTGCCTACAAGCCAGCTGTAAGCGTCGTATCAGTACGTGCCTGCAGCCTCTATTGAATAAGACATAATCAATATTTCATATCTTAGTGTTAGTATACTCTATCAGCAATTACTTCATCTATATAATTACCCAGCATATTAAATAAACGAATAATTCTGAACACGAAATCGTAGTTTCACTTGTGACTGACTCGCAGCACAACTAAGATTTAACTTCTCGTATGTTGTACCATAGGGCTTTTGTTTTTACCCAATGAATCAATCAGTTATGTCCATTACACAAACTGATAAGCGTCTTACACCCTGTTTCTGAAAGGCTGATCAACGCAAAAAAAAAATAGCCTGGTACATCTCATGTCAAGTGCCAATTAGGTTCCTCAGAGCATGGTTTTTTAGTTTAATTTGATCATCCAGTCAGTTGACATAGCTGTTAAGTTTGACTCGAGGATAGTATGTTAACTTCAATATTGGGTTTCTGAAACGTTAATTATGTACTAATTATAGATCATACGTCTGTCAAAAGCTTTGTCAACTAATCAGTGCTCGTCGGCGAATTAACTTGTTAATACAATTGTTTTTTTATGGGAAACTAAGTTTTTCTTCGAATTTATATTGTTAGGGTATGTCAAAACATATTTATAACGCAGTATTATTTATAATATTTGTTTTCTTTAAAAATAGTGTATATTTTGCACATCTTTTTAAATGAACATTATTCCTGTTTAGATCACAATCATGTCCGTTTCGGATATTAGTATAAGCAACAAAACATCTAGTAGTGATGAAGATTAAAGAACGCGAACTTTTACGACGAGAACGACATCCAGTTTCTGACAGGCTGATTAACGCAATAATTTCCTAATAAATCTTATGTCAAGTGCCAATTGATTTGACATTCGGTTTGTTTTCAAACAAACCTAATGTCAAATCAAAATAATCATAGATTAGTTAATTTTGCACTGATTAACGTTTCAGAAACTCGAATTGATTTAACAGCCATATTAAATTAACAGTCGTGTTAGTTGAACAATAATTTGACAGGCCTTTCAGAAACTGGGTGTTAGTTGTGCTGCGGGTCCGAAAGAGTTACACTACACACTTTAGTCACAAACACAAGTTTGTGTCCTATTTTTTCACTAGTGTTTCAATTCATTTTTGTTTGTAATTGAGTCTACCTCTATTTCTAGAAGGCTTTTAATGAAATGCCATGACAACCGTTTCGGCTCCTAATTTCCTGTTGTCAATCCATTCATTGAGAGCATTATTGTTAACTGGGTCGATCACGTTGACACGAGTCAAAGGAAGGCATTTACTAAGAAATTGTAAATCAAATATTATAGAGAACGTTTGATATTGTGTTTAAAAGTGTTGCCTTTTAAGATTTTATTGAACTTTTCTACAAGCGGTACGGTCTTATACTGTGTTTAATTCAGAAACGTGCGGATATGTATCTAGTCTTTATTAAAGTTCTGTAATTGCACAATATGTTTACTTCCCTATTACCATAATACACGTCTTGGTACAGTATTAGAGACTGCCCGTCATGATTGTAAAATAAATAAAAATCTACTAAGACTGGGTTTTCACTTCAAAACATATCGAATACTTTATTTGGTGAAGCTGCTGACTCTTTAATAGTAACTAGTCATAGTAAGTCAGTGAAGTATCCAACTAAGCTCAAAGAACACTTAAAAATTTACAACTCGTAGTTTATTTTATAAAGCTGCTAAGTTGTGAAGTTTAGTTTAAAGGTTCGTGTTGAAAATAGTCTAAAGTTATGTTCAATAAAATAGTTTAAAATATTGTTGAAATTATTATAAAGACTGTGGAATTAAATGACATAGCTTATTGTAAGATTAAGTTGGCTGCATAGTAATGAAAAATCTAGTATTGTTTTTTACTCGAATTGGGTTCTCCGACTACCGTGCTGGTCGTGTCAGAGCGAATTAGAATAAATGTATTAAATTCACTTCATTTTATACTAGGAATTAAGTTAAGACAAAGTTTTTAATACTTAAAATAATCGAATATATACCAAAATTTGTAAATAAATATTTAGCAGCACGTAATCCACTACTAATGATACATTTGAGCTTTTGATTCACGAAGCCCCATGTACAATGCTGACAGTCAATGATTGCTGGAAGAAAGCTTGTGGGTGGTGACCAGGCTTTACCTGTCTAGACAACGAGAACGTTACTGAATACTGTTACTGCCTTTTATCATTTGTTACCATATTTTTTGTCATTAATTTGCCGAATTCAATATCGATTACCGAGCCGACAGATTCGAAACAGAAACTCATAAGGTTTTCGTTTCAAAAGCTATCAAAGTTTGTTTAGTTTTGGGTTTATGAATAGTAAACTTTTCTTTTGCATTTGGAAAAGGTAAACTGTCTTACCTTTTCCAAATAGTAACTAAAATCATACAAAGATTACATAGTAACGCGGGAGCAATATTGAAAAAATGTTTGGCATCACTTTAAGAAATAAACATGTTTTTTTTTAAACTGAGTATTGTAAAATTTGTTCCTTTGATCCTGTTTTCTTAGTACTTAACGTTATTGTTACTAAAAATAGAAGTGTTTCTTTAGGTATATACCTAAAGAACAAATTTGAAAGGTTACGTAGTTAGAAAGCTTCATTGTTATGAAAACCGTTGACTTTTGTACGGCTGGGTTTTTTACAGTCAAAATATATTTTATATAGGTGTGTACATACTTAAAGATTTGGGACTTTTAAATAATTCCAAGCCCTGAGTGTTGATCAATGTTCCAAATTAAAAAACTTTGTTGCGGTCAAGTCATAGATGGGTGGAATCGACAACTGAATATCGATGTTACTCAATAAGTTAATTAGGTAGTAGAAGTTAGATGGCAATCGAATTATGCACAACATAATAATCCACACTAATTTTATAATGCGAAAGTAACTCTATCAGTCTGTTACGCTTTAACGCCCAAACTACTCCATCAATTGTTATGAAAATTGGTATAGAAATAGAATGGACCTTGCGGAACAACTAGGCAATTTTTTTATTAGAAAAATAGCTTGAAAGGGTTAAAATAGAGGATGAAAAGTTGATGTTGATGAATGTCGAGAAAAAGATAGAGAGATGATTTGGATGGAGGTTTCTGTATAAAAAGTGTATGAATAGAATGAAATCCACAATATTCCACGTAACTAATGGTTACGGATAGATATCACCTTGCAGGTTAGACATAGAATCACGGCAATGTAATTTAATAATAATTAGCACAGCATAATATATTTTTGTTAAAGATATTTATGAATGTCGTTATAGCAGTGTAAATTAATGTCATCACTTTATCTTGCGAAGCGTAGCTTAGTGTGGCATTTTTGCTCTTGTACTAAAATTTGTAGGAACCATATTATTTTTTTTTTGTAACTGGAGCAAAATGCTTTTTATCCCCGAATTTTTGTGGTTTATAAAGAATCGTAGCAATTAATTTATATTAAGACGACTTATGAAGCTATATTATTTTCGTTTCTAATGATGGCGGATTACATCTATCTGGTAGAAAACGGTATTCGGTATTAACAGTACAATAACGGTGTTTATTGACTGCGGCCTCACTATTCTAAATTCAGTTAACTGCGGGCTCGTTGATAGTCAAGACTAACAATAAAGAAGATGATATAACATCTCATTGCCTCTATCGTATGTTTAAATTATTACTTACATACAAATCGTCATAGTCGTAGAATAGTGACGGATCTGACATTTATTAAACTTTACAGGGCAGCCAAATGAAAATAATAAGTTACTATGAGCGCCTAACAAAACCGTCAGTGTACCGACTGATTAATTTGAAATCCAAAATACATGTAATTTTTTTTTAATGTATAATACTAAATAGACATTGTTGTATCCAAATATGGTATAAAGGTATACTACAATCATGAGGAAATACAAAATTGTACATAGGTTAGGCCTGGGGCCTACCACCACCTCTTAAAGCAGTATTATTTTAATGTTACTTTGTGTTTTGTTGTTTTCTTTTGCACCATTAAATCAGAGATGCAGACTCATGTGTGGAGGCGGATCGTGGTGATAGTCGGGTAGAAAAGTTGTGTGTGTTTTTTAAATTATTATATTTTTCCTATCGTATAAATGTCAGAGGTAGAAGATCTGAGGCCCTAGACAATTGTCAAAGATTTCTATTCTATTCATAGAATAGATTAAAAAATGTATAGGATTGACATAAGCGTTGGCGTTAGCTTATATCAATCCCATACACTTTTTAATCTATTGTATGAATAGAATAGAAATCTTTGCTACTTGTCTAGGGCCTCTGATCTTTAGTTTTCGATTTTCGTAGCTCAGTATTCGTAGCACCATTTACGTAGCGCTCGTATACTACGGCGTAGCTATACATCATTTTTACAAAGACAAAATTAGATGGCTACGGCTACAAACTATTAATTTTATATTTAGTGGTATTTCTCGTTTGTATAGTGTACTCATACCATATACGTGCTTTGGTAACGATCATTGATTGTAGACGTAAACCACGGGAGCACGTGCGATCCTAGAGAAAATGTTATTTCTTCTGAATCTGTTTTTGCTTTCAATGAAATTTTTTTTAAAATACGCCCTTTACGAATTTATTTATTCATAAATATATTGCTACTTCAACATCATGATTAAAGTCGAAAGACATCTTATACTGAACATAAGCCTACCATCAGCATAGCATCTACATTTCGACCACCATTGACCGATATCCACAGATTGTTAATCACCTTGTGAGAGATCTGTATTGTGGCCGCCAGTTCTGCAAGCTGTATATATCCTGTCTATTGCTATTTTACTTAATTGTTACATCGACCGAATGAAATCATTTTGTTATAAATAAGCATATAATAAAGTAGCTGTGAAGACTCGAAGTTCCTAGAGTCTCGTTTCGTGATGTTACGATCCGACGAGAATATTTTGTATCAACATTTGAGGTCATTGACATTCAATAGCTCATTGTTATGACATAAACACTATCTCTAGAGACGTCTCAATCGGTAATCGTACGGTAGATTATGTTGCTCTTTTACCTTTAGGTTAGAAATTCCTTTAGGATACTATTTACTAACATACACCTTTGAAATTTGGGTATATTTGAAAATAGTCATGGCCTTGTGGTTATATGAAACCGGGCAACAAATAATGTGACTTTACAAATTCTGTGTAATTTCCAAGTTTACCTGGTATATAACATACACACAAAGAAGAAAAAAATCATGAGCACACCTTAACTTAAAAAAGTAGTTGATATTGACAATTAGTTATAAGCAAGCGTGCGATCAGTGCTCATATTTTTTCTTTTTATCCTTATTGTTATGCAAAAAGTCAGTATAAACTGTGCATTTCTATTGATTGGTGATTTTTAACATCTTTTTATGCAAGACACAAGGTGTCACATGTCGATTATAAAACTTATGTTACAAAAATATTTTGTTTTCGTTTAAAAGTTTGTAAAAGCCGCAAGGAACTTTTGTGTTCAAACACGCAACAAATAAGATAACAGCATTGTTTTTCCTTTTTATCTAAACTCAAAAACTTTCAATATCTTGTGCGGAAATATGCGTGATTTCAAATTTTTCTAGTAATGAAAATTAAAATTTCGTCCCTGGATACTCATTTGGTTGAAACAACAAACAGTATTTGTTCAAAATATTTTAAAAAAGAACAAATTATCCTCATCATGAGCGTAAAGACGCACTAAGAATATAGACTACTCTCAAAAACAAATTCCATAGTCCCCACCTTTGGTAGACTAATCAGACACCATTGTTAAATAATGTATAATAAACAGGTACCTAATACAGGGAGTATCAGGTACCTGTTTTGTTACAATGACTTTCTTTATACGGTTTTTATTTGAAAATCCGATTTAATGCAATGGATCCTTCAGCGCTGAATCGTACATACATACATACATAAATACATACATACATAACTTCACACCTGTCTCCCATTACTAGGGTAAGCAGATACTATAGAGCGCCATTTGCTGCGATCCAAACATACCTCCTTTGCCTCTTCGATATTTATTAATCTTTTCCTAAATCGCTTTTACAATATGCGTTATCAGAATATTCTAGACTGAAGACCGTACTACTACAGCAGATAACCTTTTGAAACCCTCTCGATTCAATATATTTATATTACTATAGTAAAAGATGTAGAACAGGGAAAATAAGAATCCAATAAGTCGCATCCTATCGTCAACTAAACTATGCGCTATATACCTAGTTAACATCACTCAGTATGCATATTGCGTGTGACAATGCATGCCCAATATGTCGCTTCAATACCCTACCGTTCACTTCATCGTTCCCAATTTACAGCCTTAGGGGTATTTACATAATACGACTATATATTAACATTGGTCAATGCATTGATTGATGTGAAGAGAGAAAGGACAATAGGAATCTATTATATGATCCTTCCAAGAGTCGCAAATGAAAGTAGGTACGTTTTGTTTGTAGTAGACAGCAGTTACAGCAATACTATATTGACAGTGAAGTTACCATTGGGAATAATGAAATAGTTTCACGTTTTATATTAAGTCTCAACGTCCGAACCACTTAGACTGACTGCCGACTCTAATATCATTGGGCACTCTCCTCTCACAATTATACAACCATCATTTTGAACTTATAGTACATATTAAAGGTTATAATAGCGTTATATGGCAAACTAACGAAGACTGACTTTCAGTGATAACTGCGAGTATAAAGCAAATGCTTTGCGTGTAGAAGAAAATGAAAAGGTAAGACAAGCTCGTAGTAAATAGAATTTGTTTTAAGTTAGACGGTTTAAATGCAACATTTGTTATTATATTAAGAAATTTCATTTAAATCCGATTACTAAAATCTATCTCATTAAAGTTTAAACGACGGAATGAGGGCTCATTTCCTTAATTAGGAATGATAAAAAATAACTTCATAATAGAGATAAAATGCAAAGATTCTTTTAATTACTCTCAATTAGATAAGGGTTAAAGGACAATAATATTATTCATGAAATTTACTCGGAATATAAAGGGATGATTATTTTTAACAAAAGAATTTTTCTTAATTTTTTATAAGTTAAACTCTATTGTTAAAATGCGTATCTGATTTTTACCCTAATTAATTTAAGTTAATGTCTTTTTTTGTTTCTGTCCATTTACATTTTACAAACTTTAAATCGAATAATCGTAATCGCTTGCATTTTAAGTATAAATGTGTATAATAAATGTAGCATTCTAGAATCAATACTATCAATATTTTTTTATCGGTCTCTTTAGAAATTGATAGGGGACGTCTTACGGCTGCGATGATAGTGATTATAGAATAATGCTCTTATCGCGACGAGACATTCAATGAAACCATTCGTCTGCTTACGAATAAAAACATTTTATTTTTAAAGCTAACAATTTGAGCTTCTTGTATAATTATATATATATTTTTTGTAAGTTACATAGATACATTAGAGTGTATGTGCAATATTTGGTAATGCAAATTGGTCTCTAATTTATTGTACATTTTCAATCAAACATTTTTTAAGTGCGAGGAAGGACAAGTTCAAAATATTCACACTGTAACATATTAAAAAACGTTACCCTCCTTGACTTCGACAGTCGGATGAAAAGAGAATATTCTATCTTGTAAATATTTAGAGTTAATATTGTAAATAATATTCTATAATAATAATAATAATAATATATAGTTTGATTCGGAAAAACATCCATAGTGTGTTAGTAACAATGCACTTAATAACTATGTTAGTAGATGTACAATTTATGTTCATAATCTACCTAATGAGCCTGTACTGGGCAGTCATAGCGGGATGCTATCATTTTTAGAATACTGTTATTGCTACCACGCAGTCTCTGGAACAGTGACGCCACTCTTTTGCGAATGATTGCGTGAAAACCGTCCACTCTCGCACAAACATTTGTGACGCACTGTTTATAACAGCTTGCCAAATGGGTAAAAACTAGGGACAACGTAGGGGCAGCGAAATAACCCATATTTGAGATTATGCACAAAACATAAAAATGTGAAATACATTACGAAATAAAGAAATAAAGTCTTGAACAAATTGAAAACATGTTTAATTGTACGTAGTTTTTTGTTTAAACTAATATAACAGATTTATATTATGTATGTTTCTCGCAAAAGGTCTTGAGTATGGATTACCCGTCCATTGAATTGAACTGGCGGTTTCAGATTTATATTTTTATACACATAAAGTTCAGATTTTCTTATCCTGCGATAGGAATATCAACTTTGTCTTTTATACTCCTCAATACACTACAGTATTATAATATAACGTGACTGACAGCTTATTACGAGTTCTTAGCGAAACAAAACATCTTGTATTTGCAGTATCATTCAGCAGAACAGCATGATAATCTGTTTTTGTTGTTATTTCTTCGTGTAATTAAGCTATGGTCGAGCATGATGAATAGCAGATTATACCGACCAAGGATGACGGACGGGTCAACCATCTTTCATACAATAGCATGCGTGACTTGCAAAGATTACGACTACGAGTCCTAACGTCGTTTTCATCCCTCGTATATCTTTTCAGAAACCTTTTTTATATTTATTAGCAGTTTTTGTGAGGTTGAATGGAGGTTCATTGTTCAATTTGGTGTTTTTCTTGTGATTTCTATAAATTTAATTGGCTTACGTCTAGTGAATGGTCTATAACTAGAAGTTGTTCTTTTTTACTGAAGTGAACGACAAATGCTATAACATGAGTTATTGTGTGTCTGTCTTACTGACCGCCTGAAATATTGACTTGTTTTATTATATACATATAGTTAGACTATTAACTATACTATACTAATATTAAGTTTTTTGTCGAGGAATTATTTTTTTTATTTATTTTAATTAGAGCCTAAATTTGCCCGGTAAATGGCAACAAGCTCACTGTTATATGCTATCCTAACATAATGAAACGTAGGCGAAACGTAGGCGTTGTATATATACCAACTAGCTTTGCGTCTTTGCTTTCTCCTTCATTCCCGTCGCCACTAGCATGATGTTACATAGCCTATAACCTTCCTCAAGAACTGGGCTATCATACGCAAAAAGAATTATTTAAATCCAAGTTGTAGTTCCAGAGATTAGGGTGTTCAAACAAACAAACAAACAAACAAACAAACTCTTCCGCTTTATATAATAGTATAGATATGTCTGCCTACGCCTTCGGAGAAATAGGCGTGATACTATATTATGTTTAAGAAATAAGTTTTGTTAATTGTAAAGAGTTATATAACTGCCAGTCATCTTTTAGAGCAACCTCAACAAATGGACGATAGTCTATTTTTATACCAGGCTAAACTATGCCGAGTTCTATTAGTGTGGGCGGATGTCAAATACCGTTCCTTAATTATAATTCCACGAACTAAAGGCCTGATAATGTACGGTGAAGTAGACCCGTATAATCTATCACATGCCAAACAAGATGAGACATTGAGAAAAAACACCTCCCGTGCTGTTAAAAGAATTCAATTTGTGATGATCAATGGTGTTCGTGCTGAATAAGAACTATTCTTTACATAGTATTTTTCATACCACTAACGTTCAAAAGAGTATTTTTATTTCATTTTCATGAGACAGCTCTTGCACTATATAACAAAGACTTTTGCTGCGGAGGCCCACACAAAAACTCAAAACTAATCATGGTGATGCTTTAAAAAGTCTCAATTTTATATAGCAAAATAATTTTACTATCACTACGTCTATGTAAACCTTTCAAAGCAAATAGGTCCTATATTTTTGTTTGATTAAAATACAGTATGACCTAAAAGCAGATTAAACAAGCATACTGTTATAAGAATAAGATAAAAGTTTTTTAGAACTTAATGACATACTACACAACATGATGCTCCATCAATCACTGAACATTTATTAACATTCCTTTCAGAAATGTCAATGAACTTTTGGAATTCTTTTCGAGAACTTCATTTGTAAAATAATTGAAAAATCAACGAAATGTGAAGAAAAATAACTTTTTTATTGAAATCTTATTCTTGTCATTAGGCAACTAGTAGGTATTCGTATTTTTACTGAAATATTTGAGCAGAATCTTTTATTCCATGACGTTTCATCAACATTGTATTAAAATGAATAAGAAAGTTCAAACAGTTAGCCAACCCGGAATTGTAATTTGAAAGAAAATATATAATTTTAGAAAAAAATTGTTCAATAGAGTTTTTTATACTTTAGTTTGAGTGAGAGGTATATGTAATTCAGTACGATTTCACAAGTTATAAGTAGGAACTACCTTTATTTAGATAATGAGTCTACACTTTCCTCAAGAGTTTACTTTGATATGTATATCTGCTTGAAAAGTGACAGGCATTTGTAGGTACATTGTTTTCTATAAAAAATAGTGTACTACATTTTTAATGTACCTACGTAGAATTTTTATATATTGGGCATCACTACACGAAGAGCCGTTTCAAAGTAGCAGAAATATTTGTATATTATAAAGAAAACTGAACCTACACGTATATAGGTACTCTCACTTGGTGGTGGTCACGCAGCAAACGCCTACCGCACATTTTATATTGTGAGTTGGGTAAGCCATGAAGTATAGTCTAAAATCGGCAGACAGAACTTGAATATTATACAACACTAAATCCATACTAATATTATAAATGCGAAAGTAACTCTTTCTGTCTGTTTGTCTGTTACGCTTTCACGCCTAAATCACTGAACCGATTTTGATGAAATTTGGTATAGAGATAAATTATCCCTCGGAGAACAACATAGGCATATCTTTTATCGCGAAAAATGACTTCAAGGGGTTGAAATAGGGGAAGAAAGTTTGTATGATGTATGATAAAATCTTCAATGTAAACAGAGATATAACAGACATTCACGCTGGCGTAGCTACGGGCAACAGTTAGTATTTCACAAACAGAAAAGATAAAATGCAATATTTATTTAAAATCATTTTAGAACTTATCCCACTACAAGCAGTAGCGGGTATTTCTTAATAATGTCTGCTAATAAATCTTATTTACATAAAGTTTATGGTCCATATTCATAAACTGAAAGTGTAATGAAACGATTGTACGTAGGCCTAAGTAAATTATATACATTTAAATAGATTAATTCCAGTTAACAAAATTAGTTTGCTTTCAATTTATTACTTACCTTCGCTGACGGTCATACCAGAATATTGTGTTATCCAGGATTTTCTTAAATTTTCTATATTATATTATTTTCATAACTCAATAACATAAATTAAAAACCAGGTATCTACTTCAATAAACATAATTACTGAAAGACTCTCAATCTGACCTTCTGAGATTATAAAATTTATAATATTTGTTTGAACCTTCAGACTTAAAAAAATTGTAACAAATTTCACCAAAGCGTGTGTCAACCTCAATATTTCACGGTGATAGTATCTAAGGGGATCCTAAATTAATTCGGCAATTTACAAATCGTTGGGGACAGATCGTGTCGGGGTAACGGCCTCTTGTCGTGGTCCACTTAGTCCGTGTCTTCCTTCAGGCAGTTTAGTATTTGTCATGACCTCTTCGTGATCGTGAGGTTGAAATATGACAGCGATATTCTGAAAGACCTCAAAACGTTTTTTGTCGTCCTACTTTTGACAAGGTTTTATCTTTAAAGGTAAGTAAAAGTTATTATCGTAGAACTTTTCGATAAATGCTATGGAAATATTTTTATGATGCAGTCGTTGCACATTGTGCATAAGTAAGCACAAGTTTTGAGGAACTGTAACGTAGCACGCTCGTTAGCATTTAATATTTGCCACTATTACTGTAAATATCTTCTTGTACTCATATGTCGGAATTTTTGTGTGTTTCATTTAATGTAATCGGTATTAAATTTATATAATAAAAAATAAAATAGACAAGAAAGAAAAAGTTATAAAACTTATAAGACAAAATTTGTCTACAATGTAAATCAAATAAAACTAAATTGATTTATACAATATAAAATAAATACATTATAATCATAGTAATTCTAAAATAAATCTAGGAATATGTGAAAATCTTTTGAGATACCGCATACAGTACCTATTGTACTTGCAATATGTTCGTAACACGTGTATTCGATGCAGTAAACAGTTTCATCGTAGTACCTATCCATTGCATAATAATATGCTACATCAAGTTACGTGAGTACAATCTAAGATCTAAGATCTACTTGCAACCTTGTATCTGGTGTAAAATATTTGAATCGGCACGTGAGCGTTCGTGCATGCTCCTAACACATGCGCTTAGAAATCGAGCTTAGGTTTATATAGCGATATGCATCTATGTAGTGAAAGTTCAGTAGAATAATAGCATTTTCTTTTCCAAGCATTAACTGTCTAGTTTTTGAATTAGAATCCTTGCATACGACAAATTTATGCTGTAAATAATATAAAATACGGCATTTGCAGGCAAATAGTTTACGGGCGCTAATTTTATTATATTGTCTTTTGGTTAACATAATATTTTGTAAATTAAGATTCATTCTCTGAAGTAGCTTATGTTATAATCGTAATCAGACATATTTAGGTAATATATAGAGAAAACTGGTCCATTGTTTTTATAATTCAATCTACAATGAGTAAATTCTATCAATAATAAAATTCTTCTAAAAATGAATAAGCGTTATTTTAATGCACCTTTCTCATTTATGGTATGGTATGGGTATCTAATTATATACAAGACCTTTGATCTAACATAAAACTCAATAAGAATAATGCTAGATTAAGAGAAGGCAAGTTTATATGAATTGGTTTCATTTTATCGTTTTTAAGACAAGAATATCTTGTAATCCATTTTATTGCCTTAGGAAATTTAATACAGTCATCAGATTTAATTAAAACATTATAATTGTTTATTGTTCAATGTAATGGCTAATTAACTATGTGAGTGTAAAAACAAGCTCGCTTAATCTAAAGCTATGTTATTCTAATGCTGATAAGTAGTTTTTTATTTGATGGAGTTTGAGAGATTTATTTTGCTAAGCTTTTGCTACTAACATTGCTTTTGCGATAAAGTACCTACTAAAGGTAACGCAGCATAAGTAGCGTTGATCAGCCTTTCAGAAACTGGGGTTTAGTTCGAGAAGTGGCAAGAACATTATATACAGTCAATGCAATAATAGTTAAAGTTTCTGCCCGCGGCTTCTTTTGCATCAAATTAGGATTAGGTACCTACATATTTTGGCTAATTGACATAACATCTTTATAAACTATAGCATTTATGTTTTATTTTGATGTACAAGCTATACTTAATACCTATTAATGTACAGTTTCATTAAAATAAATTCTATAGTTTTTGCGTGAAAGAGTAATAAACATCCATATTTATTTATTTTATTTTATTTATTGCACACACACAGAAATATACATAGGAAAGAAGATACAGATATAGATATCATGTACAAAGGCAAGCTTAACTCAACATTCACAAATCCATACATTCATACAAGAATTCGCATTTGTGATACTTATAAGTAAAGATTTGACTATATTTTCTTTTTATCTAACACGCCTCCTACGAATTTTGTACCAAAACAAACATCAACAAATCCTAATATTTTTGTAAGTTAATTCACTTCCTCATAGGCCCTTTCCGTGGTTTAGAAAAGAATATTTGATTAAACTTAATAGCACCCGGATTTGTAAGAAACGAGGTGCTATTATTTTACATAGTAAAAAAAGGTATAACAAGATAAATTACAATACGCAATTTTTTACTTTATGCCTATAAACATAAAGACGGCAAGAATCGAAACAAATTTCGTTTTAGGTCTTTTTTGCACTGAAAATGCAAAATGTAGAAAGAAAATATGAGGTAAAGATAATATAAATATAATACAAAACAATTTGTTTACATTGCTCGCTTTGTTACAGAAGGAACAAAAGCGGGAGTTGTTATCTATAATCTGTACACAAGCTTTCCATTACTAAATTCCCCAGTTAGGGACAAATTCCCCAGTTAGCCCAGTAAAGGCGACGTTTAGGTACGTGTTTCTGTAAGAGAAACAAAAAATTACACAGAATATAAAGAAGGAAGGTGATTATAACTGTCATTTAGATAAGAATGTGTTTTAATATGTATAGAGTACTTTTCAAACAATAAACTAGAAGCTAGAATTATTCTTCGTAGATATGTACTCTATATTTTGAATATTTAAATCCTTCCATTTCGCTGTGGAACAACTTGTGACAGCAGTTAATGTATAGTCGACGACTTTCTTTAACAAAAAATAAATTAAAATTGAATAATAGTAATTACGACAGTGGCAACTGTCACTGTACTGAGGTAACTTACAAGCAAAATATACATTATTGTTTTGTGATGTGCAAACGATATTTACTCTAAAACTGGTTAAGCAATTTTATGGTCGATTATACATTAGTACATAAAAATATCCTCCTATATAAAAAAGAACAAGAATGCTATTTGCTACTGGCTGCGAGTGAACATCAGTATAATTCTGAAAATACTTTGTAGATAGATGTAGTTACAACTCTATTATCTAATTACAGGGTAATTATAGGTAGTATTCGATGTTACAATAGTTACAGTTCAATCTTTTTGGTCTTTGTAACGGCTGCCAGGATTTGCACGACAGTTATTGGTAAAACAAAGTATATAAACACACATACTTATGTGACTCAAAGATACATATTTCAAATCTGGTTAAACTTTAGAATCGTGATTTTTATATTTGTTAAGTTTTATTTTAAAGATAGCAAATAAAGTGTATACTTTATAAATTGTATAAGTCGTTAAATAATTGTTTTTAAGTTCAACTAAATGAAGTAGGTTAATGATCGAGCCTTGCCCTCGTTAGACAAACTCCTGATGCAAGATTGCGTATAAAAGATAATAGTATACTCGTAATTACTAAAGAATTGGTTAACCTTGAGCTAAAACCACCAAAAGACGTTGATCGTCCATTCGATGCGAATTAGCTTATTGACCCTATTAATATAATGAACACACAATGTGGCCAACCTTAATACGGAACTATCGCATATCATTTTCCCTTATTTATAGTCGAAGGTGAGGCAGTAACGTTCGGTGAACCACAACCGAAAATGGGCGGGAAAAAGTTCTTGGTGAAATAAATTGAACGATTTATTTAAATCGTAGATGCGTGTCCTTAAATATATCGGATCATGATAAAGGTGGTCGTTACGTTGACTAATGTTTTTATCTATTGGTGATTCGTGAGGTGTACATTTGGTCTATGCTGTACAATATAAATTCTGATTTGTATAAGTTTTTCTTGTTCGCCGTTATTGGTTTTTGTATTATGGCGTGATCGTAATGGTATAGATAATATTACCGTGGATTTCTAAAGTATTTTACTCAACGTCTTATGAATAGTTTAATTTTATTTTTATTGATATTGTTATTCTGTTAATATATATTCATTTCGGACGCTGGGACGGAAGAAAAAAGAAGACACAAAAGAATAACGTAGCTTTCGACGGGCGCCGTGGCAGTAAAGATGCCGTAACAACGTGACGACGCGTGCATCACGTTGTTACATCGTCTACGCTAATCCAACGCACGACAAACGTAACGTAGCTTTTATTTAGTTTATATTCTTAATCTAGACAAAAGCAATTGTTTTCTGGCAAAAATAAATTTAATTTTATAAATTTACTATCTTACTGACGGTGTTTCATTTAAGTTTTAACCTATTATTATTAAAAGACATTTTGAAAGTTATTTTTAGGAAGAAGATTCAATAAACCATTTATTTTTGTAAAATTGTGTTTTATTTTTAAGATAATTCTTGTAATATTGATCAACATTTTGAATGCAAAAGGGACTTTGTGCTTTTTTATCGTAAGGGGTAACAAATTACAAATATTTGATAAATAGAGCAAATAAAAACGATTCCAACAATAACAACAATGTAATGAAAACTGATAAATACTGATATATAAAATTGAAATAATTCTAACACCTAATTATTTTTTATATTTTGTTTGGCTTTTCTGTAAAATTTATAAATTTTGATTTGTTACTCTTTTTTTGTTCAAAAAGCAAAATGTACGTCATTGTCCTTATAAAATATGACACAGATACGTATTCTTCAACATTGCTGTAAAAACACTTTCAGGGAAATGTATAGAAAAACGTTAGTCGGTCTCTTTGCTGTCTTTTGCATTTCATCCCTCATATAATAGACGAATGATAAATGTTGGGTATATACCTAAAATCTAGAAACAAAAATCAAAGAGAAATCTTTGCTACAAATCTAGAGAAGCATTACGTAGACATTTCTTTAATAAGAAAAAGCCTTTTTATACTTTATATGCAGTCTTCGTTACTGACTATTCTCATATGTACATGTGCCTGGGTTATAAAATCCGCCAAATAGAAGCCACTCAGCCTATTTTATTCTTTTTTCATCGCTTTTATGAAGTTCTAACAAAATAAATCTCGAGAATTTGTCTTCGTCTGTTCAATTTATATAAGGTCTTTTATTGACATTTGCCCAATGTAATAAGTTTGCAGCCTTTAGATGTCTGTGTAAAAAATAAAACTGACAAGTCTGTATGTTACTATATGTCAGTTTTAAATATAACAATTCGATCTTAGTTTTCGTCATTTTAATATTCGTTTCATATTGAGTAAAAACTTATTTACTCACTTATATTTAAAAAAACTTTTCACTATCAGCAATCTCGCATAATTTCATAATCTATAGATTAAAAATACTTCAGACTGTATAATAATAATATAATATATATATACTGTATAATACTGTATAATGGTGATTGTAATTGTAATTGCATCATAAATTTTTATAGTATTGCCCTAATTTCTACTAATTATTTTAATTAAAACTTTTGTACCAAATTGGAAGTACGTGCGATTGCTAGGCCTTTCTACATAAAGGATAAAACTTTGTGGTATCCATAAAAAATATTACAAATCTGGGTACGTTGAACGTATGTAGGTATACTATGAACGTACGTTTGTAAAGTGCATCGCAAAATCGGGATTGTGCCGTATTGTGAAAATATGTTATGTCACCAATATTAAAAAAGATAATTAATAATTATTATTATAACCAAAATTAATGTACGTATCCAGGTTTGTTTGTTGTAAGCCTTTTGCAAAGACAACAGAGTATACTATAAAAAAAAACAACAATAAAATAAAATACATACCACAAAGAATACGGTCCAGAATTGTAAAGACGATTCAATTTTTCATTCAATTAGTGTACGTGTGGAGAATAACTATCTACAGATCTCACATAATATAACGTTTCTTTAATAAACTTACTTTAAAGGTTGGTACGTAATATCATAATGAATAAAACATAGTATGAGCTCGGGTCGATCCATTAGCAGAGTAATTCAATGCCTTTCTGGTCAGGTCAATTTCGTTCTATTTCGGAGTTCTTATATAACGTATATGAAAAAAATCTATTTTCAGTGTTGGCGAATTAATTGACCCAGTTTCGTGAATGTTTCATAGGTATATATCTTATTTTATTACAGGAATCGGGAAAGTGGCACAGGGAAGTTCAGGTGAGCTTGAGATATTTGATCATGAATTATATTATTGGTATTTCATGGTATATCTGTATAATTTATGGAATTTATATGTATAGTATATATTTATAGTTAACGTAGACCTAACTTTCAGTATGTGACTTAGACTCTTTCCGAAAAAAATAAATAAATTCGTTACAAAGTTGAAATTCACAATGAAATGAATGTGACAAAAATAACCTGAAACCCTAGCTAGGATAAGAGTCAGTATTTGCAGGTTTAACTGGGAACTAATTTTTCCTTCTCTGAAAGACATTCTTAGTAGGTTAGCAACTAATGCCAGTTTCTCAGTTTTTATCATTATGTTATTATCGTTACAAGACAACGTGAAGGCTATCTGTTTTACGCTATATAATGGTTTCTCTACATTTTGAGGCCCTTGAAAATTAGTAGTGAATTTTAGATTTCGTATTTAACAACTATAGCTATATTTATCTACATGTAGCAATAATATTTGATTTCAGTTGTCATAAAAATGCAATATAGTATCGTAGTAAGTACCGACCAGTTTTCTTGAATAACTAATAAAATTGCAATTTCATAGCTTAATATTAACATGTAACCGTTGCTGAAACGAAGTCGCGTCGTCCATTGTGTCGAGTTAGTTGTAAGTTAAAGGATTAAATAAAATAATATGCATGTTTTATAGATAAGTGTAAACCTTACTATAAAAATATTCTAAACTATAGTGAAGTTCGCATATTAATCGTACGGCGTTTTTAGGTTCATCAGCTTTAAAAGAAGCTAGCGGATAAACAGGCAGGAAAAAAACATTGCCTTTACTTTATGCTACTTAAATAATATACTCTTTTAAGTAAAAGTATAGATATCAGATCGAGTAGATAATTAAATTAGCTCTGAGTGTCATTCATTTATTATGCCAAAACCCCTTGCAAACTACTTCAATATTTTAGCGAACCAGTTAACAATCTTTGTTATAAGAATGGCTGAACGAAATCGAATTTTAGTGTTCAAATTTTACCGGCATTTTAAATTACATAAGCAGTTAATCTTATTCTGTTGGCGTATAATATCTACGAAGGATTTCAATACAAAAACTAACATATTAAAATAAATATAAGTAATTAGTTTAATTTAATGTTAAGATTTTAACCTATTAGGTAAGTATATTCAAGATTAATTAAGAATAAGTGCCAGTTTTTAAGCCGATTTTAATGTATAAAGAAATTATTGATAAAATGAAAAAGTATATATTATTATATGCGAATAAATGTTTATTTTAGTAACAGAATACAAAACAAAAGAATTCTATGAAATAAAAACAAAAGTTCATTCTTGTCATGTCATTCAAAATTGATATTAACAACGTTAACTTTAATAAAAAAGAATTTAATAAAAAAAGAAAATTTTATATATATCAGACGTCCATAACTTTCATACTTAACTGACATGCCTACGTTTTTAATGACTATATTATTTAAGAACAACTGTCTCTTAAAAATCCGTCCACGACATCTAATATTTAATTATAAGTTTTATTTTCACCACTGGCACCACTGCAAAGCAACGTTGTCCTTTTAAATTCTATTTATCTTGCTTCTTTTACGGTATTTGAAGAAATTGTACTAATAATAAAAATAGCAATAATAATAACAATACAACTACATAGCTAGACCCAAAATAAGCTGCTTTAGCTTGTGATATGGAGTTTAGAATGCGAATAAACGTATATAGAAACTTTTTTTTTTCTAAATAAGTTTCTATGTATGTATGAACCTTTCAGATCATTGCAAACAGTCTCGTCTATGCACACAAGTATTAGCACTGAGTAGGAATGGAATCCACATCCCTCCATTATTTCCCAAGGAATGCTGCACTTGCAGCTGGAGACACCATCAATTAATGGCGCAAGGTTGTAAATTTATTTTCTTAGTCCTTATAGAGAGTACCAACTTATGAATTAGTGAATACTAGCTGTTGGCCGTAGTTCCGCCCGTGAATGTCGGTTATCGCATTTTTCATGCAAACTTCTCCCTATTTTAACCCTTTTCAATCATTTTTCGCGATAAAACATAGCCAATGTTTTCTCCAAGTTTTATTCTAGCTCTATTCCAAATATCATCAAAATCGATAAGTGGTTAAGGCGTGGAAGCGTAACAGACAGACAGACAGACAGAGTTACTTTCGCATTTATAATATTAGTATAGATAAGGATTAGGCTTGTACAGATACAATATGATGTATCAACAAGTCATTACTGCTTTCAACTGCCAGTAGCAAAATAAAACACAAACATAATTGAATATTTTAATTTATTTTTAATTATATCTTTGGTAAGTACAATGGCTTAAGGGTTATGGCCCCGGGACTTGGTTCTTTGGTACCTACATGTTTTGGGGTTCATATTTGACGTCATATAAAAGAGTATTCGATTACAGTAAATTTACATATTGTGATGAAATCATTGCTTGGGTTAGTATGACTCTTATTACCTCAGTGATTAATTTTAATTTTTTTTTATATGGTGCGTGCCACATATTGTGGCATACTTACTGTAATGAAATTTTTTGACCTTAGAATGGTTACATTATTTTATTACTGAAGGTATATGATTAATGCACGGTGTTCAAGTTTTCACCAGATTTATGCGGCCGTAATTACAAGCTGATTACCAACTGTCTTGTGACAGGTCAATTTGATTTTAAACTTTACCCCCGGTTTCTTAAAGTCTGATCAACGATAAATTAACTAATCACCTATTAAACCTCATGTGAAGTACATACATACATACATACATTAGGTTGTTAAAAGCATGAATAATTAGTTTAACTAATTAGATCAAATTAAACTAAATATTATTTGCTTGTGTTATGGGTACTAAACAACTGATATACTACTTATATACATTTTTTTTTTTGTAAATAGATAGTAGATTTAACAGGTGATTAGCTAATTTTTCGTCGATCAGCCTTTCAGAAACTGGGTGTTAGTATCAGAATAAGATAAGATCCCGTACATACTGTATCACTTAAATGCGACCTTTTGACAGAATGTGCACAGAGACAGTTGTGTAAAAGATTAGTTTTATTTTTTTATTGGGTAAGGAATAACGATGAGGTTGCGTTAGTCATCGAAACAAGCACTGATATCATTTCAATTGAAACTAAAAATACAAATAAATAAATAGTACTAAATCTATACAAACTAAAGAATAAAGTATGTTTTACAAATCAGTATCTTTATGTTAAAACTTAATCATATTAACCAAATCAAGGTACAGATAATTCCTTAGAGTAGCCTCTTAACAGTAAATATCTGTAGAGATAAAGTTTTATACATTATAATGTCGAGTTGAGTGCATGCAAGTCGTTTTTACAAGCTGATTGGTAAAAGCCTCTTCAACACCACATACACCGCTGTACTTGTATCTTATTGTAACGTGCCTCTCGGAGCGCGATTGCATACAACTTTGCCTCTATCGAGTATTTTCTCAAGTGCTCCTATTATAAAGAGAATATATTGCAATATAGAAAATCTCAGTCTCAGACGAGGCTCTTAGGCAGTCATAGATAGTTGTTTGTTTTGAAAAAGAATAAGCAGAAAACTGATCAAACTAATTATGTAGGTACGTAAATACTAACATAAATTTTTTTTATTTGCTTGAACTTATTTGTTTCATTGGTTAGAGTATATTTGATTCAAACAATGAAATTTTTAAAATCACCAGTTTTCGCACACAACTTTCCATCTAATAAAAAATATTATAATATGATCTCAGAAAAGAACAAAAGAAGTCTGTGTAAGCTCAAATGAAAATCGTAAAATAGACTCTTTAAAAAAGACCACTACCTACTTTATCTAAATTTACATTTGCAACTAAATTAAAAACTACCTTAATTCGGTTTTGTCACAAAATTCTTTTTAACTGTAATGTCTCCTATCTTCAAACTGTTACCGTCATAGGCTGTAGCCGTAGTTGTTGAGATATAGTGTTTAGTTCAGTAAGTAAACCTTTTTCTTTTATATGTACAAGTTAGTTTAATCAGAAAGTTACTTTGTGTGTTCTTATAACACCATTTTTTAACATTCACATTTTTATTTGAATTTCTTATTGCAATTTCCATTGATTATTATTAACTATATTAATCTATTTTAGTTCTTTGTCAACGCGGATATGATGTCTTATTTCAAATGAATACATAAGATCTGCCTATTTACTAAATAATTTGCCTCTACACAGTGGGACAAATGGAATTTTTTTTCCCATCTGTCACCCTAGAGGGACAAACCAGTGGGACAGATGGGAATAATCCGTTATAACATATCTTTGGAAAATCTTCGGTTGTCGACTTAATCTCACAACTTTAAATATACCTATCATATAAAACATTTAATTCTAAACACTAATAACATTTCAATATTTCATCAAAAACCGACAATCATTTGGAATGGTCGTGCTTTATTTATTTTGTATTAATATCTCTGAATCAAAGCGCTGTTAATATCTTTCGATTTCATGCTACTTAAATGAATGACTTAACTTAAGATAAGTCAAAGCATAAATGCTGCCATTTAAATGAGAATCATTCTCAAAATATTATAAAACAATGACTACTCAGTCTACAAATATTATTATAAGATCAATTTAATATAATTATATTATCATCCATTTATTTAATTTTATTCAAACGAAACAGCACCTTCTTCGATTCAATATTAATCGTTATCCAAACTTTTCATTATTTTCAATGTCTTTGACATCCTCCTTATTTACAATAATATCACACATTGATATTGTACACTAGTACGAAACACCTTTATAAGTGACTATTGTTTGCTCCGGCCAATAATTCAGCCTCCAAAATAAGGAAATAATGTGGTAGCACAATATTTGTGTGACCCATCTTAAACTTTTATTCCATAAGAATAAAATTGAATAGATTTTTCCGGAATCATGACGTTAATTTTTGACGTCATTAAAGTACTACTGGACAAACAATAGTCACCTTTAATTAAGAGGCCTTCGAAATTTCTTTAATTGGAAACCGAATATTTTGATTCGGTTATTTTCAATAAAAATGCTTAGTTTACTGTAATACTTATTAGCATATTTTTACCGTAGAATTATAAGTTACATTGACGTAGTCATAAAATAGATTAATCGATGTATAATCTATACAGAGGTAATAAGCGTCAGTTCATTTTTAAATTATTTTTTTGGTATACATTTCAATAGATTGGTAAAATATTCTGTAGTTTAAAGGACATTGATTATATTTTGAAATAGTTAAAATTGAATATACTGAAACGAGGCAACACTTTGGTTCAGTTAAATATATTATGTTACTAACTATAACTGTGAATAATAAACACAGCGATAAATATGACTTTCATATAAGTAATTATAGCTACTTAGAGTAATTTGATTGCTTTCTAACGTTATTATAGAGTCATTTTACATATTTTATTGCTAGAGCTTAAAACTAAGTATTTATTTTGAGATACTAGTATATTATATTGACTTAGATATCGAAAGAGATGATCTGCGTGTCCTTTATTTCGAGGAATGTAAATTGTATGATCTGAAGAAAGTAAGCATGTAATCACAAGTGTACATTACAGAAGTTCATCAATTTATTAACAAGAAGTCACACTAAACACTCTTTTGAATAAAATACGGCACTAATGTATATTGAGTACTTATTCAGTTCCTTGAAGCAATAGTTACTCTCACCGTCGTCCACATTTCATGAGGTTCTTATACGCTTGTCGGTACTCGCTTGACATCACTACATAAATAATTGGATTGATGCAAGTAGTAATATATATCAGTATATAACCTATTATATTAGGCGTTGGGTGTGAAGTGAATTCTAAGAATACCGTCTTCGTCAACGTAATTGGCAAGTGACAAACGCAAAAAGAAACCATTATAGCAACGATCATGGTTAGCAGTTTCTTGTCCTTCTTCGTTGGAAGGCGTGGTTTCGGTACTGTAGACCTCTTCATTGTCGTTATGAAGCTCTGGCGAAAATGCTTTGGTTCCTTTCCCAGTGCGCTGGCAGCGGCTTCGGGAGTACTGTGTCTGCTTTCTGCTTCTGGGCCTGAACTATCAGAAGAAGAGGACAGTTCCGCACCTGTTTGCATGAAGCAGTTGCAAGGAAATTGCGACTGACTCATTAGAGTTCTGAATGAACGACTTTGATCAAAGTCTTGTGATTTGGTAGCTAAGGTTGGTGTACTCATGTTTAAGTTTTTCAGTTCAGTAGTTGGCCTGCGTGATTTCTTGGTTGTTTTTCTTACGATCCACCAGACTCTAGCATAGCAGAGAATGATAGCTAAACTTGGTAAAATGAAAGCAATGATGAATAGAAACTTTTTTGGTGAATTGCCGTTTTCATCAGGAATGATGGTGCATGATCCAGTGATAGTGTCCAAGCTGAACTCGCCCCATATTTCGAGGCACGTACCTATTAATGCACCAAAAGAAAATATCCAGAGACTTGCAATCATCAGGCATAGATTTCGTGTGGTGTATATTCTGTAGACAACGAAAGAACAAGAAATTATTACGACGTAATTTTTGGTAATTTAACCAAACTCTTAGTCTAAGCAAACGTTATGTTTGACTGAATTATGATTATGTAATCATAGTTTAGTTTTATCTAATCTCAATATGAACCCTCTAAAATTATTTTCTTTTCCTATACATCACTAAAGATACTTACTTAGGATATAATCTCGGATGCGAAATCATGATATATCTGTTGATTGTGATAGACAGCACGGAGAATAAAGACACAGCAACTAGAGCATATCTTGCGAACGGGAACATGTGACATAGGACTTTGCCGTGCCTCCAGGATTTGTTCCAGAACGTTGATGCGGCTAGCGGCAGAATAAAGCAGCAGAACAGAAGGTCCGAGCAGGATAAGTTGATGATGAATATTGCTGTCGCATTTCGAACCTGCAAACAATAAGTGTGTTTATGAGTATTATTTTATAGAAATTAGCCACACTAACGCTGAAAGCTATTGAGCAGATAGGTATGAATTTACAATACATGGTATGATCAAACACATTCAGACTGCAAATGAATTATCTCAGCACTAAGCGTAAACTTAGCATGAGTGATGCATGCTACTTTGACGTTGATCCTATGACGGACTTTGTTATTAGGGTTAAATAAAGATATTACATTTGTTTTTGCTCGACTGCCGCAGTCAAAGAGGGTAATGTTTTTGGGGCGTATGTATGTATGTTTGTGAGTATGTATGTCTATTTCTTTGGCACGCTCTACAGCCTAAATGTTTTAATGGATTTTAACATATGAGGTGACATTATATTCGTATTAATTGTGAGAGTGACATAGGGTACCTACATAATATTTCAATGTAACGTCAGCACGAGAAAAGTAATGATTTTATTTCTATTTACTTTGTTTTAGGCAGGCGGGCTTTTTGTTTTTTAATAATATATACTGCTTGTTATGAGAGGCATCATCAGTTTGTGTATTCGTAACGCCTCCAATTAAAGGTAACAATTAATAAAATTATATCCCTATATGTGTAATGGATCAATAAATATTAATGAACAACACAATCAATGTAAATTGCAATGACGACAATAGTATAATCTGTTGAATAAAACCGCTGTCTCGTCATACGTATGTACGTGTTGACACCAATTACCAATCTTATGTACAATTTGTGGTTTTCTATACTAATATTGTGGTAATCCCTACTGTAAGTCAATTGTCTTTGTTCTAAGAATGAATTTAGACTTCTTTACATTGCAAAATCGTAATGCTATATGTATCTAGGTTTTAGGTTTCGGGTAAAATAGAGAATATTCTGTAGATAAAAAAAGAAGCACAATTTTGGACCCCAAAGTTGCTTAGTACTAGCTTTATCTTTCTTTATGACCAAACATAGCTAGCGAAATTCAAATAAGTTACATTTCTGCCTATTTATGTGTAGTTTTGGCGAAAAGGGTATAGTATAGGTATAGTATATTTATAGGATTGTAATCATAAACATTATTAAAAAAGCAAGTTCAAAAAGTGCTAGGCTGTCAAATATATGACGGAGCTTTTTATTGATTCGGAGCGAATGAAAAGGCAAGCGATAGCAAAATCTCAAAAGTGCTATTCGTTTGAGATCTAACAACTTAGTTCATTCTAAGATTAGCAGCAACAGTAAATCATTCAATAGGATAATAATCTAACCTAATATTATTAAAGGAAAAGCTTAGATATTTTGTATGTTTGATTGATTCTTTACTTTAATATATATATATATATATCTCGACCTCTCTTTATTATGTTTAGCATATAATTTTAAGTCGTTTTCAAAATTTCAATATTTTAGGCGCCTTTGTAAATTTAAATGATTCAATTCGACACTATTGCTTTGGTTTCCTTAGGAGTTTGATATTTGACTTTTGATACCGAAGCGAAGCGAAGACGGTGGACCTCTAGTGGTTTTATAAACTACCGATGTAGGAGATTTAGTAAGGATAACAAGTTGCTAGCGATAACTTTAAATTATAGGAGTAGTCACCGTGCTACAAAATCATTTTATATTTATTTAAATAATTTTTAGGCAGCTTAATTATAGTACCTAATCTATTAAGTAGTAATCTTTGTGTGATTTTGTTATTTTATGTAGGTCTTACCTATTTAGTCACGTTTCCGATGCGTATCATGAAAAGCAAAAACATTACTAATCTCAATACAAATTATGTGACAGCATCAAAGTTTATTTGTAATATTCAAAACAGCTGTTAACACAGTCATGGGGGAGTTCATCTTTTGTTTTCACGGAAGATGGTTGTCATTTAATTTCATCCACATTTTTCTATTTTTATCATTGTTAAATACCATTAATATCATCAGCAAGAATATTATTCTAAACTTGACGCTGGCAGAAATAGCTGACATAATCGTCGGCTCTGTTGCTAAAAAAAAGGAGAAGAAGAAGAACACAGTCATGTCAAAACGCTTATTACCTAAACAATGCAGATGCAGTCATAAAACCGTCGGGTGAAATTATATGCTTGTTTGTTAACGAAAATTGTAAAAAGAAATTCCTATTATTGTTGTAAAGCATCCAATAGTTATTTTTCTTTACGAGTATCTAGTGGTCAACGTAGTGTCGGAATTGGTTCAGGTAAAGTATCTAATTAATATTATTCTTCTCTTTTTATTATGACAACTGATCCGACAAATGTGTCAGCTATTTCTGCTATCGTCAAGTGTAAAATAATCTTCTAGTTGATGATTTTAATGGTATAATACAATGATGAAAATAGAAAATGTGGATGAAATTAAACCATCTTCCCAGCCAAGTAATATTATTATAGAGATGATAGTTTGGGACTATGTTGGATGTTTGTTATTTATGATTCATCTATATAAACACTGTTAGATTACTTTTACGTCTTGTTATTTTATTACTAGTTCTGATTTTTTTGTTACTTTATAGCACTTTCCTACGCGTGAAGATAAGTAAAGACATTTGCGTTTTAAACAAAATGTGAAAGGGAATAATAGATATAGTCAGTGACTGTGGACTGACACGACCAGATATGATAAATCAGTAACTATGATTAAAAGCTTCGAAATAAGCTTACCACGTTGCTGAGCAAAGAAATCAGCCTAGTAGGCCACGTTTTCTAATAATTCAATTTACTTCATTGCTTTTATCAGGTAATTATTTGTTTTCCTATAAATGTAACTTTATGAGATATATGTTCGTGCGTAAACAATATTACAGGAAAAACCTGCAGCCAATGTTCAACGTACCTACGAACAATGTTTTTTTAATTTGTATGCGTCAATTCCTTATAAAAAGCAGTCATCAATTATAGGTAGTTTTGGGTTCTACGTAATATGTAGTACGAATGAAAGAAACAGGTAGATTATTGTATCTATCTTTTTGACATGTTCTAGTCTATATAAGTGAAAATACATAATGTTAGCTGAGGTTACTGACCTTTTTGCACTTAGCGAGTGCAATCATTGTGATGAGGTTGCCAGGGATACCAATAACCATGAAAATAGCGCAGCACACGGAAGCGAAGCACAGCAATGCGTCTGGATAGTCTTTGAACAACTCCACAGCAGCTAAATCAGCATCCGTTGCATATGAAGAAAGACCCAACGGGCCTTTAGCACTTCCGTTACCAATATCACCCATTTTAACACAATGCACGTCACTCAAGCACACAATTTGCACTACAAATGAGAGAACAATTTAATGGTTTACATGGTTTTTGTTTATGTATTTTCCTTAATGAGTCAAGCTAGCTGTCATGGGTACGTCCGACACTGATAAAGCTTCATACCGCAACCTGTCCGCTCTGGCAAGCGACATGCCCTTTACAAATATAATATTGCTTCCAAACTTTCGAACTTGTAAACCCAACCGAACAGACAGTACGGCTTTTGTTTAACATATACGAATATGACTAATAGTGATAAGCAAAATCATCAGTTTCTAATATGAATTAACAATCAATGTTTGATGTTCAATTAACAGTTACTGAGTATTATTTAGAGATAATTTTTACATTAGAGAAATATCTTAAGTATGACACAATTATCATTACGTTGTTACAAAACTACTTCAGTATAAAATACTCTTAATTGCTTTCATGTCACCCCATGTAAGCAAAAACACGGACGGTTCGCGGTTATAAATTGTCTACGAAAATTTTAACGTCCATCACCTACTGGTATACATCTACACGAATAACTTAGGGTTATCACTACGTTATATTAGTTTATGGTCACTTATGTTTTACACGCATGCACTTGAGTGTCCATTATTTGCAGTTATTCAGGCAGTCCAACGATTTACGACTAGTCACGGCGGGCGCTTCTCGGAGACGCCATCGCCGGGCGAACGTCACGCCCATCGACGGCACATCAGCAGATTTTTGTACGCTTGTCGGTACTCGCTGGACATCACTACATAGATGATAGGATTGATACACGTTGTCAAATATATGAGAATATACCCTGCGATATTTGCCGCTGGATGTGAAGTGAACTCTCGGAAAATCTTTGTCAACGTAATTGGTAAATAGCACACCCAAAATGACAGCATTATTGCCATTATCATCTTTAAGAGTTTTCTGTCTTTTGGGGTCAGACGAGGTGGCCTAACAGAGGCGGGTGATCGTCTTAGTGCGACGGCTGCTTGCCGAAGCCGTTTAGCGGTTTCTCCACCGCTTGGTGTTCTAGGTTTTGCATCAAGTGCACATTCTTCATCATGTCCATCTAAAGTATCAACTCCAGAAGACGACGAACGTTCTGGCCCCGGCGTTGGTGGACAATGTAAAACAGGAGGGGCAAGTAACGCTCTACGAGGCGGTGCAACGTGATTTATTCCATTTTCAGGGCCAGGAGATCGTTCTAAAGCTGTCGAAGCGGAGCCAACCGCGGAGTCTTCTAGACCCGGCCTAGATCGTCCTCTAGCTGGTGCACGTGATTTTCTTGCAGCTTCTCTTACTATACAAAATATTCGAGCATAGCATATGACTATTGCCAAGCAAGGTAACATAAACGCTCCCACAAACAAAAACTCTTTAGGTGATCGGTTGTTTTTGTCTGGTAATATCGAACAGGAGCCTATTGTGGGATCCAAACCAAATCGTCCCCATTTTTCTAACCATGTTGCTATGAGTGCTCCGAATGAAAATGCCCACGTACTCGCCACCATTATCGCTAAATACTTGCGTCGGTATAATCTGTTGGAATTAAAAAAAGTACATTAAGATGTGTAATATATTTTGTATAATAATTTTTTATGACTCAATATACTCTTTATTAAATATCTCCAAGAGCTTTAAAAGAAACTATTGTTTTATGGGTTATTTTATTGCTTTGTTTTTTGTCCCATGACAAAGTTTGCTTGTAAAATGTTCAAAATATGAGAATACATAAAGATAAAAGCCCGTTGTTATCTACAACTTGGTCGACTCATAACCCATCAAGTATTAGTGATGGGTCTGATAGGTCATTATTGTCAAGATAAGCTTTACAACTATTAGTATAGTCAATAGTCTAAATGGTCCAGTGGATAAGGCACCCGATTCATGAGGTGTGGCTTCGATTCCGGGCAATTATCAATGTGATTTTTCAAATCTTATGTACTTTCTAAGTTTATCTTAAACATTGCTGACTGACGGTGAAGGAAAACATCGTAAGGAAACCTGGACTCAAATGTCTGAAATTGCCAATCCGCCTTGAACAAGCGTGGTGATTAATGCTCATGCCTTCTCTAATATGAGAAGAGAACTTTGCACACAAATATGGACAATAAAACAGGCTGGTATTAATAGGCTTTACAACTGAGTCATTAATATTCTATTCTTAAACTTACTTGGGATACAATCGCGGATGAGAGATCATGACATATCTGTTAATAGTAATGGCTAGTACAGTAAATAATGATACTGCTACCAGCGCGTATCTGGCCAAAGGGAACATGCGGCAAAGTATCCTGCCGTGCGCCCAAGATTTCTTCCAGAAGGTTGAAGCGGCCAGCGGTAGGTTGAAGCAGCAGAATAGAAGGTCAGAACATGACAAGTTCATGATGAAGACGGCTGTAGCGTTGCGAACCTGCCAATGAAAAATAACCTTTGTTACTTCATATTTTTCGACTGCAACAAGAACAATTTTATAATGCAAGACTGTTGTAGGATTATTTTAAGTAGTTTTTTAGCTATGGGTTTACACATAAGAGTGGCAACGTCGCAATTTAGTGTCATATTTTCGTGGTTTTAAATTTTTATCATGTCGGAGCTATATTTTTAAAATATAATTGGAACAATCTTTACAATTACGTTAAGGTTGTATAAAAATTAAGTAAATTATGGTTACTTACAGTTATTTTACTAAGGAAATAACGCCATGCAAGTTTTAATTATATTTTTTACATATAAATAGAACTGTAAGCATTATGTATGGTTACTTACTTTTTTTATAGATTTCACGTTATTCTAAAAAGTGTTCTACTAATGTTATAAATATGGCTCAGAATAAATTATAAAAATTAAATTCACGAAAATATGACACTAAACTGCGACGTTGCCACTCTTACGTGTGAAGAACGGTCATAATTTTCTTTGTTTCTAATAGAATTTAGTGAAGTGTACTTGTCGTCATATAAATATTAAAGGAGACACTAAAAATGATAGTAATTTTATTGAAATTCAGTTGTATTTAATTGTTTTAAAGTAGTTTTAAATTATAAAAGTAAATCTTAAATTCATCATTTCATCTAGACCCACAGGGCTTTGAATGAGGTAATATTGCTTTCATCACCGCCCATTTAGAACCAGCATAATGCTATGAAAATTATACGAAACAACACTTTTAACTTTACTTTTATAAATTGTCAAGGGACTTGTTTCGTAATAAAAATCTTTTTACATAGGCCTCTCTTTTCTTTGCGGTTTTTCTATTCTCTCAGGGGCTGATATCTTCACAACTACGCATAATATAACAAAAAACATTCTTCACAAATTTATAATAACATTTTTCTTAATTTTATATTAAAGTTGGTATGTTAAAGTTACTTGGACTACATTTGTTTTTATTGGTCTTAGAACACTAGTATAGAAAAATCACAATGTACACTCAGTTATTTCTCTACAATGTCTGCGTGCACTGACCTAGGGTAAGAGCAGCAATATTTCATTCCATGCCTTATTATGAGATTTATCTTGTGCAACGAATAAATCAACTCTTTGCATTATCACCGCGTCGAATCCTGTAATATTACTTTGACCTGATAAAGTATGACGTCATTCTTAGGGCGCTTGCCGTAAAATGTGCTAGTTATACATGTTCGTTATCTATCACGGAATAACATTGAATTTATTTTATTATTTGTACGTAGACTGTCAACATTGTGTCACCTTTAACGTGGAGAAAACGCTGTTTTTTATTACTTGACAGACAGGCCAACAGACCACCTGAACAAGTGAGAATATTCTACTGGTAAGTGGTACCTAGGTATTGCGTTAGCTATCGTGCAGTGTATTCATCATTACGTTATTTTAAGAAAGAATAAATTTCAAAATTTTTCTTTTTTAATAGTAAATAATGTAGGTATTTCTTTCTTAATTATAAAGTATCATAAAGACGTGAGTAAGTGGTCTAGACATTGTATTGAGACACAAATAATGAGTACCTATTATCTATTTATGTATGAAGAGGTTATCATCAATTTGTAGTACTATAATTCTTAATTAATTTACTAGATATATAGTATACAGTCATACAAGGTTATTACAAACAGGCATAAAATTAGATAGACAATTTTTTTTTATTGTTCGTATGTCTCTGTACTCTTACTACAAGGGCGGTATGATTTGCTATGACTGCAATACGTAATTTTAATAAGTATTTATTTGTTTTCTCTTTACAATAGTTTATATATGGTATTACACTTACACTTAATATACACTAAGAGACTAACATTGTGAGAGACCAGAGCCTGTGGTAGGGTTTTAACAAACCTGAATTAATCATTGGAATCAGTAAAAATAAAATTGATAATTTAAATACTATTTAATAAGTCTACATAAAATGATGATTACAACTGTTTAGCCCAGAGGTAGCTCATTCAACTTTAAATTCAACCCATGAGCTGGATTGGGTAAGCCAATAAGGTTTATTACGATGTTCATATGGTTCGATATATCAGCTATAGCTGATCTCAGCTCTCTCTGTGTTTAAACGTTATGTTTTGCTATGATAAAATGGCGGTACCTACTTAGAATCAAAATCAAGTTGAAACTATGTTCTATAAAACAATTTTTAAATAGAATGGAGTATAAGATGATCCGAATGAGTCCGCTAGTAAAGATGATACTTATATAGTTTTATTTGAATTTAAAGAGTTAAATTCGCATTTTGTAGAGAAACACTTAACCTTCTTCAAATAAAACCTAAAAGTAACGTAGTGAAATTAACGATGACTAAAATAAAATTATCTAGTAATGAAAAACAACAGTCTACTTATATGAAGGACAAAGTGTTGCGACTAATCTAAATAAACAATTTCTGCGGCACTAAAATATTTGCGTGTCTTTTAGTTTGTACACGGTTTGGTACTATCTTGTGATATTTGCTTGTCTGTCAGTTACACACTGACCATCATAGCACTAGTTTATCTAAATTGTGTGTGTACATACTTATCTCAAATCTTATCTAATGACATTATTAGAATTTATGAAGACAATTTGGCTCCTTCTACGAATTGAATTATATGTTATCCTGCGTTTACGGCATTTTTTGGGTAAGATGTCGGGCTTGCTTGTATGTTGCATATTGTACGTCCATCTTAAAATATGGCTAGTCGAATGACATTAATATAATAATGATATTATATCACAAGAACTACACAACGCTATCTAAACCTAAAGTAAGCGTATTTTTATTGCTTGTGGTATGGGTTCTAGAATGCGGAGGAACACACTTATATACTTTTTTTTGTATATACATACATATTATACATAGAAACACCCAGACTAATGTTCATGCACACAAACATAAGAATTAATAGAGAAACTCGCTGAATAAGTAGTAAGGTTGTTTTTCTTTAAATTAATAAATCAATAACTATTAAAGCATACCTACTTGTATTTGATAACTTGTCTCATAGCTATAGTAGTTTCAATTTAAATTTATTTAATCTTAAGTACATAATTAAGCACTTTTATTACATTTTGTTGAATGAACAGATAGTCAATTTTTATTTCTACAATAGAGATATGTATCTAATTAGTTGCAATTTAATTAAAAACATATAATTATTACACTTTTTTAAATGTATTCCCTGTCCCTCTTGCTTACTCGTAGACCAAACTTACTTGACAGCCCAACGTCCAAGTAAGTTAGAAACATTGACAGTCTATCTGTCAATGTTTCTAACTAATTAGAAAGAAAAGTTTACAAACTCGTAATTAAATGAATTCAAATTAAACTGACCTTTTTGCACCTTGCGAGCGCGATGATAGTAATAAGGTTCCCAGGAATCCCGACAAGCATGAAGAGCACACAGCACACCGATGCGAAGCGAAGCAGTGGCTCCGGATAATCACGAAACAGCGCCACGGCCGCCAACTCCTCGTCAGAGCCGTACTCCACAGCCACACTATAGTTGCCATCCTCTACCTCACTCGCGAACGTACTCCTAGGAATACTCGGCAACAGATCACCCATGATAACGACTCACACATTATTCGTCCACAGACGTAGCACTGTGTTTGAGTTCATCGCTTAGGTCGGTACGTGCACGGGTTTCGTCCGCGACTGATAACGAACCTTCCCAGTCAATAAGCGAGTATGTGGTTGATAACGCATTTTGTTGATGAGCGGGGTTATAGGGTCGCAGCTGCTCAGGAAGCGCTCATATCAACTCGTCGGCCGCACCGCAGTATCTGCATAGATAAATTAGTATTCGTTTATTATTAATTCAAAGTAAACAAAGATGTAATGTTATGAGAATTATTACGAAAGACAATGATAATGAATATTTGTTTTAGACGAGTATTGTTATGCAAGTAAGAAACTATGGAATTTATTGTAGCTATTGTTTGATTTCAAATTATACATTGTGTTTAAGTTGAAGTCGTAAAATGAATAATGAGTTGTCTTGCATGAAATCATTTTGTAAACAAATGTGATTCATAATAGTCTTAACGTTACTTTGAATGTAATTCTTAAAAGTAATATGTATTAAGGTAGATAATTATCGGAGACTTATATTGACTGCCATTTAGCTGTGTTAGTGTTCGTTTCTTATTTGGAACAAAAAGTTCATTTTCACAAAAGTTTGTTTCCAATTTAATTGTAGTTCGTGTGCGTTAGTTGTAAGTTTGTTAAATGCCTCTTAAGACAGGCATGTCCTTTCAGGAATGTTGAGCGCTTTTCGTCTAGTATGATTGTTTTCTGATATATAAAAGTAAACCTACTTCTTAAACAGAAAATAATATTTTATTATCAATCAGATAGGCAGATAGGCAATCAGATAGCCTCTTTATGAGGCATCTGATAACAAGAGCTTAATGAAAATATACCTCAAACGGTAAACAAAAGCTGGGAAATTGAAAACTCTTAGTTCTGTATCGAAATAAGTTAATAACTAGAAAGAGGTACTTACATGTGGACATAATATGACATTTATGTCCCGCGGGGATTTACAGAAATATATATGTTTATCAAATACATGCGAGGATATACAAAATTATATGTTTGTCTACTTTATACGTACACCTAGAGTCCCTTGCAACAGGAGACAAGCTTGAACTGAGTATAGAATGAGAAAATCCATAGGGTAATTAGAAGGTATAAAAGATCTCAAAGGGTTCGGCGGCTCCAAGCCGAAGATAAGATAAGACTGCAAATGAACCTATAATCTCTGCGTAGCGATTGAATGCATTATCACTGAGTCACTAACGCGATTTATATTAAACATTTACAATAATTGTATAACCTTTTTCATTAGTATGTACGTAGGAAGTAGATAATATTGGTGTAATGTAAATTAGAACATTTCATCTAAACAATAGCAGGTTTAATGAACTTTACAATATTTCAACATTAATAAATATTGATCGTGTTATGTTAACAGAAAGAAACCATATAAAATTGTATTATTTTTAAAGGAATTCATTTTTTTTTGTTGCAAACACTAAAGTGCAAAACTTACTTAAAATCGAAATAGTTATAGAAGTGTATGTTTGGGAAGATGTTGGATTATTTCTTACTTTACGTACGTTTACGCGTAAGCTAAGCTTGGATATAATTTAGAACACGAATAGCCCATCTCCTCGCCTAAATTAAAACAGAGTGGGTACTTATTATACTTTTATCTCAATACTAGGTCGTTTCCGTCCCAAACAATTATACTACCTACCACTAGATATAATTTTGTTGGATATAAGCCTCTCCTAAAGTAAAAAGTTTGCCATGCACAGCAAGTTTGCAAACTACATTCGACTGTAAAATAGCACAGTCATACTTTTTCTTTAAAGTGCATTTTCAAGCATTCTATTTTTGACAAAATCACTTTAGATACGTTCGTAAACAGACCACATTGTAGTCTAGCATCCAGAAAAAAATTAACAGAATTGGTGAATTTGCGTAAGCCACAGTCCTACAAGTTGAAACCGCAAAAAGTGTATGTTTCTGTTCCGGTAATATTGTTTGAAACACACAACATTACCTAGTTTTTATTTATCTTCGGGGATCCATGTCATTTCTGGGGATCTTCTATACAAGGATATAATGTACCCTCAGGGATCATGTTGATACAATGACAAGAGAGCAAACAAGATAGATGGTGGAGTACTGTTGAACGCTTAGAATATAATTTAAACTGCGGTTGATCTGAAAGTGAGCAATCGAGCTGCCTTGACACCCATCTCTTCAATGTCTCGTACATAGCTTTCTCGAAACGAATTTTCCATAACAACATTATTAAATTCTGGCTGCGCCTAAATTGCTTTTTCGATTAACTTACACTTTATACGGCTCTGCCTATATTTGTTTTGAGTTAAAGCGGCAGGTAATTCTAATAAGGGATCTCGAATGTAATTTA
Organism: Parascotia fuliginaria; assembly: GCA_963082885.1. Lineage (NCBI taxonomy): Eukaryota > Metazoa > Arthropoda > Insecta > Lepidoptera > Erebidae > Parascotia > Parascotia fuliginaria. The sequence goes on from OY720186.1 coordinate 11,603,184, forward strand.
AACTTGTGACAAGATTTATACGTGATATTTAAGCTTGATAAATTACCTCCTTAGAACGTAGATAAGAAACTACTTATGTATCTAGTATACCTAATAGGGTATTAAGAATCCATTAGGAAAACGCAACCTTGACATTAAAAACGACTTTGTCTTTCCACCTCCTTTATATTAACCTATTCCTTATTCTTTTTTAATTGAAACAGTTAACTCGGCGTTCCCTATGTCTTAGCGTTATAGCTCGATGTTTGCAAAAGTTAATTGCGTGAACGATCACAGGTAAATTGTAGGCAATATAAGTAGGCACAAAATCAGCTTATATATATTGAAATCAATTGCCACATGTATGATGAACCTAACTTCAGGGTGGCAGACTTTTTTGTCGTGTTTGTAATTCGTCGAGGTTTGTATGAACAAACGTTTTCGACAAGTCTACTGAAAAAATTCACCCAAACTACTCAACTCTACGCCACAAGCCTAAACTTTCATGAATATTGTTTTTATGTTCATGTGATTTTGTATGAGCTACTTCAAGCAAACACATTTTAATTTAACTAAATAATAATTTTAAGTCTTGTCTACAACGACGAACTTTCTTAATTTTCATATTTACCCAACATTATACGTAAATGCAGAAGTAAGTCTGTCTATCTCTCTGTTATGATTTCACAGCGGAATTACTAAACTGATTTTTATAAAATTTAAGTTTAAATTCTACTGGCATAGTTTTTTTTTGCGTTTGCCTTTCATTTTCTTAGTGAGCAGGGAGGAGGCCCGATTCCCCTACTGCATTCCCTTCATGGTAGGCAGCGGCTCCGCAGGATCCCTGGAATTGCAGAAGCTATGTAATAATAGAGACTCTGAGTCGTCTATGAGCGACAGTTATTCCACTGTCGGCAATAAAAATAGGATTATTTTAAATTCACTTCTATGATGTTAAAAAAATAAAGGTATTCAATATTTAACGCGAAAAGAAACAAACGCTGTAAACCTGCAGTCCTTTGCTATGCGCCGGACAATGTAATGTTTATTTACTACATTAAAATTAGCTATAGAATACCTAAACATATTATTAAACAATCCCACACCTAGCAAAATTAATGGACAAGATATTATTATATTAATGACACCACACATTTCAACGATCCATCATTACATGCAAAGTTATTGACAGTATTGACGCGACCCACGCAACCTATTCAGCTCTGATCCGGTTCATAGTGCCACCCCTGAATCTAGGGGTGTCATGTTACATGACGAGGTTGACAGCAGCCATTCAGAATTTATGAACAGTCGATAGGTTTGTTGAGTGTATTTTAAGTTTATTTTATAGACTCTTACTGTCTGAGAAGGGCGATAGGCAAAATAAATATACTATCGTGTGCTTTACGACATATCGCCATCGTACATACCACAAGACGAAGTTATTTCCTAACACAACCTGCCGTGAAAACTGCAGTCATAGCTTTATTAATATACTAGTTAAGGCACACACATAATAGTTGTAAGAAAGTATATACAGATACAAGAGCACAAAGGAACTGCTTAATTCATTAAAAATTCCTTTCAGCAGACCTGCTACACTTTAGTTATGTATCTGATTGTGTATATAGTTTTTTAAGTGTTCTTCAAAAACTTAACGCTATTTTTATCAGAAATTGAAATAAAATTGATCCTGGATCAGATATTTGAGCATGATAGTTTTAATAAAATAATAAAAAAAAATAAAAATAAAAACAATTACAAAATGTTTATGTATGTTAGTGTTATTAAATCTAGAGTGTTAGTAACTATTTATATTATGTATTTATCTTCGTTTTGTATTATGTTGTTTAATTAGAAATTATTTTATATCTATAGTAATTTATTTGTTCTTCGAGAACCCCTCTGCAGGTAAAAGCCTCCTCCAAAGTGATCCAGCCTTCTCTGGATTTTGCAGATTGCATCCAGTTGGGGCCCGCTATGCGTTTGATTTCGTCCTCCCATCTGTTACGAGGTCTCCCTTTCCTTCTTTTGCCTACAGGTCCATTCCATTAACACATTTTGTTATTAACGCTATGTTATTTTTATTTAACGCCACATTTATTCCATTCAATAAATAATTTTAATATCACGCAAATAAATAATTTGACTGACAATATATTTATGTACAAACAAAATATGTTACGGAAAAATCTTTTAATTTATACAGTAATGAATTTTGTTACCTTTGTTACTTTACTCAACGCTAGATATGCTCAACGCTCTTTAATTTCCACAGTATACGAGTTTTTATGGGTGCTTCAGAAAATGAAATCTCTTTTTATGAAAACTTATTATACTAATTACCATATTTCATTTCCCGACGCCCGCAACGTTTCTAAGGGGATTTACTATAAAATATTCTGTGTAGCCTTGTTTATTCATCGAGAGTTATTTAATTAATTGTTTAAAAAGAACAAAACGCAAATGTAAATAGAAAAAGATTCTGTTTTTTATTAATTAGCTTGTATAAGGAATGTTTTTCTGAGTATGAAACGAGTGGCAGTACCTCATCACAACATGTTCTGTTTCTGATCTCGACGTTTTTATTAATAAATACTAAAAACTGAATAACACCTCGTTCAATGTTTAATGGTTTTGGTACCGAAAATTAGTAGTATTTCTAATGATTTGTGATATAATACAGTGTACAATGAATCGTGGTCGTTTGGCGATTATTTGCGATGCGTCGAAATCCACAGCACAATGCACATAAATACACAGTATACAACGTACATACGAGTACATTATCTCAATTCGTTGTCATTCCATAGAAATTCGTATAATTGTATTACTCCTAATTATAATAAGTCTTGACAGGCTTTTAACATTTGTCTTTGCATAATAAGTGCCTACATTATGTTTAGCGAGCGCCTTACAATCGGCTTAAAGATTTTAGCTGAAAATCACCAAGTTTTGTTCGAAACTCAACGAGGTTGAACGCAAATAATGTATACAACCGATTTATTTTGATTCTGTTAATTACTTACATAATTAATTAAGCAAACGTATCGTTAATTTTCTCGAGGGTGTTCTGGAAGACTATCAAGTGATGTTTTAATTTATGATATCCTATATCCTTTGTAATCAGATAATACTTTGAGTCTATTCTTAAATATATTAACTAATTCTTGTTTTTATTTTTAAATGATTTTAATACTCAAATACCAGTTAACTTTAAGATTAACGTCTTTGTCCTTAATAAAATTTTAAAGGCATAAAAGTTTGCACAACACTAAATATTTGTAGAAACAAAACTTGTATGGTAATACCTTATGCATTTCGAAAGATACGCAACGAGGCTATACTTGCATGAATGTAACATGATATTGCGCACATCGTATACTGCTAACATTTACGTCATTTTATTGGAATAAAATATTTATATAAATTATTTTTTGTACGGGGTATCAAAACAGAATAGAAAATAAAATTAAAATAAACCGATCCCCCGGGGGATAAGACCGGAATAACTCGTTCATAAGCTGGTATTACAAATGTCCATTTGCTAAAAAGATGTGTTAGCCGTTTATGAGATTAGAAAGTTATTAATAAAACTTGTAGAAGGTGTAAAACGAATGCATGAAACGTGTTTCATCGGTTTCCCACGACGATGCAAACTGCATACAAACTTTATCGTTTCTGGACATTTTCTTATTAGACTATTTCAAAATCCGATTATGATACTCGTATTATGATACTACGTGTATAGACAATAAGACAGCTCAGTAAGCCTTGTTCTTTAAAACAATAGATCTTTATTTAAAATTTTTGCTAAAACTTAGCATCATCATGTCAGGGAAGAGTACAGGTGCTTCTCTTTTTCTTTAGGTAGGTAGGTACCTTGAATTATACATATTTCTTATCAAGAGCCTTTGGTATTTTGTTAATGTATCTGCTTGTTGTGTGATAATGTTCCTTCAAACAAATCTCAGTATAGCATATAATCTAAGCCTGAAACACAGGAAGATACTAAATGTAATAAAATTAATTTAATTATTTATATCTTACAAATATTAGTTTATAGTATTTTTAAAGACATTTTGTTATATATTAACATAGATGTACTACTCATTTTAATTAATATGAAACCCTTTATGGCTCACCTTCTATACGTAAATACATAAAGTTGCTTTTTTCCCTCTTATATTATAAATTTATAAGCAAATATACAAAATGTAGAACACGTTATAGGCATTTTACGCAGTTTGATTATTCAGAAGATTTTGTATCTGATTATGAATGTTATTTAGCTTTTGCTTTTTTATAGGCTGTAAAACTGAGTGGCAAAATAACAGCATACTTGGCAGTATTAACGGTGTATGAACAGAAAAATGCAGTAAAAGGAAATCATGAAGAACGGCCGCCATATTGGAATAAAGATGAAAAATAAATATTTTTAAAATAGGAACAGTTTCAGCTACAATGACATAATGTTACAAATATTTTTATCATTAAGTAATACGAGCACCGTTTGTGTATCTATCCATGATCCGCAACGAGAGGGCTTAGGAATGAGTCGTCTCCTTTTGCAAGAAGGTGATGCTCGCCAAGGAGGCGGCCGAGCAGAGGGAATTGACCACCATGCTACCCGCCCTTTGTGCACGCACCGGACGTCACCGTGAGGCGTTCCAGGATCTCCAGCCACCCTGAGAGGTAGGCTGCTGGCAGTGATTGGGCAATCTCCACCCGAACTGCACAGGCCCAAGATGACGGCGGAAGAGGGGCTAAGCCCCCAAATCAGACGGGATCCGCTCACGTGAGGTTAGCGGAATACGGCTCCCCGAAGTTGCAGATGAGTGCGCTAGCGTCTCCAGTGACCCTGATACTCTGGCCGCCTGAAGGAACATCGTGGGTTTTAGTCAATACTTATTTCGAACGCGTTTTAAGTGCGGTCGGAGAGACGGCCCTGCCCAGGCGGGTGCTTATGCATAATGCATTTCCCACGAAAAAAAAAGGTAGAACGAGCACATATTTTAAAGTCACTTATTAATATTCAGTTCCGATCTAAAGTGCAAGTGTGGAGCCAATCTTCAAACAATGGCCCACTTGATGTCGTGCCCTACGTGCCCGATCAACTGCACGCAGGAAGATTTAATGAACGCTGCTGACAATGCAGTAGCCGTAACTAAGTTTTGGGCTGATAAAAAATAAAAAGATTTGCTGTCGACTCGAAAAGAAGAAGACTATTTAATTTCTTTCAAGAAAGTATTATATTATCTCGTAGAACCACTGTGTGGTAAAGCATTAATAAAAATTGAATCTTTTTTGTAAAAATGACAAGACGTTGTTTATTTTATTTTTCATTTTAATGGTTTTAGAAATAAGTTTGAATTTCTTTCAAGCTTCAGAGATGTATTATATTTTGATAGAAGTATAGTATAAATCATTAAAAATTGTATACGACGACGACAGGACAAAACTTTGCCAATACAGCGCTAAAACAGACTTTGTCGTTGCATATTTAGTTAGTTAATTAGTTACTTATTTAACATAAATACATAATGTCCTGTTAATATTAATACCTAATGAATATTTGCATCTACTTTGAGTTTCTATATAAACTATGCGAGACTAGATTTAACATTAATTTTAAAATACGTTCTAATACTAGGTACTTTATAATCTAGTGATATATGCATGTCATTGTGACCTTTTATTACTCATAGTAAAGTTATTAATAATATATTTTAATACGTTCGTATTATTTACGGTACATGACTTGACAGTATTTACAGCCTGTAGTGTAAAGCCTAAGTATACAGATTGATTAGGTATATGGAACCTGATTATTTTATACTAGCTTTCTGCAGCGCGGTTTTACCCGCATTAAGTTACATATTTGGTTACTGCTTCGCTCCCGTCGCCAATAGCGTGATAGTGTAATGTTACATAGCCTATTACCTTCCTTAAAAACTGAGCTAGAATTATTCAAATGCGATTAATAGTTTCAAAGATTAGCGCGTTTATACAAACAAACAGACTGACTCTACCACTTTATATAAAAGTGTAGAAATAGAGGTCATTAAGAGATAATGTTTTATCTACACTATTATATAAAGCGGAAGACTTTGTTTGAATGTGCTTATCTCTGAAACTACTAGACGGATTTGAAAAAATATTTTTGTGTATTATAGCCCAGCTTCTCGAGGAAGGTAATAGGCTATGTAACATCACGCTACTGGCGACGGGAGCAGAGCGGTAAGCAAAGACGCAGGTGTAACCGCGCCGCGGCAAACTAGTGTTAGTATAAATGTAAATAAATAAAAAGATTATAGTACATAATGTTTATGACCCTCAAATACTGAAAAGTCACTTTGCTATCTCTATCACTTTAATATGGATTTTACGACAGAAAGTGTTCAGAGCTCAAGAAAAACGTGACTATAGAATTATCTGCATACAACACATCACTGATGTAAATAACAGATTTAATTAGTTTATCTAATTGAATGGGACTTAATAATATGACGTCGTAAACCCAGTGGCTTACTTTGAAGTAAACAAGTCGCTAAATACATGGATTCAGCAAGAGTAAATGTGTCGTAAAATTAAGGAGTGAAACAGAGCATAAATGGGGACGTTTTTCAATTAAACACAACAAAAAACCGTGTGACGTATTAAATAGAGCCTGAATACGATGAACATTATCGCACTCTCGTTTTATCTTTACAGCTTTTATAAAATGTTGTGGCTATGAAACTAGCGAAATAAAAAAAATACAAATACAAAATAAACTTATTATTTTAGTCAAAGTACGTTTACTACTGAACAAAGGTAGTCTTTTGCACCGCGAGACTAGTCCAGCAATTTTTTTTAATTCACAGATGGAAAGAGTATAAAATGTAAAAAGTAGGTATCTATATCTCGTGTAGGAATCGATACTTATAATTTAATGTTAACGGTACTTCTATTATATCATTAATCATTATGTTCTATTATGTCTTGGTTATTTTTTAAAGAACATTAAAGTGACCGTATTCTGTAACACACAGAAGCGATGCGTTTCATCCAAGCGAGGGAAACTTTAAACCCCATAATTTATCTGTATATTGTAGTGTCAGATAGGTTTTTCTGATACACTCGGTACATCATTTAGTTAGTATTTTGGTGTTAATGATCATTGTCAGTAAGAAATTAAACTAGAGATTTTGTCACGACCACTTGTTCACACATAAATCACGCTCATTTCGGGGCTCGCAATCGGGGATACCCGACGACCCACTTTTGGTTTTTAGGTCGAAAGCAACCGATGTTAATAAAATATTGTGTATTCGCCTATAATAGGATATAAAAGATGACTTGGTCTGTTTTTGCTGACGTAATTCGGAGGCTTGGAGTAATTTTATGTGCACGCAATCTTGTTATGCTTAAGACGAAACTCCGAGCGGAGTCAGCGAACAGTCGCTTATGGCGAGGATTTCCTGGAGATAGGCACTCGAAGGTAGTATAAACCTTAGCCCAGCCTTCGCCAATACAGTACGACGTCTATATCTACCATCATCATACGATGACAGCGCCGGGCCCGGCGCGACGTCACGCGTTGACAGTTTGCGCACCGTAAGGTCCGTATTGTAAAGCTCACAATGCAGACACAATATACAGTAGGTATATTTTGTAACATAATTCATAAAAATCTGTATTTTGCTACAGTGTTCTGTGCAATTTAATGTAGGTTTATTAAACCTAAAATGAAGGTATAGTGATGGTATTAAATAGTCTTGTCGAAGTTACAATAAAATGTTGGATAAAGGTTACATACTAAAGTTTATTTTTTTATTTTATTTTTTATTATTGAACATCATGCACAAAAGTACAACGGTGGACTTAATGCTAAAATCATTCTTTAGCAATCGGTTTAGGGTTAAGTTTAGGAATCAAAATCTGAGATGGAAGCCAAAAGAGACAAATCTTTGGAGACCACGTACTTGATTTTAAAAGATGCGTATGTAAATTGTTCAATATAATTTAGGGCTTGTTTCACAATTCAAATCATTCATCAATTGACAGTTAAACAGTTGATGATAAAGAAAATAATAAAATAAATAAATAACAAACACTTGTCTTATTAACCATTGACATAGTAACAACTAGACGTCGGTCTAATACAAAAATCATGCAAAAAGTGTCACACCTTCACCTATATAAACGTAGATATCAATACAATCTACTTCAAATTTTGCATAAACATTTTTTAACAGAATTGATAGAAGGTGTGTTTCGTATTTTATTAAAATTCATCCTTTAAAGGAACTAGAAACGAAAAAATGTTAATTTTGGGGATGATTTGCTTCGAGGTTGATATCAATACACCTTAATATTTTTGATTTAAAATATTTTATTTTGACACATGTTTGAAAACTCACAACCTTTGTTAAATGAAATTGCTATAGTTATTTTTGGATAGCAATTTTTTAAGAGATATTGTAATGAGGGTGTTTAAGAAAATTTTCGCCACCAGTTAGTAGACAGCGATCATCAAAACAAATATTTTTCATTGCTTATTTCACAAATTTTAATGTTTAATTTACAAAATAGATAATTCACATCGTTAAGGACAAAAGAAAATTACTGAGACGATTTTCTAAAATGGCGCCCACCAGATGGCAGCCCCGATGCGTAAGATCTGCTGTCAAGCGCTTTTTTTATAGTTAACCCCTGATTGGCTCAATGTGACAGTTGAAGTGGTGCTAACTGGTGGCGAAATTTCTTAAACACCCTTATTGAGTACTATGATAACACAAACATTGCATCGAATATTTGAAATCCATCTCTCATACAGTAAATTACTGTACCCACTTTTGTTTTGCTACGGTGCGGCGAGGATAGGTACTTCACTTTTGTACCCCAGTAATATAAACATAGTGGTATCTGCTAATAGTAGCTAGTAGTAAGTTTTTATTCTACCGTGTAATGATTAAGAAAGGAGAAGATACTCATCTGCTATATTTTCATTCGTCGTTTAGCCAGTTTTTGTTGATTTTCCCAAAAAATTTAGTTATATTAGGAACAATCAGGTGCAGTTTACAGTGGACAGTTATATACATCTAGCTGTGAAGAACGCTGCCCAACCCAACTGAATTCTTCTGTCGATTTCCCTATCGAAGTTGTTTTTACCTAGTTGTAGTTGTTTTTTTATTAGGATTTCCAAATTACTAGAAAATACTCATATTTTATTACTTAGAAATTACCTTTATTAAGTGGGAAAATAGGAGTGTGTGAAATTTCGTCAGTTTTACTGGTAGCGGGTAAATAGATTTAAATGGGATTAACCATAATGACGGATTATACTGATATTTATAACTGATACATTGTACGATTGCCGTAAGATCAGGCAGGCAATATCCTCATACAGGCACACATGAATTATCACGTGAATGAAGTCGCGAGCAACAGCTAGTATTTTATATTTATATATTATTTAAATAGTTTGATCACTTTTTAAGATATTTTTTAATTATTTTAAATTTTAAGTTTTTAACAATTCACTTATCTACTTGCAAATGATAAAATAATATAGCCTACTTAGTTACTAATTAGTGATTTAGAAATAAAAGGGCCATTATATTTTTATTATTTTCTTAATTTTCGCTCATTTTAATGTTTCTTACTGTCGTTCCTCTAATTTATCAAGGATGTATTTTAATTACATATAAAATTTAATAATTTTTGATTCCATTTTTCTTGTCAAAATTTACGATTTCACCCGCGTCTTAGCTTACTGCTCTGTTCCGTCGCTAGTAGCGTGATGTTACATAGCCTAATCTTCCTCGAGAAATGGGCTATCATACGCAAAAAAATGTCCAGAGATTAGCGCGTTCAAACAAACAAACAAACAAACTCTTCCGCTTTATATAATAGTATTGATTTAGGATTTTATTGACAGTGATCGTACTCGTACCAACTTGTAATACAAAGTCCAAACGTGACGTCATAATTACATGTAATTAACTTACTGCAACATTTCTATATTGTGACACCAATGAAACGTCAGTTTACCCAAAATGCAATGCATTTTTAAATAATATTAGATTTTATAATAAAAATGAATTTATAAAATATTTTTTTTCGGTAGTAGATCCACGCTGGTTTCAGCATGAATGGGCCAGATCGCCCGGGGAAGTACTACCGTCTCATAGAAGATCGACGTAAGAGTAGTAGTATCCGTACTACTGCGTTTCGTTCGGTGAGTGAGAGTGCCGGACGCCCAATTTCCCCCCCTTTTCTCTTTCCTCACCTCCCTCAATTCCTTCCCCTAACCCCATTCCCAGCTGCCATAATGGAGGCCACCACACCAGCAGTTTAAGACGATGGCTTTTGGTATGGTGGCCCCCACTTCTGGATTCCACTGACAGCTTACCATCAGGCGGGGTGGAGTCACTTTGGTAGGCTAATATATATAAAAAAAAAAATATATACAGAAACCTAATGTTAAAATATACTTATTTACCTATTCTATTACTATTATTTGTTTAGCCTTTGTGAAGCTTTAATTTTTTTTTAATTCGGATAAAAAAATTGACACAGATCCGACCTCTGACGCTGTACCAGCGGGACTGAGCGAGGAGCGCGGAAGCCTCAGCAAGGATGAAAACTCATTATCTTAGGAAACAGAGGAGAAGACGTTCTAAATTTTACTTTTTGATTACCGAAAACCCTTACATTTTCAACGACAATTCATTTGATATAAGTTAAACAATAATTGTTATAACAAAAACTAATATACACTGAATGAAATGGGTTTGAATATTAGTTTAGACTAAAATCGATCGAGCCAAATTGCAGACATTGCGTATTGAATTACCGAAATTTATAGATTAAAGAATGAATAATAATATATATGATTTTCAGATTTTAATTCCATCTCGTTTAGGAATAAAACAGAAAACTAAGAACCTGTTTTTGAGCATTTGTGGGAAAGCTCGCCTTAAGTCAAAAGACTGCCCGCCGAAGTCGGGTCAATGCAGACAGTGGATTATTACAAACTAATAAATTTCGCTTTCTTGCAAAATTTGCAATCTAGTCCAAAAAAAAATTCTCCATAAAAAAGTTTTTAACAAAAATAAACAGAAAAAAATATTTCTTATATATTTTTTTTAATAAAGCTGTTGATATCGCTGCTTATTTAATACAGTTATTACGTAAGTCGCAGAGTCATAGCTTAGTAAATATAGCAATAAATAAGTGGGAAGTTGATAGATATTTTAATTGCGCAAGTGGTGTTGTTTATGAAAGGTGTTACGTATTTCTTGTATTTTATCTTGTTGTGACTATTGTTGGAACAAACATGGAGTTGTTTTATACAGGAGTTTATTAACTATTATAAGGAAAAGGATAATTAATTGAAGTCAGGTTGGCACTATCGTAGTGTTTTAAGTTGTATTTATGAAACTTGACTTAAGCGATATTGAGAATCGGTATTGGCTAAAACTCTTTAATTGTCTGCGATATAAAACTGATCATTGCCTCGTCTTTCTCTTTGACTGAAAAAGGGGCTGCGTTAAAATATTGTATTCCTAGTGTAAAAAAACCTTTGCAAAATTGAACAATAAACATTGATTTTTGCTTAAAGGTAATCGTAAACAATAGATTTATCAATATTATGATAAAAACAGGGCAAGTGTGAGAAGTACTAGCGCACCCAAGCTTCCGTACAAACTTGTAAGTAGTTATGAAGTATTTTCAAAACGACTAAAACTTTATTTTAAGACAAGCTAAATTTTGTAGTTGAAAGACATTTCCCGCATACATCGAAGTACGTCAGGGTAAATTTTACAACTGCAAATATAAGTTTGTGAATATAGTAATTGTTTTTTGGTAAATAGCAAAACAAAATTATACCGATTTTGTTCTTTATTCTACTAACTTGATATTTCTAAAAGTTTCATAATACCGAGTATAAAGAATATTCAGAACAAAAGATTATCTATATAACATAGACTATAGAAGGACAATCGGAAAATGATTAAGTTTAGTCCAGTGCACATTTGCTACACAACCGATAAACGTTGTGGAGAACGGCTCTTTGTTTTAAACACTTTAACCTCGAGGACCAGCGAAGTGGAGACAGTGTTGCCGATGGAGACATAAACTACATTTTTAAGTCCTTTGTATAAATATTAAGAAAGCAAAATAAGTATTTTTATGACTACTGTCTGGAACTGATAAAACATATGTAATTTAGAAATTTTAATGTTTTTTGCATTTAAATTTAATTACACAGACACCGCGCCGTTCGGATCATAATTAGACATAATTTTTGCCTACGTTAATGAGAGTTCTATTCTATTCATACAAATCGAAATATCCTATCCTATTCCATCCATTTCGATGAAAATTTGTATGTAGATAAATTCGGTACCGGAGACGGATATAGGCTACTTTCTATCCCGAAAATAGGTTTGGTTCCCGTGGGAGACCAAACTAATTTTATGCGCAGGCAAAGTCGCAAGGCGCAGCTATTTATTTCTATATAATTATGTATATTCATATCGTTGCATAAAATTGTTTTGCAACGTATTCGTTCTAAAAAGTTTGAAGGATAAATTCCGTACCCTTAGTAAGTTTAATTTAATTTACGACAAATTTTGAGTGTTGGTAATTGTTGACTTTCAACAAAACTTGTAAGGCTCTTAGAAAACCATCTTTTAATACTTTTGAATCATTAGAGTATAAGTTCAATGCCCTTCTGGTACTGACATAATTGTAAATGGAAGATCTTCTTTACTTTAAAGGGAATGAAGTCAGAAAAATATTTATACTAAATCACTGATATATTTTTTATTAATCTACCAAAATCATTTAACTCTGTCTAATAGTAACCAGTTAGTGTGGTAACCCATAAGTGGTGGACTTCATCCCAATAGCCATTATGGGAAATGGTTGGTATGAAGGCCTTTGCTTTTCTGTTGCTGATGAAACAGTACTGGTGGAGGTCTAAGTTTTTTAAATAGATTTTATTGGACCTCTAATAGCCGTAAACTTTCAATGAGTAGGTATAATTTTGAGCAAATATTGCTCACTTTATCAAGCCAAAATTTCTGTTTGTGAGACCGAAAATTACCTACTAATAAATATTCGTAGTAGTTTTCAGAGGTTGCCTCCGTACCTTTAATTCAATCATTATTATTAATTTATTAAGGATCTTTTGTGCTTATCAGAACTATAAAATAACGTGTAGATCAACTGAACTGAATGTAGATTAGATTTCAATTATATTTTGAGGTAGGTGTTATTAGGACTACGAGAACAAGCACAAGTCAATTTACTACTGAATACAAGCCACTTGACAGGTAACATTTAGCTACTGCCCATTACCTACCTAGTTAGTTTAATTACCTCATACAAAATTATCAAGAAAGAGTTTGTTTATTTGTTTGTAAGCGCTAATCCATGGCACTATCAATCGGATTTGAAAAATTCTTTTTGCGTATGATAGCCCAGCTCTCGAGGAAGGTTTACTGGCGACGGGAGCAGAGCAGTAGGCAAAGACGCCGTGTCCAGATCCAGAAGCCCAATATTATACCTTTCCACTGTAGTAGAGAGATGTAGGTACGTTAAAAACAAAAATAATAAAGATCGAAAAAAATATTAAAAACAAATCTTTGTGAAAAGATTTTGTTCGATGTTTGTTATTTTATTTATATTATTTTTCAAATATCTCTGAAGTAAATGTTAATTACGTGAGTGACATTTATGAATATTATTTTAGGTAATTTAAACTAAATGTCAGTCAATTAACCTATAGCTAGAATGCTAATCAGGTATAGCCATGAAATTGAGAGAGAACCAAAAGCGCTAAATGTTTTGATCGCGTTAACATAAAAAAAATCGCACTCAGTCGTTTCATTACAATTTTCAATCACCAAACTTTGGCGACTGCTACTTAAGGAACTGAACACATAAAATTAGAACAAATGAATGTACAAATATCCACGTCACTAAAGTTGTCTATAAAAAATAACCATCCAGAATTACACGAGAGAGTAAGCAACAAGATCATGTTTATCATTCACGGGTCTTGAGTACAGTCAATAAAACCTCGAACAGGTCACATAGCAAGAAACTGTGACAACCATTATTTATTCAGTACGGCTATAGGCTTATTTGTAGATTTTCGGACTAAAACGTAACACTCCATGATTAAGCCACATTTGCAATTGTAATTTTCGGTTACATTTACACCATTTAACAGTGAGAACAAGATTGAATGCATTTTCTTTATAGGTAGGTAATTTGTCCTAGTTTTGGTACTGTTTGGTGAAGTAAGCTAGAGGAAGATTTACCACTAAGATTTTAGTTCATTTGGGAAAGCATAGCTATCTCCTGCAGCGTCCCTGATATATACAGCATATCGGTTAGTAGGTATAAGGTACACTAAATACTAGCCAATGTGCAGCAGTGGGCGTTTTTCGGCTGACACGATCAAGGATGATGATGATTTATCCCAGGACTGTACCTCATTTTTACATAATATTATAAGTAACTTTCAGATATAAGACTTTCAAATAAGCTAACAAAAGATGACTAAGAACACAGCATTTATAATCTGTACCTACTAATATTATAAAAAAGAAAGATTAGATTTTTTGTATGTTTACGAGTATATAATGAACTTTGTATTAATTTAATTGAATATTGTAACTATGTTAGTGTGTGTGTATTGAATAGAAACCTAACTATAATTTGTTTTTTGCCTACTTGAACACAAATTGTATTAGTTTAACTACTTAGTTTTAAGTTATTTCTGTTAAATAATTATAGGTAATCTTTGAGAAAAATAATTCTTAAAACATAAACCGTATTATGGATAAACTCAAAATCTACATAACCCATTTAAAAAATTCTTTCACTTTTAGAAAGCTATAATAATAATGGCATATTTTTGTATAATATAGGCTATATTTTTTGTTTGTAGTATACCTACCTACGCAGGCGAAGTCACTGGCAACAACTAGCGTTTTAGTAAAAGCTTTTATTATTATTTGTATTTGTTATATCATGTTTATTGTAGGTAGGCCTCTATATTTACTAACCACAGTTCCGCAGTATTTAAAACATTGAACCATTACATAAACATAAACAAATTTCTACCATAAATACAAATCCAAACTATTGACATTTCTAAAATACATTTTCTTTTATTAACCAGGCGATATCATTATCGATATTTGTTGAGATTTATAAATTCACTGACTTGTTAACCAAACAAACAGTAATAAAATAACTTAGACGCCTATTTATCCAAAAAGAGAAATAAAAATTGAACTTAATGCTAAGGGGCATACAGATCAAGATCAAAGTTTACAGGTTGATGCCACTAAAAAAATAGATAGTTATGATGACTGAATGTTATTTGTTTTGAACGCTGCGTTGCTTCATTTAAGGTCGTCTTAAAACTATATAATATTATGAGACCCTATTTTTACGATGTTTTTCATACGTAAGGGCTATGATTTTGGTCAGAAAATATTTTATAGGATATTAGTTTTATACCTCCAGTATTATTATCTTTTTAGGGTGTTTTATATTAAAAAAATATATTACAAAAGTGGGTGAGGTAATTTTATGAGTTTTGCTGAGGTGGTATTTGTTCTTAGACATACATTTTTATTACTTCTTATGTGTAGTGGCTCTACGAGTTTTGTGGCTTCATGAAATAACCCGCACGCAGACGCGGTTTTACTGCTATTATTGCTACGGACGATGCATGGACTTAATTCTGCAAAGAGGTCGATCGCGATAGAAGTTATTAATTTAAAGTAGACAAGGGGTTGGTTGACACACTAGTAAATTTCCTTGGTAATCTTATTCATATCTAAACTTAATTAATTCTATGAAATTATTTGACTATTTGAGGGTTTTTTTTCGGTTTGGATTTATTTAATTGCTCCTTGTCTGAGGTATAATAATACTCGCCTTGTCTCATTACTTCGAGTGACGTGGGTACGATATCCAAGATAAATATTTATGGGATCTACAAATATTTGTATCGTGACTCTGAACGCACTACGTATCCATTTAAAGCAATGCTTAGTAAAGAAAAAGGGCACAGATAGATTTCATACTAAAATCAATCCTGCAGTTAAATAAATTTGGCTAAGCTCTGTTCTTGTTAACGACTAAATAAATAGGGCTTATTGAAAAGGGACCTTTTGATAGTAGAAGGAACATTGCCTTTCGTCTGTCAGTATGGTTTTTTTAATTTACAACTTTTAAAGTTGTTGCATTTTTGAAACTTTAATAGCGTAACAAAAGCATCTTGCTGCGAATAATGATTATTGGAAGACGTCTACATACACATAATACACCTATCGTATTCTCGTTCAAGTAATCCCTACATACAAGCAACTAAAATGCAAATTCTTATACACAACACAACTAGGACTCATATATTTTTATTCAGAAGCTTTTACCATTCCGTCGGTGCGACTCCCTGCCGACACAATATAACTGCTTTTGTGAATACCTATCTACTCTGGTTAAAAGCTACATGTATTGATATTACTTTTATATTTAAATTAGATACTGTCATATTGGTATGCTCGTGATATATGTTTGGCGTAGTTTATGATATGTATCTAAAAGCTTGTTTTCAGATCTTTGTGGAATAGTTTGCCACGGTACCTATTCGTAATACTTTTACTTCAATTAATACAGTTGTACGTTGAAACTGTAAGTCTATTGTATTCTGACTATTGTATTCTAAAGGCCCCGTCCGTGTCTCATTTACATATGTAATACAAATTTTCTTACACATTTTGCATTCTTAACTACTGATAAAGATGAGTAGTCTTCTTAATGTAGAAGTCGCTCGACCTGAAAATTCATGCTCCCAACACATCTGAGGTCCTAGACAAGTGGCAAAGATTTCTATTCTATTCATAGAATAGATTAAAAAATGCATTGGATTGACATAAGCCAACGCCAACGCATACGTCAACCTCATACATTTTTTTATCTATTCTATGAATAGAATAGAAATGTTTGACACTTGTCTAGGGCCTCTGATTATAGTAGTACCCTACTGATCGCAGATCAACACGAAAGAAAAAAAAAATTTTTGCATGAAACGATATTTAGAAAATTGCCCACCCCTTTCCTTCCTTATAAAAACCCGTCACGTATGCAACGGTACGTAAGAACAGATCAGAAAGTAGAATTAGAATAGAACATGCATCACGTACACCAATTATTTTCAAGCTGTCAATGATACACTGTAATTACCTAAGAGAAGTGGTCGGGATCTATACTGTTACACTATGTTTTAGTAACACACAATACGTCTTAAATTGCACTACTATTGTGTGTTGCAGTTAATTATCTTTGTGGCAGCTTGTGCTTTGTGGCAGCACCCATACATCATAGTAATGGAAATTGTAGTACAGTATGTAAGGCGTGGAATAAAGCAATTAATCAGATGTCTATACCATGTAATCGAATTCACGAGAGTAAGGGTATGATCAGACAATCTGTATTTGTACTGTTACTAAGTCTGACAAATGCTTTTTCAGTTTTGATTTTTAGGTATTTTAGTAGTAGTTAATGCTGTTCACATTTCGGATATATTCAAGATTCGGATATACCTATACATTTTATTTTCCAATTTCTAAGACATACTATACTCATTATAGATTATAGAAGTAAAGTATTTAGTACATACTATAGCAATATTTTAGCGAGTAAGATCACTAGAGGTCCAATAATTGTACATTTGGTCCTATTTTTTTTCTTTCTTCTTCCTTATATATTTTTCCTAGGTTCCTAGGTTGTTTTATGAATTGTTTCTAAAAGGCTTAGAGAACAACCATGTCCATAAGCTAAAATATCCACTTGATATTGGGTAGGCAGTATCCTTGTTTGTCACTTAAATACCTATTATGACTGAAGAAAATTTAATAAAAAAATTAAGGAAACTCACTCTTTCTTAACTCGTTCACAAAGGCGTTCAAGTTTTCATTGAGTTTTCAGGTACATCTGTGAACAACAAAATTTATATATTAATCTAAAGCTAAAAATGATGTTGCTACAAGTTTCTTTAAATAGCTTGATGAAGATTGGAAGCTAGTTTAAGTTGATAAAGCAAACAGCCTTTGTATACTCTGTCGATAAAGTTTACCCGATGTGACTTCAAGTTTTCAATCTGTCTGTAAAGTCACAAACAAAGGGACAGTAAAATGGCACTTCATTTTCTATGACGTGCAAGTGAACAGCAGTCGTTTCAAAGTTGCAGACTAGTGATGCGCATAACACTCTTGACAGATACTTTAATCTTGCTAAAGGTTGTGAGGTTGAATGTTGAGGTCTTTGAATATTTGTCTTACAAGACAACATAAAGTGTAGTCATGTTATGATTGCAAATGTAAAGCATGCAAAAGTGACCATTTGTTTCAAAGGTGCGATATAATATGGTTAGAGGCGCAAAAGAACTCAAGGGTCGATATATTGTGGTCATATGTGTGTATATATTCGACTCCTAAGTTCCTTTATGCTGTTTAAACTACAGAAATAATAAACTATTCTCTAGAACTTTTATTTTTACATATACTAGAGATCCGCCCTCGCTTAGCTTCGGTATTAAAAGTTTCATTCGATCTCACAAGACACTCCTACCGAAATAATATCATAGCAAATAGTGTCGTTTTGCTTCATTCAGATTTACGAAGGCGCTTAAAATATTGAAATTCTGCAAATAACTGAAAAATATGTTAAAGAGAAGGAATTTTTCAAATCGGTTATCGGTTCGAAGATTTTTTGTTAAATCATTGCAAACAAACAAACAAACAATGATACAATAAATCAAATCTTTTCTCTTTATAATATTAGTTAAGATAGGTAATTCAACTTTTTTAACCAAGCAAGTCCCAAAAAGCTTGTTTTTCTTGCAGTAAACGCTTCACATTTAGGTAATACGTCCATTGTTGTTTCGTGTACTTTCGCTAAGACCCTACCTGTCGAGCTGTTTGACAGGTCTATTTTGTGGAGGTGTCTGTTCATTTTTACAATATAATAACATTGTGAAAAGGTAAAATGTAAAAAAAACATTTCGGCTGAATTAATGAATAATAAACAAAGTTTACTTCAGTAAGTTCGTCTAAGCTTATCTTTCGCATTTTTTACGCGAAACAGATATAATCGAATCTTAATCAGAAAATAGTCTACTATTACTTGTGCAAATCTACACAGTTATGTACACATATTGTTTCAATAAACGCAGTGTAGAGTTACATCCAATGTATAATCTGGTCACCCGCTGCGACCGACTCGTTGGCGCCATACTGAATGTCTCGGCTTTTCTCCTCACATACGCCTTTTCGTGGGGTGAACATCCCCTGGATCTTAGAATAAAACACATTTTTATAGATTTAAATAATATGTTGTGATTGATGTCAGGGTGCAACAATGTTGTGATTTATTGCTCTTTTTTAAAGTATTAAGATCCGTCAGCCACTTTAAAAAACTTTGTATAAATATCCTGCTGCGTTGGTTTGAGTATGAATAAGCCAATTCGACGAAGAAAGTCTTATAGAACGTCGACATGCATTTCTACAAGGCCAATTTTATAGATTACGATAATCTACACTACAACCTTCTTGACCATTAAAGTGACTTGAAACAAAATCTCACATTATATCTTATAAATAAAATCGCACGGCAAAGTTTACAATATATAACTAAATTTACAAGTCCAGCTGTCTTACAGGGAGTAAGTAGGTATTCTATTGTTTCATCTTTCTACTTTTCCTTGATCTCTATTTGGACATTACCAACTCAATGTAGTTCTGACGTCATACTAGCCATTAGATGATGTTATTAGCACAGTAATTTAGGCTTTATTTTGTAATCATAAAAGTATTATACATAAGTATGGTCTTAACATATTTCATGTTTAGCTTTCTTCCTTTACTTTTCTTCCTATACTTGTGTTTCTATTGACTGGTTTCAAGTTTCAGTTGTGGTGAAATATAGGTGAGTGTGAGAATTGAGGGTGATTTTGGGATTAGGCTGCCAAATTAATAGTCTCAATATTCATCATGATTTGATATTACCAACTTGGCTTTGAAATGATAACTTTTTCTTAAAATTATCCTTATTTATGTGTTAATAAGGTTAATAAGGTTGTCGGTTTACCTTGTGAGAGGTCTGCCCAAACTGCGTCTTCCGGTGGCCATTTTAGAACCTTTTTGCTAAAGCTTAATACCATATAAACAGAATTATAAATTTAAAATAGAATTTTTCATTTTTCACGAAGGTAAACAGAGATATGTTACACTGACGTTACACCCAGTTTGGCAATAGACTCAACATAATATATTATGTTAAAACAAAGAAAAGTTAACTCAATTTATCAAAATAAATTACTTATTTGTGGTATAGTAAACACATTAATTACATCGATTGTGCATAATATTTTTATTACAGACAACTTTTATGTTTCCTACAGTCGTTATAAAATAGATTAAGCGAGGAAAAACAAATATGAACAAAAACAATAATATATTTAACCTGAAATTGGGATTTGTGTGTTCCTTACTCCATTTATAACGTTTAATTACTTATTTTATCTTATGAGAATACCGTTTTCATATAGGTAAATGCCTACTACACACATTATACTAAATCAATGCCTACACATGAAGTAAAAGTCTAGCTGTTGCTACCTAGGTAATCCTATAGACGTTGTCCAAATATACTACCTTTACCTTTTGATAACCATAAAAAAAAAATTGGTTTTTCCTCAGATGAATGGTGAGTTGTAGTCTTGAGGTTATAGAACAAGGACTGCTACTTATAGCAACACTGGCCACAATAATTGATATCACAGATCGTGACCAGAATTATAGTGTATTAAAACTATGATAAAACGTATTGACTGTTTGATGTGGGCCGGATTTGTATCTAGAGACAGTGAAATATAGTTGATCTAACTGTCTCGTAGAAATCTTGTACGTATCGGCGCCGCGGCGGCTGGATGACACTTATGAGATATAATATTAGTAGTTGTTAAAATAAATAGCCTAATAACTAAACCCATATGGATCGTCATAATCATCATATTCGCCAAAAGATGTCCACTGCTATACATGTGTAATAGTTCTACCCCAAATGTTGCTGCTCCGACCGGTCATGAGCCGTTCTCTTCCAATTTAGTGATTTAATTATTTATGTATATTAATGCCCATGCTGCTTTTTATTATAATATCTTTTCCACGTAATAAAGGAACAAAATTATTATATTCACCTAAATTCGACCATGAACTTCCCTAATTGACACGCGCTACCATAAATAATATAAAGTCACTGTAATAATAACGTTTATTAACGTCCACAAAGCTTCCACTATTGCCACCTGATCTAGGTCTTGCCGTAAATCCCTGTCTACCGTGACGGGTTCATCATATTACTGAGTGAAATAATACAATAATTTTCTCTTATATACTCGTATAAAATGGTAAGTAATAATAACGTGATATTAAGACGTTTACTTAGTACTAAAAACATAGGTAATGCTTTGGGAATTGTGTTACATGATTGGATGAAGGGTAGTAGTATAATGATCATACTTACTTTAATAATTTTTAATAATTATGACTATTTTTGTTAATTAATAAATTTTTGAAATTTGTTCATAGGCGTTGCTTAAGCTAGTATAGTATACATTTTGATTGTTATATTTATCAGGACGCCATCTACCTTTAGGTATGCGAAAACAGTTAAAGCTACATTTTAATAAACGTGGTAATTTTTCTAAAAAAATCAACGTGACTTTTAGAACTTTTCTGACCCCGTGCGGCCTTGACGGTTAAGATAAAAATGCCTACGAAAGTTATTTGTTTTGTCATTTACTATTGAATTCGAATATCCTATGCCTGTTCTAAAGTTCGACACAATATAAATCAAAGAATATTCTCGGCCATAGTCATTGATGGATCATAACACCTTAAAGTAAATAAATACAGATAGACAGTACTGAATTCCATTTCAACTTAGTCTATCTAAATCAATAAAGTTAGAAATGCTCTGCAATCTATTTACCGTCAAGATTAATCGAGCTGTTATTTCGAAATGGATTTCATGTATTTACTGAAACTTCTGTTGTTTTGATTGAGTGGTTCGTTACTACCTACTCAAATTCTGTATTCAGATGTATCGAGCTCTATCATTTATAGGTACTAAGATTCATTGACCTAGCTTAGATTACGGAGAAACATCAGAGTATCACAATAATGAAATTATAATAGTTACTTATTGCTGTACGGCCGTCTAAATTTTTGATAAAAGCTGAATAAATTCTACATATCCCACAGGAATACAAGTACACAAGGCATTGTGGTACACTGTACACGCCAGCATTACAAGAAAATTACGAGAATGTTTAATATTTAAAAAGTTGATTATTGTTCCATTCTGACCGTTATATCCCTGTTACAAATAAATCTCCCATTACATTCAGATAATTCCGAATGAGGACAATGTGTCAGCGTAAACATGGCGAAAGGTTTATTACCAACAATACGAAGCTTCATAGCGTTCATCAAACATAACTTACTCGTACTTTTCTTCACTCGTAAAATATTGTTTTGGGATATTACATAACTTGCAATCGAATACAACCTTTATTTCGTAAGCAATAAAGTTTATTGATCAATAAGGAAACTGCAATTGGTCAGGAGCTACACGGAGTATACTTACGTTCGGGTAGCTTAATTTCATACGTCTTCCAGACTGTTTTTAACAAAAGTCATTTTATGATGCTTCCTTATGGTCCTTTCTTTCACTTTGTGTGTCGGAACATCGTACATTTGTATTGTTATGTGACTTTAGATTTGTACTAAAATTATATCAAGTTGAATTTGTTTGGTTTAGGAACCAAACAAAATTTATAATTCAGTAACATCTATCATAAATATAAAATTTTAACCGTAGACGACGGTAATACGACAGACAACTTGGTTTGAAGATAGAATGGTGCACAATTGGAAGTAGATTATAATGTGCTAGAGCAAAAATAAATTTGAATTTAATTCGGTTTTACATACCTATCTATGCCTTTGAGAATTCTTCACAATCATTTAGAGTGATCTGACCCAACAAATAAATGTAATCTTACGTACCAATGACATCTGAATTTGGCTTTGGCAAAAATTATTCAGATCTAATCAAATTTTTGGCACATATATATTTTCATCTCAAGGTTTATATACTCGTATAATAAGTTATATTCGGGGCATGCCTGCCAATGTCACGTTTTCTTATTAAGTTAGTAGGTACTTACAAGCAATCTTTTTTTAGCAATCTGAAAAAATGTTACTTAAACGAAAAAGACTGTTAGTGATAGTTGCCACTTACCATCTTAGCCTACCATAAACTCTTAGAGCAATCTTAATATAACCTTACTTTGTCTCTATCCTTGTTTTTAATGGTACAAAAGAAAAAAACAAAACACAAAGTAATATTAAAATATCACTGCTTTATGAGGTGGTAGGCCTCCAGGTGGGCTGTTGGCACGTCTGCCACTGTAGGCAATAAAAATTATAATAATAATATGTACTTAATACTCAGTCAAGAGCCAGATCCAGAAGGCAGTGCAGCTCGACACGACACGTATTGTGAGGAGTTTCCTTTCTCTAAAACCCTAACCGCTGGTAGCTTGGACTCTAGTTTCGATGCCGATAAACTATTTTTATATTTTTAAATGTGTATTTTTTACTTTTTATGTAAAAGTAGTACAAAATCTTATTATTTACATTTTAAAATGTAAATAATAAGATTTTGTACTTTTCGGCGTAGCAAAT
Organism: Parascotia fuliginaria; assembly: GCA_963082885.1. NCBI lineage: Eukaryota > Metazoa > Arthropoda > Insecta > Lepidoptera > Erebidae > Parascotia > Parascotia fuliginaria. The sequence goes on from OY720186.1 coordinate 11,626,997, forward strand.
AAGAAACAGCTGTAATCGGCTTTCTGATTCTTTTTTGTGGCACGTCACTTACATAATTGATTTAGAAATTTAAAAAAAATATTATGTGTGTAAATTTTGTAAATTCATGCGGATGATTAAGTTAAACTATGTTATTCATTCGTCCGTGGTTTTCTTTCAAAAACTCAACATTTCTAGATAAACAGTAAAAAAAGTTTCAGTCCTATATATTCCTAGATTGATAACTAAATGCGTTCAGTTTTCAACTAATTGAATAAATTTCACACAATTGTTTAGGCCGGTAAGTTGTGGCCATATTAAAGTTAAAGCTCAGTTATTCTAACTATGCCGTCGGCTGCCAAATAATAAAACTTGTTCGCTGTAAAGTTAGATAAGAATTTCAGCGATTCAATAACGTCTTTTAATTTGAAATTATCGTGGACGTTTTGTGTTTAACAAAGACTAAAATGTGAATTATGTTAATGCTTATAGTAAAATAATTTATAAAAATATTTGAATAGGTTTACGTGGGTGTCTCACTGACGGCAGTATAAAATATCTGGGATAATTTAGGTCTTTAATTATACTAGAGGCGCTGTTTATTAAATCAAATTCATTAATTTACACTATTACTATGTTATCACTGGCAAATTACTTTCTAGTGAAATCATAATCTATTTACATGATAGATGTTGTTAAATTAAATTAAATCTATACTAATATTTAAAGCGAAAGAGTTTGTCTAATATAATAGTATAGATTTAATTAAATTTATAAATATCTATCATGAAAATTATATTTCATTAGAAATTGTATACAAAATAATAAAAGGAATTGAAAATGCGGTTATTGTCTTAAATAATCTTGTTAGGTCTCCTTTCTTAACGAAACAGATATTTTATAAAGGTTATATTTTATGACGTGATGTTGGAGTTGTTTGCATGATTTATGAGTTAAGTTTGCTTTTGATTTTAAGAATCCTTAGATAAAACTTTTGAATTTGTGTAACTTTAGACATTGTTCTAAGAAGGTAAGTTAAACAAAGAGAATAAAATATTACCTACGAAGGGTTAAGACATATTAAATTACTAGATTTGTAAAAATGAATATAATTGATAAATCGTTTTTTAGCAATACGTCACAAAGTAATTATCTAGTACTTATACTTTAAAATAGCAGAAATATTATTTTCTTCTAGTAAACAACCGATCTAATACACCTATTATAGTCAGGGGCTTCGGTGATACTATGTAAGTACGGACTGCCACAAGGTCTCAATTTTTTTTTCTTTTTTTTTTACCACATTCACACAGCGCCATTTAGCCCCAAATTAAGCAATTATATTTGTACTACTTATATTTTTTTTTTTTTTTTGTAAATACATACATATTATAGATAAATTACACCCAGACACAGAACAAACAATCATGCTCATCACACAAAGGTTTATCCTGGGTGGGAATCGAACCCACGACCTCCGGCTTAGCAGTCAGGGTCACTAACCACTAGACCAACAGGCCAGTCAAAAAATTTAATCCTTGGATTAGTTAAAGTAAAAGAATTTTTCGGCAGCGAAATTTTATTATTAGCTCGCAGTCTAGAATTATGTCCGATTGATGGTAACAGGCTTGCTTTCTATTTTATGGAACGAACACAGCTGGTAAAACGTTAGTGATATAATTATATCTTTGCTAGAAGAGGTGATCCTGATATTATAATAAATTTGTTTGAATGAAGCAAACCGTTCTTATCGACGTCTAGACCAATACAAATGCACTAAAATAATTCAGTTTTAACCGAATCTCATTTAGTCAGCGTCAAGTATCGATCAAACTGATTGATTTATTAGTCGATATGTAGTTGAATTTGTTGCCTATTTCGTCGTGTTTACAGTATAAATTATACTGACTGATGGCGAGTTATGACGGGAGTAAAGGTACGGTTTCTGATTAGCTTTTAAAGAGTGTATATTTCCTTAATGATAGATATGGTTTGGTTTATGGCTTAATGTAGTTTCTGGACGTGTAACCCTTGATTGTTTGTCGCTTGCAGTGTGTAGCGCGCGTAATTTCTGCTTTTAATGTGCAGTCGACATTTAGTCAAGAGCACTATTATTGCTATGCTAATGTCCAATAATTAAGATACAACTCCCGTATACCAAAGCACCAGTGAATTTTATATAAAGGGATTCACTGAAATACTCGTAGATTTTTATTAAATAGCTAGAAAAGATTCATCATTTTTCTTGGCTCTAACTTTATTCTCAACTCCTTCCTTATTTATATCTTCAACCCTCTCAACATTCGAACCATCTTCAAACTTCTACAGTCATTCCATATTTTATTCATTCTTGGCACATCGTACTTGCATCACAACATTTGCATTTTCGCGATATGTAGTCGTCTTGGTGGGACCACATAATCTTTGATTTAAGACTGTAAGCCTAATTAAGTTTTCGTAAATTTTCTCTTAATTTTAAGTGGATTTGGTAATCGAAAACTTTACGTATACGTATTAGTAGACGACTTCTTATGATTATGACTACTTATGACTAGATTAATCAATTTTAAACCCTATCATGCGCTTATTGAAGAGAGTGGTAAATTATTTTTTCTACGTCGTAGAAGTGTACGTTAATCAGCCAACGAAGAAGTTTTTAAACTAGAGATCTAGTCCCTGCATTGCAAGCTATTTCATACGCACCTTATCTGCATTATGTTAGTTATTAAAGTATAAAAATTATAATAATTGGTGTCAGTCTGATTTGACATGCAGAATATAGAGTAGACTAATACCCACCTTCCTGCCATTGGCATTCGAATGCAAGCCGTAACAATCAAAAAGGTAATTATAATTATGATAAAGAATATAATGTTAAACAGCTAAAATAATGGTTAGTCATTTGATTAACTGTTCCTAAAAAAAGTCGAAGTGGCCCTGTGGATAAGGCACCCGATTCGTAAACACGAGGTAGTGGGTTCGAATCCGGGCAAGTACCAATGTAATTTTTCTAATCATATGTACTTTCTAAATTTATCTTGGACATTTCTGACTGACGGTGAAGGAAAACATCGTGAAGAAACCTGGACTTAAAAGTCTGAAATCGCCAATCCGCCTTGAGCAAGCGTGGCAATTAATGCTCATGCCTTCTCTATATGAGAAGAGGCCTTTGCTCTGCAGTGGGACAGTAAACAGGCTGGTATTATTTTTATTATTATAATAAAAAATCACATTAATTATACAACTTTGGTGGTAAATAAGCATAAGATCCACCTGATAGTAAGTGATAACTGTAACTTATGAACATGCCTGTGTTTTCTAAGCACTGCAGAAATTACGCTTAGAACTATCCCATTCAAGCTGAAAACAACAAGGATCTACTACCGTAACTTACTCTAAGTTACTCCACTATATGAACCTACAATCTATTTACGATAACTACAAGCTACGTTAATGAATAATCTATGAACTTTAAGTGGTTGACAAGAACTTTCAGAATGCATTAACAATAGTTATTAGACTTGTAAACTAGATTCTCTATCAGAAGCTGTAAAATAGAATATATTGTTGTAAGATTCTACTAAAATGTGCATACTCGTCTGCCACTGTAAACAATAAAAAAAAAAAAAAACGTTAATCATACATATAATTTGAACTGCGGTACTTTCTCTGAGTAACCTGCTAAACATGACAACAAATACAACTGTGACCTAATTCTCATATCTAATAGCATATTCTACCTTGAGTATGAATTACAATAATAAAGTAATATATGATGTCAAACTCGCGACTAACTAAAACTGACTGCAAACGACAAAGTGTTGCTATAAATCAGAGGGATGTAGAATTTCCCGCATTTTCAGATAATAACAAGCGAGTTTGTAAGGGGAAAATGCGTAATGTTGCCTAATTCATAACTGTTGCGGTAAATGATGACTGTGCCGGTTCATGACACGGTTCTTCTCAACAACATCATTTGAATGATTGAGATGTTATTCTAGTCGATGTTGTGTGGTGTTAAGAAGGGCTTTGTGAGAATGTGTATAGGTACGTAGTCTAGCATTATCTAAGACATTGGTCGCATACTCTTTACTTTGTGTCATTTTGATGTATTAACCTACTTGGTAAATAAATGCCTATGGCATTAATTGGCCTTTGTCGGACAGAGTAAATTTAGTTTGAATATTTTATTAAATTTTTGTCTTGCACGTAAAAGAAATACCTAGTAGACAAGAAAATTTTAAACATTTAAAAGCTCTAAATTTCATAGATAACTGGCAATAGCTGGCGTAAGGCGTTAAAAGTGTATACATATTATATATTTACCAAGCTCTCTATGTATAATTTGATAATCGAATATACATAGGTACATAAGGCGCATAGATAGTGTCACTCAGAGCAAGCGGCCGGCTATAAAATATGAAAGCCAAAATTAGCAGCAATATGAATTAGCTTGATAAGGAAAACCGAAATCAAGTAATTTGGAAAATGTAACATGATGATTTAAGCCTTTTACCTAATTTGAACTTAATTATTTTGTTAACTCATACAAAAAACTGTAATTATCTGGCGATTGAAAAGAGTGCCGTGAGTTTCTTGCCAGTTCTTCTCACAGCTCTACCTCGTCAGCGAACTGTCTGTAGGTTAATTAGCTGACTTCATGTAATTTTTACTTTTCATAAGCATTAGACCTTATGATCAAAATGAAATAAAAGCTTTGACTTTGACTTTAGTAAACAGACCGCAAATGGATCCAGATGTCAGTTTTTAAAATTTGTACAGTTTATTAAAATAGTTATTTACGACATTGTATTTTTGGACATTCTCTCTCGAACTTTCATGGTATCAGACATCGGCTAAATATGTATATTATATTGAAAACAAAAACTGGCATTAATGTGGTATGGCATGGCAAAACGCGACAATAAAACTGCTAGCGAATAAACAGTGAAAAGTACGAGCTACGCGCCGTTGCGCGTCTCACGGCATCGCTTTTGCGAGCGAAAGACCAGCGTGCGAACAACAACCGGACAACATTTACTACATTTGTTATTTTAAATACTTGTTTAAATGATAGGTAGATTGTTTATTACAATATAAAAATTTATAAGACTTACGACTAATTTAGCAAATTCTCTACAATGTGAATCCATTGCCATTCCCGTTATTCATCTCAACTCTAAATTGTGAAACGCTTTTATACAGGTTTTGAAAATGTTATAGCATAATTTTGAAAAGAGAAATCCTCTTAAAATGATCAAAATTAAATTAAATTAAAATAAATTTGCGTTTAAGATCTACATGGCATACACAGACTGGCCTGTTGGTCTAGTGGTTAGTGACCCTGACTGCTAAGCCGGAGGTCGTGGGTTCGATTCCCACCCAGGGCAAACCTTTGTGTATATATAAGTAGTATATCAGTCGTTTAGTACCCACATAACACAAGCAAATATAATTGCTTAATTTGGGGCTAAATGGCGCTGTGTGCATGTGGTAGAATATTATTATTATTCTCTATACTCACATTATTTCATATTATTATTATTATTATTATTATTACATATAGATCCTATACCATCGAAAAACTATCAATGAACGTATTGAACATCAATCATTCAAGCGAAGACCGCCGGTAAAAGTTTTGCAGAACAATTCACCATACTCCAATTCGTATTTCAACGAACTCAAATAACAATATGAAGTAGAGAAGCCATAACAACAGATAATATTAATTGTCTATTCTAGCTGTTCTCACCTTTGTTTGTATAGATCTAATCTTAATTTATTGCCTTTCAGCACTGTTCCATAAATTACTACCGAATGGTTACAAGTTTATTTGGTGTCTATTACCAGCGTTTTCTTCCATAACTTTTGCAGATTACGCGACTTTGCACAAATGGATTAATTTATCCAGCTATCTATTACATTCAAGGTAGGCCTGATAGATGTGGTCTATGAAATTGTTTGTGTTCCCCCATTGTTTGTGGTCAGACTGTTAATTTGCTAAGTTGAAAATAAAGATCCATTAACTTTTATGTATTATTTAATTGTACGGAACAGACGGGGTAAGTAAAATTTTCAAGGATCCGTATTTATTTATAAACTTTAAACTAAAAATGTCTGGTAACTCGTAAATTTCTAATTTCCCTGTGATACATTATGTTAAGATACATAAGCCCATTATTACATGCATAATGGTACTTAAGCGAGTACTTTTATATAAAAGAAGAAGCAAATTATATTTTTGATCATAAATATTGAAATCATTGCATAATAAAAAGATGTTCAGTTATTTCACATTATTTTTAACCGACTTCAAAAAGGAGGAGGTTTCTCAATTCGACCGTATATTTTTTTTATAATCGAATTTTCTCTCATTTGAATCATTTATCCAGGGACTATAAAAACATTTTAATAATACCTACTTTGAACGCCACGTTATTAGTAAAATAAAATCTTTTGTCTGTCACCAGTTAACTGACAACGTGCCGTTACAAGAATAAAAAATATTAGTACATTTAAAATGTACAGAAATGTCCAGAGCGTGTAAAATTACCATTTCGATGAACAAATTTTTAATAATATACAGCTGAACGACTTTATAACAAAGGGAAGTTTTGTTTGTATTCATAATGTACTTCGTAGATGTTCAAGAATATTTTAATTTACTTGATATAAAAAAAAATAACAAAGTTTATCTCTATTCTACGAAAACCTCAACAAATCTTGATGAAATTTTTATCGTACTGATAAAGATTGGGCCTAAGAAAGATTTAGTTATAACAGTTTTTAATGATCACAAGGGTGATTATATGCCTAGTCAGCTATGGAAAATATATTAACATTCATCATCAGGTCACAACCTAAAAAAAGTTTGCATACGTTACAAGAACGTCTAAGGTCCCTCAGACAACTAAACTAGGCTCATTTTTCCAAAACTTATCAGTGCAGTTATGTCATTTATCTACGAGGTACGAAGCTGTGTAAGCTTATATATAAAATTGTGCTCGGTTACAGGATCAGCTCTTCATATATAGGCCGCAAAATAGTTGCTGGAACGAGAATGTTATACCTACACCTTTCCGTACCAAATACCTACCCCTTCGTAGCAATCCGTACACAGTACCATCGAATCACTGAAGCAGTATATTATTATAACAATCTAATACAGCGTTACACCTTAGCTGCTATTTGCTATTACTCTAAATACGATAACAAGAGCGAAATATTATGACAACAACAATTTGAATTTAATATGTTTGCTTATACGTAATGAACAAAGCGTTTAATGTGGAAACTGCCGTATGAAGGATATTTTCGTTGGAAAGCGACGGCCCACCACATTTTAGAGAAGTGTTTGTACATAGGTATTACAATCCCAGCGGTCATTTTAAAGACTGCCTTTGATGTCTTTCGAATAAAATGATCACCTATTTGTAGTAGATAAATTGGGAATGATGTATTTTTAAGAGATCATAGTTTAACTATATTGTTAAGACCGGCTCCTAGATAAGCCATTTGTGACTGAGTGTCATTATTTTAGTACCCTACAGTAATGATAAGAATCCTCAGGTTTCTATCCGTAACGATTAGGTATAACAGATAAGATAACCATGGCAAGCACAGGCACATGTTCACTAATTTTCTCTCAGAGGAGTCTTCATTTTAGAAACGGTCACCCATCCAAGGCCCGGTTGGGATAACTGCTCTTAATCTCGCGTGTTGATAGCTTGTTAATCATCACAAGCCGCTCAATATAATGTTTACGCGTTTCCATTGTTCATTTCAGTAAGAATTCAAAATATTTTCTTAAACATTGCTATTCTTTCTCGAAATCGAGTTCATAAAATCCTTCGAAATATAAAAACAATATTATTTATTTTTAAAAGTGAATACAATGTTGGGTATAAGCTCGCTTTGCTTCATGTTTATTTGTTCTGCTGTTGTTGTGTTGTGTGTTCGTATGTGTTCGGCTTAATATTGTGCAAGACTGTGCGCAATATCCGTAATGTTTGTTGAACCTTATATTTAATGATATCACAAGGATATTATTTTGCTGTCTATGTTCAGACAGGTGAAATTCCTGCTTTAGAAATGTATTTTTTATTGGTAACTGTAGAAATGGCTTTCCTAATATCCTAAGTGGTAAATGATAACTTAAGTACTGTGTACTTATTTTTAACTGTTAGTAAATTTACACGTTATTTGACAACCTAGACAAATGCCAATTAATTGCCGATCCAGTTCAAAAAGGTAATCTACATTCTTTCGGATAGAGCTATTTGAAGTAGCATCTCACAAAGCAGCCACAGTGGAGGTCGCCAGCAGTTATCCACTATGGCTATTGGTATGATGTCCAACAGTGCTGGATTTCACTGAATGCTTAGCTACTTACTGGTAGAGTAAATTCATTTTGGTAAATGGTAGGTATATAACCTATAAAAAAAATCTGTGGCACTCGGGGACTGCCGCGGTAAAGCTATTGCATATTTTTTATCAACTTATTAACCGACTTCAAAAAGGAGGAGGTTATCAATTCGGGTCGTGTTTTTTTTTTGAATGTTTGTTACCTCATATCTGGGTAATTTATGAACCGATTTGAAAAATTCTTTTTTTATTTAAAAAGGTATACTCTGAAATTGGTCCCATATTTTTATTATACAAAATGGTTCAGTAGTTGTATGTTTGTTACAACAGATTTCAGTCATTTATGAACCGATTTGAAAAATTCTTTTTTTATTTGAAAGGGTATACTCTGAAATTGGTCCCATATTTTTATTATACAAAATGGTTCAGTAGTTGTATGTTTGTTACAATACATTTCAGTCATTTATGAACCAATTTGGAAAATTCTTTTTTTATTTGAAAGAGTATACTCTGAAATAGGGTCCCATATTTTTTTAATAAAAATGGTTTAGTAGTTTGGCTTTAACTTTATATTTTTTATTTTCGAATACAAGGAGTGAAGACGTGTAAAGCAACGCGTTGATTTCTTTTACGACGAATTTTCTGACATTGACATGTTCATGCTAATATTGTGAACCGTTTTCCAAAATTGATTTTTTGTTAGAAACAACGTGGCCGTGGATGGGCGACCATTTGAGTCATTACATTTTGAGCGTCTTCATGCTTTATAAGTAGTGGACTCTGGTTATCACTATAATTTGGTACTCGTCAAGCCAAGTTGGCGGCCTTATGGTTGAGGAAAATTCCAACAGCAGCGGCCTGCCATAAACCTGCCTTTACAGCACCACTGTTTATTTTTTGCATATCTTTTGCGCGATTGCTCCTTCACTTAAATTATGATTTTTGATGGTTCTTTATTGTTGGTAGGTCATCACATTTTGTTTTGGTTTGTGGTTTCTGGGACTCAGGGTTCCGCGATCAGCAAAAGTGTTGATAAGAACTTTATATCTCAATATTTGCAATCTTCCTTCTCGTCACTACTTTGTTCTAAACGGCGCCGCGCCGTCTCATTAGCGCAGCACGGTTAGTAGGCCTACCTATATCAAATATATTAACAATATACAATTACTTCCAACTAAAAGTTTTAAAATAAAATTATTTTTAGAAAAAGAAAACGTAAACCGACTTCAAAACAGTATTTAGTGTTCAATCCCTAACTAAAAAGTAAAAAATAATGTTTTAATTACTTCATAGCTAAGAACATTAAAGGGGAATCAATGCAATCATTGATACCTATAATAATTTACTATTTGCAATTTATAATCAGTTATTTTGGAGTCGGTGCCAGCCAAGAAGAATCATAATGACCATAATAAATAACCTACCTTCTAGCAAAAAATAACCTAATTGATTAATCTATTAATATATGAATGTAAAATATAGATTTAATACAAAAAATCGAAAGAAATCTGATAAGTGCGCGTAAAATTTTGTATGTATCTAAATACAACTATCAATGACGTCTGCCTTCACGCGTATGCCCGCGTTCGAGTAGTCCACTCAGACATATCCTCCGCGCGTGCCATTACCGCCCCGTGCATTTCGAAAGTTTGTTGCAAAGGCAGAATTAAAGATCCTTCTTGGCTGGCACCGACTCCAAAATAACTGATTATAAATTGCAAATAGTAAAGTTTTTTTTTTCTTTGATATTAATTCAAGTTTTCTTTGATATTAATTCAAGTTTTCTTTGATATTAATTCAAGTTTTCTTTGATATTAATTCAAGTTACACTTTTTGAGCGTGGTGACCGATAAGAAAACTTTTATTTTTATTTTTATGGAATAAATGAGAAGTTAATATCGTTTAAAATATTTTTATTATCTTACAATACATGTAGGTTATTCAGGAATTTTTATCATCCTACTAAGTATTTTTACTCCGAAAAAGAATAAAACTGGGACATTACATTACATTGATGCATTATTACACGTTATTAAAATCTTAGTTGCATTTCTATACATAGTTCTACCAGATAAAATTTATCGCAAATGTGACAAAATATTTGGTTTATGTGTGGTAAAAATTAGCGCCACTAGTGTTTATCCTGAGAAATAAATTTTATGGTAGGCGGAGTGGGAGGTGTTAGGTTTTGTTTTCGTTACGGAATTTCTTGATTCGGTCGCCGCGCTCAAAGCCCGCGATAAAAGCTATGCAATAGCTAAAAACATTAAGCTAAGATTATTGTTATATACGGGTATCTTACATGAAACTTCAGTAGTCAGTCTGACAAACCGCTACGTTTAATAACTTTACATAGTAATCTGACCGACACGCTTTTATGTACTCTCTAAAGCATATCCTCTATATGTTTTTGGTGCTTTTGATACTGAATACTGAAAATCTGTCACTCATCAACAGACTGACCGAATTTATCGGCCCTTGCTCGAATATAATTATAGGACCAAAGCAGATTAATACTCCACGAAATTTTCACTGAATCAACGACCGTGTATAGGTAAGTTTTCAAAGGACTACATGAAATCATTACCAAGCCGGGTATACATTTATAATTAATATGCGATGAATGGAAATTTAATCTAAAAGGTTTTGAAAATATTAAAACATTTTGATATTTAAAAAGCGAATGGTTTTCAAATTCTAAACAGATGTAATGTTCGTAAATATGTATTTCCCTGCAAAATATGCTTTTTAAAATGTAATAATTTTTTAGGTGTTCATATTGGAGATATAAGGATATTATGGAGATATTATGATCTGGTGGTCACATTATACGGTCGGGAAACAAAACGCCTGAGGCCCTAGACAAGTGGCAAAGATTTATTTTCTATTCATAGAATAGATTACAAAATGTATGGGATTGACATAAGCTACCGCCAACGCATATGTCAATCCCATACATTTTATATCTATTCTATGAAGAGAATAACTAACTAGTAACTCATGTCAGAGTGACTAATACTTAGTCCGTTCTTTGCAAATGCTAAATATGGCGTTCATTTACGAGCATAATATGCCTGTACTCTTTATTAGCGACCCGCCTTTGCTTGTCGTATGACATGATTACGGGTCTCGTTCATTATATCGATAGTAACTACATTGACGGACGCTGTATCGAAAATGTTCTATAGACGGATTAATATATCTATGCTCGTAGTACCCCAAATCGATGGCAGGCTGCATCGACAGCACACCAAATCGATGGTGCGCTGCATCGACTGCCCGACCTGAGCCAGATGTAAATAACGCTAAATGCTTTATGAGTAGATAGAATGGTAGGTAGACAAATAGTTATAACAGAAGCTAACACCTTGATCGTCATAAATATCTACACTTCATAATATTATGCTCTAAATATTTCATTCCTTCTACAAAGTGATAAATATTGTAACAGATAGTTTTAGCTAGTTTACGTTCATAAATAAAGGATATGACGTTACTATTTAGTAATCATAGCAAACCGCGAACGACCGGTTGCCGGATAAACTGCTAATTAATAAATTATTATAAAATATTACAAAGGCGAACTTGAACATTAATTTGGGTCATGGTTCCGACTGTGCATAATACTTCTAAATTTGTGAGTGGCATACACGTGAACACCCTTATAGTAAGCCGTTACGGTAACTTATAGACGCTTGCAAGACCAGGTTTGAGAACCAACACCATAAAAATCCATTATTTTTTATTGAACCCCACTTTGTATTCCCTAAGAAAAGCTTAGGAGCATGGAGTTGCTTCCATTACTAAAGGCTTTTTAAACCATCTTCAAAATTCACTTTATACTTGCACGGGGTTTTCAAATACAAATTATAAAGGAGATTAAGTATATATTAAAGTGTGTTATAAACAATCGCATATTATGTTTCGTGGAAATTCTATCTGCATTGTGTCTACCTTCTTTATTCGAAAACCAAACGTCACGTATCAAAGCACAGTTTCAGCACGCGCCTACTAAAAACTTTTAAATACCTAGTCACACATTAACTTGCATTAATTTTATGTAGGTTGTAAATTTCACAGAAGCATTTCACATCTTACGTCGTTATTCAAAGTTGATACGCACGTACCTATTACGTTAGGTTATTTAATTGATATACTTCATCCCCGTCTCAAATTTCGGCAACAACTTCTAACAGTGATTAATTCATTTACTTTGCACGTTCGTAAGTAAATTGAGCATGATTCGAAATAAGACAGTGCGACAGCCAAATTCTTGGAAATAAGCCGAGCTTATAATAAGTTGTATTTGATTTTAAAACAAATTTCGATCGCTATTAATCTGGATTTCAAACCTCTAACATAGTTAAAATTTGTGTGCAGTGGTAAAATACCTAAGCGAGTTTTAAGTCTTAATGTTTTAATAATGTACTTTCCAAATTTATCTTGGACATTATCTCACGTGGTAAAGGAAAACATCGTAAACAGTGACGTAAACCTGGACTATAAAAAATATAGCACAATGGTCACAAAAGGAGTTTTCAACAATTTAAATGCTTTGGCCTACTATGGACAACCATAATATAAAGTTATTGTGATGTTCAGCTAGTTGAAAACCGGTTTTAAAATGTACTTACAAGTTACAGTAGGTATACTGACTAAATGCGACGGCCCAACTCTCGCTGCCGGCCGTGGTTCTGTCCATGGTCCGCAGCGAGAGGGCTTGGGAGGGGGTCGCCTCCTTTTGCGAGCAGGTAATGCTCGCCAAGGAGGCGGCCGAGCGGGAGAGGGAGCGGACCACCTTGCTCCCCACCCGTCGCGTCCGCCCCGGACGTCGCCGTGGGGCGCTCCGGGATCTCCAGCCACCGTAGGAGGATGCCTGCGGGCGGCGATTGGGCAATCGCCGCTCGAACAGCACAGGCCTGAGAAGGCGGCGTACGTGTTCCACGAACGCCTCTCGATGGAGGAAGGGGGGCTAGGCCCCCTAAATCAGACGGGGCTCGCTCACGTTGAGCGGGCCGTGGCCCGTCGGGGTCGCGGATGAATGCGCGAGCGTCTCCCGTGACCCCGGCACTCTGGCCGTCTGGAGGAACACCGTGGGTTTTAGTCGGTATGCCGGCCGCTGTCTCATTGTGGCCGGAGAGTCCGACATAACCCCCGCCTCGCCCAGGCGGGTGCGTACTCGTAATGAGTTTCCCACGAAAAAAAAAAAAAAAAAAAAATACTGACTAAATAAGCTAGATCTGCGAGCTATAGTAGCAAAGACTGCATGTTGTGATACCATAAAATACTTTTACTTAATTACTTTTAAATATGAAATAATATAACTACTACTGGGTATATAAATAAGAACATAAAGCATGCTAGTTTGTTCCAACTCTAAAAGTTGTTACTCTAAAGTAATGAAATGTGATATTAAAAAAAAAATTAATAAAGTAAATGATAACTTTTGACCTCGAACCCTCGTGGTGTCCGGGATTTGTCCAGCGAGTAGGTGGTGAGCAGACGCATCTTTTGACACCCCTCGCGCCCAGATCAAACGTCGAGAAATTGAAAACTATCTCAACAAAACAAAGTTACTTTTAATATCGACACAGCTTTTTTCCTATGAGTTCTGAGTATCCTACTCAATAGCAAGAACCCAGTATCATATTGCTCAATTTCAGCAAAACTTAAATATGGCATGGAAGCAATAAAGCTAAGTATACCTCTATTGCTTTCATAAGTGTTTATCTCGCTTTGACATTAAAAAAGAAAATGAACTTGGCTCTTGACCTTTTTTGAAGTTGGCGTGAACACTTGGCGTCAAATAATTGAAACGTCTTGATCGGTAAGTATATTTGATTTTAATACAACAACGAAAGAAATAATAAAGCGTTGGCCTATATAGAGGTTGTGTTGTAAGCTTTGTGAAAATTACAAACATACTGCCCATGAAATGTGTTAAAAGCTCTACAAAAATATGTTTTTCTGTTTCTATTTTACCCACACTTACAGACTTCAGAAATCGTTAAAAATGAACGTGAAGATATATTATTCGAGGCGTTCATCGTTCTAGCTACGACGTTAGGTAATGTAAGATAAGAATTATAGATATTATTATGACCTAATCAGTTCATAGCGAATTCGAGGTTTTCTCTTACCTGTAATAGGTATACGTTTTTCCGGTAAAACTTCCTGTGACAGTGACACAGCACCTAGAACAATATTAAAAAAATCATTAGGTTCTTCGTGTCGTTGCTTGGTAATGAAAGTTTTTTAATTAATTATTAATTGTTACCAATATTTGCATGATGTGGTATCCTCTAATTGAAGTAGTACTTACACTGAAAGATGTTTGTGCCCTATTTAATCTAAGTTACAATATAATTGTGTACAGCCTTTGTAAAAGATCCTTAAATTTAAGTAAGGTAAGTTAATTGAAATATTTTTTTAATAGAATTAAAAAATGTAATAGTCATATTCAATTTTGTCTTAATAGGTCAAAGCGCAAGTTAAAACGGAGTCTGAAGGAGGTAGTTGCTTCAGTGCGTTTTCAAAAAATTTTTGCTGGTGTTTATGTGATGCAGAGAGGAAAATGCCGACTAAATTTTACGCAACAAATTATATTACGGGTTTACGCTTTTAATTAGGCTACTCATTATCATGTATTATTTGTATAATCAGATTCTGACCAGCCAGAGCCAGAGCAGAAGATTGCATTTTGTTAGACGTTACAACAGGTTACAACTGTAATGGCCAGTGATCGGAATTCTGCTTGCCAAAATACCTAAAGTTTAAAGAACAGAGGCATAAAAAGTGGAGATTTCCTCACTACAACAATTTTATTAGGCGCAATTGAGCTGAAAATACTATAAGAATCTTACTACAATAGCAAATTAAGATTGATAATACCTATAAGTACCTAGTTATTGTTCTACTTGGCACCAACTTCAATTATAAAATACCCTTTTAATCATTTCATCAGGCTCTCATAATTCCGATCACTGGTAATGATCATTGTGTCACGTGTTGGATTAGTTTATTTCAACAAATATTACCCCATTCAATAAACTAGCAAACGTACCTAGCCAATTTGTTTCGTTGTTTACCAATTTATTTAATTGGCATTGTCAATAAAAGAAGATCGTCAATTACTAAATAAATTACTAATTAAAATGTGATGATTTTTAAATATTACCACAACAACCACACAATGCCATCTAGACCCAAAGTAAGCATATATTAATAGCCTGTGATATGGGTTCTAGAATGCGGATAAGTAAACATACTTATATACTTTTTTTTGTCAATACATACATATTATACATAGACACCCAGACCAATGCAAATAGGCATGTTCACGCACACAAATATTTGCACTGAGCGGGAATCGCACCCGCGACATCTGCGTGGCAGTCCATACACAGTACCATCAAACCACAGAGGTTGTCAAAATAAAACTTAACGTTTTTATATCGAAAAGAACTTCAACAATAGTTCCCACGCAGATGTTTTAAGGATTGTCATATCACGTGGTGGAGTTCGTCGACACAAAGTACCAATGTAAGTAAGTAGGTCAAAAAGATTCATTGTTCAGCTATAAATTATCTCAGCTGAGTTTTGATACAAAATATGTATTAAAACTGGATCGCAGTATACGATTACATGAACGTTATGTCAGTGTTTGATGTTATTTACGTTCACTAAATATATATACATACGCTTTTATTCGTTCCTTTTCCGTATTTTTTTCACTTGCGACTTTATTATGACATTAAATGAAATCAAATCCTTTGTCCGTTTTTAAGATTGATATGAAAATTGTGTTGGTTTTGAACGGTCTGGTTTAATAATGACGTAATGCTAAAAAAGCTATGGAAAAAGTGTCTTCGGTCTTTAACTTTAGATATATTTTCGTTTGTGTTTTTTGATGACAGTATAGTGTTAACAATAGAAGCATCAAGATTTAATTTCGATGGGTGTGCGTTTGAAGTTTTGAACGCCATTGTCATGTCGACATTTGAGAAGTCGCGGAATTTGTTGTTGACGAGTGTCACTTGCAGGAAAGCTACTAGGCGAACGCTTATTTTTCTTTGATTTATTAAAAGTGGGCTATCCATGTTGCGATATATCCTATTAGTATTATAAATTCAAAAGTTTGTGTATGTCTGTGTGTTACTACTTAGTGCCTAAACAGCTGAATCGATTTCGATGAAAATTGGTATGTAGATAGATTCGGTATCCTTCCTACTATTTCTTATTTCCTACTTTTTATCCCGAAAATCGCTCTGGTTCCCGAGTTACATTAATTAAACACATACCAATTTCCGCGCGGGGGAAGCCGCAAGGCGCAGCTAGTTCATAATAAAAGAAAAACATGTGCATATTATTGCGAACATTGGCTCTTTTGACAACTTTGTCTAGGGAGAGCACGCAAGACATGTGTCGCGGTAAATGTAGATCTAGACTCGGGATAAATATTTTTTGGATAGCACAAAGTTTTGTTCTACATATATTATGAAAATTAAACGAACAGTCTCTAGTTCAAATGCGCCCTCCAACCATTAAAATTAATACTAAATAAAATGTATTAATATTGTTACTTTTCTTGTGCCGATGGTATCTATATTTCTGGTATTTAGAGTTATTTACGGGTAAAATAAACTAAGTTTGTCACACCTAATTAGACAACACGCAGGTACAATTTATAAGTGATGTGATGATGAAGTGTTAAAATAATATAAAGGTAGCTAAATCACCTATAATATATTATTTTAATTTTTTAAAAGAACTTTGTCTTAAAGCAAACACGGAATGCTGTAACAGGACTAACCAAAGTGGAGAGTTGTGTTTATGAAGGATGTCTTACGAGTGTACGCATAATAACAAACCATCACTCCTTTTGCGACGCTAAAGTAATACACATTAAGTACACATTTTACTACCTTTGTTGGGCTTGAGTCCATGTAATGCGATCCGGTCGCTGTATAGATACCATGAGTTAAAGTGTTTTAGATGATTAAGGTATACACCAAAGCACTCAGTAATTCTTTACAATGTGCGTAGTGTTCACTGAGTTTTATGAGTCTATGGTTTAAGCGGCAGGGGTTTATCCCAGTCACCAAGACAAGCTCTTTTAATTAAAAAGTCATTTGATTGAAAAATTAACAACGACAATTTCAATATAATCTATTATAATAGAATTAATAAATGGGTCGCAATCACGTCAAATTTTAGGGCGGCTTGTTGTCTCGACGTTTCGATTAAATTACAGGGACTGTGACCCGTTTAATTTGACGCTATTGAAACTCGATGTCCGTTCATCCTTTGTTGTAAGAAAAAGTAATGAAATCGTTTAATATATCATTTAATTTTTGATTTCGTATTCGACAATTCGACGACTCGGAAACGAATCTCATTACTTACGAATTTAATGTTGTGTGACCTGTATACTTTGTATCATATTTTATTTTATGAAATTCCTTACTCTGAAGGGATTGTTTGGCAGGCCCGTACAAAGGAGTTTCATTTCAATCATTCATTTTATTATTTACTCCATTCACAAAATGAGGTAATGGCTTTACTGATAAAGCTTCGTTTATTTTTGATTTGTTTTCAGTAGTGGTGACGAGGTAGTGATCAATCTGATCATAACATCATCATTATCCTAAAGGACAACACCTCTCTCTAGGATAAGTTTATGCTTCATTTGCCAAGTCACTAGGCTTGGTAGGCGACTCGGTGACTGCAGAAAAGCGATTTTAGTATACAAACAACGCTGCTGCATATTATCTAACCTGTTACACCACCTACGGGAAAAGATAATGGGGTTCCATATTATTGAGCAGCTATTCAGTCAGGTTATTGGTAAGTGGTAATCAGCACTCAAATGCTTTAGTAGACCGGCAAGCAGAGTGGAGCACTGTTGCCTGTACTCTGCTTGCCGTTGCAACCATGTCTAATTAAAAAGTAAATGTCAAAAGCTATCCGGTTGCTGTTTTAGAACCTCTCGAAATATGCCTAACTATTTTAAAGACTGCCTTGCTATAGTTGCAGTATCGCTATGGCGGTAGAAGGTACGAGTATATACTTCTCTTGGCTAAACTGTTTTAATTTATCCTACAGCTCTCGCTGTATTCGCTCATTAATTTATTCCGAATCGCTAAATTCAAAAGCAAACTCCTAACTTCAAATGAAATTATTTGTTTTAACTTTTATGATCGTTACATGTACCTACGGCCAAATTGTCAAATATTTATGTTGTTACCGAAATTGGTGAAATTGGCAGAATTTTGAACGAGAAAACGCTGATCTTGTAGGAGTTCGCAGAATCAATCATGCTTATTCTTAAATTTTGCAATGTTGATTTAGAATATTTTTACCAAAATTAGGAGTGTGTATTCACATTATATAGAAATGTTAATGAAGTATTGCCTTGGGTCTAAAAATACCTAGGCAAAATAAATTTAGATATGTGTTGATATAGCGACAACAGAAATACTGATGTATTTCTGTTGCCGCTATATCAACACATCTGTAAAAGTTTTAACAATCCAAGTATCACGGTTCATGAGATACACCTTAGTGTAACAATATCGAGCAAAAATGACGGAAAAATCACATTTCTTGTATGTGAGCCACCTTAAATGTTTATTTTATTCTGTTTTTTAGTATTTGTTGTTATAGCGGCATCATACATCATCTGTGAAGAATTTAACTGACTTACTACCACGGTTCATGAGATACAGCTTAATTAAAGACGGACGGACAGACGGACGTTCTTTGTTCTTTGGATACAGAATCCTACAATAACTCAATAATGAAAAATACCTTGGCTGGAAGAGGCATAACTGAAAAGTTAAGATTTAAACCTGACAGCGGGTGTAATAATAATTATGTTCTCTGACACACACATACACGTGAAACTTTTCCCAAATAGGTATGTATACTCGTATGTTAATGGACACTTTATTTTAAAACGAACGCTTGTAAGCAAAACAAATGTTTGCTTCTATTGACAATCACGCTCCACACAGGCGACCACAACACTAATTAATCTCAAGTCCACATGAGTCATTTCAGACTCTTGTCGACGGAGTAAATGCCATTTTGTTCTACATTCCAGTTTTCTGAGAAAAATCATCTATTAAGTGCCGGAATATCTAAGCACGTACGCAGAAACGAGTAATCTGTTACGCTGAAAATATTAAAAATATCGAAATTGGAAATTGTTTGAATATATTATCCGTGTCATTCACAATAATAACAAAATTCTACGTAGAAATCTGTAGGCTATAAAACGTTAAATTTCCTTGAATACCGTCTCAAGTTTATTTGCAAATAAAACATTTACGTTTTCATAAAGTCAAACACAAATGGAGTTCTGTTTATTTATCAAGGGATAGAAGCCTTACAGGATTTGTTTACAGCCTTTGAGATCAAGACAATACGTTCAATTACCATATAATACAAGGTAAAGACAGTGATAGGAAAGTGAGAAAAAATTACTTTTTATCTTTTTGCCAATATTTATACAAGTATCATAATTATGTGGCTGTATCTTCCAGCTCAGAATGCTGGTAGCACATCACTAATTTGAACAATATTTATGAGATCATTAAAATAAAATAAAAAGAAATCCAATAGAAACATACACAAAATCTTAGCCAAAAGCTTAAGTCAAAATAAAATATAAAATAATGCGTATAAATGACAAAAAATGTGAAATAATAAACAGGTAAGTACTAATTGGCTGAAATAAGTACTACATAGTTAAGCTTCTTGAAGTAATGTCATCACACGACTGCTGTACGTTTATATAGTGATAAAAATATGATCCTAAAGGCGTAAATGAAACTCGTAAAGTCAAGGCTACATCTTCCAACTGAGGTCATAGAGGTCGCACAAGTGCATCAATAATGGCGACACTGATGTACGTGTTGCGTTTTTGCCAGCGTATTCAGGGCAAATAAATTATATTATAATGCAGAGTTAATTGTGTGCAGTACGCTGACGTTTGACACTCTATTAACAGCTTAGCAAGTACACCAGTTTTAAAGAAATTATGTTATTAGTCTTTAGACGTTAACTGTACGGCTTACATGGCTACGGAAAGTGTATAATTTAATTTTTAGTTTTCATTCAAATATAAAGCATTTTTTTTAGAAATCTAGTAGTTAACAATTTGCTTGCAAACAGTAGCCTGTCGTAAACACAGCAGTTATTTTATTATTATTAGACCTATAAGAATGTATTAAAAAGTTATTTTTAGGTCGGTTCATTATATTACCACTACAATCTCAAATGAAGCGTATTCTTTTCAGAATCTCTTTCAAATTAAACGCAAAGTTTTATTCTAAGACTTTTAAAGTATGAAACCATTTTCAAATTTTCTTTCAATAATATTCAAACAGAGTTCGGCATTTTTAATATTTATATTAAGGGATGTAAAATTCTTGCTGTGTTATTCATAAAAAAAGAAACAACATTAATCGTACATAGTGATTATAATCTGCACGTAATGTTTAACGCAGTCACACTGCAAATCGAAGTCATGAATTATTTTCGTCCAACCTATTTACCTAAGCTCGTCGTTCTGGTTAATTAAGAACGGGTATTTAAAAATGTTACATGTGTCTAATTTCTGATACATGGTAAACTGGAGCGGTCGTTGCCACGTGATGACGTAGGTACCACCAGCGTAACCTGACCTCTCGTAACATTGACACAGTAAAGCACTGAGCAGTTTATCTTAAGTATTACGGGTCAAACGAACAATGGTGGCTAGTTTACGCGGTGATATATATCAAGTTGCAATTTTTTCGTATGTTACAGTAGGCTTGATCTTTTGTTCTTTGTATATTGCTTTGTATTAGTTATATTTCTGAAGATGTGAGAGATATTTCGTGTAAGTAATTTTGCGGACAAATGTAGCCTTGATTAAAGACTATAGTTACAGTAACAATACATGTTTAATATGGTGTAATAGGAAGCTATTCTTGCTAGAGTCATTTTTTCTAAGACAACAAATAGTTTTAAATATGCGTTCCTACGGTAAGCGCTGTAGTTAGAAGCATGAGAGACTTGACTGCAAACAGAGAGCTTTTCCAGAGGCCAATGATGTATCTACCAATATGGTATCATAAATGCAATTTGAACAAAAACACAATATATTCTATTAATATTATAAATGCGAAAGTTTATGTGTTTAGTATAATATTTTGAGGAGACTGATATATAATCCGTGTGACAGCAAAGAATAAATTTACCAATCATATAAAAACATTGCTGGGGTCTACTTTTTTACTTTACTCATAAAACATAGGCTTATTTAGTTCAAAGATCATACTCTGTTTATAGTAGATATCACTTATCTGATACTATAATCAGAGTATCAGATAATACAGTATTAATGACAGGTACCTACTATGATACAGAACGGGCACACGAAAGTATCCGCGAAAGTCCGTGTTCTTACGTTGCTTTTACTCGCAAGTGTCTCTCTTTGTATTGAAAACTCGCGTAGTGCAACATACGATTTTACAGAATAAACATTAAAGCACAGTGTAATATTTTTAAGGTCCATTGCCACGCACCCCGCAGCGTAGTGCGGAGCAATTTATGAATCGCCTTAGACTGCGCGTGTTTTCGCTCTGAAATAAAACAACGCGTCAAATAACGTATTTTCTATAAGTTTGTGCTGTGTTATATTTACTACTTTAAAGTTACTTTAAGGTGTTTACTACGACTCATCGTGATAAAATGAGTTTGTTGTATTCAGAACAGTGAGGTGAGAATTTTCCCTCAATCTATTTAACGTGATGACTAATTATAAATTTATTTAGATTGCGGTCACTAGAGAATGAGGGTACAACAGTTATTTTATGAAAACATCATAATATTTGGCAGCTTTTTACGCATGTTTACATGTTAAGTTTGGTACCCTGTTTACTCATACATATACTGCATATAATACTCGACCGCCAAGAAATATTGATAAAATAACCCCTAAGAAAATGTAAATGAATTTCGTGTAGGATGACATGAATGAAATGAGACTGTGTGCTTAGAATGATGATATAAGAGAATGGAAAATATTATTTTGTTCTGGGCAAATAGAAGAAGTCGATTAATTGGTTGACACAGTCATGGTCAACAGATAGTAGTAAGGGGTAGCTGGTAACAATAGATGACTTATAGATGGAGGATAAAAACCTTAAACTAGAGACCTAGAACTGGGCATAGACGTATAGACAAGCATCAACAAGGTAGACAGATGACTTAGTACAGTGCTTCAAAACGATATAGTCTAAGTAGTAGATGGTAATACCTTGATTCAGCATTGAGCATCTATGGATATGGTAATTTAATGAAGACAGTAGTTTCTTTATCAAGTTGGCTTACCACTTTTTGCAGAACAAACAAAGTTGTTCAGAAATTAATTGCAGACAACGACTTTTATATTTGTTTGTTCCGTAGGACACTGTCGTATTAGTTACTGAACGGTAGATAATATTTCTGGAAATAATACCAGGCCAAAATTAGGAACAGGTAAATAATTCAAGAAAGTATTTCGCATGTATAGTTGAGGCTGCTTTATAGTAGGAATCTTTATTGTACTAACTGGTTATAATGTATCAAAGGCCTGTGTTATTCAGGACTACGTAGGTATTATGCTATTGTTTACTGGCTGTTTTGTCTCTTAGTTACAAAATAAAGAGGTGAAAATATATTATTTTAATATTAGTAGACATAATATGTAGGTCTATTTTAATATTTATGGAGTGTGCTTTGTCTTTTTTATTGTATGGTGTGAAAAAGCGGTTTGGAGTACGTAAATAGAAAACTCGTTCGTTTTTGTGCAGAATTGCAAGCAACTTCTTCTAGTCCTCGTTTTATTAGGCCATTATATTATTTAGTACGTGATCTTACACTTTACTACTTTCTTATACTTTTTATTTTTCTTTCTTTTCTTTATTACTCCGCTGTCTGTCTGTTTGTCTGTCAGTCCGACTGTGACCAGACTGTATCTTAAGAACTGTGATAGTTAGTCAGTTGAAATTTTTACAGATGATGTATTTCTGTTGCCGCTATAATAATAAATACAATAAACAAAATAAAATAAATATTTACTGGGGGCTCCCATAGAACAGACTTATTTTGTCTGCTGTTTTTGTAAATAATGGTACGAAAACCTTCCTGCGCGAGTCCGACTCGCACTTGGCCGAATTTTTTATTTTGATTTTAATACTTACTTATTGATTTTTAAGATATATAATAACAATACTAAACATAATTAGAGTAACACAATAAAAAACATAAATTTATATATGAACATTCGATACACACGCGCTGAAATCTCGTGATGTATCTTAAGAATTCTGTCATGTTCCTAGTACTGTCGCGGGCTCGGTGCCAAACAATTTCACTTCCTTTTGTTAGGGTTGTCTCACTCACACAACAATGTTTTTAATGAAATCTTACATAATGCTGCCTACGATTTATTGTAACCTTTTCTTAAATATAGAAATATTTTTTTACGAATATACCTTTAATAAACGACAATGATTAACATTGTCGTTTACAATATAGGGCTACAATAAATTTTGAATTCAAAGGAGCTTTTTACAGTTTTTGTAGGGATTTTCCGATTTGATCCGCGTCAACGTGAAAGTATTGCGCATAAAAGTAAAAAGTACCTGCTTGATTTATATTTCTTAATTTAAATTATTGTAATGCCTTTTTTCTAAATCTTAGTACTTGAGTAAATTGGAACTGAAGTATTTTTAGGAGGTCTCAAAGCTTAACGTAAACGTTTACTCTAGAAGATGGGAGTCATTTTGTCTTTCTTCAAATACACAGAATCAAAGTTAAAGTAATCATTTTCAAATTTAAACCGGTCGACATATGACTCCTTTTTATACCCGATTGCCGAAGTTAGAGACATTTTATTTTAATTTTAGTTTTATACTCACAAAAAATATGTGATGTTTTTTTTTCATATCATATCACTCAACGGTGGCATCCCTAACCAGCTGTACATAATTGGTAGTCTCGCATGTTTCACAGACATGGCGTCCACACGTGTTGTGTTTCAAAGGGACACTCTTTTGTTTCTTTTACTCACATCATATGTCTAACATATTGCGTTGAAATTATGGTGTGCTTACACTTCCTACTTGTCGGTATAATTATAAAATAGGACATTGTGTTTATTTTTTCTGCGATATACATAGAAAATTGCGTATAAATAAGTTTTCCTAAAGATTTGATTAAGAGATTGTATTTTTAAAGTTATTTCAGTAGCTTTGTTGGTTTCATTATGATTGGCACCCACCGATGAAGCTTTGTATGAAGCTTCATACAAATATCGCCTTAAAATAATTTATTCTATTGCGCGATTTTTCGGCGAAAGTATATGCAATCAATATTGTGCCTGTTTATAAGTTACTACTTATTAAAACACACTACCGTCTTAGTAGTCTATACTCCTACCAATAGGTAGTATACACAACTATTAACAATCACTTGAGTATTAACGTTACTATTAGTAATAAATTAAGTCTGTAGATAAATTGAAATTTTAAATGTGATTAATTAATTAATGTAATGTTTTTCTTCATAACATTTTAATAATGTAAAACAATTAACGTGAATGAAAACAATAAAATATGTTCGGTTCACAAAATAAATTACTGAAACAGGCTGATTGTTTTAGGATAAATTTAATGATATTTAGTTATTAACGTTATACTTAATTATATAATAAACTATATTTTGTCAATGACATTTAGCGACCTTTATGCTTCGGTAAATTTCAGCTTTGTTCAAAGTATCTATTAATGCAATACACCGAAAACGAACTTCGAATATACGTGTGTTGCATACATTCGAAAACCTATAAAATTGTAATAATGCTCTACAAGGTCTTAAATAGGAATCGTTATTCCTGTTATTAACCTCGTACCTATTACGTGTTACTCATTACTAGTTTTGTACTGGATTC
This sequence comes from Parascotia fuliginaria, assembly GCA_963082885.1. Taxonomy (NCBI): domain Eukaryota; kingdom Metazoa; phylum Arthropoda; class Insecta; order Lepidoptera; family Erebidae; genus Parascotia; species Parascotia fuliginaria. The sequence continues at coordinate 11,652,327 of OY720186.1, forward strand.
ACGTACGTGTTACACCGTGAATATTTGGTTACTAAATCTTATTTAGTTTTATACGATTACGTATTTTGTCTCGTAACATGTTTATTGAGCTCTTGCATACAAAGGAGGCTTTACAATGCAAATACAGCTGTGAGGGTAATTGCAGACAGAAGGTGTCTACGTTATAAACTGAAACGCTGCGTTGAGTTTTTTTATGCAATCTTTCGATCTTTAATAACAGTACCCGTATGGTGCAATATTAAACACGCTATATGAAAATTAATTAAGAAGTTTGCATCACTTATATGTTTGATCTGACTAGGTAGTCTTACCTTTTAACTAAGGGTATACGTGACCTGTGCTTACATAGTTTGCTGCATTTAATTTAGTTATTTTAATACTTAGCCCGTCTTCATGTCTACATTACGCTGCTATAAAATGAGCGCTGCATAACATATTAGTTTTTCTCCTCTGTAAGAGCTTTTAGCTTAAATTTGTTAACTGTGCCCTAAATTTTGTCAAATCATTGCAATTTATCCCGTTTGTTACAAATACCCTTACAGAAATTGTCTTACATCGTTGTGCTAATCTAAGTTCATATTAATGTTTTATCATATACATAATAAAGGCTTATTTATCCGTCTATCTATGTATATTAGCTTATAAGGTCATAAACGCTAAACATGCTAGCTGATAATGGCGCTTTCATACAATTTGTACGTCTTATTAACACGTGAGGGTTGCAGCGTTATGTGAATATGACTAAGCGCCATAATGGCAGTATACCTAATGAAAATGCTTATGAGGTTAATAAATTCGTAATGGTATTTTTATGAAGACGTTCTATTTCAGAGATAGGACACAGCGATGTCTCTTAGGAGACTTGTCGCTTTATTTGACAAGCCCGACTGGAGTAATATTTTTACTCTACAGTACTAAATAGCAAGATTATTTAGGTACTAGCTTTCCGTGGCGCGGTTTTACTTGCATCTTTGCTTACTGCTCTGCTCCTGTCACCAGTAGTGTGATTTTACATAGGCTATAACCTTTCTCAGGAACTGAAGAAATGAAAGAAAGAAAATATATATACGGTCGAATTGAGAAACCTCCTCCTTTTTTGAAGTCGGTTAAAAACATTTATTGTGCTAAAAACACGACGTACATGGGTACCTCTATCTAGGCTATAACTGGGTTATCATCTATACATCTATACATATAATACAATTGGAGTGTCTGTTTTTAATATTGAAATAACCGTTTTTTACTACATGTATACGAATATTTATATACGGTACATACAACAAAGTAACATTTTTTTAAATTTTTGTGTGTCTGTCTGTTTGTTCCGGCTAATCTCTGAAATGGCAGGACTGATTTTGACGGGACTTTTATAAGCAGGTAGCTGATGTAATAAGGAGTAACATAGGCTACGTTTATTTTATATTTTTTTTTTATTTTAGAAAAATAAAGTAATGTTGCAATGTCCAAGTACTGTCCAGTACCGCGCGGAGCTCATGCGCATGCCACCACTGGGCCGTCAAGTCGGGCGCCTTCCACTACTTCTTCCACCTACGAATCAATATCATACAGGCTGCCTGTCACGCACGCGGGCTCAGAACGCGCGAGCGGGCTATTGCTGACGGTTGTGTCTCAACGACTTTATTTAGAAATTGATTTCCAGTGCTTATATCATACTTTTGATTGATAGTTTGATTTGATTAGTAGGTATTTATAAAAAATTTAAGAATCGACTGTTAAGCGGAACGCGGTTCGCCGGGTCAGCTAGTATGCATAAATAATTATATAATGTGACTGGTAGTTCTAGAAATTAGCGTATTCAAACAAACAAACAAACTTCCGCTTTTATAATAATAAATATAAATAATAATAAATAATAGTATAATTGTAGATTGTTTTTTCTTACTGGTAATGAGGTTGCAGTTTCTGAACTTAAAGAAAAGCACAGTAATAGTCTTGTCTTGCAAGCACAGTGATTGCAGCACATGCATGGGTACTGCATCCGTCCATATCTTGGATGGCATTTGAAGAGGTGTACCTATATTGGTGAAAACTAAAATTTTATGCACTTTTATTTATAATAATAATTTATTATTGTTGTACGTTCGATCTGTGGCCCTATTAAAAGTTTTGTTGCAGGAATAAAAATTTGGTAGATAGGTATATATACCTGTCGCAGGCAAATTGTATTAATCCGCAGTTTACAATCTGCCTCGGCATATTACTTAACGCCGGATATGTTAGGTCAGCAATGTACCTAATATACCTAATTTGGGATGTTTAAACTAGTTTGACAACAAATAAAATTCGTTCATAGGATTCGCCGGCCGTTGCCGCGGAGCGCTCGCTTCGCTGGCTCGGCTCGTGTGTAGAGGGTCACAGTTCTAACCTAACCTAACCCAATCTGCCTTCAGCATATAACATAACGCCGAGGCAGTACGTAAGCGGCAGATTTATTCAATTTGCGATATACCTAAGAAAATAAATAATTTGTGTTTTATTATGTAGACACTTTATAAATTAAAGTTTAATAAAGGAAACTACTATATATAGGTACTGAATATTGTTAAGACAAAACGGAACCTAAATTACTATTTAGTAAATACAAATACCTATTCTAAATATCTAATTCATTAGACCCTAATGACAAAGACTGCTTTCAGAATTAGAATTAGGACATAAATCTTTAGTAATTTGTGACTCGGGTCCGGTAATAATTCAACAATTTGCATAAAATTTATCATTTTACCTTTTTAACCCTAATCAAATATGCGTTTGGATACGGGTATAGTAAAGGTCGGCTCTTAATGGCTAAGCAATATAAATCAGTTTAACAGAATGAAAGAGGCAAAATTATCACTTTTCAAATCATCAATCTTTCATTTTCTCTACAATTTTATGACATAATTGAAAAATGAGACGTACGGTTTAATTTCTCATGCAGCCAGGATTAGACGTTAATTATTCAATATCTGTCATTTCCTAATTTAAAAAATTTTAACGATGGATTACTATTACGGTAATAAAATGAAAAAACTACCCAAATCGCTTCATGTGTACCTATGAAATTTGAAGAGTTTTTTCTCCAGGATCCCTCCATCAAATCCTGACTTGATGGCCATGGGGCCACCTGGGAAGTATACCGTTTCTTTTCTTTTTTATAGCCATCTTCGATTAATGGGGGAAAAAAAAGGTTCCGACGAATTGAAAACCTTTTTGAAGTCGATTATATATGAAAAAGTACTGGCAACTAAATATTACATAAAACTTAGCAAAAAATGTATATAAATGCTCCGAGATAATTAAAATTACATTAGTGTAAATTGGATCAAAAAGTTTCAGTGGATGCGGTAATGGTCTTTTTCCGTTTTCTAATTATTATTTTAAGTGCCAATGCTCAGCATTTTCGTAACCCTACTAGCTTATTATAAAACTAAAAAGCAAATTTGGTCTTTCTTTTATTTGATTTAAGTTACTATTTTTCTAATTTCTTCTTTTCTTACACCAATGTGATATGGTTAGGTAAATACAAAACTAAACACTTAATGAAACGAATCGACATATTTAGAGACCACTATTCAGAAAACTGTTGTTAAATAAATTTAAGTTTATGTATGATATTAAGGCAAAAATTAGGAAATTTACCAACTCTGTTAACTAATTATATGATCAAAGTGTTGACAAAGTCTTTAGCAACTTAATAGCTAATTACTTAATCTTGGTAGATAATCATAAAACCTGATTTGTGTCCTACATTTAGTATTGTTAGCTAAAACCCTTTAGTAATTAGAGATTCGCAGTCTCTAAAATTCCTTTTATAAATGTTGAATTGTTTGGAGTTATTTTGTGGATAAAATTTAACTGTTCAGTTGTTACAAACAATACTAATATTTGAATAGCCAGTCAGCAACTTTCACGTTAAATATAACCAATACGGTTACACAATTATCCACCGTAGCGATGACTACAGGCACACTATTCACACAGTTTGTATTGATATACAATTTCGAATTACCATGAATGTAATAAGTCCTTTATTACACAGTAATGACAATAAGACTGGTGTTTATAATATCAAAAATAAAACATTGCTCTTAAAAAACCTCTCTTCCAATTTGAATATACATTTTGCATTTTTTTAAACGCAGCGTTAAATAAAAAGAATAAGTGCTTAAGTTGACCAGACCAAATTTTTTTTTCTTCTATAATAACAGGAAACAAAAGTTGATTAAACAGGATACGAGACTTATTTACGACAACTTCTAAAAAAAACACGCTCAAATTAAATTTAGTATTTGTACCGTCTGGACTGAATCAAATCCTTTACTACATTAGCATAATGTAGTAAAGGATCTTCGAGGTTTTGCTTATTTTACGTTATTTTAATCTCATTATACGCCAAACAACATCATATTGACTTTTGTGCCGAAATTCAGCATACGATGTCTAAAATTAAGGTTGTACGTTGACATAGACAGAAAAATTTAGAAACTTTCTTCTTTTGCGTAAATTATGCTAAACAGAAGCACAATAACCTTGATATTTGTTATTTTTCTGGTTAGACAATTTTATTTTTGACCATATTTATAGTTAAACTATGAACTATTCTATGTTTGGTAGATTTTGACATATTTCAGATTAGGCGTTTCTGTAGTAGGGTATTGCGATTGTACATTTTTCTTTTTAAATATAACTCGTGCAAAGGTAAACAAGCATAGGAGCTCATATGACAGTAACCGTAATTTATAAACATAGTTGTATTCTTTAAACTTTGTAAAAAATAATGCTTAGTAAACACAACCAAGCCGATGACGAGCATGAACGGAGAAACGAGAGGGACGAGACGAAAACAGTAGAGTGCCGAAGGCAGGGAGTGATTGTGTGTCCGGCGCTTACACTCACCAAATAAAACACACTAAGGACGATAAAAAGTAACAATATCTATAAATTACTTGAAAACAGAGATTATTCCATTCTATAACAATTGTGTCAGATTCAGATTGGCAAGTTATATAGAGTGGGCAAAAAGACTATTAAATAATACATTTTTCCCTAATCAAATATTTTTTTTTTTTTTTTTTTATAATTTGTTAGACCGTACGACAGGTAAATAAAAAAAATATAATTTAGATAAATACAAATTGAACATTATCTTATTGAGTTTTGTTAAACGTATACAGATGACAAAATTCGGTATTTAATTAGACTTCGTATCAAAGTAACATGCAGTCATCTGTACATCAATTTATTAATTACTTGTTCATTTAATTCTATTAACAAATTTACACTTAAATTGCTGCATGAAATATTTAAGTATTTGTATTTGAATTGAAAATTTATAAACAACCTTTCCGAATTGATTATTTATCGTATAAACAAGTCTGAAAGAAGATAATTGAGCTGGAGATACTTAGAAAAGAAATCCTACAGTAAAAGGCTTACAGTATAATCTAAATCCAAACTAATACTCTAAAGAGAAAAGATTTGATTTTTTGTATGTTATTATGAAGTTTTTAATAAATGAAATAAAAAAATCTCTCTAATTTTAATTGTTAGATGATCTATTTCGTCCTAACTTTATATTTTACCAAAATAGACATACAACCAGTGATCACTCACGAATCGATGACCTTATCGCTCATAAATTTTACATAGCCAGGAATCTCGTGAATCCGATCCATCTTTTCTAACCCTAATAAATATAAACAGGTAGGTATATGTTGTAAAATTCCATTAGAAGAACACACTCCACGAATTGTCGCCCTCGCAAATTGTAAGTATCAATTACCAGAATTGGGTTATGATGGTTGTAGGCGAGAGAAGTGAATAAAAACGGAACGCGCGTCATTTTTCCCTTTGTAGGGCACATAAGCTTGAAATGACTGCGTATGGACTTATTTTCTGGTTCAAACATGTTTTATTTCGGACGGATTTTTTACTGTGCGTTATACGAGCGAAATGTGTGTTACTTGTAATTAATGTTGTAATAAGAAACATTCATGAGAATAGGTATTGTTTCACTTGCATCTCAGTAAATGTTTACAAGCGCTAAAAAACATTTATCGATTTACAAAAATACAGTTATACTCTTAAGAACCATTTTTATTAAGAACTATTCGAACAGTTAGTCCTTTAGAATATAATAATTTATTATCTGACTACGGCGAAGCCAAACGGAGGGTTATGAATTTGACGGTCTATGTATGTATGTATATATGTATATACATATGTTTGTTCATCTGTTCTCTCGTATCTTCTTAGCTAAAAACCATAATAACACAAAGTTAGGTATCGTTAGAAATATCTTGACGGTCAGAGGAAAGCCGTTGTCGCATGCCACTTCATGTATAGGAAAGGTCTATACATAACAATAATATACTTGTGAGGCTGACCTGACTATGTAATACTATTATATAATAGCGACAACATCTGACCGTCACGAATATCTATGTTAGAGAAGAAAAAATAACTTGTTTCGTTCTTTTAAAAGCACAGTCCTCGCCGGAGTTAGGTTTAGTTTTTAAACTTAGTTTTCCCCCAAAATATCTTTGCAACCTCCGGTGGTCCTCGTCGTCTCATACGTTACTCCCGTCAGTCATATCTGATACTTCAGATTATATTTACTTATTTATTTTATTTTAACAACCAGTGGCTGTTAAATTAAATCTTATTCTAGATTTACAGTTTATGTGCAAATTTTTAAGGTTTCAACTTCTATTTTCGCCATTAGATATTCAGCATGGCTTCCATTGTCATACTAGCTACAATTAGAATATAAAAGTTTTTCAATCATACTTTCATACTGTAAATGGTAGACAACCATCGTTATATATGAGAACGTTAATTATGAGACAGATTGTTGTGTGAGTATTAGCCAACATCCGTTCAGTCACGATTAAGCTACACAATTTCGTACAATGTACCGTATTTTGATTATTATCGGGACTCTAGGGGTAATTCTCTGTGAAAACTTCGATTGAGCAATTAAGTCCTTGTCATTAATATAATCGTTAATTTTGCTCTGTCGTTGTAATAATTGGATATTATGTGGTTACAATCACCATGAAATTGTTAGAGTAATTTGGAACCAACTTCTAATTTGACTCGCTTCATTTAACCGTTCGAGGTTCAAATAGTAATATCAAAGTCTATATTTCATTAGGTTATATTAGGTTCAAACAGTAGTAATAGTCCTTAGATTAAATTTTGACCTGAAATTAAATTACTATTCTGAAAATTAATGCATTTTATAGGGCTTTAGTGTAACTACAGAAGGGATATTTATTAGTCATGGTAAAGACTTAACGTCCAATATAATATTGTAGGTCAATATAATCGGACACTTTCTATGATGAAACCAAAAGTGTCGTTATTACGTAATACTGGTGACTAGAAGACTGGTTAAATCAAAGGATGGGCACAAAAGTCAAGCCTATGCGAAAAAGGGATTTAAGGAACCTAGTAGCAGAAGAACACGTAACAATACAATTTCGGTTACAAATTATTTAACTCAACGTCATTACTATTGTTTAATAGCAACATAAACAATAATAGTAACCAATTTATTACTAAAATTGCAAAAGTTAACGACAGATTACTTTAGTAGTCATTAGTGTTGACAATAAAAAGCATACTGTAGTAGTCGCAGTTGTATCGAATTGCTTATAACCCAACGAAATTAGGAAAGTTTATTCGTAAAAGATCGCATAAAATAAACATTGGTACCTAATTTATTGAACAACATAAATAGCCAATAAGATTAAAATATCGCCAAATGTTCCCAAAAAAGGACATAATTACAAAATTAGGGTATAATATTTCTTTTATCTACTTTCTTCCTCAATTAATGGATACCAAAGCAAGCAAATAAGTTTCTCTATAAAATCAAAACAAAATCATAAAATAAATAAAGTAAATTTAAGACTGGGTGCAGTGGTAGTCGCCAAAAGCCGTTTTTTTACGCCTTCATTTAAACATGTTGATTTTTTAATAAGCCAACAAAAGCACAGGTTGGTTCCAATTGACGTCTGCAAAAATTGCTTTGGCGTTTCAGATTATGGTGCCAATAAACTAAGTACCTACTAAAATTAGTTTCCCACCATAGTTGAAACGAAAAATTAAATAAGAGCACTTCAGTTGACCTTTGGTGCACCTTGAGCCAAGAGCTCGTGATGCGAAACGAATACAATGCGCACTACCACCACAACACAATATGTGCAGTCAAAATAACTACATAATATTACATTAGTTTTACAAAAGTTTTCAATTCTCTGTATAAAATATCTAGCTACTACTCGTACTTTCAGTGAGAATAGACAATGTGCCGATATTAAATACAGTATTAAAAATAATCCAATCTCGTTCGACAAAAATATATCGAAAATATATTTTTTAATATTCCCATCTAGAAAATACTTCAACTTTTCGTAATATACAAACAATAAAGTTGATAGTACACTTTCCGAACGAAAGGGTAACAATTTTAATAAAAGTTGGATATATAATCCAGTTTAAGGTCGATAGGATCAACTTTCATTATCTAATGTTAATATTTTATCAATATTTACAGATTCGATAGTTCTTAAATAAACTGAATTAGGTAAGTAAGCAACACAAACACGTTGTTTAAACAAGTGTTAATTAATATTGATACTGTTAATTACTATTATAACATAACACAAAAGTAATTTAGGATGTGAAGTACTTTTTGTGAAACTACAAGACGCTTTGGCATGACTAGAAAAATATTTACTTAAACGCACTTAATACTCGTGAGTGACTTGCCCGCTCAAGCAGAATAATCAGGTCTAACAATTTCTATTAAACATTTCCTTTCATTCTCCGTTTAATTTTACTATAGTTGATTCGGCACGTGGTCTAAATTAATTTTCTACAGTAACTACGAGTACATTGGAAATATAAATAAATACGGGATGTGGTTCGAAGTAAAATGAAGGCGTGTTTGCTTTGTGGATAGCCGCATCGAGCCAGACTGCTCGACGAGAAATGTTTAGTACTGAAACATTTTATTGTAAACAATTTTCGTTGTTTTAAATAATCTGACTGTATGATAGATGCAATGACATAAATCGTAGGTTGGACAATAAAATTATTACGCTTGATCGTCGTAGGTTACAATACAAAGAATGTTAGCTATTCCAAACTTCATTAAAAGTAATAGTATAGATATAAAGGTATACATACTGAAAAGTTCTACTCAATACATATAATAAAAATGTTACGGATCGCTCACATGAAAGATATATGAGAAAATATTATTGGGACCTCTATCAACGCAAACAGTACCTAAAACAATGATTGTTAAAATTTGTTTCTTTGTCAGTTTGTCTGTTTATCTGTTTGTTTGTGGGTTTGTTCACGCAAATCTCAGAAACGGCTTATTAGGTTTAGATATGGTTTTCATTAATACATTCTAGTAAGCTTCACTTAACATTTAGTGTTTGTTTCATGTCAATCGGCATAAAAATAAAAAAGTTATGCCAATATAAAGAATCACGTCGAACATTTGTTAGTTTATAACGAAACCTGAGTAGAGATTTTAACAGCGTGCAGAATAGGTGATAGTGGTTTTATTCCTCGGATTCCTTTCATTCCAAACAATTTTTAAACAGAAACTTTGCAATATGTCTGTCTAACTTTTATAACTTTTATGAAACAAAATATTTAAATATGTAAAAGAGTTCTTATTCGTTGCGCACCACGTTTTACAGTAACGAGTAACGACTTCGTTTTTTATACTTCACACTAGGGAAAATAACATTCTTCTTTCATGTTTTTTGCAACAGCAATGTTTAGAAAAGTTTTTCTAGTTTCCCCTTTTTAGTCTTTTACTGTATGAAATAAATATGGTAATAAACTTTATTTCATTTATATCTTTAAGAACTTTTATGCACTAAAGGTACTTACATTGGAGGGCTTAATGCCAAATGGCATTCTCTACCAGCCAACCTTTAGGTGATGCAGAGATGATTGTGGCAGGTGCACGTTTAACCAAGGAATTACTAATGTAACATACTTAAAATATACATACATAAATAAATTTGCATTACGTATATTATACCATACATATATATACTCAATACACACTATAATGTATTCTATAAATATATAATTATCTATATAGGTATATAAATAACTATACTCTATCATAAAAGTTATTAATGTGATAACTCTGCCAATCTCTCGAATAGAAGTTCCCGAACTTTCAGCTTGAACTTGTAGCGATCTGTATTTTATGCTGGCTGGTATGAATATGGGCGGCTTGGAATTATAGTAGTAGGTTATAATGCACTTACTTACTCAGTAATACCAAGCATAGAACAAAAGTTGCCCACACAAACTTTGCACTAAACCGCCATAATATTAAGGCCACCATGTTATCAATTTATTAATATATTTAGTATTTGTTTCATCATCATTCATCACTACTATCTAACGTTTTCTAATGCACAGGGTATGACAATATAACGAAGTTACTTCATGAATAGACATTGACTGAATTTATCAGAGTATTCGAAATATTGAACAGAAAAAAATATTTTTTTGTCTAAAAAGTAAAGTAAAGAACTATTTTTTAAATTAAAATGCCGTGCACGTGCAATGTGGGTAAATCCGACCACAAATAAGTTCGTGTAATCAAAGTCTTTGTAGAGGAGACTCAAGTTTAAATTCGCTTAACTCTTTTTGTTGCTCGACTAAGTTTATTCAAAGTTATTAAGACTGGAATTCTTAAGTTAAGTAAGTTGGTTAAGTTTAGGTAAGTCTTACCTGTAACCTAAAAGTCTAGGTTAAAGTTAAAATTATGTGTTTTAATTAATACGCTTAGCAGTTCCGCGACAGTAGTAAGCGTATTTATTACCTTCACAAATTTAGTTATTTTAAACGTTTGTTTGATATAGCATAGTTTATTATCTATGTCAATAATACGCATTAATATAATTTAATTGTACTATTAATTTCCGCCTATTAAAAGCCTCTATGTTTTTGTGATGAAACTAAAGACAGAAATACGTCTGTAGGTATACAGACATTGACGTGTAAACTGGATTACTCTTTCCTAAGATACAGACAGGTTTCCTGCCTAGCTTAAGAAAGGCGACCCTACACCTAGTTTAACTATGTTGTACTGGTTTTTGTTATAACAACTTAGTCAACTCTGCTTTGTACAAACGGTTTAAAACGTTTATTTCACAAAACAGAATACATTTCACTTAAAAATGAGAAATAAAATTATTATTATTAAAAAAAGACCAGACAAATCATTATGATTATTTTATGTGAAAGATGTTCACTGCTGGATATATTGAGTGCCCAGCTAAAAAATATGTGGAGCTCAGATACATCAACTCTGTTGATTACGATGATTCGTATAATTCGGACTAAAGATATTTATGAGATAGTAGTTAACAGTTATTTTTGTTTTACATAAAATTCGTCATACTTGCTATCATTTTATTCCTATAAAAGCATATTACTTTGTCCTCAATAAAATAGCCTCGAACATTTAAATTACGTAACATTGCTTAGACTTACACATGCTATGCATTTTTGTTAAGTAAATTAGATCTAACATAGTAGGTTAAGTATTTTATATATAATTGTACATTATAACTCTTTTACTTAAAATTTTAATAAACATAGATATTTATTAATAAAATTTTGCGCTACTTTCGCCTGTGATACAGGAATTATATCCTAGTACAGGCATCTAACATTATAATACGTATAGTTACACAATTAAGTCGTATGTTAATCTGTGTCTAAGTAAGTTTATGAATAAATGATTTGAATGATTTGAATTATACGAACGAGGAAAAGTGAAAGGAAACCTTTTTCTAAAACCATTTAAAGTTTGCTTTTAAACACCTCCCTGCTTTCAATAAGATAAATGTAGGTAAATAATACTATGAGTATCTCTGCTATAACCATTTTTATTTTAAGAGTATGGTATTTTAAGGTAGAGTATGTATTATGCGGACAAAGAAAACGTTTGAGTGTGGATATAATTCACAAAGGTCTAAGAAAACTATTATTTGGTCGTAGTTTACGTTTAAATTATTTTTCTTGTTCAGCCAACAAAGTTAGAATACGTTTTGTAAAGAAGAAGAAACGAGTTTTCCATTTTAAACAAATTGGATTTAGTTGTATATTTTCACTTTAAAATTTCTATGGGTGTTAAAAATACAATATTATTTAATCGTAAAATTGGTTTGGTAGCCTTTTATAAATAACTGGGTAGGGGAAAAAAAATAAAATAGTTTTTAAAAATATATATATTAAATATATATAAAAATATATATAATACTGGAATTTGCCGAAATAAATGAGGGATAATGTGTACTCCATCGTCAGTTTTAAAAAAATGTTTAGAGACCTGTTTAAAATAGTGATATTATTCATATTTAACCTACATAGATATTATCTGGAAACTTGGTAACTCTTCTAACTTAGTTCGTTTCTAAGATTCCCTGCTGTGATGTTTTCGCGCTAAAGAAGATTCTATCTTCATGATATTCAGTGACTGGGTTAAGTCCTAACCAACACAGTAGTCAAACACAACCACCATAAGTATTGGTAATCACATAGGGGTCTAAACTCGAGAGGTACTGCATAAAATATCCCAAAGAATTTATGTGCTCTGGCATATGAAAGGCCTCCACTATGATAAAACACGAACGGTTTTTTAATGTTGATCAATGTAATATTAAATTATTACTTACAAGTTATTCACTGTATCAGCGCATTTGTAGTTAAGACCTGAAACAATAAAATAAGTTGATTAGATACCATGTCATAAATATATTCAAACAGACGTATAGGTACTTTTCTGAAAAAAGAAAATACCTATGAGCTCATCTGCGTTTGGTGGTCTAATTTTAAACTAGGGTTATGTTAACATATTTTCAATTCTCAAAAAGTGTCCTCTAAAAAGTATTATTCTTTACACTCTACATTAGAATGTCATGTAATGTATAGAATTAGGATAATATTAATATCTACATTTCCGCCAAAAAACGTCTACTGCCAAGTCTCCACTACTACACACCTACTACACAACTTATGTAAAAGTTGCCTTTTATTACAAAAATAATATGTTTGTATGTAAGTAGTCTTAATCAATCCTGACTATAATTCACTTCTAGATAAAGACCTCTCTCTCGTACAGAGTCGTGTTGTATAAGTTGAACTTAGAATGTACATAATGTATGAACCAACTAAAGATATTCAAACAACTTCACGAACTTTCTTTATATACTTTGAAATGAAGAAATATTTGCTTTCTCTGTTGATAAAACAATCAAAATGGTGTCTGAACTGACAAACTGTTTCTGTAATATTTTGCTGCGCACGTCAAACTAAAAACCTCGTCTTCGGAATTGTGTACCTTGAAGTTATCAGGCTATATACAAACATATAGCCTGATAACTTCAAGGTACAGGATGTCAGTGGTGAATGGTTGAAATTTGTCAAAACTTTAGATCAGTTAAGTAAACAAGCCTAACGATGTTATACCTCCGGCCATTATTTTTCCCAGTAACCCTTTCGAACCCTTCTAAACGTTTTTGCTGATTAAATCCGCTGTCTAGTTAGTAAAAAGATTTATTTTGGACAAGTTTCTTGTTAGGTTCATGCATAATCCTTTTGGATTTTTTTGTACTTTGACAGTAAGTTAAAATTACTGAAATGAAAAAGGGGACAAAACTAGAAGCGTTTTTATTTCTGTTTTAGAAAAAGAAAATCAGACTTAATTGAGAAACAAATTTACTTGGATACGCTTATTAATCTTTTATTCTGAGAGTCTAAATTGTTGAATCAAATACTGAAATCCTCTGCTTATACAAAGACGAGAAAGTATTTTATGTATTTGCGTAAACAAGAGGTAGAAAGACATAAAGTAATCAGTTAATACAGTGATCGCAGAAAATTCATTTTAACTCGCAAGCAACAGAATCTAACAGCGTGACTTTGGATTAAGTTCTCTGTATCCTTAAACTTTACCCGACCTTAAAGTAATTTGTACTAATCTTATTCGCATTTCGCTTCTATCCTCTCAACGTCACACATTATCTGAACACGACCTCAATCCAAGTCACTTTTATAGGGTTTAAACTGTTTTATACCTAATGAAAACAGGAACATTTTAACATGTTACAACTTCGAAAATGTTCAAATTGCTTACGAGCACTAAAAGGTTATGTTAATTTAATTACCAGCCTACGCTCAATTCGAATTGATACGCCGTTTACCAAGGGAGATTATCTAAAATCGTGTCATCCACTCCTAGCTTTAAACATTTAAGAAGATAAAAGAAAATAAATTTTATAAATTACGGTGCAGATAATAATGATAAAACACAAAAAAAAAAAAACAAAATTACGATCGTTTTAGTCAGAAGAACACTACTGGATGTAAAACTGTCGAATACACCTGCATTTTGGATTTGCCTGATTCGTTTTCATCTATTACATACTTACCTTTATCATTAAAAGCTATCAGTGCATATATTTACTTCCAATTTTGATCCTGGACTTCTAAAGCGCGACCACTTTGACAGCAGTTTGACACGGTGCAGGTGGCTTTTAGAACAGTGTCCACCAATCATGGAGCCTACTGTGTTCTGAACATTACACAGAGTGTCGACACTTTGGTAGGCTAATCATCAAAATCTTTTGTATGTTTTTTGCTTGTTCCGATTTGTCTCAAGATCTTTGTAAACCATTTAAAAAATTATCTCAACTTTAGAAAGTTACAAATAGTTAACAATTAGTCATTTTCAAAATTTTAATATTTTAAGCGCCTTTGTAAATCTGAATGATGCAATACGTCACTATTGCTATGATATTTTCCGTAGTTGTTGTTGTGAGACCGAATGGAACTTTTGATACAAAAGCGAAGCGAGGTCGGATGTCTAGTATAAAATAAAAACAGAATAACGTGCGTCACTTTACATTCCCTCTGCTTATTTGTGTTCGCCATTCTAGAACTTCTGCGATAAAAGATTATTACACACAATTACCTACAGGTCGTGAGCTAGCTGGGCAAGTGTAAAGGCCAATGTTGGGCAAAATATATCAATTCTCTGAAAATTGCTCGAATTATGATAATAGGCTCGTTCTATATTGTATACGGTCAAACATAGCTAGAGTAAATGTAGAAACATCTCTACCTATATTTTGAGAAATACTGTGTGATGAATACAAGTGAGTGATGAGTAGGTTACGTTATGTTAAGTTACTACCCATTCAGATAGGAAATGTATAGTAATGTATATGTACGAATAGAAAATAGCGAAATTTAAAAGATCGTTAATTTTTATGTTCATAAAAGGACTGTTTTCTTACGTAAGTAAGTCTATAATATAATCTATCCATAAGTATATTAACAAATTCTTTTAAAATCTCAAGAATGTGGATCTAACATAATATTAAATTTTCTCCTTTAAAACATTGTCATCATTAATTTTTTAGTTAATAAACAACTACCGCAATCCTGTACACATATTTCTATTCAAAGGTTGCCTGGAGGAAATCTCTCTTAGCGATAAGGCCACCCATTATACTATATTATTAATACTCTATCTACTGTGCAGATTAGTCGACCAGAAAACAGTTTTTCGTAGTAATTTCGTAAAATATGAATTATAGTTAGCACGTACAGACGGCGTGAAATCTAGGTCAGAACCGCTGTCATTTAGGACATTGACTGTATTAATAATCTGTTCGTTCCCGTACGGAGTGTCTGGCCGTCCGACTCCCTGATGACATTTGTTATGAAACCATTAGGAAATTGAGAAAATTCCAGATCTGGCCGCGGCGATGTAATGTGCCTTTTATGGTCGCTTAATCATTTTCATGTATAACCCATATAAATTACACAGAGGGTGTATCTGCTGAGGGTCATTAGGTCTACATTTTGTATTTTACCTTCCTTTATTTTTATACAAGATTTCCGCGGCGCGGTTTCACCCAAGTTACATCTTTGGTTACTGCTCTGCTCCCGTCACCAGTAGCGTGATGTTACATAGCCTATAGCTTTCCTCAAGAACAGGGCTGTCAATCTCAAAAATAATTATTTAAATCCTAATTGCAGTTCCAGAGATAAGCACGTTCAAACAAACAAACAAACAAACTTTTCCGCTTTATAATAATAATTTTGATATAGGCTTCAACTGAAACGCGTATAATAAAACGGTTCAACATGATCACAACAAATTGTCGTTACTATGCTGTTCGCTGCTTAGCAATAATCACGACAAACACGGTCCAGTTCTTTTAAAACATGGCCAGCTTGCACAACGTCTTCAAATTTTATTTAAGAGCACGCTAAATTAAAGGGTCCTTACGTCTTGCACGACAAAAATTTAGCAACCAAACATGCTTAGTGAGCTGTCAAAGTTAAATGCCCAAATTTAGCTTAGATAGTTCACACTTCTTAAATATTTAAGAAATGTTCTATTTAGAAGCAGATATTCCGATGACAGTTTGCGTCTTTTGATCATTGTTGAGGTGTCTTTTAAAATGGATTCATTTTTATACGATGTTAAAGAAATTAATAATACTTAATAATTATAAAGACTAGTGCCGATTATTAATTTATGAAATAATTTCCAGAACCGAATTGTTTTACACTCTTTTTGAAGAAAAAATTGTAATGATATCTTTTGAGCAAAGCGGCTAATGTGGTTTCATTACATGAAACTACTTTTGCTACAACGACGTCGAGAGGTAAACGTTTGTTTTCACGAATAAAAATTATGTTTTAAGCAGTCGTACTAAACAAATTTGTTTAAAATTCACTTTAACAATAGTTAATAAGTAAAATGAAATGCGAAACTGCATTACTGACTTTTTAAACTCTATGAAAAGGCTTGTGCAAGACGTTCACAATCGTGTTTAATTTTTTTTTTGAGTTTAAAAATTTTGTTTTAATCTAAAACAAAATGTCAAGCAAGTCGCTTTACAATGAGAAATTATAGTAGTTTATATCACAATATTAATCCAATTCATACAGCTATTTTATAACTGTATGTGCTTATTGGTAAATTTATCTCATGTTTTTAACTACCTTTATTATCAACATCTGCATAATAGTACGAGTATATCAGTGTCATAATCATAAATGTTACACTTTCTACCATAGGCGTCGGCAGCACGGTGCTAGGGGGTGCACTTTTCTCCTAAAAAGCTAAAAAAATTTAATGAAATGACTTTTTAAATTGAAACGCCTATAAGTTCCAATTCAAATTAGTTGAAAAGCATTTCTATGGGCGGCGCACATGTTACCTACATATTTATATAAATGTTTGCAATACTGAGTATAATTGCAAAGCACCATATTACCGCTACAATGTGCTTGGTAATTTCACAATACGTATTCCAAAATGGAAAATACGAGGTTTCAAGCAGATTATTTTGTAACGTAGTATTCTCACCTCTCCACCAAAAACATTATCTAATAGAAGCATACAGTTTACTAGTTTGGAAATTGTAATAGGTTACTGGAACAAATTATTGTCGTAAACAAACGAAGCAGTATTCCGGAATGTTGAAGACTGAACAAAAACGTGCCGTGAGAGAAATACAATTAAACCTTTTGTATTTGTAGTTTAATTTGTTTTTAGATTTGAATTTAAAACTATTTGGTTTTGTATAATCCTGAGGCCCTAGACAAGTGGCATAGATTTCTATTCCATTTTTTAATCTCATTCGAACTCTATTCTGCTTTTTCGTAGAGCAGACGAAATTGCGCTTTTCAGTTTAAATGTTTTCTATTGTTTGTTGTTTTAAATTAATAATTTCTGAGATAGGTAATAAAGTACGGTTTTGGTAGACTAATATTTATTGCTTATCATGTAATATAGTTTTAAAAAGAATGAAGATGTATGACCGTTTTTATATGATTCATCATGACAGTACTGGTAAGTAAGTAGTATGCAAGGTAACAATAAGCAACAATATTTACCACAACATCGATAATGCTACTATGGTAGGTCAGAAGGCTATGCAAATGTTATGATTTTTAATCAATCAGTCATAAATATTTTTCTAATACTCGTACTGGCACGCAGATATAAAAGAAAATCCGCAGATATAAAAAAAGTGCCGCTCGTTGCCGAAAAAGACGATGAACATTTTATATAAATACTGCCAAAAAATGATTAAAGCTATCTTAAATATTTTTCTCCTGTATAAATTGGCTTAATCATTGGATTAGGTGACAATAGGACTAATCCACGGCTTCAAGAAAAATTCTATACAACAATGTGGATGGATAAACATCACGTTTTGAAAGGACGACGTCCCGTGGCTACAGGAATGAAGATTAAGGGGGGCGATGAAGGCGATGAGTCGGCATTACATTCAGACAACCCGCTGCGAGATATGAATTAGTATGGAAATATGATTAATAGTCTCACTGACGATAAATATAGCTTTCACTAATATTACTGTTCATATTTTCGTACAGATATTATTGTAAATCAAAATATGAATGGGTATAAATTTCCAATTTCAGACCATTTCATAGAAATGTTTGCGTAAAAGCGCTGTATTTGTGGTGAATTGGTAGGTACTAAAGTTTTATATATCTCACTATTGTGAAGGCCTGCTTTTATAAATAGCAAAAAAGGATGGAGAATTTAAATAAAATATAAATTTTTAAACAACACAGGGCGAATCTAGCGGCTTTTAGGGAACAAGGCCGGTAGGTATTCAAATAAAAAAAAAATCTTAGTTAACTAACGGATTTAAGCGCAAGAACACACGTAAAAGTAATACACTCACACATATCAAGGAAAGATAATTAAGCAACTACTCAGCGCATTATATAAAACGTATGAGATAGATACTAACTCACTACACATATATCACCATAATATCAGACGAAAGATGTCCACTGCTGGAAATAAGCCTCCTCCAATTTTCGCAATATCTGCCGATCGTGATCACCTCATTACACGTAGGTATATTTAAACTAAAAAACCAAGTACACAGATGATAGGCGCCAAATAAAGATAATTTTTCACATATTACATTTAAAAATACACTCTGGATCAGTGTTCCAGGAATGTCTTTACATCGATTCACGGAAGTTATTGACGCAATATTGAAGGAGCTTTTCATCTGTTGTACAAATTTACTCAAGGGTGTTATAACTTCTTCCTGATAGGTCTGTTATCTTTCCCGGCCAGTATTTTATTAGCTGGTAAGTGTGATAGAGTATCATTTTGGTGTTGTTGATTTTATAAGGTTCATGTTTGGATATCTTTTTTTTTTTTTTTTTTTTTTTATTTAAATACAATACAGTGATAGGTAAAATTTTACGTAAACGGTGCGACATAAATCTGATTAGATTTTTCCGCACACCGTGCATTCATCGACAATGATCAAACTTATTTCTAATCATTTTAAATTAAGATTATTTACACTTACATTAATAACATAGTATAGTAGGTATAGACAAACTTTGTTAAGATAATTGACACTAATTTTCAGTCTAATACAAACTAAGCATGATATAAATTGATTTCAATTTCATTACAAGTAAACAATTATCAGAACGTGGGTATCTATATAATTATGTATTTTGTGGAGTGTTGTAAGAAAGTGGAGGTAAACACAAATAAAATGGGACGCAAACAGCGGCGATACAAATTAGCAAGTTTGTATTCGTTATACAGGCTGTTCTATTTAATGTTATTTATGTAATGACTTTTTAATTTTGATTTAATATTTTGTTTTGTCAAACTGATTTTCACATCGATCGGCAAACTATTAATTAATGAAGGGATTTTGTATTGCAGAGAATTTTTGCCGTACATGTTATGGTATGCCGGCAGTACCAATTTGGCATTAGACACACTACGCGTGCCTATTCTATGTTGTGTTGGGATTTGAAGTTCCTTATTAAAAAACTCTTCGGTTAGCAGCATGTATTTAACCTGGTCATGTATTGGTAATACATCACAGTGACAGAATAGATGGTGGTAATTATTTTTGTACTTTTCTTTGACTTTTTTTGGTACAATGTTTTTTATAATACGTAGCTGTAGCTGATATATTTGATCCAGATGAGACGCAAACGTTCTACCGTAGCTACTTAAACCGTACGATATAATAGATTCTCCTAGCGCTTTATATAAGGAAAGTAATGTTTTGTATGGGATGTTACATTTCACTAGTGTTAGCTTGGCTAGAAATGCCCTCAGTTTATCTCCTACAGCGTTAATATGATCAACCCACTTCATTCTGTTATCAATAATCAGGCCTAAGTATTTATGGTGGGAAACTGTTTCGACCCTCTCACAGCTACAGTTTCGAAAAGAATCGTGCATACACTCATGATCATGAGCAATCAGATTAATATCCTGATATGACCGGTTCTGACTAGAGCTGATATACATAAGTTTAGTTTTCTTAGGATTTAATGCTAAACCCATATCGTGAGACCACTGAGTAAGAACTGTAAAGTCTCTTTGTAGGTGACTTAGCGCGGTGTCTAAACATTTATCGGCTGCTATAAGACACGTATCATCGGCATATTGGTATATTTTGCAGCTGTTAATCAGGTTCACTAGGTCATTTACGTAGGTTATGTAGTGTAATGGACCTAACACTGAGCCTTGTGCAGTACCTTCAGTCATTTCAATCCGCTTGCTATAATTATCACGAATTTTAACCACACATGATCTATCCGAAAGATAATTACGACACCATATTTTTAAAGGCCCTCTTATTCCACAGTTATCGATTTTTTCGAGAAGCGTGTTATGTTGTAGTGTGTCGAATGCCCTGCTATAGTCAATAAAAACTACTAGGACGTGTTTTTTATCGTTTAAATGTTTATAAATACTATCTGTGAAACAGGAAAGTAATTGTGTGGTGTTCTTGTGGGGCTGAAAACCATATTGTTTTTTTGTTAGGATATCATTTTCAGCATAAAAGTCATAGATCTGCCTACTTAAGTATTTTTCTACAATTTTGTCTATGGTAGGCAAGATGGTTATTGGCCTATAATTGTTGTAGTCCTTATGACAGCCTTTTTTATATACAGGTCTAATTATACCGGTTTTAAGAATCTTTGGATATTGGCCTGTCATAATAGTCATATTAATAAAGTGGGCTATTACATTTGCTATGTTGTTCCCAATCCGTTTTATGTCAACTGATCGTATTCGATCAATACCAGGTGCTTTATGTATATTTAATAAATTAATGTCTTTTAATATTAGTTTAGGGGTAGCCTTTTTAAATCTGATAGATACGGGGGCTGGATTTTCGTAATCTTGCTTATTCAATAACGGTACATCACACTTAGATTTATGACTATTGTTGCTTATGAATGAATCAGCAAAGTTATTAGCAATATCAGGAATAGCAATAGTGCTATTTTTAAATGCTTTAATAACAACATCGTCAATTGATTCTTTTAATCGCCCTGTGATTTGATTTAAAATATGCCACAGAATTCGGGGATTACTTTTATTTAATTTTATTTCCGACTTTATGAAACTGTTTTTACATTTTTGTATCAATTTATTTGCATAATTTCTTGCTTTATTATATTGTAGTTTAATAATTTTATTTGTTGTGTCTTTTAACCATAGTACAAACAGGCGGTCACGATATTCGCAAGCCGTAATTATTTTTTTATTTATCCAACCAATGTTAATTCTTTTCTTATTATTAGTACCCGTTTCACTTTTTTCTGACATTAAATAACATTTTTTAAAGTTAGTAGAAATATTGTTATAAATTTCAATTGGACAACTGCTATCAGTAACCGACTTCCAGTCGATTTCACTAAGTGACTTACTAAGCAATTTATTGTCGTATTTTTTAATAAGTTTTTTATCAGCCTGTATATACGGAGGACCAATGCTTGCAAATATGACAGCGCGATGATCCGCCAGTACGGTTCCCAACGCTGCAGTGTACACATCTCGCGTGCGGGACTTGACATAAATGTGGTCAATACATGTTTTACTTAATTTACCATTCTTAGCTTCAATTCGCGTAAATTGTCTAATCCCGCAGGCCAGACCGTGACTATACATAGTAGTGTTGTATTTATGTATTATAGGGCAACAATGGGCAAGATCTATGTTCATATCTCCGAGTAGAAACAAATCTTGTTGTCTATCCATACGCGTAAGTAAAGTGTTGATTTCGTCAACAAATAGGTGTTTACTATTGCTCGGTGGTCGATACACAGCACACACAGTCGCGAAGTAGTTATGTACAGTTTGTATGGTGCCAAATAAGCACTCAAAGTATTTAGAGTTAATATTCTTTAGCGTAAATTATTAACTAATTTTAATTAAAAATTAATTATTAACTATTATAATACCCCCTCCCTTGCGATTTTTTCGCAACCGTGTGTACATGTTGTATCCAACCAGGTGATACATGTTTCTGATTGAATCGGAAATATTAACTTCTGTTAATACAATGACGTCTAATGGTTTTGTGCTAGAATTGATAGTTTGCTCAAGTATTGAATAATTTTTTATTAAGGATCTTATGTTTAAGTGAACACATAGAAGACCAATGTTGTTTGGTATGCTACCTATGAAACTTTGTATGTTCGGACAATTAATAAGCTCAATAAGGCTATCAGGTGGTGTTATAGTGGCCATTGTGTATATAGATTTTAATCTAAAAATAAAATATAGTTATGTGTAGTGTAATATTATACTATTAGGCTACCTTACATACTAATTTTCTGACGTCATCGATAGAACGTATAGCAATAGATTTATTATTTTCTCCTTCTTTGCGAACTAGTATAACTCCTTTTTTAACCCAAATATACTTGAATGTTTGATTTAGCTCCTGTTTCGTAAACCATAGCAGATATTTATTATATGGGGTCAGAGCTTGGTGAATGATAACAGAAGGGTTGGTAGTTTGGAGTACAGAATTTGATACGAGGTCTTCGGCTCGAATATGTGTGCGCAGTGACTTGTAGGCCTCTAACCAAGTAATTTGGTGAGTTTCTTCTTTAAGTTTAATTAACAAGGGTCCAGACTGGTCTCCTTTACTGGCAAGTCGCTTAACTAATTCGATGTCGTTCGGGCTTTGTTTCAGCGTGTTGGCAATTTTTCCAGCAATCATAAGAAGATTCTCCTCGCTACTTGTAGGCACGTTACGGACTTCTAAGTGTGAGGACAGCTGGCGCTGCTCCATTTCTTGAATTCGCTGCTCCATTGCACCTACCCTCGACTCAAGATTATTATTTTTATTGCTTAGTTCGATATTTTTCTTCTTTAGTTCTTCAACTATGCCTTTATACGCTTCCAATGTTTCAAGTACTTCATCCATTTTATCGCTATTATATTGTAGTGCATCAGTGATCTCTTGCATCTCCTTTTTAATCGTTTTCTCAACGTCTTTAGATATGTCTTTTAAGAGCCGCTTCATGTCAATATGCGACGGCGTCTTCATGTCGTCTTCCTCCTCGTCCTCATCCGGCACAATCACAGAACGGCGCCTTGGCGATTCGCTGTGGCAATCTTGGCAAGTCCACTCCAGGTTGTCAGTCGCTCGAAGAGCTGCCATCTGCTTATTAGACAGTTTAGAGCACAAGTTGGTCATATGGACCACCTTCTCGCACCTGCTACATTCCACACCAGGCTTGCTATTCGTGATATTCTTATTACATTTATCACACTTGCTCATTTTGAGGGTATATTACACTTCACAAAATAAACTGAGAGTTTGTAAAATACGACTGTTAAGGTAGAGATCGCGACGATGAATGAGTCCGAAAAGATTCGTCTGATGAATTTTGAATATATATGTGAGTCTATACTATTCAGTAAGTGTGTAATATTATTTTATAGGTACTTTTACTTTACATGTATATGCTATCGGAAAACTATATAAATTCTGTATGAGAATTCTGGATTCTATCAAGAAAACTGAATCGTTCTGTCAGAAGATGTAATTTATATACTATTATCTACGCCCCACGGCTTTGCCCGTGTCTAAAATGAGCTTTGTCTCCCTTGGGATCCAGACTGATTTTCGGGATAAAAGGTAGCCTAAGTCTGTCTCTAGCACCGAATCTATCTACGTAGTTTAGGCCCTGAGTGGTAACAAACACACATACATACATACATACACACAAACTATCGCATCTATACTATCTTTATTATTATAAAGCGGAAGAGTTTGTTTGTTCGTTTATTTAAACGAGCTAATCTCTGGAACTACCAGTCAGATTTGAATAATTATATTTATTTACGTATATTACCTGTATCAGGCAATAATCTTTTGTTGTTATCTTGCACCTACTTCGTTTATCTCTGCATCACCCAAAGGTTGGCTGGTAGCAAATGCCTTTGGCATTAAGCCCACCCATGTACAATGTGTGCGTAAAGTTAATAAATAAATAAATAATTCTTTTTGCGTATGATAGCCCTGTTTTTGAGGAAGGTTATAGGGTAACATCACGCTGCTGGCGACGGGAGCAGAGCAGTAAACTAAGACGCGGGTGAAACCACGCCGCGGAAAGGTAGTTTATAATTTTAATAGGATTACTCGTGATTGGGATGTTTAGCTAAAATATTTATTGTTCAATTTACTTTTTCAAGTCAATGATGTTTTCTATTTTTGTTGTTCCAAGAACACATTTTTATGAACTTCATAATTTAATTTTATTCATTTAAGTACGTCTCTTTCTTGGGAACCTTTACAATACTAAACAAAAAGTTACTATAACTATATTGTATCAAACTTATTTACTTAATAATGAAGGGAGACGTACTGCCAAGCTGTGTTGTACTTTGCTATGTGGGTCATCACGAACTTGGGTAGTCATCAATAGGTACATAAACTCTCTTAGTATTTCTTTTGCAACATAATTTACAATGTGGTCCTTTTGAGGCTTTTATATAAAATGTTGTTGCATTCACGGTGTAAAGGCATCGTAAAAGGCACGTTTCTTTCACAATAAAACTAAATATAAATCCTCTAGTTTCACGTGAGGTGCGTACAAAACTACAAACAAACGGAAAATATCTGGAAACAGTCATTCCTTATTGATTTTTTATTCTCTCTTTTACTAGTTTTTAATACCTTTGTGTCCAGCAGAGAATTTTTACCTTTATTGTTTTACAGTGTGTATATGACACATTTTTTTTATATGTATCGCTGTTGTTAAGTTTGTTAGGCGAGAGAATTCGTAAGGATTGAAATAATGTTTCTGTAACCTTTTCCGCAACATATTATTGTAAAATTACGAGTGTTTGTGAATGTTTCAATGGAAATGAGGCCGTGTTTTTGTTTTTCGTAACTTTTCATAAGTTTTCAAATAAAATGGTTTCTTATAATACAAAAATGAAATGGTGTCAATGCTATAAATATGATGTTTACAGTAAATATGATTATTTTAATGTTGAAAAATACAATATCGCCCATTAATCTAGCAAAAGTAGCAAAAGTCTCACTGGAATCATTCAGAGTATAAATAATTTTGTATTTATCTTAACTATAAAAGCAAAAGTGAAAAACATCTTATTTTTGTAATCCTCATACCAAAAATAACGAATAAAATTATCATAATTCATATAAAATGTTTACAAGCGAAGTGTGCGGTAAGACTGATAACAATATAGGTAGACATTCTTTTTGTACTACAAGGTGTTGTGACTTGCTTTTTGAAAACAGAAGAACAGTGGGCATAGCTCTGGGAAATCCAACATTTTGGGATTTCAACTTTACGTGAATTCAACCTGACGGTCCGAAAGGAACATCATCAGAAGGTACCTCCAGTTAAATCTGGTGCCCTAGTACTTTTAGATAATAATATGTAATGTATTACTAGTATTCTCTCTCAGATTGACAATTTTAGACTGTTTTCTAGCGTCCAGGTGACTTCACTGTATTATATAAGTAATACTTAAGTAATTTAGTTTTGCAATTTTATTTTTGTGTTTCGAGGAAATGAGCATTTGACTTGCGGTAGATAACCAAGTTTAATCTCTCCCCTGTCAGCACTTTACTTCCTCTATACTGTAGTTCCTTTGAGTAACGTCATGGCCGTCACCAATTACCAAACTTTGTACGGTTTAATATTCCTCGACTGTAAATTCTACAACAATATTAGTAAGATCCGGGAAACAACAAGCTGTTGGTAGTTGTTAGTTTAAATCATGTACACATAATGGCCAATTAGCCTATCAGATATATAATTATTAAGGAAACTAAACTAAATCTTATATCTATAACAACAGACGAAACTCATCAGTAGGTACATTTTAATACTCGTTATTTTCCAAAAAAAAAAATTATACCTATTACCTAAATATAAATTAAAACAACCGCTAAACACATTGCGAAAAGAAATGAGACGCAATAAAGTCTATAAAAGATATTTAACATAACTTTTTACTTAAAAAAAGAAAAATGTGTTCATTCTCGTTTCTCTAAATAGTAAACATTTTTCTCCTGTTTCGTATTTAATTTGACATGCTTATTTAGGTTACAGTTTCATGAACCATACTCTTAATTTAAACAGCTGACGGTAATTTTAGAACCGTGAGTGACAATCTTTTGAATCGATTAATTGTTTCGGTGTTGGTGAGTGTGTTTATCGCTTTGAAACGTTGACGGCTGTGTGAGTGTGTTCTTCAAAAATGCTGTGAAAAATGCGTGGTTATTTATATTCCAGCGACAGCAGATCATTATCGCTCATCTGACATAAGATATATAGGTCTATAGCTCCAAAAAGGAATTGGATCATTCCATTTCTTTACTAAAGTGTTTCTTTTGAGTTTTAGAAGTTGACAATACTATATGGTATTTATTAACGACTAGCTGTGCCCGCGACTTCGTCCGCGTGGAATAGTGATTTTGGGCAGCATTTTTTGGATATATCTTTTGGTTTGTTTTGAATTATAAACATCTTCGTTTAGGTGAATAAGAAAAATCTTTACAGTAAATGCTTCTCTATCTACGATATTAGACGTATAGCCATCGCGGATCAAAGCCATACAGGCTGCTAGGATTACTTACACGTGGCAAATCCACATAAAGCTGACCATGCGAAAAACAGTAAGTATTTAGATCCACACTCATTAATTGTCATCGCGAAACATAGGCTCACTGGAAACTGAACTCGTTTAAAACTAAACGGGAAATTGTTTGGAATGAAAGGAATCCGAGGAATAAAAACGCTATAAGTTTTTTTTTTATATTAGCCTGCCAAAGTGCCTCTACTCTGGCTGATGGTAAGCAGTCAGTGGAATTCAGAAGTAGTGGACACCATTCCAAAAGCCAAACTACTGGTATGGTGGCCTCCACTATGGCGGCTTAGTGAGATGCTTCTTCACGCCTCGCTTAAAAGTCCCAGGATGAAAGTTAGGTGGGAACACATGCACTGGTAAAGAGTTTCAGGCTTTAATTGAGCGACAAAAGTATAAAGTGCTGAACCGTTTGGTTCGAGACCCTTTAGATTGCACTGTGAAAGGGTAGCACTTCAGTCCCGCACGTGTCGTTCTGGATAAAAAGGGAGAGGGTAGAATTAATTTAAAGAGCTGTTGAGAAGACTCTCCGTGGTAAAGGCGATAGAAGACGGCCGTTGAGGAGGCGATGTCTCTTCGCAGCTGTAAAGGCTCAAGGGTCTTAGGCCTCCGGGCTTCCATGATACGGACTGCTCGCAAAAGGCTCCCGTACCGTCTCGAAAATGGTCGCCGGGTCCCACTATCCGGTCACCAACCTGCACGACGAACCACTCCGAGATTATGCGCAACCTGGTGGGGCAGTCTCTTTCTTTTTGGTTAGGTCTAATTGGGCCCTTGTACAATGCCGCGGGCGGCCAGCGGCACCACCGTTTATACGGGTCTCCCTGGCCGGCGGGTTGACCCACACCACGCACACAATGACTCCGCGGATACTCAGCTGGTCCCACACATGCTGCGAGGTTTGTCATCTCTGCATCAGTTGGGCCTCCGGCTCTCGCGCTTACCGAACGAAACGCAATAATATGGATACTATTACTCTTACGTCGAAAACTATGAGAGGGTAGTACATCCCTGGTCGATCCGACCCATTCATGTTGAAACCAGCGTAAATCGACTACTACTACCTATATCGTAATTCACTTCGATTCCACCTATTCCGTAATGAAACGTGTTAACAAACATGTTTTTATCACAAAAAATAAAAAATTAAATAAATCCAGAAAATATAAATTTAACTTGTATTTTACATTTTAACTAATATTTTAATTTACATTTTAATAAAGAAATAAGACGTGTTAACCTAACTTAAAAACAAACTAAGCTAAGCTAAATACATACCACATTTATGACGTGATTATTTAAATTAGCATAACTTTTTTATTTATAAACCGATTGACATGAAACAAACACTAAATGTTAAGTGAAGCTTACCACAATGTATTAGTGAAAACCACATCTAAATCGGATAAGCCGTTTCTGAGATTAGCGTGAACAAACGCACAGACAAACAGACAAACAGACAAACAGACATACAGACAAACAGACAAACAGACAAAAATTGTAACAATCATTGTTTTGGGTTCTATTTGCGTTGACTAAGGTCCCAATATTTTTTTTTCTCATATATCTTTCATGTACAGACAGCGATCGGTTACATTTTTATTATATGTATAGATTAAGGTTTAATTGCGGCATAGTTATATTGTCTTAAGGCCCTTTTAGAGTTTATTAATTAAAATAACAAAAGACATAAAATTGTTTTATCCTGAAACTAACTAACTTTAGAGTAATGTGGGAGTTCAAATGGTTTCCATTTCATCTGTTGTTTCATTCATTATTCAGATTATTAAATAAAGTAGGTACATAAAGAAACATTGAATCGCAACTAATTGACAGTAATATTAAAAAAAAAGATAGGGCTAGGATAGATACCCAAAGTAATATGGAACCCACATAGTTTATTACTATGTGGGTTCCATATTACTTTGGGTCGGTAAAAAATGTTTTTACATTTGCAAAGTTTCGTAAAAAACTCAATTATCAAGATACTTTCATTTATCCAAAAATAAAGTAGGATTAAGGTTTCAGTCTAGATGTTCAGTCTGATTCTGTCATACCCTGACCATTAGTGAATCGACAAATTTATTACCTGAAGTAATTTTTTTTATTTGCAGTTACAATTAGTCGTAAATATTTTTAGTAGATTGCTTTTATGATCACTATTATTTTAATCCTTTTAAGTAGGTAGTCCACGATTCAATCAACTTAATCAAAGTAGGCTGTTTTTATTAACTTTCAATGTATTAAAAGGGTTACGGATATCACATAGGTTTTTGCTTTGTCTAAGTAATATTAATGATGTGCTCAAACTTAAAATCATCGAGAAAATTAGTTTAATACTACCAAATTGGGGCATAACATGAATAGCATACTAAGTACTTGGTGGTGTGACCCTTGGTGACGCAACTTAAATTATATTTGTAGTAGTTACTTAAATTACGTAAATAAGTTAGTAATTCTATCTATTCATCGTATCTTTGGCAAGCAGAATGATTTGTGTGGTTATAGACTAAATTGTTTGCTATTCTAACTCAATGTCCACCATTAGGACATAACAAACGGCAACAAACGGTACCTAGTTCTCGTTCTATAAAAGTAATTAAAACAATTTTCGTTTATTCTGCTGCCCACTGTCATTTCATGAAAGCGAAGACCGAAATTAGTTCTGAACCATGAATCATGAAGTGATAAAGTCTTTTATCTGTGGTCCATAAAATTAAAACCTGCTGTCGTAAAAGGCGGAGTCTTTGTTAAATAACGTATTTCGATGGGTTAATAAAATTCAAACTGCCTTCAGTAGTACTAAAGTGTAGCAGCTTGAAAATGGTTTCAAGCTTCTTAAATTTTTAATAGTAATTATATTGATTTGATATTCATTATCTCTTTGTTAATAAAATAAAATTATCATTTTCATAACAAGGTTCTAATTATTACACTGGTGAAATATAAAAAAAAAATATTCAGAATCGCTAAAGATGTTGTCCAATCTGTTATGTACTACCTATGTATATTGATATGTTAAGCAAGTCGTTTTATAATATCATAGCTAAGATCAGTCGCTAATAAAGTATTGAAAAGTAACCACGTCTGTTTGCATTAAAAACACTCCGATTCATTCTTATTAGAAAGTGAACCTTATTACAACAAACATATGGTACAATCCGAGCCGGATCAATGAATGCATCGGCCAGCGAACTCGACGCCCGAGAACAATAGGTGACCGCATTCCTTAGCAAAAAATATAGTTTTAATTTAATAAAAGGTTTTACAACTCATTAGTGTGAGGACGATACAAGTTATAGAACTTATTCAAAGACAAAGTGATTAAAAGACATTGAGTGAACGTGTTTGTGTTAAATTTTGGACTATTTAATTTGCAAAAATGACGTCACCTACTTCGGAACAGGCTACATATTTATCTATGTTGGAAGATGTGGCCAGTATGATAGCAAGGGCGCAAGTTAACTTGAAGAAGTGTCCGAAACAACGTTTGACAGAAGGATATATTAAGGCAAGAATAAAATGTATTGACGAGTACTGGGAACAATTTAAACAAGCCAATGGCCGCCTGATGAAGTGTACTCCACGTGAACAGCGGGGCATTTTGCCATATTTTCTAAATGAAGAATATTACACGTATGAAGAAATGTATCTCTGTTTACAAGCAGATTTAACCGATCTTCTATCAGGTACGAAGTCACAACAAAAGGGACCAGAGCCTCCTGCCTTGTCTACTTCGTCACATAGTGGTGATGGTCAAATGCCTTTTACTAAGTTACCAAGAATACAGTTACCTACTTTCTCAGGAAAATACGACGATTGGCCCACATTTCAAGATTTATTCACAGCCCTCGTCCACAATACTTCTGTAAGTGATGTACAAAAATTACATTACTTAAAGACTAGTGTTTCCGGTGAAGCAGAAATATTATTACGTAATATTCAGACAACAGAGAAAAACTATACACAAGCATGGGAACTACTTAAAGGGTGGTTCGGTAACAGAAAAATGATGGTGTCATCTATTTTTAAAAGATTGTTTAACCAGAAGAAGATAACCAACCCATCAGCTATTCAAATTAAAGCTTTGTTAAATACTACAGTTGAATGTATGAACAGTTTAGATAATATGAATATAAAAACGGACTCTTGGGATCCAATGATTGTATTTCTGGTTGGGCAGAAGCTGGACTCAGAGACGTCAAAAGAATGGGAAGAGTACGCTTATAAGGAGAATAGTGATGACTTGTCTTCATGGGAGGAGTTGAAAAAGTTTCTGGAATATAAGTTTCGTACACTAGAACTAACTACGCCCACGACTTCTATGGTTACGAGGGAGAAGTCTCAAAACTATAAAACACATCATGTCACAGCGGAAGATAATACGAACGAGGACTTACAATCGGCGCACGCCAACATCCATTCTCCACAATCGTGTACATACTGCCAGGGTGAACACTATATATTCAATTGTAAAGATTTTGCAAAACAAACAATTCCACAGCGACGTGAATTTGTGAAGAACAAAAATCTATGTTACAATTGTTTAGTACCGAATCACAATGTCTACAACTGTAAACACAAAAAAAAATGTCGAGTTTGCGGCAGAAAACATCATTCTCTTTTGCACCAAGTGAATGAAACAACACAGGAGAATGATACACAAGAAAAACAACCAGAACAAATAATAACAAGCGCGCACTTCTCTAAAGAACAACCTGGTCGTCAAGTGTTATTGGCTACAGCACAAGTAAATGTCAGATCATGCGACGGGAAAACACATCTACTTCGTGCATTGATTGATCAAGGTTCAGAGGCTTCATTTGTATCTTCAAGAGTGGTTGATCTATTAGGACTTAAGAAGATTGGAGTCAAGGGTGTAGTCTCTGGAGTCGGAGAAGGGAACCTGATACCTATCAAACATGCAGTTGACCTGTCTGTTACACCGAGACATAATTCAAAGGAAACGATTCAAGTGAAGGCTTATATTTTGAAATCAGTGTCTACAACATTACCTTCAAAAGACATCGCGATGAACTGGCTAGAACTTAAAACTTTATTATTGGCTGATCCTATGTTTAACACCCCGGGTAAAATCGATATATTACTCGGTGCCAACATATTTTGTAAGATAATAGAAGTTGGCTTAAAAAGATTATCTGATGGCATAGTGGCTCAGAAAACACGTTTGGGGTGGATACTTTCAGGGCAAAGGGAAGACAAATCAATAAGCGATGAACACAAAATAACTACACTACATGTCACAAGTATGGTATCAGAAGACAATGATATGTTGAGAAGGTTCTGGGAAATAGAAACAGATTTATACAAGAAAAGAAAACTATTTACAAAAGAAGAAGAAAAATGTGAAGAGATTTACAAGAAGACAACTAAAAGAAATAATGGGAGATATACAGTATACTTACCTTTAAAGCAAGGAGTTAAGGAAACAGTAAATTTATGTGGTGAAACTAAACAACAAGCTGTTACTAGATTCAAGCAATTAGAAAGGAAATTTCTAAAATCAGAGAAGTTAAAATCAGAATATAGTAAGGTAATACACGAATATATGGCAATGGGTCATTTGAAAGAATCGGATCCAGATGATGACAAACTATCAATCTATCTTCCTCACCACGCAGTGATACGCGAAGACAAGGATACAACTAAAGTTCGGGTCGTTTACGACGCATCTGCCAAGGGCCTCAATGGCCATTCTTTGAATGACACCATGATGGTTGGACCTGTATTACAGCCTGATTTGCGAAGTTTAATTATCACATGGCGAACGCATAAAATATGTGTAGTGGCGGACATAATCAAGATGTACCGAATGATCAATATGAAGTCAGAACACACCAATTTACAACGAATTGTTTGGCGAGATAATCCTGGTGAGAACCTAAAGAGTTACAACTTGACAACTGTAACTTTTGGTACAGCTGCAGCACCATACTTAGCTGTACGAACATTACATCAACTTGCAGATGATGAAACACCAGACTATCCAGACACAGCTCCTATAATTAAAACATCATTCTTCGTGGACGATTACATGCAGGGCTCTGACACTGTTGAGAAAACAAAGAAAATGTGTGATGAAATAAGAATAATACTAAATAAAGGAGGTTTTAAAATGCAAAAGTGGTCTAGTAATTCTGAGGAAGTGTTGAGCTATTTACAAGAAGGAAAAGAAAGTACTAAAGATGGAATAGAAATAAAACTAGACAAAATAATAAAAATTCTAGGTTTAACATGGGATAGAAAGAATGACATGTTTAAATTCACAATTAATTTACCTGAAATTCGATTTCCTATAACGAAAAGATCAATTCTATCTGATGTTGCTCGTCTGTTTGATCCATTTGGGTGGTTGTCACCGGTGATAATAAATGCGAAGGTTCTTATACAGAAATTGTGGCTTTGTAACATGGGATGGGATGATGAATTGCCCTCAGAATTAATTGATGAGTGGATAAAATACAGAGATGAGTTCATACACCTACGAAACCTTGAAGTACCTCGCTGGTTTAAAACCACGCCAATCAATTCTAAAAATATAGAAATACACGGTTTTGCAGACGCATCTACCCAAGCATATGCTGCTGTTACTTACCTTAAGATCATTGAAGAAGATTTAGTACATGTCACGATGATCGCATCTCGTACCAAAGTCGCACCTTTGAAGCAACTTTCAATTCCCAAATTAGAATTATGTGCTGCAGCATTACTGGCGGAGTTGATAAATGATCTTATGGACTTGTTAAAAATACCTAAGAACAAAATATTCGCGTGGACCGATTCAATGGTGGTAATGTCGTGGCTACAATCGCAACCTAGCCGGTGGCGTACCTTTGTTGCGAATCGAGTGGCGGATATCATACAAGTATTAGACAATGATCGATGGAGACACGTTCAGTCTACCGATAACCCGGCCGATGTCGCAACAAGAGGCATAAAAGCATGTGACCTGGCTTGTTTAGATTTATGGTGGACTGGGCCTGGGTGGTTAAAACACAAAAATTTAGATATAAAGAGACTTGAAATTCCGCAAACAGATATAGAATTGAAGAGTTCCTCTTTTTGCACCACTTTAGAAGACAAACCGATTTGGGAAAAATTTTCAAGCATTTCTAGAATGAAAAGAATATTGGCATACTGTAGAAGATTTTTAAGAGAAAATGCAGAAGTAAGAGGAAGCTATTTAACTGTAACGGAATTAGATATGGTTTTGAAATTATGCATAAAATATTATCAAAATTTAATTTACCAAAGGGAGATCGCAGATTTACATAAACATGGAGAAGTGAAGAAAAGAAGTTCTCTTATAACACTCTCACCATTTTTAGATAAAAATGGGATTATTAGAGTGGGAGGCAGGTTACAAAATGCTTCAGTAGCTGAAATTACAAAACACCCAATAATAATTCCATGTAACCAACACATCACTAGGTTATTAGTTGAGGAGGCACACATTAGAACACTACACGGAGGGATTCAAGCCATGATGGCATTTATAAGAACTAGCTATTGGATTCTTGGTGTGAAGTCTGCCGTGCGAAAATGTATTCATCATTGTAAGGTCTGCATTGTGGATAAAGCCAGAGTAAAAACTCAGCTCATGGGCCAATTACCTGCTGTTCGAGTCAATCAACATCGAGCGTTTTCGAATAGCGGCGTTGATTATGCTGGACCTGTATACATCAGAACTTCGAAGGGTCGTGGACACCATGCAACAAAGGGTTATATTTGTTTATTTGTATGCATGGCCACTCGCGCTATCCACTTAGAAGCAGTAACAGATCTTACAACACAAGCCTTTATAGCGGCTTACCGGAGGTTTGTGGCACGCAGAGGCCATTGTTCAAACTTATGGAGCGATAATGGAACTAATTTTGTTGGCGCAGCCAAAGAATTAAAGGTGATGTTCCAAGACGGAAAGAACAACATGGCAAAGGAAGTAGCGGAACTTTTGGCAAACGATCGTACACAGTGGCACTTTATACCACCTAAGATGCCAACATGTGGAGGTCTATGGGAAGCAGGAGTTCAATCGGCCAAAAGACACCTCCATAGAATTAATAAGGACACCAAATTGACATACGAGGAAATGGCTACACTCTTGGCCCAAATCGAGGCATGCCTTAATTCGCGTCCTCTTTGTCAAATGGACAATCATACAATAATGCCACTTACCCCGGGGCATTTTTTAATCGGCGAGCCTCTGATTTCTGTTCCTGATGCGTCCTATGAACATCAGTCCGTGAATCTCATGACTAGGTGGCAATTAATTCAGAGAATGACTCAAGACTTCTGGCATCGATGGCGTACAGAATATCTTAACACACTCCAACAACGATACAAATGGCAAGTTAAGGTTCCAGGGCCAGCTGTTGGAGATGTAGTCATTATCAAAGAGGAAAATCTGCCACCTACGAAATGGTTACTAGGCAGAGTGAAATATATACATCCTGGTAAGGACAACCTCGTAAGAGTGGTGACAGTCCAGACTGCGGGCAATCATGAGCTCAAGAGACCTTTATACAATTTGATACCGCTGCCCAAGGAAACAAAAAATGAGTGAGCTACGGTGGGCGGTTAATATTTCCTTATTTAAGTTTAGTGTTGAAGAGTAATAATCAAATAGTGATGATTTATATGAAAATAGCATGTCTTGAGTAATTCATAATCCATGTATCTAAGTATCTATACAGTCCACTTGTTATACGGTTAACAACACACTGATATGTATTAAATTAATCCAGTTTATTTTATGTAACAAATTAAAAAACTAATGTTTTTGGTGGGCGGTATGTCCAATCTGTTATGTACTACCTATGTATATTGATATGTTAAGCAAGTCGTTTTATAATATCATAGCTAAGATCAGTCGCTAATAAAGTATTGAAAAGTAACCACGTCTGTTTGCATTAAAAACACTCCGATTCATTCTTATTAGAAAGTGAACCTTATTACAACAAACAGATGTTTACGGTAGATTTAATTGTCTAAGAAAGCAAATTACAAAACTGAAAATAATTAAGAAAAACCAAATCAATTTTTTTAGTTAATTATTACATAATCGAATATCGAACTACTGGTAGGACTGGATGGAATAAACCAACTGCTTTTCTTTTGACTGTACTTACCTGTCAAAAGAAAGGGAATCAGACTGGAATAACTAAATATGCAGGGGATCAGAATAGAATTAAAGAATAATTATAATCTTAGGGTATCAAATCTGGGAGATCAGACTGAAATAACTCGATTGATTAGTAAACCACAAAACAACAATTTTGCAGATGCATTGCTACGCAGTTAACTATTTCGCTAACAAAACGTTTACGGTAGGCAGCGGCTTCGTGGAGCCTCTGGCATTGCAGATATTTATAAGCGACAGTTACTACTTACCATCAGATGGGCTGTTGGCTCGTCTGCCACTCTAGGCAATAAAAAAGTGGGATAAATAAAAGTTTTATTGTTTTGAGTCAGTAGGCGAATAATGATCACTATATTTTTCATCTAGGGCCCTCATTCTACTAATTATGGTACAATTTCGACTTGAATTGAAATTGAAATTTCGTATAACATTATACGGCGCGACATTAGCACTTATCTTGATTTTTCTTCGAAGGAAGGAGGTGGCTCTAGGCTAAGGGAAGTGGCGGGAATTGCATTAGTTCCACCGAGAAGATCTAACTCTTATATTTATGATGATGTATTTGCAATATGTTCTCCTGTTCTATCTAGTAACGCATATAAAACCATTTCATTCATCATACATTATCTTTAGATTTCTTTGCTGTGTTATTTTTTGTGTGATGTACTTATATTTTATATGAATATACCTACGTGAAATATACTAAATTTAACAGTATTTTTCCTACATACGTTGCCTGTATACCAGTGGCGAAGAGTGACGTTTTGTAAGAGGGAAGCCGGCGCAACAATTGCTTACCTTAAAGCACGACGTATGGTCTATTTCTACTAGATGTCTTTGTGATTTATCTCAAAGGGAAGCCGGTAGGAATCGGGTTATATGGACCTTTCGCCACTGCTGTATACTACGTCTGT
Organism: Parascotia fuliginaria; assembly: GCA_963082885.1. NCBI lineage: Eukaryota > Metazoa > Arthropoda > Insecta > Lepidoptera > Erebidae > Parascotia > Parascotia fuliginaria. Next base: position 11,689,444 of record OY720186.1, read on the forward strand.
GTATATTCTATTTTAACACTGCAAAAGCGATACTGATTGAAATAATCTAATATATAAAATTCTCGTGTCACGGTGTACGTTATTGAACTCCTCCGACCGATTTTCGTGAAATTATGTATGCATATCGGCTAGGGTTGAGAATCGGACAACATCTATTTTTCATCCCCCTAAATGTTAAGGGTGGTCTTAAAAGGGATGAAAACGATTGCATGAAACTTCTTCATAGAGTTTTAAAATTTTGTTTTGGAATACTTCTATTAAAATAAAAAAACCTCATAATTTTTTTTTATTGGGTTGGATTTAGAGGGATGAAATTAGGGATAAAATATTATATGGAAAGATCTTTGCTTTTGAAGTTAGCGACTTGAAAATTGAAGAGAGGGGGAAGGGAAGGGGGCGAGAGAGAAGTGAGGGGGAAGGAAGGGAAGTGCGAGAGAAGGGAGGAGGAAGAGAAGGGGAAGGGAGGGGGGGAGGAAAAGGGTTGCGAGAGGGAAATGAGGGGGAAGTGAGGGGAAAGTGAAAGGGAAGTGAAGGGGAAGCGAGGTGGAAATGAGGGAGAAGCCAGGGAAAGGGAGAGTAAAATGACGGGAAGAAGAGAGGGGAGAGAGGGAGAGAGGAAGGGAGGGGGAGGAGGAGGGAGGGGAGAAGCGGAATGAGAGGAGTGGGGAAGAAGGGGGATGGGAGGAGTGGGGAAGAAGGGAGAGGGGAATAGGGGAACAGGGAAAAGTAGTGAAAAGTTTACGGGAAATATCTGTAGGTAGGTGAAAGAGGGTTTGTAGAATGGGAGATTAGAAATATCTATTTATATAAAAATAAATCCCTATTTCCCTTGGTCACGGCATCACGCGTGACGACTGGACCGATCTCGTTAATTCTTTTTTTGTTGTGTTTGTTATTGTCAGGAGAAGGTTCTGCGAAAAATTAGATAATAATTAAGACAGGACAACGTCTGTCGGGTCCGCTAGTAATAATATAATAATACCAGCCTGTTCACTGTCCTACTGCAGGGCAAAGGCCTCTTCTCATATAGAGAAGGTATGAGCATTAATCACCACGCTTGTCAAGGCGGATTGGCAATTGTTGATGTTTTCCTTCACCGTCAGTCAGAAATGTCCAAGATAAACTTAGAAAGTACATATGATTTGAAAAATCACATTGGTACTTGCCCGGATACGAACCCACTACCTCGTGTTTACGAAGCGCGTGCCTTATCCATTGGATCATTTCGACCTGATTGAAATACTTCTAGAAAATTGTGTTTTTGCAAGCTTAAAATGTACATTTTTAAATTTTCGAATGTCGACCGTAATATAGAGTGCGTCTTTGTATGATGATAAATTAACATTGGATTACCAAATTTCGTTTTAATTTTTTTTTAAAACAATACTCATCCAATTACGGTAAGTAAATAAAGAACGTTTCAAATACAAATTAGCGCTACTAATAGAATTAGCAGTGATTTTACATGTGCTCCCTAATTACTTTAACTGATATGCTCCCACGCTCCGCGAGTAATTATCACATATTATTGATATTACACCTGTTCCAATTAACTGTTATTTCTGTAGTATTACATTCTCCAAATGATAATTCGTGCTTCAGTTAAAAATGATTTGTACTTTAATAATATACTAGCTTCCCGCAATGTGGTTTTACCCGAACGTTGGATACTGCTCTGCTCCAGTCGGCAGTAGCGTGAGAGATTAGCGCGTTCAAATAAATAAACTTTTCCGCTTTATATATTTGTAGGTATAGATATTTTGTTATATTTACGGCTGTAGTCTTTATCTTATTCTTATCGAGTGGTTAGTGATCGACCTAGTGTCAGAATTAGTTCGGAACGTCCATAGTTAATTATAGAAGCATCCGACTTAATCTAACGATTTTTATCAACATGGTAACAGGCGACATCGATTTTTAACGTCTAAATCACAGAGACGCTCAGATCAAATACCACAATGCGGTCACCCATCCATGGTCCAGCCGCACTCTTTGTTGCTTGACCCGCTGATCGTTTACCGTCTAGTAAGCCCAACGATACTTCTGTAGTTATTGCTTGTATTGCAGATACTGTATGCTTGGTGCGCTGTGATTTCAGACTCAATCTCCGGACTAGGTGAAAAGTAGTATTACGTTTGTCCGTCGGAAATTACTCGATACCTCTCAGTTCAGCGTCAACTTTACTGTGTACCTACTTGCATGTTTTTATTATATAACTATTATGTGTAGTTAACATCCAGTTTTTCTATTTATCATCCACCACTTTTTTGAACTATGTTATATTTATTATTGTCATCGATATATAATGATTACAATTAATCCTGGTGCGGACTCTCTATTACTAGTACTGTCATGTACTTAAAGATGTTTATGTCACAATCGGAATGGGCAGCATATCTATACTCTTTCATAAACCGAATGTAAACTTAACCTTACTGATTTGAGGATCTACCCAGAACATTATAATAAATGTATATTAAGTATTACTTACCTAACTTTATGACAGTTTCTATACTTCGAAAATAATCAAACCTGTAAGGGATGGCACTTCACCCACTTTAGGCGTAGATATGGTACTTCAGTAACTAAATCCGTAACTTGGGGCTCTCCGCATAATGTTGGCAGTTCTACATTATTTAAATAACTTCAGGAACCCTTGTAACTCCAATCTGACAGGATCGTGCGTGTTCCTGACGTCGACCATTAAAATCAAAATTGGACAAGTGTCAATTACTAGAGTTAAGTATATAAAGTGGTGCAAGAATTTTGGTAGTTTCACAATGTTTAAGAGTTTTGGGTTTATTTACGTCTGAATGACTAACAGCAGTTTTTAAATTTATTTAGTTAAATAAACTGTGACGCAATACATATTTTTTAAGTTTATTAGATAAGGGTTTGTAGATAACTGACTACAACATTTACCACATAATATTAGTTTTTGATATTACTAGATAAGTATAAACAGGCTAATTGATTTTTTATCTATGGCCATTGGCTATGGCATTATGAATGGTCTAAGCCATACGTCTTAAGCTTTAGCTAGTAAACATGGGTAGGAGTACCATGTGCTGCATCGATGTATCGAAAGCTAACTGGCATTTCGAGATAGTTTGCAGTCAAATTCAACCCTAATAAATAACGCGCTTTTAGCTTTCTTCTTTCCGCGTTCATATAATAAATTTAACCTATACAAATCTATACATATAATAAAAATGTAACCGATCGCTGTCTGTACATGGAAGATATATGAGAAAAAATACTATTGGGACCTATATCAATGCAAATAGAACCCAAAACAATGATTTTTAAAATTTTTGTCTGTTTGTCTGTTTGTCTGTTTGTCTGTTTGTCTGTGCGTTTGTGCACGCTAATCTCAGAAACGGCTTATCCGATTTAAATATGGGTTTCACTAATATATTGTGGTAAGCTTCACTTAACATTTAGTGCTTGTTTCATGTCAATCGGTTCATAAAAAAAAAAGTTATGCCAATTTAAAGAATCACATCGAACATTCGTTAATTTACTACGAAATCTTATAGAAGCAGATATTTTAACAGGTTGCGGAATAGCTAATAGTGTTTTTATTCCTCGGATTCCTGTCATTCTAAACAGTCTTTCATTTAGTTTTAAACGAGTCCAGTTTCCAGTGAGCCTATGTTTTGCGATGACTAATTAAAGTAATTAATTAATTAAGTAATTAAAGTAAAGGTAAGACACTAAAAGTTGTGGGTGTGGATCTAAGTATTAGCTGTTTTTCGGTCAGCTTTATGTGGCTCTATCACGTGTTAGCATTACTAGCAGCCTGTATGCTTTGATCCCTGATGGCTATACGTCTAATCCATACATCCATACATATTATAAAAGGCTTTGTCCTGACTGACTGACTGACTGACAGACAACATAAAGCCTAAACCGCTGGTCGTAACGACTTGAAATTTGGAAGGTGTGTTTGTCTTAATGTCTAGAAGTGTACAAAGAAAGGGTTATTAAAAATTCAACCCTTAAGTGTATGAAAAAGGATGAAATCGATTGTATGAAACGTCTTCATTTTTTAAGTTACAGCTTTGAAATTTTGTTTCAGAATACTTTTATTTAAATAAAAAATACGCTCATAATTTTTTTTTTACTGGAGTGGATTTATAGGAGTGAAATAAGGGATGAAATATTGTATGGAAAGATCTTTGCTTTTGAAGTTGGCGACTTGAAATTTGGAGGGAGGGGGAAGGGAGGGGGAGGAAGAGGAAAGGAAGGAAGAAGTGAGGGGAAAGTGCGGGGGTAGTTAGGGAGAAGTCAGGGCAAAGGGAGGGAAAAGTCAGGGGGAAATCGACTGCCTCTGTATTTCGGTGATACTGTGTATGGACTGTGAGGTCGCGGGTTCGATTCCCGCTCAGTGCAAATATTTGTAGCATGAACATGTCTATTTGTATTGGTCTGGGTGTTTATATGTATAATATGTATCTATTTACAAAAATAAAAATATTTAAGTATGTTTATCCGTATTCTAGAACCCATAATACAAGCATATAATATGCTTACTTTGGGTCTAGATGGCGTTGACCTCGCAGCATGTGTGGGACCAGCTGAGTATCCGCGGAGTCATTGTGTGGGTGGTGTGGGTCAACTCGCCGGCCAGGGAGAACCGTATAAGCGGTGGTGCCGCTGGCCGCCCGCGGCATTGTACAAGGGCCCAATTAGACCTAACCAAAAAAAAAGAGACTGCCCCACCAGGTTGCGCATAATCTCGGAGTGGTTCGTCGTGCAGGTTGGAGACCGGATAGTGGAACCCGGCGACCATTTTCGAGACGGTACGGTGGCCTTTTGCGAGCAGTCCGTATCATGGAAGCCCGGAGACCTAAGACCCTTGAGCCTTTATAGCTGCGAAGAGACATCGCCTCCTCAACGGCCGTCTTCTATCGCCTTTACCACGGAGAGTCTTCTCAACAGCTCTTTAAATTAATTCTACCCTCTCCCTCTTTATCCAGAACGACACGTGCGGGACTGAAGTGCTACCCTTTCACAGTGCAATCTAAAGGGTCTTGAACCAAACGGTTCAGCACTTTATACTTTTGTCGCTCAATTAAAGCCTGGAACTCTTTACCAGCGCATGTGTTCCCACCTAACTTTCATCCTGGGACTTTTAAGCGAGGCGTGAAGAAGCATCTCACTAAGCCGCCATAGTGGAGGCCACCATACCAGTAGTTTGGCTTTTGGAATGGTGTCCACTACTTCTGAATTCCACTGACTGCTTACCATCAGCCAGAGTAGAGGCACTTTGGCAGGCTAATATAATAAAAAAAAACTTATAGCGTTTTTATTCCTCGGATTCCTTTCATTCCAAACAATTTCCCGTTTAGTTTTAAACGAGTTCAGTTTCCAGTGAGCCTATGTTTCGCGATGACAATTAATGAGTGTGGATCTAAATATTAACTGTTTTTCGCATGGTCAGCTTTATGTGGATTTGCCACGTGTAAGTAATCCTAGCAGCCTGTATGGCTTTGATCCGCGATGGCTATACGTCTAATATCGTAGATAGAGAAGCATTTACTGTAAAGATTTTTCTTATTCACCTAAACGAAGATGTTTATAATTCAAAACAAACCAAAAGATATATCCAAAAAATGCTGCTCAAAATCACTATTCCACGCGGACGAAGTCGCGGGCACAGCTAGTGCTAAAATATATCAATAACAATACATAATTACAATTCACATTGAAGAAATAAATGAACGAAATTAGAACGAACGCACAAAGAGAAAAAACAGGAATGATAGCAGGAAACAGGCTCCATTCTTTTTCAAATGAAAGATAAATGTCTGACACATATTAGATACGTCGTAGTGAATTCTCCTTCGACATGGCGTAGCCGTTTCTTACGTTTTTTTCTGACAGCTTAACTTTAGTGCCTTATTTTTAACAAGTAAACGTTTATCGCTTGGTGTCTTTATTCATATTTTCTTATGATACGGTGTAGTGCTGTCAGTAGTACGTTTCTCACAGAAATGTTATTAATCGACTAGACATACAAGTACCAACTGATACACAACATTGGTCAGGTTGAAGTGATAGCGATGTGCTCTGAAATAATGCTGAGACCTCCCTTTTATACACTAGAAAACATATAATTAAATTATTTAGTAAATCGACCTTAGCCAAAAAGTAGCTTTCAAGAATTCAGTGCCCAAAAAACTTATAGTCGATATATATAGTTAAAATGTTTCCGCTCTCGGCATCTGTCATTGAGCAATGGAACGTAGTGTTTTGGGAGTCAGACTTACAGACCGCATACAATATTTAGAACTACGTTCCAAAACACAAATCGCCGACGTTAATCAAACCGCGGACAGATTTAAGTAGAACTGGGCTGGACATATGCATGCCATAGGAGTACCGGGCAATAATAACAACTGAGTGGACCCCAGAGTCTAGACGACGAAAGCGCGGCCAGTCTAGAAGCAGATGGCGGGCGGAGCTGGACTCCTACCAAAAGGATTGGTATCAACTAGTGCAAAATAGAGTGAAGAGGAAAGAGGAGAGGCCTTTGCCCAGCAGTGGGACATAATAAAATAAATAAATTCATTCTACCTTGTCCTTTCTCGTTATCATTTTTTTTTTTTTTTTTATATTAGCCTACCAAAGTGACTCCACTTTGCCTGATGGTAAGCAGTAAGTGGAATCCAGAAGTGGCGGACACCATTCCAAAAGCCAAACTACTGGTATGGTGGCCTCCACTATGGCGGCTTAGTGAGATGCTTTTTCACGCCCCGCTTAAAAGACCCAGGATCAAAATTAGATGGGAACACATGCGCTGGCAAAGAGTTCCAGGCTTTAATTGAGCGACAAAAGTATGAAGTGCTGAACCGTTTGGTTCGAGACCCTTTAGATTCCACTGTGAAAGGGTGGCACTTTAGTCCCGCACGTTTTGTTCTGGACAAAAAGGGAGAGGGTGGGATTAATTCAAAGAGCTCTTCAGAACACTCTCCATGGTAAAGGCGATAGAAGACGGCCATTGAGGCGATGTCTCTTCGCAGCTGTAAAGGCTCAAGGGTCTTAGTAGCCTCCGGGCTTCCGATGATACGGACTGCTCGCCGCTGCAACCTATCGAGTGCATCCAGTAAGTACTGTGCGGAGCCATCCCAAAGATGAGAGCAGTACTCCACGCAGGAACGAACCTGTGTCTTATAAAGAAGACAGAGCTGCTCGGGCGTGAAGTACCGCCTCACCCTGTTCAGGACACCGAGTTTACAGGAGGCGGTTTTAATGACGCACTCGATGTAGTTCTTGGGGTTGAGATCTCGGCTGATGTCCATACCCAGGATACTTAGGCTATCCTGTAGTGGTAACGCTGTGTTCTGAAGAGAGGGAAGGGGAAGGAACGGAGATTTTTTTGCAGAGAACGCGCACACCTGTGTTTACTTGGCATTGAACTCGACCAAATTCTCACAACCCCATTTAGAAATGCGGTATAATACTTGGTCGAGCTCAGCGACAAGTTCTAGGTGTTTTGCCTCGATGTCAGTCTGTTTAGCCGCAGGATATCCGAGATATCGCCCATGCACTGTACTATCATCTGCATAGCAATGAATGTTGCCAAGGGACAACATGTCATTGACATGCAGAAGATACAGAGTGGGCGACAGGACGGACCCCTGAGGCACCCCAGCGTTGACCTGCAAATAATTGGAGGCCGATCCGTCACAAAGGACTCTAATGCGGCGCTCACGCAGGAATGCGGCAATCCAGTTGCACAGCTGGGGTGGCAGACCATATGCTGGAAGCTTGGACAGAAGCGAACGGTGCCAGACTCTATCGAAGGCTTTGGTTATGTCAAGGTTATGTATTGGTTGGCCATCGCCAAGGACTCGCCATGCCTGTCCATAGCTTCACCCCATTGGTGCGTGATATACGCTAGAAGGTCACCCGTAGACCGTTTTGACCTAAAGCCATATTGTTGGTCACTAACTAACGAGTGACCCTCTAGGTAGAGGACTAGTTGGGAGTTTATTATCCGCTCAAGCACCTTGCAGAGAACTGAGGTGACAGCTATGGGTCGATAGTTGCCTGGCTCGGACCTATCTCCTTATTTGGGAATGGGTTGAACATTCGCCTCTCTCCAAGCCTCCGGCACAATTCCCGAGGAATAAGATAGGCAAAATAAGCGCGTCAATGCAGGAGACAACTCCGCTGCGCATTTCTTAAGAACCACCGCTGGAATACGATCCGGTCCGCTGGCTTTCCGAACATCGAGCGACCTTAGTTCCGCACGGACATCACGAAGCCTAATACGAATATTAGGCATAACGGAGTCGCAGCCAGATATAGTCGGCGGGTGCAAGCCACGGTCGTCGATTCGGGAGTTAGCCGCAAAGAGTTCTACAAGCAAGTTTGCTTTCTCTTGCGGCTCGTGGGCCAGCGATCCATCAGGACATTTCAAGGGGGGCAGCGAAGGCTTGCAGAAGTTGGATTGCACGGCCTTGGCTAGTCGCCAGTAGCTACGGCTACCCGTAGGATGCGAAATGAGTTCTTGCCCAATCCGTGCAATGCGCTGAGCATCCGTTCTGATGTAAGCCCTCTTGCATTCCCTAGTGGCTTTGTTGTACGCTGCTTTTAGGCGATCCAAGCTAGGGTCGCGCCGTGCTCGGACCCTGATCCAAGCGCGGTACGCCGATTCTTTTTGTTTAACAGTGTCGGCGCACTCACGGTTGAACCAGGGACGCGTTTTGCCGGCACTGGTGACATCTGAGGATGGAATGTAATATTCCATACCTAACAAGATCTCACCAGCGACAGCAGTAGCACTTTGCGACGGATCCCTGTCTTTAAAGCAGCGTAATGCCCATGGGACGGAAGCAAAGTAATCCCGCATACCGTCCCAGTCTGCTGACGAGTAGTGCCATAGTCGTCGCTTTACCTCCGAACGTCGTGGGGGAGCAACAAGAGGCACTGAGGCGCAGACCAAACAGTGGTCGGAATTACCCAGTGGGGCGTGGACCGAAACACTGTATTGGTCTGGGTGACTCGTCAGCAGTAGGTCTAGCAAAGAGGGCGCTTGAAACCGCTCCTGCGCTAAGTCTGCCGCCTGACTCAGATGGTCAAAGAGTCGAGTTGTCTCCAAATCTCCGGAGTGGGAACGGTAAAGGCACGCGTAGACCCGGCTCAGAGAACCAAGATCAACGTGAAGCCAAAGGATGGGGTAGGATGGGTCCTCTAGGCAGCGCAGACGGCGAACGCAAATATCCGCCCTGACGAATGCGCATACTCCGGCCTTAGCGCGAAAGCGCTCCTCGAGCACATAGCCGGGGTAGTGCAGGTATGCCGTGTCGTCAGGGCGGCGTATTTGTGTCTCCGTTAGGAAAAGCAAAGCCGGCCGTGCCGTCTCGAGGTGTTGGTGGACGGCGTTAAGGTTTGAATGGAGTCCACGGATGTTAGTGAACTCCACCTCAAATAGCGGGTTGGTGGGGGAGGAAGATGCCGCTGTTAGACCTGCTGCTTTTTTGCGTGCTGCCATGTTGGAGGGTGAAGGGAGGGGCGTGGAAAAGATGACTGCCCTCGCAGCAAGGCTAGACAAGGTGCCGAGTATTGCTTCGTCATTTAACTGTGTGGCATGGTGGTAGCCGATCCGCCGGACGGAAGGGCCCCTACCCTCTCGGAAATGGTCGCCGGGTCCCACCATCCGGTCACCAACCGGCACGACGAACCACTCCGGGATTATGCGCGACCTGGTGGGGCAGCCTCCTAGGGTGGTTAGGCCTAGTTGGGCCCCTGTACTATGCCGCGGGCGGCCAGCGGCACCACCGTTGCTACGGGTCTCCCTGGCCGGCGGGTCGACCCACACCACCCACACAATGACTCCGCGGATACTCAGCTGGTCCCACACATGCTGCGAGGATTGCCATCTTTGCATCAGTTGGGCCTCCGGCACTCTCACTCACCGAGCGAAACGCAATAGTACGAATACCATTACTCTTAAGTCGATCTTCTATGAGAGGGTAGTACTTCTCCGGTCGATCCGACCCATTCATGCTGAAACCAGCGTGGATCTACTACGCTTAAATCATATATATTCATCTCAACATTCCCTTCTCAGCCACATGTTATCTTTTCTGTCCGCCACTTTTCTGCCACAACGACTTAATCTATACAGGATGGCAGACCTTATCGTGATCTTATTTGCCCTTTTATGTATTCTTAGGGGTCTTAGGGCCACGTATTATTTACGAAATTTGTCGCATTTTCAGCCATCCAGCGTCCATTCTGTTTCTTTGTGCTATTTAATTCACCATTACTTCTTAAGACGAATTTTGAACGAAGGTACGTTGTTATGCTAAGATAATACGACAGAAGTTTTGGTTAGAAACATTTTATCTATATAAACTTTAACTAAATTGCGTCTTGCTGTAAAGCTTTCTCTCTTTAGGAAGCTGCTGCTATACATGATAAAATGAACCAACTACACAGTCCGTGTACGAAGACAGTCATAATATGTTCCCGAATGTAATAGGCCGGTTTTTGAGAGGATTCATGTTCCAAAAAATTTAGTACTAATAAGAACATATTTTTGGATGATGTAGCATCCGACCATACGACACTTGCAAAATTAACTTCCCGGGTCCCCGTGTCTCTTCCCAAAATCCTTTACATATATCAATCACTCCATTAGCTCTGCCGAATAGCGCAACCTCCGTCAGTCTTGAAGGCTCACTTACTTTAGATTAACAGAGGGTTTAGGAAATTTTTAAGTAATTATTCTTAATTAGTTGCCGTCGTTCGTGTTGAGAAAATGTAGCTTATATTATCCCATATTAGTTATAACATTGTTTATTTTATTTGTTCGATAGCTATTGTTTGATTTAGCGTTAAGTTAACTACCTTTCACATTTGAGTATATTTATTTTGAGTGCTTGTAATTCTGTGTCACGGGTAGTATATATATAGCGTAACATATTGCAAATAAGCTTTTATTATTATAATGTGTTCTCCAAACATAAACTTTGCTTTCTATAAAATTTCTTCTAATGATAATGTTAAATTACAACATTGACTAGCTATTAATAAGAAAACAATAACGTAAATAGATAGTTCAGAAACTATCATGTTGAAGGTTCATAAAATTTATATTGGTCTATCATTAAAGTGAACATTTAATAACCATCTAAAATTGTGCACTTAGTTTCTTTATAACTTTGACACTGTTGTTTTAAGTTTACCCTAATTGAGTCAAGGTTTCTGTCTTTTGGTGACCTAAAAATAATGTTAAACAAAGTGGGTTATCTGGTGATCTTTAGTTTTAATTAGCACTTTCGTGACCAAATCTGAGACAATTTAATACCATGATTGACCTGGGTCTTTCATGGTTGGAAACAATTTGGCGTATCAAACGGTTACGATATAACTTAGTTTATTTTTTTTATACATAGATTACATCACTTTTCAAATTAATCTCCGGATTTAAGGTTGTTGACTTGTTTTGTGATTCCATTAATTGCTTTTTTTGTGTCACAGTTTTTGTAATTAATAACGCGTCTAGTAATTGTTTATCTTGTTAGACTTAGAGATAACTTGTTTCTTTTTAGGTCAATTGGTAGAGAACTTATCTTGTTACGCAACTACAACAAAAATGTAGCGTCCTTTGGTTAACCACTGTTTGTTATTAAATATTGACATGAAGGGAAAAGTTCTTCGTGCTTAAAAAAAATCGTACTTAATTTATAATGTTATTGATTTCCTTCTTTATACAAACAGGTTTGTACGGTAGTAGATCCACGCTGATTTCAGCATGAATGGGCCGGGTCGTCCGGGGAAGTACTACCCTCTCATAGAAGATCGACTTAAGAGTAGTAGTATCCGTACTACTGCGTTTCGTTCGGTGAGTGAGAGCGCTGGAGGCCCGATTTCCCTCCCTTTCCTCTTTCCTCACCTCCCTCATTCCCTTCCCCTAACCCCATTTCCAGCCGCCATAGTGGAGGCCACCATACCAGCAGTTTAAGACGATGGCTTTTGGTATAGTGGCCGGCACTTCTGGATTCCACTAACTGCTTACCATCAGGCGGGGTGGAGTCACTTTGGTAGGCTATAATATTAAAAAAAAAAAAAAACAGGTAGGTATTGCTTGTAGTTCTATCTTTAAAATAATATGTTTATGAAGGCTACTGTACCTAAGGATTATCTGCTAATTTAATTAATAAAATTTGTATTGTAAATATACTGCAAAACTATTAATTGAATTGCTTGGTCTAGAAAATGATGAATTTATCAAATATCAAAATATAAAATTTACCGCGTACCGTACCGTAATGAAAACAACCGTTTTGGAAATAAAGAGACTAAAACAACCAGGTCTATTTCAACCACTGCTCATTTTCAGAATATAAACCATTCTACACGTGCATTATGCGATCGTTTTATTTGCCTCCCGACTGTCTGTACTCGGCTTTATTTTCGTTCCTTTTATTGCCTAAAGAACGAACTTCGTGTGAGATCGGTTTAAACTTTAGTTTTTATTGTGGCTGTCGAAGTACTCACCACATGTTTGTTTAAACCCAAAAGTTATTACTAATTAACTTTTTCAGTAGTGTATATATTTTACTACCTTAATAACTCCAAAATAGGTTATGAAACTAACAAATTTGTTTAACTGTCTCCTCACTGTTAACTATTAGTATAGTGATTTGTTTATAACTTCCGACTATTAAATATAAGGTAACGTTTAATAATAAACCTAAAGTCCGAGGCAGTAAAGTTTATGGTTGTTTAATTAAAATTGTTTGTGTTATTTCAAAGCATTAAAACTTATGGACATGGGATTAAGAAATTCATTTTAGTTGTGTGAAATTCGGTTTTGTTATTTTAACTCTGTTTCAAACGATTTACGGTTAAACGTGAATTGTTAGAAATATATCTTGTTTGGTTTGAACAAATGATTTCATAAGAATTTATAATAAGACAACCGCAAATTCACTCTTCATTCATTATTCACGCCTTTTAAACAGAACAAGTATCTTTTACCAATTGTATTAGAATATGCTTCAAATGTAACTGGTTGCGATTAGATATGAGTATTTTAAATAGAGAAACTTTACTATATACTCCACAATCCAGACAATGCCGATTAAGTTTTTAGACTATAAAACACACTTTTTAGATTGCTGACTACTAATGGTAACTGGTTAATATCACAACAACTACACACAACGCCATCTAGCCTCAAGGTAAGCATTATATATAGCTTGTGATATAGGTTCTAGAATGCGGATACATACGATGTACCAAGGGGTTGCCATGTGCTGTAGAAAACGATTACATATCCACAGTCTTACTGCCACCAGTATGTTAAGCCCACTAATCTATTGAGCCTTGCACATTACCTGGCTACGAGCTTTTTGTGTATAATTTAGTCTCTAACTCATTAGACTTATTACCCCAGGCTATACGAGATTACCTGTAGTTTATCTGTTGCAAACGCTAGTTACTCCTATTTACCTAAAAACAAAATTAAATGTTATGTCTACTACATTACGTCATTACTTTTATAAAATAGGCGTGTATTTTTAGGAGTTATTTAATTTAGTAGCAACTGTAAAAAGGTTTATCTACAGGTAAAAAAGTCTTAATTTGGTATGAAAAATAGGTTTGATTAGTCCTGTCTCGTACATGTGTGCTCTCAGAAAAGAATTCACACACAGAGATTATAATTTAATACAACAATAGGTGAGTGATTTTCTTAGTTTATATTTCCAACCGATATCGAGTAGTAAGTATAGTAAGTACGTAGGTATGAAGCTGCGTAGTATTATCCTTATTCGTCTCCTACGACACCCACTGATAGACATGAGAATTAACATATTCTAGAACAGAGACCACACTGATACATTGTAATGTGTGTTTTTAGACCTTCGCATATTTTTCGACTTATGACATGTTAGTTAACTACTTAATCAGAGCTAGCTTTCAGATTAAATTAGGTTTACTAAATTAATTCTTTAATTTAGGTCGCGGTAAAAGCACTGATTAAAAAAGAAACTTACTTTTAAAAACTTGTTTTAGGCTAATACTTTGTGTATTAGTTTAGCTGGTAGTAAGAAATAATGCAGTGTTAAAAAATAACAATAACACCTCATATTTATAATGGTTTTTTATACTTAACATTGATTTGCTGCCCCATTTAAGTAAAAATACTTACTTAATTAATTAAAAATGGTGCCTTTCACCCTACCGTTACCCGCGCTCAAAGAAAAGCTTTTAAAATTTTATAATATTAATCTTATACTATTATATAAAAAGGAAAAGTTTATTTCTTTGTTTGAACACGCTAATCTCTGGAACTACTAGACGGATTTTAAAAATTATTTTTGTGTATGATAGCTCTGTTCTCGAGGAGGGTTATATAACATCACGCTACAGGCAACAATAGCAGAGCAGTAAGCAAAGACGCGGGTGAAAGGCGGAAAGCTAGTTTTAAAATAAAGTATAAACTTTGTGAAGCCCGAAGGCGTGTACCTAATGGGAGGATACAACGGCGTTGTGTATGCACCGAGTGAGAGTTCGCATCAAGCGAACCTTTTCTTAAATTTATTGACGTACTTAACTACATAAAGCATCTGTAAAATGTGTAATAGCGTTATGATAATAGTGTATTCATCAATTGTGTCTCGTCTTCTCGAGTACCTTATTCCAAACAGCCAAAGCGGTGAAAATAAAATCAGAACGTTCAGTCATGTGGACGTAAATAGAACCTTTTTTTTAATTAAAATTCTCTGTCTGAATGCCTTAATTCAGTCTATACATATAGACCAGCACTGATTGAAAAAGTAACTTCTTTTGACGATAAACATTTTTATTACATGCTTCAATAGAAATTTAATGACGTCTTAAATTTGCTGGTAAAAAGTGATTGCAGATATAAAAATTTTTCTATTTGTGTAGGTTTTTACCACAAAATGAACATTAGAAGTTTAAGTTACGATTTCAGTGCCAATGTGATTTTTTTAAGACATAGAGGCTTTCTTACTTTTTCATTGTGAGGAAAATTTTGACTATAACAAAAATATAACATACAAGATTCTAAGTCTAAATTCTCAGTCTAAATATAATTTTCGTGGCTCAAAAATCTCCCAACAAAGCAACTAAATTGAGTGTAATATACCAAAACGTTCGTGGTATAAAAACCAAACTTGGCATATGGAGAGCTAACCTTTGGCAATCGGAATGTGACCTATTAGCTGTCACAGAATCATTTTTAGATGACTCAGTTGAAGACTCAGAAATTACGGTTAATAGTTACACTATTATTAGACGAGACCGAATAACACCTTGTGGTGGTGTCATGCTTCTAGCTCGAGAAGGTATACCCATGACTCGACGACAGGACCTCGAAACAAGTAGTGGAGAAGATTTGTGTGTGACTATTAATCTGTGCGGTAATTCTATATTTGTGTGTGTAGTATTATATTAAACCAAGTGCCACTGACGATGATTATATGACCTGGTTTTGTAAAATTGAGAGTTTTATACATTGTATTAAAGGAACTGTTGTTATCCTTGGAGATTTAAATTTGAATAGTGCTTCTGTTAATATTAATAATTATTATTGTTATTTTTTGTAATTTTGTGGTCTGGTTGAGAAGAATGTAATAGTGAATTCGTGTGGTGGCATGTTAGATGTGGTCTTGGTCCAGGAAAGCGTTGAAGTATTAGTTACCGCCACGGAATGCATGGTTCCGCCCGATGCCTATCATCCTCCACTAAATATCGAAGTAAGTTTGGCACAAGCTATTCATAAAAAATCCTTGGATTCTGATAACAACAATCGGTCAAGGGACTGGAATTTTAAGAAGTGTGATTTTGAACACCTATCTATCTTGTTATCTGGGGAGACATGGAATGCAGTTACCCAATCTACTGATATTGTTACTAGTACTAATAGTTTTTATAATACTGTTTATGAAATATTTGATCAGTGTATGCCTAAAAAGGTGAGAACTACAAGTAGTCAAAAGCGGTATCCAGTCTGGTTTACTAATGATATAATTAAAGAGTTAAATTTCAAAGTGAGACTGCATAACGCGTGGAAGCGGAGTAAGTGTCAGGTAACTTACCAGTTGTTCTCTGATTTAAGGAAAAATTTAAAACTACGCATTTTATCAGCTTATAAAACTCATTTAAATAACATTGAAAATAATATTAAAGATAACCCAAACCAATTTTGGCATCACATCACAAACCTACGTTGTAGGGGAGGTTTTGAACCTTCTGTTACCCAAAACGGTGAAGTTTTGTCAGGGATTGATGCTGCTAATGCTTTTGTTAACTTTTTCTCTAGTGTGTTCCTATCAGATTTTCCTAACTTAAATGTAAACCAACTCAATGTATACAACTGTTCTTCCAATAGCAATTATATTAACTTAGTTCAAATTTCCGCGGATACTGTAAAAAGCGCAATTGATAAATTAAAATTTAGTAGTTCAGCTGGACCAGATAATGTTCCATCTTTAGTACTTAAACATTCAAAAACGCATTTTATTAAACCTCTTACTCATTTATTTAATTTATCTTTAAGTTCTGGTAAATATCCATCACAGTGGAAAGTCTCTAGAGTTACTCCTATACCAAAGAAAGGTAATAGGATATCAGTTGAAGACTATCGGCCAATTGCCATTCTCTCATCACCCGCAAAGATTTTTGAGCATATATTACACAAGGAAATTATTAGTCAAGTTAATAGCTTTTTATGTAACAGCATGGTTTCCGATTTAAAAGATCAGTTAATACTAACTTAATTACTCTTACTGACTACATTTCCACACGTTTAGATCAAGGTCGACAGGTTGATGTTTTGTATTTTGACTTTCAGAAAGCCTTCGATCGAATTAATAATGACATTCTGTTACGTAAGTTAGGTGCTATAGGTTTTGCTCCCAAGCTACTTTTCTTGCTATCTGACTATCTACGTGATCGACAGCAGTACGTGCGTTTAGGTTTGTACAACTCCCGTGCGTATCACACACGTTCTGGAGTAAGTCAGGGATCTGTTTTAGGACCTCTACTATTCCTAATCATGGTAAATGACCTTCCACAGGTCCTACGAAATTCAAAGTGTTTACTGTATGCCGACGACCTGAAACTGTATACCGAGATAGAGTCACAATCGGATTGTGTATCACTTCAGCGGGATATTGATGCACTTATGGAATGGTCAGTCTCAAATAAAATGGAATTTAATCCTTCTAAATGTTGTGCTATGAGTTTTGGGCGAATGAGAAATCCTTTACAATACATTTACAGTATCAATCATGTAGAAATTGCAAGAGTAGTTTCTATTAGGGACCTTGGTGTTACGTTTGATTGCAAACTTACCTTTCATGAACACATTATATTTTTAGCCAAGGAATCTTTTCGCCGACTTGGTTTTGTTCTTCGAAACTGTCGTGAGTTTAACAACCACCAAGTTATCACTCTTCTTTTTAGCACGCTTGTGCGGAGTAAACTTGAGTGTAGTTCTACTTTATGGAACCCACATGAAAAACTGTATGCATTGATGTTGGAAAAAGTTCAGAAGGCATTTTTACGGTACCTCTATAAACGTAAATACGGTTATTACCCATTTATGTATCCAACAAACTTTTTGTTGGGTTACTTGGGCTACAATTCGCTACAGGTAAGACGGTCATTCGATCAACTTTTGACTGCATGTAAAATCCTACATGGAGCTATTGATGCACCTGATTTACATGCCGAGCTGTGTAAATTTTTTGTGCCCGATAATTACAATAGAGCCAGGCAGCATCCTTTGTTTGCGGTACCACGCTGTCGCACGGTTGCGCGTTCCATGTCTCCAGTACCGCGTATGTTAAAGGGGCTCAACGCTCTGCTGGCGTCAAGTCATGGGCTGGATCTGTTTGCTGATGAATGGAAGTTGATCTTGTCTGAATGTATGAAGTATTGTGAGACGTCAGAGTAAAAGTTGTTATTTTATATATTTTAAGTTTTTACTGTGTAATCAGTGTAATTGACTGTATTTTTGTCGTTCTGATTATAAAAAATAAAAATAAAAAAAAAAAAAAAAAATAAAAAATAAGTGTCGAAGTTATGTAGTATTTAAAGAACAGCATCTAAGATAAGCCTTATGTTCCTTCAAGATTGCTGGTCATTTGAACTTTAAAATTGTTTGTTGTACGATAAATTGAGCCGCAACAAACTTTTATACACTAGGGAGGGAAAATATGAATTTCTTATTTTCTTTTACTATTTGGTAGTTTTCTTTTTTGTATTGTAGGTAAAAGTTTATTAAAATATGTACCAAGTTAAAATATTAAATTGTAAGTGAATCCTATAAATCCTCGGTAACGGCAAAGCATTGTATTCCCTCGATATACCGTCAGTTATTTGTATAAAATATCAGATAGAGTTACAAAGAGTAGAGAGTACAAAGTAATAAAAATACCTTCATTTTTCGTAGTAGTCTTGCTGTCTTAACCGGATAAGTAGGTATCTATTTAAATGTCCTTATTTACTCCTCAATTTATACCAATTTACCATTGAGAACGTGATATATAAAACACAACAAAGAAAGAATTGCTGTACTTTGTCCGATAAGTAGATAGAACAGAGAACTTTTTAATAATATTTAGAAAAGCCTATGTATATTTTCTGGACCACAATTGTATGACTTCATGAAACCGACCTAATGTATAAATGGCTCGAGTAGCCCGTTACTGCGTGGCTTGCTTCTATTTACGGATAATAAAACGTGCCTCGCAGACCATTCTACGAGCCATTTTTCGACTTATCTCGTCTCTTAGCTCAATAAATATCTTAATAAAAAGTGTGCTTGTACATTAATTATTGTTATTGCCTCAGTTATTTGTATTGCCTATATTCAGTTTGTTCGTATTATTCGTGAGGTTCTGCCAAATAATTTATTATTTTTTGTGGAATAAGAAATTATATTTTATAATGCCTATAATGCGAGGCTGTTGCAGTGGAAATATATAGGTTTTTGTTCTCTATATTAAATTGAGATTATTCCTCTGGAAATATTTATGATTTTGTTTTTGTTATTTGTTACTTCTGGTTGTTATGTCTTAGGTCTGGTATATGCAATCTTTCCATACCTTCTTCTCGTAAAAGCTTAAGCAGTCAAATTTAGGTCATATTTCATGCCTCAACGTCAATTAAAAATGTATTTTATCTTTGACAAAGTTGTCAGTTAGGTAGTTGTTGGCGTCGTAAAAGTTCTATTAAACTTTCACTTCGACAGATTTATTCAATATTCGAAATTGAAATTAAAGAAAATTAAACTTTTAACCTTCTATAACACGAGGTACGGATTGCAAACTTGGAATTTATTGGAATTGGGTTTTTGACAGAGAACAATGATGGTTATTGGTTTTATTTTTCTAAATTACCAAACTCCGAATTGTGTCAACAAAATGGAACAAGGGTATCACCCTTATATAACCAAACTTTTATATATACATATACTTGTATATATATATACTTTTTTTTATTTTTTAATTTTTTTAAACTTTTATATAATTTATTACTAGCACAAACATACTTTTTAAACAAGTTAGGTTCTAAATGATTAGATGATAATCATTTTTTTATAAAGACAACAATGTTATGTCATTACGACTCTCACAAATTTTCAAGGACCCCACACGCAGTAATTTAGTTATTGTGTTTAAACTGATTAAAGTCTATAAAAGGTTTAATTTTATTACAGAGCAATTAATAGTCTAAATCAGTACCTGACCAAAAATACTTCTTAAAGAATATGTTTTGTGAAAGGAAATAATCTTCAAAACGTTTTTCAAACAATAAAAGATATTAAGAAAAACATTTTAATAGGTATAGCTTTGATAGATAGAATATTCTTAATTACACACCACTTAATACAACACAAATAATAGAACAACACAATAATAAGTAGTGAAAATGGGTGGTTTTATCACTGAAAGCGCACTCTTCCATCTTTGCATGGACTAGATTAGAAATGTATAATAATTTCTGTGATATTCTCGTATCATTAAGCTTAAACAGCCTAACGGTAGTAGATCCCCGCTGATTTCAGCATGAATGGGCCGGATCGTCCGGGGAAGCACTACCCTCTCATAAAAGATCGACTTAAGAGTAGTAGTATCCGTACTACTGCGTTTCGTTCGGTGAGTGAGAGCGCCGGAGGCTCAGTTTTCCCCCTTTCCTCCTTCGTCACCTCCCTCATTCCCTTCCCCTAACCCCATTCCTAGCCGCCATAGTGGAGGCCACCATACCAGCAGTTTAAGACGATGGCTTTTAGTATAGAGGCCGCCACGTCTGGATTCCACTGACTACTTACCATCAGGCGGGGCGGAGTCACTTTGGTAATCTTAAAGAGGCACTTTAGTAGTATTAACTATAATTCAATAAATAGTACAACCCATATTTTTACATTATAACTAATTCAGCTTTCAGATTCTCATTAATTTCACTCTTGCTGAATGAATAAAACAGTCTATTCTTCTCATCGAGTGGTCAGTCGTCAACCTAGTGTCAGGATTTGTCAACGGTCTCTTATTAACTGTCCATTGCTAAGCACGACTGTAGTCGATGATACCTTGTATTGCATCAAGATTCAGTAGTTCTACGTTCTGTTTTTGTTTTTGATAGTGGTACTTTCTCCTACAGTAATGTCTAATACTGACCGAATCCGCCACTGTAGCAAACTTATTTTAATAAAATGACATAGACGAAAATTGAATATTATACACTCAATTATTAGCAAGAAAATTCTTCACTGAGGGATCTAAGTACCTTAATAAGCTTGTTATAAATGTTCTTTTTTTGTCGACGGGAACGCCCGAAAAGCTGTCATTTGCAATAATGTACGCAGTTAGGCAATTTTTGAGCCTCGCGTGCAAATATAACGACTTACTCCAGACTTTTAGGTTATATTATCTGAATTTTGGTAGCATACTGCTATAATGATATTTTATTAGTAATACTTATGAAAGAATGCAATATTTTCAAAAAAAAAATAAAAAAAAAGAATAGAGAGAAATGTTCTATAGACTGACGCAACACGCAACACGTTGTGATCATAGTAAAATATTCACAACGCCAATTTCGTGGTATGACTATCATGCTCTGCGATCACAACTCTTTGTGGTAAGGTGATGAGGCATTGTTGCACTAAAAATGAAATGCATTTTAATAAGGCTTACAAGTTAATAGAAGCAGCGATATGTCTGGAAGAGAACGCTTTTACTCTACTTTAACTCATGGTTGTGCTTTTGCCCACCTGCCAAATTCAAGGAAAGTTTTTATTATTTGGTGTGCAATGAAGAATATTTTATCTATTTATTAGTAGTAGTACGTCCTTACGTCTCTATAAAGTATCGTGCTTAGTTTTAGCCACTTGTTTTATTACTTCCCCTAATCTTGAATACTAATTCGAGCGAGCATTTCCGCTTTAGTTATTTATTGCAGTTGCCAAATCAAGTTTTTATATAGTTACTACTCTTAAACAGCTTGAATGATTTAATTTACAGTTTGTACCGAACTACTGCAGTATTAAACAAGTAGTAGGCAATATACACTACACATGATATGGCTCTGAGTAAGATATATTTGAATAATATAGTATTAAGTTTTTAGAAATGTTTATTTCAGCTTAAAGCCTCAAAGCGAGAACAGTGTGAATTAATACGAGCAAGGCCCCCATATAGATATACAAGTATTACATAGGGTTTACACTTTATATATATGAGCTAAAGTTACCTGACGAGAACAAAATTAATTAAATGGGACTTAAAATCATAAAAGTACTTTTGCTCAAGGCATGCAAAAGAATTTAGTTAATATCTAGGGACATAAAAATACAAAAGAAGTCGACCAACGGCAACTCAGTAAAAACCAATATATTTTCTGTCTGTGATACATCGTACTACTGAGCAGACCCATGAAGACTAGTAGGTACGAAGGCTCCATTGAATAACGATGCAACACGCAATACAGTCGTCCGGTAATTTTCATCTTGTGGCGATTAATACAAGGTAAAGTATTGCATAATGGTATTATAAACTTGAATTATTTTTCTGAGGGCGCGACTGTATGAGTAGGTGATACTAATTGAATAGGTATAAATTATTCTACTCGCCGTAAAACTAACATTGCTGTGAATGACAACGCAAATGTCGTTAAATATTATAGTTATGACGTAGGTAGTGGTTATGTTATACCCTGTGGTTATGACCTCGGCCATCGGATTACAGTAAAAAATATAGATTTGGGCATTACTTTGTGAGTTTGTGTTACATTAAGGTATTGTACGTAAAATATTTCGCAAGAAATGGACAATTACTAGTTTAGGTATTTTTACGGCGTGTATTCTTTCAGCTTTAATGCATTCGTACAGAATGATAGGTCTGAGACGTAAATGCGGCATTAGAGGCGACTAAACGAATACCAGGTAACGGGTAGCAGTGTTCATTGCGTATTAAATGTCACCTTCTACCACCACCTCACTGCAATCAACGACCTACCAGCTCTGGGTTGGTAACTATGGCAAACGCGTACCTTTGAGAGAGGCCTATATATATCTTGCAGTGGACGACTGATCACTAAACGTGTAGGAAAAATTTTAAAACGTTCTAGCCCATAGAACTAAACACAGAAGTACCGACACTACTTATTCCTTTACATCGATATTCTAATAAAGGGAAAACACTTCTCCAGTCGATCCATTCATGCAGAAACCAGTAAGTAGCGTCTTTACTTACTCGCCGTATAATATGTGATTTAATTTCAAGTTAGATTATCATAAAACAATTGAATGTATTTATTGTTCTTTTTCCTTTTCTAATACTTTTTGCATACAACAGCAATGCTTTAATTAAAGGCTTAATTAACTTACAATCTTCATTTAACTTTTATGTGATAAATAAATTTAGAGTGATATCACAGATTTTACTATTATTAAATTGTCAAATTTCTGTAAATAGATAAAAGTTTAGTGGCGATTGTGAAATAAGCCTTTATTTATAGAACTCAACACTAGTACACAACATCTATCTTTAGATAAGTACTGCAGTGACTACTGAGTAATAAACGATCATGATATACTGCCTCGATGCTTAAGTTAAAAGCTTTTAGTCAAACAGTGCTAAAGAACTCGTATTACCTAGATCTCGTAGACTCAAGCGTGCTAAGCCAGTTTCTTCTTACATTATTTCTTTTAAAACTAAAATGGTTTACATAAAACAAATTGATATATTAGTTCATAACCGCTGGCGGTTTTTGAAGACGTAAGCAATAATAAAATTTAACCCAAAGTCTCAAAGTCAGTCGTTATTTAGTTAATGGAGTTGTAGAAATAATAAATTATATTGATTTACGTCCAGTTATGTCAAATTGGTCCAATTTGTAACCTTTTAAAAATTTTGTACTAAAATGTTCAATTTCTTTTGAAATTATCTGGTCAGAATCAACATTATGCTGAAATCTATACTAATATTACCTATAAATTTAATGATTTTAATGAAATTTAGTATAGAGATAGTATAGACCTTGGAAAACAACATTGCAAACAAACATACAAAAAATCAAATATTTTTCTTTAAAATATTAGTTTAGAAAACGGGAACATGTGAAGTGAATTTTTGTATTTGTGACCAACAGTAGGTAACTGGTACCTATAAAATGCATATATAATTGTACCATTAATTCTAATCAAATCTCATTACACCTAATATATTATGTAAGTACATATATTATACTAAACAAATTTTACGAAACCTGAATCAAATATAATATAACACATAATTACCTAGTTAGGTATTTCATAAATAAAGCATTAAAAATCTAAAGCATTAATAGGTTTGAATATACGAACATTAGGTACATACATTAGCTACTGACCGTAGTACTAGACCTTCTAGCCTTACCAAACAGTTAAAGGGTTCAAAGAGTTCATATACAACATAATTGCCATGAGTTAAATTGTTCTCAGAATAATCGAGAACAATATTTGTTGTTTCATAAGTGCGCAAATATTGGAACAAAATTGTTCGCCGTAGTAGGAATTTTTGTCTGCGTATTTAATACAGTATTATATTGAATTTCAGAACAATACAAAAAACCGGCCAAGTGCGAGTCGGACTCGCGCACGAAGAGTTCCGTACCATTATCTATAAAAAAATTCACGGTTGTTGTGTGGCCACCTTATGGTAGCCTCCCTCAAATTTTTGTTTTATTTTAATTTAATTATTTATTTTAAACGTGAATATATAACTAAATATTCTGTAAATATTATAGTGTCTACCTATTGCCGCTATCAATTTTGAGCAAAAACGAGGAAAAAAATCACGATTCTTGTATGAGCCCCCTTAAATATTTATTATTTTATTTGGCTTTTTAGTATTTGTTGTTAGAGCAGCAACAGATATACATCATCTGTAAAAAAATCAACTGTCTATCACGGTTCACTGGTGACAGACAGACAGACGGACAGCGACGTCTCAGTAATAGGATCCCGTTTTACCCTTTGGGTACGGAACCCTAAATACTAACAATGGAAATAACTGAACTTACATATTAAATAGATTTTATTTACCTCTATATTATTATATCGAAAACAATGAGAATTGATTGTGCTACAGGTTATTTTTAATTTTGAACATTAATAATCTAAGAGGCATCGTCAAAAACTTCGCAGTAATAATAATATAACACCAATAATTGTTACATTATTCTTATTTTATCCACAATATTGTCCGTAACGACCGTGTTTGACGTACAATAAAAACAGCGGGTTGGTGCTTTTCTTCGAACCTATCGAAATTATATCGAATCTACTATATTGATGCTAGATGCTTTGTTAATCATCAAACAAATTTAAGGCTTTTGTAATTTTCTAGAACTTGAGCTATGCTTTAGCTTTGTCTTAGTCTTTGCACTCCAGACAAGAAATCTCGATGAGCTCGGTTTTTTTTAAATTCTGTAAACTGCCACTAGAGCCCAATAACAAATAATAGATCGGGTGGAACTTTATTAATAATGGTCTAAACCTATATTCATATAGGTTTGGGGATTACATAATATATTTTTATTACTATTATTAATATTAATAAAGTTCCACGAGATCTAAATTCAACTCTCGGTGTTTATTATATGAAAAGGGTCTGTCTGGAAGGGTCTGTCTCTCAGGGATAATAACGCCCATTGTCACTAGGTACCTAATGTTGTTCTATTATTTATTGTATGTGGTGTGCATAGAGTATTCCATCGATCTACGTTGGTTAAATCCAGGTGTTATACAAAGTGGTCTGGTGAAACGTGACTGTGGCAAATTGGTAAAAAAGGAGCCTTTTCTTATTGTTTGATTGTATATTTTAATAATAATAATAATATTCTACCACATGCACACAGTGCCATTTAGCCCCAAATTAAGCAATTATATTTGCTTGTGTTATGGGTACTAAACAACTGATATACTACTTATATACATTTTTTTTTTTTGTAAATACATACATATTATAGATAAATTACACCCAGACACAGAACAAACAATCATGCTCATCACACAAAGGTTTGTCCTGGGTGGGAATCGAACCCACGACCTCCAGCTTAGTAGTCAGGGTCACTAACCACTAGACCAACAGGCCAGTCAAATTTCAATTTTGTTTGTATAAGTCGAAGTTCTGGCTTATTTTTTAGGGCTTTGTAGTTCGTCAACAAGTTTTTTACCCCAGAGCATGGGCTTTATTGAGCGCAAATAAAGCAAGTCATGCAAGTCATTGAATGTACATCGCTACAATAAAAAGGTGTTATTTTTCAGTGGCTGAGTTTTACGTATAGGAAATCCTTTTACTAAGTAAGTCAAACGAACACAATAAAGTTCAGAATGTTGTTTTTTGTGTTTGTGTACTAAGATTGGCAATCTAAGTAACAACACAAGGGAAGGAAATTTCAAAAACAAACATTTACAACATGAAAACAAAGTGTGTACAAAGTCAGAACAACACTTCAGAATTACATTTTTTGTTACGTGTGTGGATAAAATCTATCTACCGTTGCTGCGTAGAGGTACAGAATAATTTCACCCACACCCATGGTATGAACGGGCTGTTTTACGCAACTCTGCGACTGTGCGCGTATTTTGCGTCGTGTGGGTGGGCGGCGATCCCTCTAAACATCTCAGCTCCTCGAGGAAGGCCAGCAGACTCTTGATGTCCCTGGCGATCTCGTAGAATGAATCCGGAGAGAGAAAGTATTTTGCTCTGTAGGTAGCGACCTCAGAGCAGTGTAGTAATAGGCACCCACACCCATTACTGTTACTCTTGTAAACAAGAATTTACGGTGTTCTACACCGTTGTACATCGCAAACACAAAGCAAGCTATTACACTTTTGACTCCCGGAGACAAGTTGTATTGTATCCCACTAAGAATTTAATCAGAAGTAAAATCTGAAGTTTAGAAAAAAAATATCCACTTCTCTCCGTTACAAAGCAGTAGACAAATAGTTTGTAAATTATCATCCACTTTGTGAGAAGCTTGATCTGACTATGGTGGCGGGCAATCGATGGATGAGGGTGGCGGTATGTCTAGCAATATACACAAAATGTCATCTTTGGCTAAAATAAAAGATGATGGACAAAATATTATCGCACATAATGTAAGCTATTTTTGATTCTGTGGGTAAATAATAAAGCCGATATTTAAAAGATAGGTCTTATGTCCTAGTCAAAGTAAATTCGATGTGAGAAATGGATACTTAATGAATATGAAAAAGGAGCGAATGCTGTGAAATATAGGTGCTCATTAATTTTATTGTGGTAGTAACCAATTTACTGTTTGTGCAGATTGTTATTATTAATTATACTGTTAGACTTGGTAAAATTAGTAGTGCTCTCTAAATGGTACCTTATTATATTACTTATATGCAGGAAATATTATGTGTTAGGAAGGTACTCTGAGGGCATGAGCTGTGCAACTCATCGTACCTCTTACGGTAATGCTTAAACCAATTAAGTACAGTAATCATAGTGCGGAATTCGAGTAAGAGTTTCTCAAATCAATCTATGGATGTCGTAAAAGAGATAGATATGTGCAAAAATACTCCAATCCTTTGACATTGTGTGCGCGAATAAGACATATGCTCGTCGCCTATTAATTGATATATAAAATTAAATGATTTAATGATAATTATCTGGCGATTGAAAAGAGTGGCGTGAGTTTCTTGCCAGTTCTTCTTACAGCTCTACCTCGTCAACGAACTGGCTGTAGGTTAATTACTTGACTTCATGTAATTTTGACTTTTCATAAGCATTATACTTTATGATCAATATATGAAAAAATGCAAAAGAAGAGATATCTAATAGAGCTAGCGAGACGCAGTTATTAACATACCTCCTCTACCTTCTACTCTTCCCTACCAGGATACCGGCGCGATAATAATATGTATTATTATTATTTGTATGTATCCAATATTCACTTAGTGTGTGTATTGAGGTAAAGTTTATTTTTTATTTCTTACAGTCGCAGACGAGCCAACAACCCACCTGACGGTAAGTGGAAACTCGTAATTAATAAGTGGTATTCATTCTATTCATTTCATTTTCATTCATTCATTTCATTTCATTTTCATTTTCATTCATTCATTTCATTTCATTTTCATTTTCATTCATTCATTTCATTTCATTTTCATTCATTTAAGAACAATGCGGTTAAATAAACATCGCTAGTATACCATTATTCACACATAGATTATTACACTGCACACAGTTTTCTCATCATATTAATTCTCAAAATAACCACGAATGCGTACGTTTCTCACATCAAACGGCCTGTGGTCAGTTTAACACCTTACAAGCAGGAAGCACTTCCTTTTCTCATAAACCACACCTCATGCATACCGTATCGTACTGCTTCAAATAATGAACTTGGTTCTCTTTTTATTATTTTAGACTGCATAGAATATCAAGAGTAGGTATTCGGTCGAAGCAAAGTCGATGTGAGAAATGGATAATGAACATAAAATGTGTTACCATGTCAAAAGTAAAGTGTGAGTAGGAAAAATATAATATAAATTAGAGAAAATATTCAGAATCTAGCAGAACCGTAATCCCACATAATACACCTGTTATAATATATCAATAGGTGTTAGCGCTTTTAAATTTTTTTTTTTTTTTTTTTTTTTTTATATTATTTCCTACCAAAGTGACTCCACCCCGCCTGATGGTAAGCAGTCAGTGGAATCCAGAAGTGGCGGCCACTGTACCAGAAGCCATCGTCTTAAACTGCTGGTATGGTGGCCTCCACTATGGCGGCTGGGAATGGGGTTAGGGGAAGGGAATGAGGGACGTGAGGGAAGAGGAAGGGGGGAAATTGGGCCTCCGGCGCTCTCACTCACCGAACGAAACGCAGTAGTACGGATACTACTACTCTTAAGTCGATCTTCTATGAGAGGGTAGTACTTCCCCGGACGATCCAACCCATTCATGCTGAAATCAGCGTGAATCTACTACCGTGAAAAAAAGTAATATTGGGAGCAATTTGTAAAATACGTGCAATACAAGTAGCTGGACAAAGTACCTATGTCATATATTCTTAAAACAGCTAAAATTCTTGTCTTATTATGTGTCATGAAATGCTTTACAAACAGAAAAGCAGAATAGTAAACAAACTCCCAAAACCAATTATTGTGTTTCACACCATGGGTAAGTTCACGGTTCACACAAACATTTGGAAAAGCTAAGAATCAAAACTACAACAACCACACCAAACACTAGGCCACACGACGTGCAGTACCTTTGTTTAAAATGATATAAAACAAAATATTTATACTTTAATGTAATATACATTTTATCACTCAGACAAGAAGATTCTTAATCGCAAAATATATTCCAATAATGTGACATTTACTACGTAACATCGCTTTGAGTGTAGTTTGTATTGTTCTTGTTACGGGTTGAAAATACATGTAGCAAGTAGTATAATTTGTACATAAAATTTACTGCCACTAAAAGCAGACGTCTGTCTCAAAATAGATTTATATGCGGCTACTTGTCGTTGCGTTTTCGCAAGGAGCTCTGTCTGCAAGTTTGTACACATAAGTACGTTAACTGACATATTGTCATTTCTTAAAATTTAGAAGATAGTAAGAAAACCTGAGTTATAACAAAAATATAGTAGAAGGTTAGGGGTTGAAGTGTTCTAGCATTATGGAGTTCCAATCATATGATAAGGATTTTTATCGTTTTTTATATACTCGTGACTTGGGTGGTGATGAACAAGTTATACGGTCCATCTGTGGTTAAGTACTGTGAGTATGAGTTTTCTACGTATTGTAAAAACAATGCTCAGAAAACACAACCAAGCCGTTGCCGATGTTAACAAAAAACGAGCATGAGAGATGAGAAGGAAAAGAACGAGGGGTGAATTTAAGTAGGGTGATTTACGCGAATATTCTATGATAGAATAGTTCTCCCATGTACCATTCGGTTATTAATTCTCGAACTAGCATGTTTTTTAATATGTTTCAATGAACTACAGTTCGCTGTTTTTTTTAAGACACCCGCACTAGGGAACAAGCTCTGTGTCGCGGGGAACTTTACAAATATACAATTAACAGACACAAAGCACACCCGGAACTCGGAACAAATAATTCTGAATCAGATAAAGTTTTGTCCCTTGTGGTAATGGAACCCACAAACCTCGTGCACGTCAGTCGCTTGATACGCACCCACTGCGCCACTGCGGTTATCACACGTGCACTCAAGTGATTGAAGTGATTTTTATGTCATTCCGAAGTGTGTAATGTTGTCCGAATCACAAATAATATTTTCTCTTAGCTAATACTTAGTAGCTACGTTGTTCTTACTTCGTATTCCTTGCGCGAATGTTGACTGTATAAACAAATATTTGTATTAATTCTATTGAATTCTATTCCATTCACAAAAGTACAAGTGGCTTTGACAACAACAGACACTAATTAATAAATTAGTAAAAGTTAATATAAATTTGTCAAACAAATTAATTGACTACAAAGGGCCGAACTAATGTCGAAATTCGGAATCAAAACTGAGGCCTGCGGCTTCGTTTTAAATAAGATAATAAACAAATCGGCCATGTGCTGATAAGACTCACATGTTGAGAGTTTTTAGTTAGTAGTTAGTCTGTATTGTGTTATGAAAAATGTTCTAAATTGTGGTTACCTATACTTACCACGATTAAAAAAGAACACAATGTTTTCTGACAAATACTTTAGTAGCTTATTTACTACCTATGTCTAAAATGAAAGTTATATTCATGACAATTTCTGTGCTAGGATCAAAACTCTACTAACCTATAAACAAATTAAATTATTAAATTATTTTTAATTTTTAATAATGAGATTTATTCTAGATTATCATACCATAAGCCTGAAGACATCCTCTGCCGATAGAGGAGGTTGTTGACCGCTGCAGTAAGAGATACTGCTGCAGACTACAAGACCGAAGTTAAACACCGGAATAAGGACCTCATTTTTATTAAATACTTCGCTAATATAGTATACTCACTAGCTTGCTGCGGCGCGGTTTCACCCGCGTCTTTGTTTACTGCTCTGATCCCGTCACCAGTAGCGTGATGTTACATAGCTTATAACCCTCAGGAACTGATGGGCTATCATACACAAAAAGATTTTTTGAATCCGAGTGGTGGTTTCAGAGATTAGCGCGTTCAAACAAACAAACAAACTCATCCGCTTTATATATTAGATTCAGTATTGTTTATATTTATAAAAAAGTAGGTATTGCATATAAATTACATATTCTGTCAGAACGATTCAATTTTCTTGATAGAATCAATAATTCTCATTCAGAATTTATATAGATTCCCGACAGCATATACTTACATGTAAAGTACCTATAAAATAAATTACACTCGTACAGAATAGTTTATGCTTACTACATTATATTCATATCGTTTCAAAACATAAACAATCGTAAAGTGATACCTATTAAAGTTACTTAGTATATATAGTTAGGAGAAAATATAGTTTGGTTTATTAGACCGATATTAATACTCATAGCACTTAACCCTGCAATATTTGTTCTATTCTGCCGGCCGACTATTTGTGGCCCGGTCATAACTTAGTCTGTTTTATGAACGATTATATATATCCGTGTAGCACTATTTTTAAAGATCCTCCAATGAACTTTCAATAGAGAGTGCTGTGAATGTCAGATGATGTTTTTATATTTTAAAGATCTTTAATAGACGCTGACGATACTTTTAGTGTTTTAAGGGCGTTAAATTAAATAAGTCAGTTATGAAATGAAATAGATAGACATCTTCCTCTGATAGTAAAAGACGTTTATTTAAAAGAAGACAAAAAGTGAACTATCTTTTTAAGATGTACTATATACCTATTTGTACTTTTTTATTATATAGCCTGTAAGGTTATTTCAGGTTTATATACATAGAGTTATTGTCAAGAGCAAGGCTAGTTTTCTTATATAAAAATAGAAGGTACTGATGAAGCAAAAAATGTGACAAACACGTATATTTCTTTGTCAGAAAATACCTAAAAGATGATGTAGCAACTGTCTAAGGTGTCAAGACGAGATTGTTGTTCTACTAAAGAATGTACGGAGCTTGTTTACATAAAAACAAAAACGTGAAACAATAACTCAGAAGTTGCCTTATTATGGTAACAAATAGTTATGGAAAAGGGAATTAATATTGTGACTAAGTTTGCTTACAGTGTGGTGGGGCATTGACCTTGAGAAACATACTTAAGTACCTAGTTTATGTGAACCTCGGTAAGAAGCTAAGTTTTGTAAATCACGTCTAGGATATTCTGGTAAAATGAAACCAAGTACACTTTCGTTTGATGGATTCTGATATAACTCGTCAAAAATAACGGCAGATAAGCAGATAGATGGAAAACAAGGCAACCTTGCAAAAAATCAAGTTTTTTTACGAGATTTAAAAAAATACTTAATATGTTATTTTCGTCACGTCTTCGCCATGATAAGTTTTATTACTACATCTTTATTATGCAATAAATAAATGTTCTAAAGTCCAGATGAGACAACAGTCAATGCTACACCCTTGCTGGGTGTCGTAAGCACTACTGCGATAGATACAGCATTAGGAATCACTGATTCTACCCTCTGTTTTTAAAGCTTTTTGCTTTTATCCAATGTTAATTTACTTCTCCTAAAATCTTTTTAAAATACACGCCCAACATTTAATGTACATATTAGGTAATATTTTTTTCTGAAATAATAATTTATTATACCAATTTCTTACGTTTATTTTCTGATATAACCTACTTTCATATTTTTTTAAGATTATAATTACATTACTAGTTAAGTAGGTTAAAAATTCGTTAGCTAAAACATCCTATAAAATTAATGAAGATCGGACTAGATAATAAATGATCGATATTTCACCAACGAATAGCCAAGTAATATTCTTTAGTGGCCTGAGTACTCAATATTACATAAATTTAATATTATATACATTTTCATAGCCTTTGATAATTATGACCATATTATGGGCGCAATTAAATTACATGCATGACGGCGTTAACCGGTTAATTTTGTCCTTGCTAATATTAAGAATTGGGTCATAGAAAAATTAAAATAAGTATTTCATCACATTGGGAACAATGTTAATGACACAATGGAAGCCGCAAGACTAAGCGTCTGCTGTAAACACAACTGTATTACAACATGTCTGCTGTCTTACAACATCGTTTTTCAATTCACGGATGCTGAATAAATCGTTCTGCATAATGACCAGCAAGCCTATTGGCCATTTCTGATTTTGAAATCTATTTTACTTGAATCTTTACCTATAAATTTAATTTTAAAACACATTTTTTTTTATTAAACCAATAGGTAGAGTATAAGGTCACAGCAAAATTTGCCCTGAGAAATCTTGAGTACGCAAATTGAATAGTTTTAGTGGGAAAGAGTCTCCTCTGTTGAATGCCGCAGCCAAAATAATACTATTTAAGTATCGAATACCATTAGAAAATATAAAAAAATCACTTATCGTCTCGTTGACGGTAGGTTAGGAGCGAAATATTTTTTAAGATTCTAGATCGCGCCTTGTTCTTGCTCTTGAGTCGCATTTACATTACTCCTAACGTTATAGCCGTAGCAGCTGTTAATTAATGCGCCTTAAAAAACGCTTTTTATCACTTTTCTATCAAACTCACCAGTGAAACATTATACTTATGACTGCCGCCTACAAAAGACGCGACATCTCATTATATAAACGCTTTGACCGTGAACTACGTAATACAGTACAATGCTGTTCATGTTTGTTAAGGTTGAACTAGGTCACTTGAAAGCCTATAAATTGGCATTACGATGCCAATATTGTTTATTCACTATTTTCAACACTAATGTCAATACAGTGTAGCTTTTATCTCTCGTTTCTCGCTGGCATTTGGCATTGATAGCCAAAAGCATTGAGTGCAGCCGTAAAAAGTAATGAAGATTTTTAGTTTTGTATTGATTCTTTATAAATTCGGCAATATAGTGATACATTTTTGGCGTATAAAATATATCTAAATTAGGTATGTGGGTAAGTTTTTTGACTTGTTTAAAACGCTACTCATATTTTGTCCTATGTTTAAAGTTAAAGAACGAAGTAGATACAAATGTTAAATACAAAACAATTATAGACACTGACTTCCGACATCTCAACTGAGACAAAAATGTCTGAATTGAAATTTGCTGATGAGTAGAACTTCAACAAATGCATTTAGATAACGAAAAGTGTAACGGAATGTTGAAAATGCTAGAATAATGACAAATGATACAAAGAAGTTACAAAAAAAGTTACACAGCATTGACTTTTTTACGGCTTTAATGAACTTAAGTATTTGATGCTACTTTCTAATAAAACGAGTGTTAATGAACATATAGGCAGAGAGACAACAAAGTTATTCTTAATGGGCTATACTCATATTTTTAGCAATATCGAATGTGTGATCGGGTATTACTACGTATGCCGATAAATTTTACCAGCTGATTCAATATGAATGCACTCACAAAATTCTGTCAATCTACAATGACAAAAATTTTTCGAGAAAATGTAGTTTGATGAAATCAATAGTATTAATAGAAATTTAAGGAGACGTTCAAAGAACAAAACTATTTTATTTTAACTCAGAGTCAAGAATAGCTAATAGAGCAACAACATGAACAAGTATAAAGAAAAGTAAATATAAGATTGGGTCAGCTTCGACGAAACTATTGCCAAAAAGGGCACACAAATATTAATGCTGATGTCGAAGTATAAAATATTTTTTTTATATTGTTAGCGTTAAAATAAAGCGAGCCCATAGAGAGGATAATGAGGTCTCATTCGTCTATAAAAACTACGCGGTCGTTCTAATCATTGCAACTTTTTCGTGGAGATATATAACTTGCTAGGAGAGTTTTTACCCTGTGTAATAAAATTTTTCTATCCTGATTAGATGGTTTATTTCACTAAACTTTTATGTTTTATAAAAGTTTTATTATTAGTTTGTTGTACTTTAATATTAAACTATTTGTTTTATAAAGATGGTGGGATGAAACCATGGATGAATGCGGCTCAAGAGCGGTAAAAGTGGAGATAATTGAGGCAAAGTCTAAGTTCAGCGATCTTTTAGCTGAAATGATGATACAAATGAACCATAATTGCCGATCATTGTTGATTTAATTATTGTGTTTGCGATTTCGATGGATACGTCTATTATTTTTATTTAAAATCAAAGGCTTATAAATATAATATGGGAACATATTCAATAGTTTATATTCATTGATGTGATACTCGTTAGCAGACGAAACGGTGAGCACTGAAGAACGAAGAACATTATTGTCCGATTATGTGTATTACATGACAGTAACTACCGATGCTAAAACTTGGAACACATCGCTATTTGTGTTGGCGTACTGCCAATGTAGTAAGATTTCTCCTTATGTAATGGTTTTGGCAATCAAATTAAGTACACCTATATTACGAGTAAAATAGTGGTAACAATTGTATTAAAAAGATATATTGTACTACTTTTAGGATAGAGCCACATCGTCATCATGGCAGAAGTAGACGCTAGGTTTCCTGCATTCATTTATTTCGCCAGCTATATTAAATCGCGTAAAATGTGAGGTCATAAAATATTGCAGGCACAGTAAAATTCCAAAGTATAATTACCAATATTACTGCTATTTGCATTGTATATAAGCCTGGGAAATATTTAGGTGATTTTTACCTGGACCAGATCTGAAAAACAATTATACCGATCTAAAAAGTAAACCAATTTATAGAACTCAGTTTAGACAAATCAATGTCACAGATTGACTGACCATCAGGATTGAGAGACTGAATGCAGAACGAGAAAGTGGTACTTTATTTATTATTTGTGTTATATTTATTTTTAAGAGGGGCAATTCTACAAATAACAAAGGACTGACATACCTATACCACAAACCTTCTACAAATGCTCCTAAAATTTGTGAGTACAGATCTGGTATAACAAAAAGTGGGACAGTCTACCGCAAGCCTGAGCAATGATTACGAGAGAGTGGTTAGACAAATTTCAATAGGCCTAATATATCAAGCAAAGGTTCACCGCATGTCGTTAATGGTGATAAATACAGTTTTATTAGCCTAAACCGACTTTTGCATGAATCGCAATATTAATAGAAAAAACGTATAACATAATTATAAACAAAAAAAACCCGACTTCAAACTTCAACTTAGCAGAAATACGATACGAATTACGTATTTTGATTTAGTTAATCAGATTTATAATTTTGAAGTTTGTGCCAAGTAAACAATAACTAGGTACCTATAGGTATTACCAATCCTAATTTGCTATTGTAGTAAGGTTTTTATAGTATTTGCTGCACTTAAAATCATATGGGTGCAAAGTTCTCATCATTACAAATGAATTAAGTACAAACACCAAGTAATTGCTGTAAACTGTTGTCAAGTTTCCTCAACTGTCTTTCGGCTCCATCATCAGGTCGACTCCAAAACTTCACTAAATAGTAGTGCCTTAAAATACTTCATGGTAAAATTAACAAATTCACTAGTCACCAGTACGTTTCCGAAAGTTCCCCTCAGTTTTCCTGGGATGCCATCATCAGATGCTGGTTTCCTTATCATGGTACTACACTTGGAATATCTACTTTCCAACAAAAAAAGAATTATCGAAATTGGTTCATAAACGACGAAGTTATCCGCGTACACACATAAAATATATATATATATATATAAATATATATATATATATATATATATACGGTCGAATTGAGAAACGTCCTCCTTTTTTTTAAGTCAGTTAAAAATATGGGTCTAATTTTCGTTATGTGTTTTGTGCTTTACGCAATTTTTTTTTCAACAATGTTTTAATGTCAGTATAGCAGTTTTGAAGAGTTCAGTATGATGTAGCTATAGTAGAAACATAAAGATAACTCATGTACTAAGAAAGTATATTAGAATCTCTGCAAATTTTACTAGCTTCAAACTTACAAAGAACATCTAGTAAATTTTTCTCAGGTAGTTCTTGAACAGTCTGTGTTCTTCAAAAACTAGTTGCTTCTATGACTTAATATTATAGCTACAAGTTCAACATTTTTAAATTTGGCAAAATTTAAAATCCTGTGAAATGTAAATAAATGATATGAATATTAATAACCTATCAATACTATTAGACTTTATTTTTAATGGCAAAGATAACTGTTATAAAATATTGTAGACAATAAGAATAAAAAAAAACAAAAAAAATATTGAAATTAAAATTTGTTTGCGTGCTAAAATTTGAAAAATGAATCTTGATAAAACAATTGAATCCATATTCGTGTGACAACTAAAGTTTAAAAGTAACCAATGGAAATCCAACAAACAAAGTCGGCACACAGTGTTCTTATAAGTTATTTATTCATACAAAAACAAGAATAATAAACTAGATATTTTTGTTGGAAAACATTTTTGTATTATATCCATCAAATAATATAATTAGGGAACTTCGTGTTCATGTAACTTAATTGGTAGCAACTAGGTCATATATCTTATTCCACGACTCTCGTGTGATCTGAATTATTAAATACTTGGAGTAATAAAATTTCGCATTATTGCCACAGTATCCATACTCAAAGAAACAAAGTTATAAGATCATATTTTTATAAGTATGATCTTATAACTTTGTTTTGTGTTTGTAAATAATAAATTGAAGCAGTGGATTGTTGAAACTTATAGAAGTATTAGACTAGTGATCGAAATTTAATCATCTTTCTTTTATTTTGCACGTTATTCTCACCTCTAAATTGACTTGAGTTTTGATATTTATCACCATTACATTAATAGCCTAAGGTCGGAGCCACACGATGACCTCAAGAGTGGATCTAGTAAATATCATTGGCTCCAACGTTGGGCAACCGTTGGTAGTTCTATTTTTTAAATCCAGAAAGGTTGGGACCAGCGCCAACGTGTGCAGCCTGGGTAAAAAATATCAACGGGGCATTGACCTCTCCTAAAGGAAGGTTTTGCTATAGTTACCATGCTTTATAGGTGGGACCAAAGCATGGTAAATTTAGTACGCTGATGATGACTGTTCATTACCTGATAACCCTCTCAATTTAATAAATCTCAATTTAATATAATTTAATTCCTTTTTCCTTTGTTTTTAGTATACCCATGGGAAGATATGAGATGGTTCCTCTTCTATACCGATACCGACTAAATGACCATTTTAGTTAATATAATAATTGTATCTTTCTGTAGTTCCCATCCGTAAATTTTAATTAAGCTAAATGTTACACTCCTAAAAGAGGATACAAAGATTTTTATTCACGTATTAATGATACGAGTAGTATCTAACTAAGTTAAACTTAATTACGGCTCATGGCAACTTTAGCATCAAGTTAATTTCGTCTAAGTTAGTTACTTCCCAAGTTGTCAGTGTTCTGATTCCAATCAGAAGTAATCTTTCAGAGATGTAGGTCACTGCGTGATTTCCTATCCGTATGATGGAACCCTGCCTGGAAAAATACCTTTCTTATTAAAGCCGTACAACAATGTTCTGTCCCTTCTAGTAATTAAGAGTATATGCTTCTTATTAAAGCGTTGTTCTAGTATCAGGAGGTATTTTGGAAAACGATGTTTTTGACTTTGTAACCTACTAAACTAAAACTACTAAAAGTCCGTAACCTGATTTGTTAGTCACTTTAGTTGTAGGAAACAAAGCCTGTTCATTATCCAGTCTTGAGCAATATGCAATATTCTCTATGATAAATAATAACAATAATAATACCAGCCTGTTTACTGTCCCACTGCAGGGCAAAGGCCTCTTCCCATATAGGGAAAGAATGAGCATTAATCACCACGCTTACTCAAGGCGGATTGGCAATTTTAGACTTTTAAGTCCAGGTTTCCTCACGATGTTTTCCTTTACCGTCAGTCAGAAATGTCTAAGATAAACTTAAAAAGTACATAATGATTTGAAAAATCACATTGGTACTTGCCCGGATTTGAACCCACTACCTCGTGTTTACGAATCGGGTGCCTTATCCAAAGGGCCATTTCGACTCATATAATAAATATTCCATATTCCCTGTGATATCATAATATATAATAAATAGAGAAACTCTGCAAAGTCAATCAATTCTAGTTTACCCCTCATTTGAAATACCGATATCAACAAAGTTGGAATGAAACGTAAGGTTATCACCAATAAAAGCCTGGTACAAAAACTGAATGGAATTCGAACGAATAATAACTAGACGTGACATTTCATTAGTTGATTGAAGAACGTCATTTGATCAGAAAAAGTTTTAATGGTACTAATATAATCGTGTTTACGGAATTTTATGCTAATAGAAAAAAAGTAAGGTTCTACACAGTACGTCCAAATTTTTTTACTGTGTTTGTTTTTTATCGAATTTTTGGATATAAGTAGTTATCATGTATACTTTTTCCCCTTTTAGTTAGTTAGGAAATTGGCAAACATTGTACGCGATATGAATATTTTCTCTATATTTACTTCTTGCGTGATGGAATAATATAATAAAGGCTATGAGCAGGGGCTGAAAATATTTGTTATAAATATTTGATTGAAGTTCAGAACAAAAATTCGAATGATTTTAAATTAAAGACACGTTC
Source organism: Parascotia fuliginaria (assembly GCA_963082885.1). NCBI lineage: Eukaryota > Metazoa > Arthropoda > Insecta > Lepidoptera > Erebidae > Parascotia > Parascotia fuliginaria. Next base: position 11,728,570 of record OY720186.1, read on the forward strand.
AAAATGTCAACCTCAAATATATATACTACATACATAACTTCACGCCTGTCTCCCATTGATGGGGTAAACAGAGACCATAGAACACCATTTGCTGCAAACCTAACATATCTTCTTTGTCTCTTTAACATTCATTACTCTTTTATATACACACGTTTAATAATAATATAATCTATACTATTATATAAAGCGGAAAAGTTTGTTTATTTGTTTGTTTGTTTGAACGCGCTAATGTCTAGAACGAGCGGTCGGTTTTGAAAAATTATTTTTGCGTATGATAGCCTAGTTTTCGAAAAATGTTATAGGCTATGTAACATCACGCTACTGGCGAGCGGAGCAAAGCAGTAAGTAAAGACGCGGGAGAAACCGCGCCGCGGAAAGCTAGTAATGTTTATGTAAGTCTATCAAAATTACCCTACCCTGCCTGATGACAAGCGTAAGCAGCAGCAAGGTTGGGGTTAGCAGTGGTGAACTTCCTCTCAAAAGACTTTGTCTCATACTGGTATGCAGGCCACCATATTGGGTAATTAAGTATATGAAATTTTCACGAACTGGGATCAAAATTCCAATTGAATATGTCGATGTAGACCATTTGTAATGCCAAAGGTTGTGTATTAAATAATAAAATATATATAAGCTATAAACCCATAATATACATAAATAACACTTTTTCTAATTATTTAGGCACAGGATTAGGGAATAACAGTGGGAGAAAAGCGAGATTAAAACGTAATCTCTCATTCGTATGGTAATCAAGTCATCATGACGAACTACTGCGGTGATTGAGGAAAACTCGTGTCCAGCGTTTGTCAAACTGTCTTAGTGTATCTTTTTAAAATTCTTTGTTATAAGACTTAAGAATAACGTTTTCGTGTTTAAATACATCTCCTACAGTGGAGAATGGAGATGAGATGGAATGGATGGCCTTTTGTTATAAAGAATTTACAGTCACTAATTTTGCATAGATTTATGAATATATATTCAGAACATTGCCTAAAAATAAATTGTAATTATATTCTTGATTGGTTTTTATTGTTTTTTGTCACTACTTTTATTTGCATCAGGCTTAGGACGATAAAAAGGACTAAGGTAATAATGATGACGATAATTATTATATTTAGATATACGCCAACTTAACTTTCTTTGGTTACTTACATACGTAACTATAATAGGTAAGTTATTTTTAGAAACATCAACGAAATAATCTTGATGTTTATTAATAGAAAGTTCAAGAAGTACTTAGCTTTAGCTCGAAACATGAATTTGTGCGTGGTTTACGGAAATAAGCTTTTGTCTTATATCATGTGGAACGTGACATTTGGCTGCTCACTCGAAACTTTGTATAGTTTAAGTTACATATATTATATTTTCTTTTTATCCTTGACAAAAATAATTACAAAACAAAACTTTTATATAATAAATATTATAAAGTGGTAAGTGACATTGCACATTCAGTCGAGGAATTCTCAGTATTAGCGCGGAGTCAGGCATTGTGTCCAGCAAATGACAACAGACATCGTTACATAGGACCCAAAATTGTCTAAACGTGTGAGTCACTCATCTCTGCCTGCCCTTCTGGTAAAAAAGGCGTGAAGTTATGTATGTATATCTTAATTTGACCTTTTGTTACTTTTGTTTCAATCTGACGTATTACAAGTATGCCAAAATATTTTGCTTTTAAATATTTTATAGAACAAAGCGTGTGAAATAAAACAAGGCTTGCTTACACTAATAGAAGGAGTCTTGCAAAAACAAAAGCTAGTTTTACGAGTATTGTGTAACGTTTATTTTTAAAGATTTTGTCAAGCATACGATAATATGATAAAAGCTGAGTTTACGTCATCCTATATGCTCTGATATCCAAGAGGGTTGTGGCATCTGTTTTGTTTTATTTCTAATGCTGCTGATACGTTATTAAGGAGATTTGTGTTCAAATTAAAATTGTGCGCTTAAAGTTATACTTAGCATTGGTATGCATTCTCACTTTGTAATTTTCTGTTTATCTTTTTATTTTAGAGGTAATCATTATTGTGACGTTCATAGACAAAACTCTAAATGGATTCGAGTTTGATTTTGATATTAATCATGTTTTATTGCAATTTAAATGAGATTTAATAAATGAGAGACAGAAAAATGCATTTTACTAGTAGTATTTAAGCACAAATGCCAATAGTCAGTCGTGGTTTGCCCTCCGTAATCTCGAAACCTCCATGAAAAATCACATGAACAAAGTAAATAAATACAAGCCTTAGATCGAACCAGAAACGATGGTGACAATAAGATGTTATTTATTTTCTCATGAATTCCGTTTCATCACGTAGAAGGACAATAAATCAAGTAATATCTGGGGCATCGTATTGCTTGGAGTTTTGGTGCGAAATGAAACTAAGATTGAACTGACGATCTATCATAGGTTTATTTAATTATGTTTAGAGTGGCCAGTCAACATGCGGTTTGCCCAACTAGATTGTTTCTAGCTTAGACATTTACGAATTGTAGTATCTTATATAGAGCAACTTATAATATGGTCCAAAACGCAAGTATTGACAATGTAAGAAATATTGAACATTTGATTTTAAATAGTTACAGTAATTGTCTGTGGACCATCCCTTTACGGTGGCTTTCTATAGTTTTACACGATCTTTATTTGAAAATTTGATTATATGCAATGGATCGTTTAGCGCTGAATCGCTTTTACAATAATGCTAATATGTCTGTTATTGACAGCGCTTCAGCGCTGTATAAAAAATCGGGATTTTCAAGAATCTGGAATTTAAGTTTGTATAATTATAAAATATATGCTGGCATAATGTTTTATGCCATACCAGTATTATCAAATGCTTTTAAACGTCTCGTCCCCATTTTATTTAAGATTTAATTTTATAAATATCTTAACATTTCTGTGATAAACAAACTAATTTGCTTTGTGTGACCCTCAGACATGTTTTTACCGCCATTTTCACCAATCAATGCTATGATCTGGGTGAGTGTGAATAACCTTACATATTTGTTGGTGAATGTGTGAGGTTTAACCTCGTAGCTGCGATCAGTCACCACTACATATTCTATTTCCTGAATAATTAGGTACATTCAGTATTATGATGATCACGTAATGTTCTATTCGTTACGAGAGACGTATTAACTGACCGAAATACTGACCCGCTACTGAAGTAAAAACATAAATTACTGAAAAATACGTTTATCTCATATCAAATAGGCAGATAATAATTACGTTATTCTTAAATATTCATGTCATGCAGTTACGTCACATTGCTTATTCAAACTTAAAATTGTATAAGCTGTAGTTACAATTTCGAAGTTTAATGCAAGTGTATCTAATTAAACGTTGAACGTACGGAATGTATTCTTTATATTATAAAAGCGACAAACAAGTATGCGGTCCGCATACAGATAAAAAATATTATAGTTTACGGCTTTCAGTACTACATCAATGATGTCTTGCTGGCATCTAAAAATATAAAAATACCTATTCTAGCAAACTAAAAGATAAAACCTCTCCTCCAAGGACTGCCGCCGGTTTTGATTCACTGATTCACTGATTCACTGATTCACCAATAGGAATATATCAACTGTCTTCTGTAGAATTATACAGCATACTATGTTTATCTACTAATGAAATATTTGTTAATGTGATTGTAGCGGTAAATACGTACTTAATTTTGTGTGTTAGTAAATATTGGCTAGTTAAATATACTTAATGAATGTTACGTTGATCAATTTTGTTTCCGTGTTGTATGTCGGATAAACCAGAAAACATTGTCCATAAGAGTTTTTCCAATGGTACTTTCAGAAAGAGGTAGGACAGGAAACGGCTGAAATATCAATTAAATTATTCATACAATCAATACAATTTTGAATCTTTAGAAAAAATTGAATTTTTAAATCTGAGGTTTGAATAATAGAACAAATCTCTGAATTTGGAATTATGTGTATTAAAAAGTTATTATCGCTCGCTTTAACTTTAACTGCGAATAAAAAACATCACGATTATGTTTTCATACTAAAATATTAGAAGTCTAAATCTGGAAACCGCAACTCAGCTATTATTTTACCTCTTCAGCTGTGATAAACAAAATATAAGTACTCTGTAATAATAATAACCGTTGATCATCATAAGGGGAGAATTGTGTGTGCCAAGCATTTGAGTGCGTAACATAAAATGTACTGAAAAAGCTGTAAATGTGTCTCATGGTAAGATTAGGATTTTCCCTATATACTAGAGCACTTTAGAATCTTTTTTAAATATATACTGAATCAAACAAATTTATGACAAGCCGTTGGAGTCACGTTCCTAGGTTGAAATCTTTTCACCTTTGTTTTGTAAGTATAGCCAGTGCAAAGCGCTTGCTAAAAATAATCTTAATTAATATTAGATAGTGTTGTCATCCTATTGTCTAATCGTAAAACCTGTGCTCTTATATGATGCGCGGTACCTACAAGTACAGATCGTGCCTTGTGCAGCAAATACAGTGTTTTAATCTGTCGAGGAGTTACCAATTACTAATGCGGACCACTGCCCTGTCTGAAAACAACTTTATGTTGGCCTTGTTTCCAACAATCAAACAATTATTGGTTTTGGTTTCTCCCTATTCATCAAACAATTAGGTTGGCTTCTAAATTATTAGGTAAATCGTAAATAACTCCAGAAAAATATTTACGTTCATTATTTTTTTCAAAATAAGCTATTGTATTACGCGGCCTAGTTAAGAAGAATATTTTTTTGTTTTTTGAGTTTTTGTTTAGTACAAGTTTTTGTTTTAACAAGCATTAAACTGACGATGGAGGAGCTGTCGACCGTTTTTGAGTTGTGCTGTGTTTCGGGGTTGAATTTATTTATGTATTTTATTTGTACAACCAACAAAGTATACTTAAACCTTTTATATTTCTACTTATAAACCAGATTACATTGCAATTGTGTGGTGCTTCCTCAATTACAGGCTGCCACGACATGTAAAAAGAAAAAGTTGGACGTTAATTAAAAATTATAACAAAACAGAAAAATATAACTAAACACGAAAAATCCCGAAAGCTTAATCATAATATTTGTATGTTATTTGAAACAGAAAAAAAAAGAAAAATAAGAAATATAATCCAAACAGAGGAATGTTAACTATCATATAAAAATACAATAATAAATAAAATGTGTATTTTGTATTATGGACTATTGTTCAGAACAGTGAATTTAAATTTTAGTAAGATCTGCCCAAATACATCTAAATTATTACTTTTAGGCTCAGCGCAGACAGAGAAGAGCGGAGTGGAGAGAATTTTATTAAGGCAATCTAAAATCAAATTTAAAATTATTGAAATAAAGCGCATTTATGCTTGAACCTGAGAATAAATGCTTGCGCAAAAAAACGCGGGAATATACATTATGCACTTTATTTTAATAATTTTTATGTAGAATTTGGTGTGTTATAATAAAATCCTCTCCGCTGCGTTCTTCTCTGTCTGCGCTGAGCCTTAGAGATAGTTACTATTTGAATTTGAATTTAAAGTTATAGATATTTTCTTTGTTGAATAAAATGACCACGATGGCTTTTGGATGGTCTTTAACACTAACACACATACTGACCGCTCACTATCAGTTTTTGACATAAAATTGAACTTTTGTCGCAAAACACATGGCGATACTTATACTATACTCTAAATAGTATAAAGCCAAGTCGTTATTTTCTTCTATCTGTTTATACGCAAAGCCGGAGTGGTTCACTAGTGTTATACAAATGAATTATAATTAACGTAATTAAGTTGAGAAGCTTTTCTCTGTGTAAAAGGGTTGTACGAGAAGCTATTGAAATTAAAAGACACACAAATTTCAATAGGGAAGACGGCTTCAAGCTCTCGGTTACGTGGAATCCAGTGATTCAAATTACGCAACCTCGCTTTGCGCAGTCGGTTAACGCTCGGAATACGGACGGCATACAAAATAGGGACACTGTCAGTGTGTTTTTTGATAGTACGTGGAAAGACAAAAATATGAGGGTAGATCTAGAATCTACTTCACATACGGAGCCGTGACATCGCCTCACCAGTCTGCTTGTGACCACAGCCAGTGTAACTTGGTCGAAACGTCAAGCAAAATAAGGTGAATTAATAAATTAAATTTATATTGGTCTAGTAAATAATTTAATTTGTAGTTAATTTTTCTCGAGTACCTATTCGCAACATCGTAGTCTACTGAGCTGCGGTTACAAAAGTGCAAACTGTCTCAACATTTTCTAAATATAAAGAAGAAAAATCTATTTTTAAGTTTTAACCACCAAGGAATTCCCGCCTTATCCAACTCTCATGTTTTATTGAACTAGAAAAAAATAATTCTAGGTTAACGATCATTAGAACTGAAAAAAAATATAATTCATATGAATGCCTCATAAGGATAATCAACGCAGTAATTGACAAACCATAACGCAGAGAGATCGGTATCAATATGGTATCGTACCTATGCTTTCCTTAATAAAATACTATTTACGGTAGATAGGAGAGGTAATTTGAATAAGATCTGCTAAGAAACAAACCAGACGTTAAAAAAAATACTTATCCATACTTCCATACGAATATTATATATGCAAAAGTAACTCTGTCTGTTACGCTTTTACGCCTAAACCACTGAAAATTTTGATGAAATTTGGTAAAGAGATATTTTAGGGAACAACATAGGCTAACTTTTATCTCGAAAAATGTCTTAAATGGGTTGAAATAGTTTGAGACCAAACGGAAACTACCTATTTGTAATAAAAAGTAATTTATATTTATAAAATAAATTAAAAAAAGAAAAATTTAAATGAAATAGGAGATGAAAGTTTGTATGAAAAAACGTCAAATACCACCTTCACGCTGGCGGAACTGTGGGCAACAGCTAGTCTCTTATAAAGTTATCAAGTCTGCCTCGGTATTATATATAAGTAGTTACAAAAAGCTTAAATGTAACTGATGTTTATTAAATCTTCGTTTCTTAGAATCCAAATCTTTAAGGATTCAGCACGTTTGTTAGATATCTTTGAAATACGATTAGGGTCTTCCAGTTGGTTTGCGAATATTTTTGATAGAATAATAATATCTTGAATAAATTTAAAGATTAAAGGTTCATAATGCTTTGAGAACATTATCATCATTTGTCTTATTGTTAGTTTCAAAAGCCAAAAGACTTTTGTATTGGGAATTTATAAATCTTAAACGATTTCACTTTGTTGTTTTTCGCGTATGCATCGTTAGTTTGATAAAAATAATTATCTAAAAATAACAATCGTTATTAGTAAATATTTACAAATCATGATGCCTGAATACATGCACTTTCATACGTATATAAAACAATACAAACCTTTATAAAATACGATGATGACTCGATGTAGGTAATATCTGGTCAAACAATTTATCGTAGAACGTGTTCGTTGGGACGTAAACCTGAATTGTTATTATGAAACCATGTAAATTCGTAATCATTTCTATTGTGATTCATATTACAATGAACTCATGTTCATACAGACATTTATGTCATAATAAATTCTGCTAATAAGATTGAAGCACTACCTATAGTTAACTTTAATACATTGTTGGCATGATCTCAAGCTCCAGTGACTAGGCACTTTTCTATAAAATGAATGTAAGCTACTCATCTGTAATGCAAAACAAAAACACACCATTATAAAGACGATTTCAAAACGGAAGTAGAAAACTTCTTACAACAGTGGGAACAATCAGTGCAAGGTAATAATAAAACTATACATAAGCATACAAATATGAAAAACAGACAAAAACAAACATTCGTAGTACCTACCTGACTAGTTTATAAATGAGCAGGTTAGATAGACGAAATAATAATAACCATAAAAGAAAAAAGATCTTTGACAAGAAACTTTTAATTTAAAAAAAGAAAATTATAGAAATAAATTAATTTTTAAGAACTAATTTGTTTTTCTTAATATTACATAGGTACAATGCTAAAAGAAGAAAAAAAATCAAGTAAAATAATCAATGTATGATAAAATTATTGATTTTACTCATATAGATTGTTCTATTAAAAATTAATATCCATGTTTAAAAAAATTGTCGCGACCCAGTTACGAAGAAAAGGTACCTATTGTTGCTTCTTTTCCGTTTCCAAATTAATTAATACGTAAATAAATAATAAATAAGTTCAATACTTATTACTAAATATCAAGACTTAACAGTAAAGATTGAAGATCGACACCTTAAGAGGCTCACACTAGGTGGATAGGTCAAGGGTCTAATACAGAAGGCAGCGCTCCTAGACATTGCACGTATTGTGAAGCCCTCTTTGTTTTTATAGCTATAACTGCTTTCGATGTGTGGAACTATTATATTTTTTTAATATCTATATTATTAATATTTAAGGTAGTTTTCTGACATTAATATTGATGATCGAACTCGTTTTTTGCTTTACAGATGTCCATCTTTACGAGAATCATTGTAAAAAAAAAAACGCTGTTTTGTTTACAAAAACATTGTGGTCATGCGTGCGAGTTTAAGTAGGCATGTTTGTGTTGCTTTGTATAACCATCATCATAATAACATTATACTTATACATCCACTGCTGAATAAAGGCTTCCAAATACTGAATTTCGAAGGTTTTTGTGATAATCGCCTCGGCAGGCTCTATAAATATTGTTATTCAAACCATATCCAATAAACAAGAGATACAGGCAGAAATGGTTTCGAAAATTAATTTTCTTCTCTCTTTCATGTTATCAAGTAAAAAAATATTCACTTATCTCAAGCTTCTCAAACAAAGGTTGGTTAAACAATTTACATTAATACAATTCTAGGCTGTAAAATAAACATGAGCCTTCAGTGTAATTAATAACAAGATGTCTAAGAGTTATCCTCAAATATTCAACATGGAATGTTCGCTCCTTCTATCATAAACCTCAAAATATGTTTAATTAATTCCCCATTGTATCACGGTCGGAATTTCAATTAGATACTTACTTAGATTAAAATTCGTCTATTCCATTATGTTTAATGAAACAATTAAGTTGCAAAGCTCATTGACGTAACAAATGCACGTTTCCAAAATAGGTTTCATGAAATCAAATTGAAACACTAAACATGCAACCCGAGCTTGTTTTCATTCATAACAGTACGTGTAAAAGTGGTTGTAAACATTGTTCATACAATCCTAATTGTAATGTTACCACAACAAACATGTTCAGCGAAAATAAACTTTAGTTACATACCGTTTTGTTGATGGACCAAGTTTCTATTTCTGCCTTCGATTTACTCGGTCTTCGTATCGTTGACTTCCTGTCCGTCGCAGGAAACCGCCAGTCAAAGCATAAAATTGAATCACACAAGTTCACGATCGATTGTTTTCAAACTTTATCAACAATACAGTGTTATGTTCTCACTATTATTTAAATTATCGATGGTCTTCACACAATCGCTTATATATTATAACTGATCTGTTTAGAAACTCGATCTATCAAGTAATAAATCAATAGTTATTAATGATTCTTTCAATAACTATTATTTTAGAATACAAAACATTAACGACTTAGCAGCGATAAACAATATTTTTTGTCTCAAAATTGGGCAAAACCAAAAGTCACTTTTCACAATTTTTGATTAAAGTCTGTGTTCGAATAGTTAATTATAAGTACAATAACAGTTTTACAAATGACTTTTTCAGAAAATTTAAATTGAGTAGTTTCGGCGCTACGATGTATCGAAGTTATTTACGCGGCGCGTAGCGTTTAATGAGCTCGCGCGGTCACGTCTTGCGTCGAGGACGGCTTGCTGCCGACTAACGCTTTTCTTCTCTGGCACCAAAAATACAATCACTTGGTAGAATCTCTCGACGTTTTTATCAAACGCAGGTTTGCGCGGGGTCAATCAACTCAACAGGGATGGATCTGAGCGCTAAGTGCTTTCCACCATGGTTCCTCTGAAACGATAGTAGCAAATGTCACTGCATTGAATGTTCGATTAGACTGTTTCATTTTAGCAGATACAAAATTATTGCATTTTGATTGTTAGATTTTGAATGTTTGAATAAATAAAATGAAGATGCATATGATTACTAATTTGTGTCAGTATCAATTACGATCTTGCATTTATACTTAAGAATTATACAGTGATGCAATTTGTTTATTCGATTTTTTAGAACTTTTTAATTATATCATGATGAATATCAATACTTTGAAAGTTTATGACCTCTTGCCAATGTTGTGATGGTGGAAAATAGCCGACATTTGATATTTCAATAATTCATGGCGTGGGAGTTTAAAATAGAGCAAACATATTGCTTTCAAGTCTCTGGTAAATTCAAACTGTTAGAAGATAAACAGAATCAAGTTCACGATTATTTTGTTTTTTCCGGTTTATTAAAGCTTAAGATTGTAAGGGTTGTCAAAATAATGTTGTCATAAACTTTAATCGAGTATTTGTTCAAGCAGTAAAACGATGTTTTGAATTATAACTTAATGGTCTAACCAGCTATAAATTTGTAATACAAAACAAAACTTCTAAAGCGCTTTATGCCCGCTTTTGCAGGCCTTTATCTTTCGCTGTTTATTATTTTATAAATAAACAACGCTTTCCCCTATTAATTATTGAATGCAAGTGGGTACCTATATAATTATATTCAAATGTCGAAGATAAAAAGAGAAATTATTTTTACCTCGCTCAACTTAATTTCTCTATCTTTTCCAAATAGAAAATAACAGTTCACGTTTTATCGTCACATCAGTACGATAAGAGTGCGCATTGGAGAGTAAATAACATTGTCTATACGGGCTCAATTTACACCTTTCTAGTATATGACTCAGCACAATCACCCCTACCTTTATCTAGCAGACCATAATAAAGGGCAATGATGACAAAGACTTTATTTAAGAAAATGGTGAGTCAATTCGTGAATGTTCAAAACCTTGTCTGTATTAAATATTTAAATTTACTATTAAATTTAAAAAAGGTAAATCTATATAAAAATAAATCCCTATTTCCCTTGGTCATGGCATCACGCGTGAACGGCTCGATCAATTTCGTTAATTCTTTTTTTGTTGTGTTTGTTATTGTCAGGAGAAGGTTCTTATGCAAGAAAACTAAGAAAATTGCGCGGTGATTTAGAAAGTTTAAGATACTTAACCACCATATCATCACTACATAGTATAAAACAAAGTCGGTTCCCGCTGTCTGTCCCTATGTATGCTTAGATCTTTAAAACTACGCAATGGATTTTGATGCGGGTTTTTTTAATAGATAAGGTGATTCAAGAGAAAGGTTTATATGTATATTAAGATGCATAATATAGTAGAAAAACATTGATAAATTTAGATGTTTTTAATGTGATGTCGTAAATAAACCAATTGTTTGCGCTTACATTGCAACGCTGGCTAAACCCTATAAGATAGATCAAAGTAATGTACTACAGTATTGTACACCTTAAAAAGGTCTACAAAAGAGTCCTCGATAGTATATGTGTGTCTCTAAAGGATAACCCACAATAATCGTTTTTATCCTTTACATTTTATGAGAAATAATGGCTTATTTTCGAAGCGATTTTAAGCAAGACAGCATTTATCCTTATCAAATTATATATTATATTATTTTAAATAAATATTTTCAAAGATATTACAGAATAAAAATGCAGGGAGGGATATAGTGGCAGGGGGCCGGCATTCTGCAGTAAAATTAAATATACTACAGAATGTGTAAATACAACGTTCACAGCATTTGTTTTTTTTCGTACGGGCAATGCTGTTACTAAATATAGTACCAGCATTGCACCCGTGCGAAGCCGGGGCGGTTCGCTAGTGTAAAATAAATAAAATTAAAGACAATACTAGTCAAAATATAACTTAATTTATTCATTGTGGTCATTAAGAACTCATGAGAGAGTTCATTGCAAGGAAATCAGACAAACGATGGCAATAAACTTCGCAACGGTCAAAATGTTGTAACCTAATTAAGATTCTTTAACAGTTCAAACACCAATTTAGGTACTAAGAGTGACTTTAAACAATAATTTCAAATGAAAACAAAAGATAAATATTACCGAAGAAAATTATGTTACTGTTTTACTTGAAAGCGTAAGGTTACATACGAGTAACTCCATTAGTAGGTCCCGACCTTAACATTTTTGAAATAACGTTTTGACATTAAGTGAAATTGAAAATAAAATAAGAGACAATTTTTATTATACAGTATGGAATGCTGAGTATTGATGAATATAATATTACTGACATCCAATATTTTAAGGAAAAATATTTGGTTAATAAATTTGATGGGCAATTTAATGTGGAAATTAATGACACTGTGTAACCACTCAATGTATATATCCTTTTATTTTTTATCTAGATATACCTGTCTTATTATATGTCGTATTATTGTATGTAAGGAGAAGCGGTTTCCAGTACTACTAAAAGTAAAGTTTATAACGGTGCTGGCTAGCTAAGTGACAGGGCTGACAGGCACCCCAGGAACATAACTCTAGGTTCCTACTGGAATAAGCGTGACGTGACGCCTAGGCGGACAGCACACTGCCAAATGTCAGAGTCAAGGCTGAGTTGCAGTTCAAAAGAGGAAATGCAACGCAGCTCTTCATGGTATCAGAGGCCCTAGACAAGTGGTGCCACAAATGCCACTTGTCTAGGGCATTAGGTATCTTAAATGTCGCAAATGAATGGAATACCTATTTACCCTTTGTTTAGACGTAAAGTCTTACTTTACCATCACGCTTCGGTTCGTTCCTATTTTGCTTTAACTTAATCAAACTATAAACTCTTGAGAATATTACAACCAAAACGTCGTTAAGTTTAGATATGTATTAAGATTTATTTGCTTGTCAAATAAGTGCATGTTCGACTGGTACACTCTCTGGGACTGGGACTCTGAGAACAAAATTTTCTGTTGGTTTACTTGTTGTAAAGCTACTCGTAGTGTTTAATAAGTTTTATATTACGATCTTGATTACCAATATAAATCATAGTTAATATGTTTTACACTATTATTTAGCTGATCTGATAAAGAAAGCTATAATAAGTCCAAATAATGTCCTCAAGTGCCATTATTATAATTAACGACGTCATTTGACATGAAAAGTAATATTAGCGAGATGGACTATTTAGATTCAAAGTTAGATTTAAGAGCGGCAGTAAATAACAATTTTAGAATAGTTGTGAATCATTAAGTAAGCATATAAATACATTTTAATTTTCTTTTTTACGCTTTTTATTATGTTTTGAATTTATTCTTGTACTATGAGCAGTAGAAATCGATCAATGAAAAATCACAAATCAATGTAAACTGCAAAAGTAGGTTTCACTATCGAGTCTGTCTTTTGCGTGTGATATTCTACACTCATAGTGCATCAGCGTACTATGAGTTCTTGATTCTTATAATTTTTAATAAAAAGCTTTTGCGTATCTTAAAAAACTGACAACAAATTTGGTAGGTTACTAATAGGACCTTATGTAATAAAGAAACAAACGTGACTACAATATTAAATGCAACACAATAATGATGTCTCACCAAATCGTCTGCACAAATTACAATTGATTAACAAATATACTAACAAATTGCATACAAATATAGAAACGATAAATAATTCGCAATACGTAATCAATCATCTTAATAATCTTACTGTATTCGCCATTTCCTCTTGCGAATAGCTATAGAAAATTCAAGTTCCGTTGACGTGTCTCGTTTTTTAAATATCGATGGACATGCTAATTATTATTCGGGAGGCAGTGTCCTCGAGTGCCCTTTTATGTGGTCACTAAGCTCGAATGTTCGTTTATTTGCTTTGAAAGACTAATCGGCATGATTAGTTCGGTTTAAATGGTAGACAATAATCGTTTTTAGTTCATATGACAGTTTTAATTGTGATTGTCAAAGTTTAGTGTTATTGTAATGGTTTCATCGATGTACATTTTCGAAGAACCTGACTTGACTGTGTAAGTTTTGTTCATTTGTGCCGTTAGACCGCTACTAAAAGTCAGGCAATTTAGACATTTTGTGAATAAAGTATTGTTTTTTATTTATCAGCAAAAAGATTTTTGCGAATCTGTCTTACTGTTGGTGAACCGACGACCTTGTAAAGATGGTGGATAAGCAATGAAGAAGAATAGTTCAGGATCGGTTAACTTTTAAATCATTCGCTAGCTGTGTAACAATAAATCTATGGTTGAATAGTGCCAAATTCACATCATCACATCAGCTGCAAGCCGTCCACTGTTGGTAACGTAATTTAAATGTATAGAATGTAGTTAAAAATACATTGACTTTAAAATTTGTTTGAAATTAATATGTAGGTATCATAAAGTAAAACTGCAATAAATTAAACACGTGAATATGACTAAGAGGTGTCAAAGGAAGTCCGTGTCTAAAATTATTTACGACCTCTTAATTTAGTCGTACTACTCATCTGGTCAGCTTATAAGGGATGACCAAACTAACCACCGAGTTTGATTGAGACCAGATTTATAGAGTAACTTTGCTAAATTTATTACTAAAGTTTTTGATAGTTTCTACGTGTAGTGATATAAAGAAAGAAAACGAAAACGATAGCGATTATTCAAGACACACTAAAGGTGAAAAAAGTTTTTCGTTTTGTGAAACGAAGTATTGATTTATGTTAAAGTGTGTCCAGATAGAGTGGAATATCTCCTACATAAACCTGTATACATAAATCTAGCACTTCATTATTTTTGTCTTGTACGAGATGAAAGAATTATGTGGTAGTAAACAGCGTGCGTGAGTAAATCATTATGACAATATTTTTCAAAAGATCTACCATGAATTAACGTGAGTTTTTCTTATCGGTAGCGGCGTAAATCTTTGCAAAGAACATTTTCTTGTGCCAATTCACGCTGTCTCCCATTCAGTTGTCCTCTTTTTTGATTAAGTAATGTAGGTTTTTAGTACATAAAATAAAGGCTAGCTTCCTAATAAAAATATAATCTAAAATAAGCCGAACATTTAAATGTCTAAATCATTTGAATATTTGCAAGCTCTAGTAATATAGGTTGACGATTCTTATCTGTCGAGTATCCGATCAAGCTTAGTGCTTTCATAGACTTCGGATTCAATGGTAGACCTTTATTAGATTGTTCCCTAATGATGCCTTCGGCGCATTGTGATTTTACGATGCTGATATTTCCTTGCTATGCGATTTTCAGATTTATTAGATATTGCAAATCTTGTCGACAGATTTATGACGTGGTGCTCTCAGTTGCAATTGCGGAAATGGATCATTTTCTTAAAGTGTTTCGTTTGAACATTTAATCATTTTGGAGTCCTTGAATTTTCACGAAAGTTATCTATCTTATTATGCTACTGCAGGATAGAGGCACTTTCTTATACATAGAAGCCCTGAGCTGATAAACACTCTCAAGGTACATTGTCACGATGTTTACCTTCTAGGTAACTCAACAATGTCTAAGAAAACTTAGATAGAACATAAAGTTGATCAGTTTTTTAAAATATACATATAAACAGAGTAAGACTTATTTCGCAAATCACTTTACAAATATATGTTTACTATTAAATTCTGTTTCTTACATCACCATCTCTGTTCGTTCACGTAGCGAACTTCAAGGAAGGCACATTAGGAGCCGTCGCATTTAGCATATTTAAAAAGGTAAGATTGCAAACGTCAAATTCAGGAGTATCTCTAGCTCAGACTATTTGAATTCTACGAAATTTTAACATTTTTTATTTACGTTTTACTTTAGGTGTCTAGAACTCAAGATATAGGTACACTCCCGGGATCGGTGAGATAATACTAAGGGTTACTCGAAAGTCGTGAGATGCAATCTTTTTTATCTCAGCGGTAAGTGTGTCCTTATCAGAGTAATTGAATGAAGCCCTGGCCACCTCCTCAGAGTTTATGACGCGTATAATGGCACATTTATATTTTCTATTACGTTAGAGAAAGATCTAGAATCATGGAAAAGATCTTACTCGCTAGTTGAATAATAAATGACAGTAATAACATAGATTATGTACAAGTACAAATCGTCACTTTCAAATTGCGCTTGTAAAACAAAAGAGAAATGGTCATCAAGTAACTTCACTTTATGTTTAACTGATTTTTGTCTCAGTATGTACGGGACTGAGAAAAATATTAGAATACGTGGCGTGAGTGTTAGAGAAATTTAGTGATGAACCTATTAGTATTTGGCGGTGAGGAAATTGTGAAAAAAAAATAGTCAAGATGTCATAGACCCGCTAGAAGAAGTGTAACAATTAAATTACCTATGTTGATGTTTTTTTTGTAATAAATGCACGATAAAAAAGAGAATGATATCATTTAGCTGATGATCGTCAAAAGCTTTAAACAATGTACTTGTTCAATTTAATCATATCATAGGTATTACTAATTTCGTCAACTAAGATACAATGACCAATTATTCTTCTGATTAATAAACTAAATTAAATTTCTTAAGATTGGTTAAAAGTGATGAGTGATAGCAATAATATTATTAAACAGCTACTTCTTCAATTAGTTTAGACAAAAATTTTATACTGTACGGGAAAATTCCCATGCATTTTACAGTTAGTAGTATTTTTTACAGTATTTTACACTAATAATTGCGATTGCTGGCTCTATATTGTACTTATAGAATACGTTTATAACGTTACGTGTTTCTACTAGGCATTCAGAATCAGATGGCTTAGCTGACAAAATTATCGCCAAGAAATAATAAACTATGATTTTCTAGCCATAATTTGGTCAGTAAATATTATCTCACTCTGATCAAATATATTATTATTAGTTTGATGGAATAGACCAATACAAATAATTGCAACTTTATACGACCAAGGCGGGCGCCACTCAGTCCTAAGCGTATAATTGCTACTGAAACTCGATATCAACGTTCGAGTTTATGTAGTAGGCGCCACTATATTTCGTATTTATTCTACCAGACGACATCACAGACGTCAAAATTTATTTGCTTAAGGATTCAGTCAAAAAGTTTGAACCGAGACAAATCTAATCATAGTCTGCATACTTCTATCGACATTTTGAGCCAGACATTAAAGTTAGATTTAGTTTAAATGCGGTGGTATTCTATGCAGACAGCATAATAGTAAAACGTACATGTCATTAAGTTTAATTGCAATAACATGAATGTAAATAGTACATTCTAAAAAGATCATAGTGAAAAAAGTGAATGTAGAAATTTGCACAGACAACAGAAAAATAAAATATTCAGAAGTAATCCAGCATTAGAAAGAAAAACTGCGCCATATTCAAAAGTAACCTCTTACCCCTACCCTCAAGACCGAAAACTACGAAGCCAGTAGCATGGCTAGCTGTGATTCGTACATTGGGCAGTTTACAGGCAAAGGAAAATAAATTCAAAATAAATGTGTTTTGCTATCTTTTTTTCTTCTATAAAAGTAGAAATAGCCCAGTAGATAAGGCACTGGCTTCGTAAACACGTGGTAGTGGGTTCGTATCCGGGCAAGTACTAATGTGATTTTTTTTAAATCTTATGTACTTTTTAGCTTATCTTGTACATTTCTAACTGACGGTTAAAGAAAACATCGTGAGGAAACCTGGACTTAAAAAAGTCTACAATTTCCATTCGCCTTGAGCAAGCGTGGTGATTACTGTTCAAGCCTTCTCTGTATAAGAAGAGGCCCAGTGAGACAGAAAACGGGCTGGTATTATTATTATATTTTGTCTTTTCTTTCAACTCGTACTGTGCTCTCAATAGCACTTGCTACGCCTAACATATGATGAATAACTCTTTGACCAAAACCACTTACGTACAGACATTATTTATTTTTTGTTGGTAACTGTAGAAAACTAAGGGAAATGCTAAACTTGTCGCTCACAGCAATTTCATAGACATAGTTCTATGCCATTTATAATTTTGGTTAAGAAAATTTCAAAATTTGTCAGCCATGTATCTTTACATTATAAATAGTATAATTACTCTGGCAATAATGATGAATATTATCACTGACTCCAAGTTGAAACTTAGTGTGTAACATAACTTTTGGGTTTATCTACTTGGTGATCGTTTTAAGGATTATATCGTCAAGGTGTTATACAACTTTTGGTATTAACCATCTGAAATTACATTTACCTACACGATGTTAGGCCTAAAAAATATGTCTCATGCTATCTCTCTTATACGCGCATTATAAGATAAAGAGGGTAAGAAAACCTACGTTTAAATTTGCATAGTGACGATGAGCGGTAGGGCACTAGGAATGATTTTATGTGTGTCTATTTCATTTTATGTCTTGGGTTTCTTAATATCAATACCGTACCGTTACGTTAGGATCTTTACACTTTATATTCTTATTATAGTGACCAGGTACCAGCATGTTTCTCGTTAAAAAAGATTTTAAGCAATTATTAAGGCACGCCACTGATGGAGATAGAAATCGATTGGAATCTGAGTTTAAGCCATTGCAAATGCAAAACTTGAGGGCTTAAATACAAATTTGCCAAATCTAGGTATATTTTATATTGACATTTAAATCAAATAATTTCAATATTGTGCTTGTGCGATACAAAAATATATATAAATACTGCATTTCATTCGTCATAAACTTCATAATAAACTTTATTTTGAGTTCAATGAGGTATTTACTTTTACTTCTTACTAGTGTTATAGACCTCTTAACATGTAAGTATATGAGACTATTCAAGTGATTTACTCTATTACAAGGGATAAACCAACTACACTTTATTTAAGATTTCTTACCTACGAGTATTAAAGCGATATTATTGTCTTAATATTATAGTAGGTTTCCAATTATTATGTTTATTTGCTCTTGAAAGTAAATGTAGGTTTTATTATGTTTTATAAACTTATCACCCATCCACGGACTTAACTCAAGAATTATGGCTTGGCTACGCGTTTGAACCAAGCAATGGGTTCTTAGAGAGACTCTGTCTTACTGTTGGTGAACCGACGACCTTGTAAAGATGGTGGATAAGCAATGAAGAAGAATAGTTCAGGATCGGTTAACTTTTAAATCATTCGCTAGCTGTGTAACAATAAATCTATGGTTGAATAGTGCCAAATTCACATCATCACATCAGCTGCAAGCCGTCCACTGTTGGTAACGTAATTTAAATGTATAGAATGTAGTTAAAAATACATTGACTTTAAAATTTGTTTGAAATTAATATGTAGGTATCATAAAGTAAAACTGCAATAAATTAAACACGTGAATATGACTAAGAGGTGTCAAAGGAAGTCCGTGTCTAAAATTATTTACGACCTCTTAATTTAGTCGTACTACTCATCTGGTCAGCTTATAAGGGATGACCAAACTAACCACCGAGTTTGATTGAGACCAGATTTATAGAGTAACTTTGCTAAATTTATTACTAAAGTTTTTGATAGTTTCTACGTGTAGTGATATAAAGAAAGAAAACGAAAACGATAGCGATTATTCAAGACACACTAAAGGTGAAAAAAGTTTTTCGTTTTGTGAAACGAAGTATTGATTTATGTTAAAGTGTGTCCAGATAGAGTGGAATATCTCCTACATAAACCTGTATACATAAATCTAGCACTTCATTATTTTTGTCTTGTACGAGATGAAAGAATTATGTGGTAGTAAACAGCGTGCGTGAGTAAATCATTATGACAATATTTTTCAAAAGATCTACCATGAATTAACGTGAGTTTTTCTTATCGGTAGCGGCGTAAATCTTTGCAAAGAACATTTTCTTGTGCCAATTCACGCTGTCTCCCATTCAGTTGTCCTCTTTTTTGATTAAGTAATGTAGGTTTTTAGTACATAAAATAAAGGCTAGCTTCCTAATAAAAATATAATCTAAAATAAGCCGAACATTTAAATGTCTAAATCATTTGAATATTTGCAAGCTCTAGTAATATAGGTTGACGATTCTTATCTGTCGAGTATCCGATCAAGCTTAGTGCTTTCATAGACTTCGGATTCAATGGTAGACCTTTATTAGATTGTTCCCTAATGATGCCTTCGGCGCATTGTGATTTTACGATGCTGATATTTCCTTGCTATGCGATTTTCAGATTTATTAGATATTGCAAATCTTGTCGACAGATTTATGACGTGGTGCTCTCAGTTGCAATTGCGGAAATGGATCATTTTCTTAAAGTGTTTCGTTTGAACATTTAATCATTTTGGAGTCCTTGAATTTTCACGAAAGTTATCTATCTTATTATGCTACTGCAGGATAGAGGCACTTTCTTATACATAGAAGCCCTGAGCTGATAAACACTCTCAAGGTACATTGTCACGATGTTTACCTTCTAGGTAACTCAACAATGTCTAAGAAAACTTAGATAGAACATAAAGTTGATCAGTTTTTTAAAATATACATATAAACAGAGTAAGACTTATTTCGCAAATCACTTTACAAATATATGTTTACTATTAAATTCTGTTTCTTACATCACCATCTCTGTTCGTTCACGTAGCGAACTTCAAGGAAGGCACATTAGGAGCCGTCGCATTTAGCATATTTAAAAAGGTAAGATTGCAAACGTCAAATTCAGGAGTATCTCTAGCTCAGACTATTTGAATTCTACGAAATTTTAACATTTTTTATTTACGTTTTACTTTAGGTGTCTAGAACTCAAGATATAGGTACACTCCCGGGATCGGTGAGATAATACTAAGGGTTACTCGAAAGTCGTGAGATGCAATCTTTTTTATCTCAGCGGTAAGTGTGTCCTTATCAGAGTAATTGAATGAAGCCCTGGCCACCTCCTCAGAGTTTATGACGCGTATAATGGCACATTTATATTTTCTATTACGTTAGAGAAAGATCTAGAATCATGGAAAAGATCTTACTCGCTAGTTGAATAATAAATGACAGTAATAACATAGATTATGTACAAGTACAAATCGTCACTTTCAAATTGCGCTTGTAAAACAAAAGAGAAATGGTCATCAAGTAACTTCACTTTATGTTTAACTGATTTTTGTCTCAGTATGTACGGGACTGAGAAAAATATTAGAATACGTGGCGTGAGTGTTAGAGAAATTTAGTGATGAACCTATTAGTATTTGGCGGTGAGGAAATTGTGAAAAAAAAATAGTCAAGATGTCATAGACCCGCTAGAAGAAGTGTAACAATTAAATTACCTATGTTGATGTTTTTTTTGTAATAAATGCACGATAAAAAAGAGAATGATATCATTTAGCTGATGATCGTCAAAAGCTTTAAACAATGTACTTGTTCAATTTAATCATATCATAGGTATTACTAATTTCGTCAACTAAGATACAATGACCAATTATTCTTCTGATTAATAAACTAAATTAAATTTCTTAAGATTGGTTAAAAGTGATGAGTGATAGCAATAATATTATTAAACAGCTACTTCTTCAATTAGTTTAGACAAAAATTTTATACTGTACGGGAAAATTCCCATGCATTTTACAGTTAGTAGTATTTTTTACAGTATTTTACACTAATAATTGCGATTGCTGGCTCTATATTGTACTTATAGAATACGTTTATAACGTTACGTGTTTCTACTAGGCATTCAGAATCAGATGGCTTAGCTGACAAAATTATCGCCAAGAAATAATAAACTATGATTTTCTAGCCATAATTTGGTCAGTAAATATTATCTCACTCTGATCAAATATATTATTATTAGTTTGATGGAATAGACCAATACAAATAATTGCAACTTTATACGACCAAGGCGGGCGCCACTCAGTCCTAAGCGTATAATTGCTACTGAAACTCGATATCAACGTTCGAGTTTATGTAGTAGGCGCCACTATATTTCGTATTTATTCTACCAGACGACATCACAGACGTCAAAATTTATTTGCTTAAGGATTCAGTCAAAAAGTTTGAACCGAGACAAATCTAATCATAGTCTGCATACTTCTATCGACATTTTGAGCCAGACATTAAAGTTAGATTTAGTTTAAATGCGGTGGTATTCTATGCAGACAGCATAATAGTAAAACGTACATGTCATTAAGTTTAATTGCAATAACATGAATGTAAATAGTACATTCTAAAAAGATCATAGTGAAAAAAGTGAATGTAGAAATTTGCACAGACAACAGAAAAATAAAATATTCAGAAGTAATCCAGCATTAGAAAGAAAAACTGCGCCATATTCAAAAGTAACCTCTTACCCCTACCCTCAAGACCGAAAACTACGAAGCCAGTAGCATGGCTAGCTGTGATTCGTACATTGGGCAGTTTACAGGCAAAGGAAAATAAATTCAAAATAAATGTGTTTTGCTATCTTTTTTTCTTCTATAAAAGTAGAAATAGCCCAGTAGATAAGGCACTGGCTTCGTAAACACGTGGTAGTGGGTTCGTATCCGGGCAAGTACTAATGTGATTTTTTTTAAATCTTATGTACTTTTTAGCTTATCTTGTACATTTCTAACTGACGGTTAAAGAAAACATCGTGAGGAAACCTGGACTTAAAAAAGTCTACAATTTCCATTCGCCTTGAGCAAGCGTGGTGATTACTGTTCAAGCCTTCTCTGTATAAGAAGAGGCCCAGTGAGACAGAAAACGGGCTGGTATTATTATTATATTTTGTCTTTTCTTTCAACTCGTACTGTGCTCTCAATAGCACTTGCTACGCCTAACATATGATGAATAACTCTTTGACCAAAACCACTTACGTACAGACATTATTTATTTTTTGTTGGTAACTGTAGAAAACTAAGGGAAATGCTAAACTTGTCGCTCACAGCAATTTCATAGACATAGTTCTATGCCATTTATAATTTTGGTTAAGAAAATTTCAAAATTTGTCAGCCATGTATCTTTACATTATAAATAGTATAATTACTCTGGCAATAATGATGAATATTATCACTGACTCCAAGTTGAAACTTAGTGTGTAACATAACTTTTGGGTTTATCTACTTGGTGATCGTTTTAAGGATTATATCGTCAAGGTGTTATACAACTTTTGGTATTAACCATCTGAAATTACATTTACCTACACGATGTTAGGCCTAAAAAATATGTCTCATGCTATCTCTCTTATACGCGCATTATAAGATAAAGAGGGTAAGAAAACCTACGTTTAAATTTGCATAGTGACGATGAGCGGTAGGGCACTAGGAATGATTTTATGTGTGTCTATTTCATTTTATGTCTTGGGTTTCTTAATATCAATACCGTACCGTTACGTTAGGATCTTTACACTTTATATTCTTATTATAGTGACCAGGTACCAGCATGTTTCTCGTTAAAAAAGATTTTAAGCAATTATTAAGGCACGCCACTGATGGAGATAGAAATCGATTGGAATCTGAGTTTAAGCCATTGCAAATGCAAAACTTGAGGGCTTAAATACAAATTTGCCAAATCTAGGTATATTTTATATTGACATTTAAATCAAATAATTTCAATATTGTGCTTGTGCGATACAAAAATATATATAAATACTGCATTTCATTCGTCATAAACTTCATAATAAACTTTATTTTGAGTTCAATGAGGTATTTACTTTTACTTCTTACTAGTGTTATAGACCTCTTAACATGTAAGTATATGAGACTATTCAAGTGATTTACTCTATTACAAGGGATAAACCAACTACACTTTATTTAAGATTTCTTACCTACGAGTATTAAAGCGATATTATTGTCTTAATATTATAGTAGGTTTCCAATTATTATGTTTATTTGCTCTTGAAAGTAAATGTAGGTTTTATTATGTTTTATAAACTTATCACCCATCCACGGACTTAACTCAAGAATTATGGCTTGGCTACGCGTTTGAACCAAGCAATGGGTTCTTAGAGAGACTACTCTTTTGCATCCATAATTAAACTGCCCACTACATTATTATCGTAATAAGAATTATTATTTGTTTATGAATTCGGTACCTTCGCTTGACAGTCAGTATTACTTACAACTACGCTACCGACCGAGGCTATATCAAAGCTTATACCTAGATTAGTACAATTTGAAAGAATGCTCAACAGATACAATAAATCCAAGAAAAAGATATTGTTTGATAATATTTGTTTCATACAGGAAATGTACTTCTGCTGCATTCAATAAAATTGGTAAACTAATATTAAAGTTTAATGTTCAAATGTATTTCATATGATGTGACCTTTCGATATAAACTGAAATTGGAATATGAATGAAGTTCAAGTTAAATATTAAGTTCGTGCTTATTATGTATTTGCGATGCGATTTTTCTTTTTAAAGAAAACGCCCGCGTTAGTAAAATAATAATAAGTGAAATATTATTTCCTAAAGTTCCTTTACTGGAGTGACAATGGATAGAACTCATACCTCGCAGAAGCAATGACCGTTGGAGCAGAAAAGCAATGGAGTAACGTACAAAACTTCATAAAGGAGGCGGGCATAAATCAAAGTGGCTATACTTGGAGAAAATAAAGCCAGTGCTGAATTGGTTAAATTCAGCACTGGCTTTTGTGTGATAGTTAAATTTAGAAAAAAAAAACAAGGACATAATATTACTATTTGAAAATATCAATGTTATAGGAGAATGTTTATAGAAGTATTAACCGTGCGCCATCTGTACTTTATTTTGCAAGGAACCACGCATCGTGCCATTTCTATATTGATCTTGTAATATTTCTATGCTTTCAACTTTAAAATCTTTAAAATAAAATGCTTTACTCAATAAATCAAGAGTACAAATTATTCAATCAATCTTGTTGCGTAGGCACTATTATAATTGGCTGACGTCCGAAATCTTGAAATATTTAGCGAGTTTTTTAACCTTTCAAGCTGTTTTTGCGTCAAGGGAGTAATAGCAATAAACTAGAACTTATTTGGACTAACAACCTCATTTAAGAGAGTTCAAAAAAATAATTTAATTTATTTAATAAAAAAAATTTACTCAAGAATTTTATTTAATTTTAAATAATTTTGCTGTATGCTGATGATAAGGTGTATCACACTGAAAACAAAAGTTGTCAACTTTTAGAGTGTAGCTCTAAAGTTATCAATTTAACAATATAGTAAGTACAATTAATTCTTGATTACCTTCAGTGAGACTTCAATAATCAGTACAATGTGTCTCAGATAGTTTGCTTGGTGGCTGCAGCACGCGGTGTGCGATATATAGAGCGAATAGAGCCCCTGGTGCTTACTGTCATGAGCTGCTGCTTGCTCCTTTATCATTACAGACGTAAAAAGTAAATCTATACTTGATTATAAAAAACGGAAGAGTTTGTTTATTTGTTTGTTTGTTTGAACGCGCTTATCTCTGGAACAACCAGAACCTACATATTTATACCTATATATTTATATATCTATCTATCTGTTATCTTTCACAGCTAAACGATTGATTGAATATAAATGAAATTTGGGATGAAAGAATCTTTAATCCTGAATAAAATTACGAACAACTTTTTATCGATACTTACTAGGCATCCGAAACTTGAAGCAGACGCCAGAAAAGAAAAAAGACAATAAGACACATTCGATCAGTCGCAATTTAGACAAAAATGAAAATCGACAGTCGGCTATGCTCCAATTCTTTTGTTGGATATTACTATATTTCAATACTCGAACAATATTTTTCGCAACTAAATGTATTCAATTTGTTGTTCACGCAAAATATAAGAGAAACAAATGATTCCCGTAGTGGGGAATATCGTTGTATAACATCGAAAACTGGCTCTTCAAATAAATCATCGTGTCATGTTATTGTGAACCACGAGTTCGGTAGACAACAATAAATAATGTTCCGCAGCCAAAGACTGTGATATATAACGTAATATTTATATTTGTCGCTCCTATTTGCGGGCTTTGTTAGATTTCATTGATATTCAATTTTCAAAACCTGAATGAGAAACGTTTTAATGTGAATCGGTTCCTAGTGTTAAATTAATACACACTTCACTTCTATATTGTTTATATTTGACTTGTATAAAACACACTAGCCAGTTCGCCGGCTTAGAGTAGGGCCATGAGAAGAACTGGCAAAGAAACTCACGTCACTCTTTTAAATCACCAGGTTATTACAATAAGTTACAATTTCAAGTGAGCAAGTCCTTTTTACTCGGTAACCGAACGACGAATGACTATCATAAAGTTACAGTCTTAACAGGTTGACATCTATGTCACTCATTTGACTAGAATTATTAAAAAACGCAATACGGTCGTATATCGTTCTGGCACCAAATTGTTAGAACTAAC
Source organism: Parascotia fuliginaria (assembly GCA_963082885.1). Classification (NCBI taxonomy): domain Eukaryota; kingdom Metazoa; phylum Arthropoda; class Insecta; order Lepidoptera; family Erebidae; genus Parascotia; species Parascotia fuliginaria. The sequence continues at coordinate 11,754,691 of OY720186.1, forward strand.
TTTACAATGGTCAATAATACACATGAAATTAATAGTATTATACAATTTTAGGTAACATAATTATTACTTTTGTTTTACATACATTTAATAACTTCTGCTACAACAAATCAATTACTTAAATTTATAACTTTTTATACGAATGTATTAATAAAACAACTGTTATAGTTTCATTATGCTAACACTAGGTTGACTTAATTCCATTTAGCAGATTCGTTTCGCATTTAATCTCGCTCAAATTGAGCGGCCTGACTGGGAAAGGCTCTCCATCCTGCTGAATGCCCCAAGAAAAATATTTTTTTTTGCGTATTATGTAACTAACGAAAGTAACAGTTACATTCCAATTAAGTTAGGTAATGGGGAGGGGTGGTAATTTAATCAAAAGTAGTAAACTTTATGGACCAAAGTAGGTACTTCACTAAAGCATTTACTAAAGTATTCGCGTAGTCCTTCTGCGAGTCGAAGAGTGTACAATGAAAATCACATAAAATACTTTTTATGTATTAGTCAAAACTAAGAACCTTTATCTCGTAAAAAATCAGTAGAGTTCATAAACTGCAATCTTTAACGACTTTAGCCACTTTTAGATTTTAGTGGCCAATTAGGCAGTATTGGGCATTTTATAATAATTAGAATTATTATCTAAAACGATAATCTGCGAAAATAATCTAAAGAGTAAAGCCGAAAAAAAGGGTATGGTATGTGCACCTTTAAAATACGGATAGGTCAAAGAATTGGAAACGACCGCTGTCTCATAATTATCTTCAGCAATAGCATAATATCAAAATCATTCAGTTCTTTAGTTACCACATTGTGTATGAAAACAAGAGTCAATTTAAATGCAATCATAACTCGAGTACCTACCGCGGATATAATCATCTTGCTTTATGTGAAAACACGATTGTTTTACTAAACATTACGCTGAATCGGCTATGTTTATAAACACGGTTCTGGAGTATGGTTACCAGCAAATTAGTAATAGAACCACTATTTTCGATTACTTTATAAACGTGTTTTGAGTTTTGTGCTTTCATTGTCAGAGTAAATAATCTAAAAACAATCCGCCAGGAACAAGCGTGGTGATCAATTAATAGACATTCTCTGTATGGGAAGAGGCTTTTTATTTTTTTACTCGACAGTAGCAACAATATGAGAGCAAATACAATCATGTGCACTTTTGAAATCCATGAACAGCATTTATCACTTACCATCGAGAATGACGTTGAATTTAACTGTCTGCAATAAATAATAAATATTTGTTATTTTCCCTCTGATTTAATTTTAGTAAATACAATAGAAAACTTGAAATACGCCCACATAGTCAAAATTCAGTAGAAACGTAAGCGTCATTCATTTTATTATTAAATGGCAACCTGTGAGTTGAAAATAGTGTTAACGTCATTCAAAATAATTTGCAAGTAGGTGTAATTGTTTAATTTTAATTAATCAATCAGTGTACAAGTTTCTATTATATGTAAGGAAAATCTGTTTATTGAATGCCAAAGTTTAGTTTAACTGATAATTATTATTTTATTGTATTTATTATCCCAATGCAGGGAAAGGCCTCTTCCCATACAGAGAAATCATGAGCATTGATCGCAACGATTGCTCGCTTATTTATACCTATACTAAGTTTGCCTTATTCAAATTCGAATCCATTTATTTGCATAATATGGGTACACATAAGTTGTTGGATTGCATAATCGTTTTCTATATTCAGACCTTATAAAAAAATGCTTATTGCCCTTTAGTATACAAAAATTTATAATCATAAATAATTTAATTTAATTAATTGAGTGAAATAAATTTTAAAACAATTTAATATACTTAATAACAAACGAGATAATAATATTTAAATTCAAATGTCAGTATAGAATAAATTATACCTAGAAAAAAAACTAGTCATAGCAACAATGTCAAATTAATCAAATGGCAAAATTAGGTAGAAGAATTATTCAATAATAGTAAGAAAAATAATAATAGGATTGTTAGTTTATCATTCAGGATTTAATTTATTGTTCATTAACACTTAGATAATAACAGGGCTTTAAAATAGCGTTTTAATAAGTTTAAATTTAATTTTTTATATGTATTCGGTACTTTGTTATAGATTTTAGTTGCTATACAGAATATGCTTTTATTCATGTTGTCTTAGCAGGGTGTATACATAATCTCTGGCTATGACACTCACTTCGATTGCGAACAGTTACTTTCACAAACACAGCTGTCTCATATATAAATAGATTTGGCAACGTTAAAATCCTATATATTTTTCAAAATAAGGTTTTGAGTCGGTGACTTGCAGACCGAACATAGGCCTGATACATCGCTTCTGTAGCTTAAATGCAGTTTCTTTCTCGACAGATTTGTCTCAGAAGATAAAACCGTACCTTAATATTGATTCTACAAGGCCATGTTATGCAGTTAATAATGCCGATGTAACTTTAATTGGAGAAAGTTTAATTAAATTTAATTAAAAGTTTTAATTATCTGACTGATTTTGAAGGTTGTAAATTTCTTGTTATCTCCTAATACAACAACATACTTAACATAGTATATCACCATTATCTCGGAAGGGGTGAGCAGAATTCGATTACACCCACGCCTCTCCAGCTATGTCAATTTCCAAGTAACTTTTGGGTACAATTCCAAAATATTGATGTTTTTTCCTAACTTATTAACCCTCGATCAACTTATAGTCGTAGGACACCCACAGAAAGGGTTGAGGCAATTTTTATCTGGCTTTCACATAAGAAAACACAATAATAACAACACAACAGCTACACAAACGGCATTTAAACCTAAAAGTTCTGACGCTTATTTTAAATGACTTTTTGGCAAAACGTGAAATTGGCAGACTGCATTTTAGTTTCTCAGTGACTAAATAAAGTGAGCATATGCCCGCTACAACACGTGCACTACTGGATGTATACAACTGTCTAGAGGAAAATATTACCTGTCATAGTCAGTGTGGTAGCAATCTTATCACAAACGGCTGCTGTGGAAGATGATTTTCTGCTACCTTTCCACATAATAGTTTGACCGCCATCATTTTATAGTTGCGCTGTTATATACCAACAAAAGGATAAGTATATAAATTAAATAGTACTTACCTAAAATATCTATATCATCAACATCATACCAGCCAAGACACGTCCACTGCTAGACATAGGCCTCCCTCAATTTTCGCCACCGTGGCCGGTCGTTCGCTGCCCTCATCAATCAGATACCTGCCACCCTTATAAGGTCGTCGGTCCACCTTGTGAGGAATTTACCCACGCTGCGTTCCGGTTCGTGGTCGCCACTCCAGAACTGTCTGACCCAACGGCCGTCAGTTCTGCAAGCTATGTGTGTGTAAATATTCATCATCATCTATTGATAGATGTGAGCTGTCCGCATTCAAATCATTTAATTTTGTTTAACCTCAATCAATTCATTTTAGTCGCTTTCCACCTTTATCGCGTCGTCAATCCATTATGAGTGTGTCCATGCTGCGTAAAATATTATTATTGTTCATAAAATTATTGCCTTGTAATTTCAAACTGCAAGTCGTATCAACATATTTTTTAAAACACTTCATAATGTAACATCAAAGCAACAATTCACTTCTACAACTTTTGAAAGTACAATATTGCTGAAGTTGTGTACTTGCCAGTAGGTACTAAAACACTTAGTTTTATACTTGAGAGTTAAGTTGGGTAACTTTGTAAGGCTGGATAATGTCGGGAGTTAGCAAAACAGAATAAGCGCTTGAACTTGACTTCCAGTTCTTTGAAACAAAATGGTTGTTACTCATATTGATATATTTCTAACAAAACTGACATGTCCGAGAAGTACTTAACACTTTTTTTGTGATAGGTCGCCTGCTGTAGAAAACAGGCCCTGTGTCGCCCAACATACAATCAACGGACACAAAGTACACTCAGACTCGGCACAAAGATTTATGGATCACAGATCACACTAACCTTTGTCATGTATGGAGATCGAACCTAAACCTACAACTTCGTGCACAGCATTTGATTGCGCTCCCGCTGCACTACAAAGGCCTTTTATTAGACCATTTTCTACGATATATTACCTATAGAATACAATAATACATCATTCATCATTTTCCACACTCTGTCCCTTCACTTCTCGATCTTATAATGGTCTCTTCTAGAGAGCGCGTTGCTAAGCATGGTCAATGCTCAGCCGACGCGTTCTCTTATCATGATTTGCTTTATCTGTCCTACAAAATTCGCCCACCGAAGGCTAAATCAAAAATCCTCATGCAGCGTAATTTTAGTGGTATGAACATTGATGACCTTCGTGGAGATGCCAACAACATTGACTGGGTACCATTGTTTCATGCCAACTCCATTAGCGAAAAAGCTGATCTTTTTACAACAAACGTTATCTCACTGTACGATAGACATGCGCCAATTCGACCAGTTAAGGTAAAACACGTGCCGGCACCCTGGCTAACAAGCAGTATCAAGGCAATCATGGCAAAAAAAGCAGCTGCAAAATTCAAATACAAATGTAGACCTACTGAAGCCAACCAGCGCAAATATATATCTGTTAGAAATCACTGCAATAAGGTGTGTAGAGACGCACAACGCCAACATATTCACAACACGGTTCAGAATGGCGAACCAACTAAGGTATGGAAATTTTTAAAAACATTGGGAGTTGGAAAACCCTGTGCAAACAACATTCCTAAAACTTTAAACATTGATTTACTCAATCGACATTTCTCAGCTTCGTCTAACATTGATAGGACAACTAAATTAAGTACAATAAATTTTCTGTCATCCCTTCCAACTCCTAGATATGATCCATTTGTTTTCACTGAAGTTACCGCTTGTGATGTTAAGAAGAGCATTATGTCTATCACCACCAACGCTGTTGGTAGTGATTGTGTCAGCCGTAATATGATCCTTCCCATCCTTGATGAAATCCTTCCCATTATTTGTCACCTTCTTAATTTTTCTTTATCTAGTGGTACATTTCCGACGTTATGGAAAAGTGCTCAAATAACTCCTATACCCAAAAAATCGAATCCTACAACATATTCTGATTACCGTCCTATATCCATTTTACCATTCCTTTCCAAAGTCATTGAACGCCTAGTCCATAACCAACTCAGTACCTTCCTTACAAAAAACCACGTCCTCAATCTTTTCCAGTCTGGTTTCCGTCCTGGTCACAGCACCGTCACCTCCTTGGTAAATATTACGGATGACATAAGACATGGCATGGAAAATCAAAACCTCACTGTTCTTGCACTCCTCGATTTTTCCAATGCATTTAATACCGTAGATATTGACATTCTGATCAACATATTCCGCTCACTTAACATATCTCCAACGGTAATTGATTGGCTTCGTAGTTACCTGCGCGGTCGTCGGCAGTGTGTACGCGTCGAGGATGTTTCATCCTCTTGGTGTGACACACATGCTGGTGTACCCCAGGGTGGCGTTCTATCTCCTCTTCTCTTCGCGTTATTCATTAATTCAATCTCTGACAAACTTATTTCTTCCTACCACCTTTATGCAGATGATCTTCAGATATATTCTCAAGCCTCCCTAGAAAATTTATCAGAAGCTATTGAAAATGTTAACAAAGATCTAGTGACACTGAGTAAATGGAGCGAATCCTATGGACTTAAACTGAACTCATTAAAAACTCAAGTTATTATTGTTGGCAGCTCCAGGATGATCTCAAAAATTGTGTGGTCTCAGTTACCTCAAATTGTCTTGAGTGGTACTGTTGTACCCTTCAGTAGCACTGTGAAGAATTTAGGTTTACTTATAGACAGTAAGTTAACATGGAACCCACAGTTACAAGAAGTTAGCCGTAAGATCTTTGCATCAGCTGGATCCTTGAGGAGACTGCGAAACTTTCTACCAACTGCCACTAAAATCACGCTTGCAAACTCCCTATTACTTCCTATTCTTGATTATGCCGACGCCAGCTATCCAGATCTAACCGAGAACCAATTAAACAAACTAGAACGACTTCAAAATGTCTGTATAAGATTCATATTTGGTTTACGCAAATATGATCATGTTTCTGAATTTCGAGAAAAGCTTAATTGGTTACCTATTCGACTTCGCCGGAATGCTCATATCCTTTCTCTATTATACAATATACTGTTTAACCCTTCGTCACCCTCCTATCTTAAAGAACGTTTTGAGTTTCTTCATGATACACATGCAAGATTCTTACGATCATCAGAAAACCTAAAATTAAAAATGCCATTACATGCCACAACATTTTATGACAGTTCTTTTACAGTTAATGCCATACGTTTGTGGAATGCATTACCGGTCCAAATTAGACGAGCTCAATCATTGGTCTCATTTAAGACAATGGTCAAGCAATTTTATTTAACGTCGATATCCACACAACGTACACTATAAAACACCTATACGCATATCTATATTGTTATATCTTATTTGTTACATTTTATCCAATACATAACACCAAGCATTGTCACTTCTACATATTTTATCTCTAGTGTCACAATCACGTTGTATGTATTTTAATATGTATTAGTATGTAAGTATATATTGTATTTAAGTTATAATATTTATATATATGTATTATATATTGTATGTATTATGTATATATATTAGACAGTTAATTTGTTTGTATATAACTTTATTTATTGATTCGAATTATTATTTAATGTACCTGTCACCATAACTGCCGATTAATATTTGCCTCAAGTCTATCCAAAGGTTGTCTGGAAGAGATCGCTTTTAGTGATAAGACCGCCCATTGTCACTACTTACTATTGTGTTGTTCTGTTATTTGTTTTGTAATATTATGTGGTGTGCAATAAAGAATATTCCTTCTATCTATCTATCTATCTAATACATACAGTAAGAAAATAGATACTATAGATAGATAGACTTTACCCTTCTTGTCTTAAAATAAACAGAAACCCAGTGAGTACCTCAAAGGTATATTAAGTTTATATTTGTGGGAGAATCTTGAGTACTACATTCAACATTAATGGTCCACAGAATTTCCCAACAGATGAAACCGGAATATTTTTACGCTATACCTCACAAATAAAACCCTGTACAATTGGAAATTGTACAGATAACCATAAAGTGTCCTTGGAGGAACAATTATAAATCTTGAGGCTTCTCTCCTTTTCTTTTCTATTTCCATGGTAGGTGGTCAAGATAAGGGTTAATAACGGTACACGGTAATTAATGCCTACCCTCGTGGAGTAAGCGGTAATATTAAGTTCCGTTACAAAATATTTAACAATTTTGATAAAATATAAATAAACAAATGTAAAATATTTTTGCGTACAAATCCATTGTTTGATGTGGAACCAATCTATATTATTCATAAGCGATTTTTGTTATGATAGTATGTGTAAAAGTTTAGTTCATTTATTTTTGCATACAAATTAGGTAAAATGATGCATAATAAATGAATTGTCGGTTAAAGCTTAGTTTTATAATGAACTGAATAGTTGGTTGGATGAAAAAAAAAATATAAACTTTATTGTTCTGAGACTTGAAATACGTGCTACAGGCTACTAGTCTATAATTGTCTGAGTAACCGGTTGTTAGATAAATAAATCAAATATAGTCATTTATTTAAAAAAAAATGTTCCATAAAGATGTACAGACAAGTGTTGCCCTGCTATTTCTGAAGATCATCAATAGATGGGCAACAAACTCATCTGTTACCATTGTCAATATAATACCAGTAGTTTGGCTTTTGGAATGGTGTCCGCCACTTCTGGATTCCACTTACTGCTTACCATCAGGCAGAGTGGAGTCACTTTGGTAGACTAATATAAAAAAAAAAAAAAAAAAAATATGTTAATAATCTTCCAAAAATATAACTTCAATGACTCGTGGCTTTATAGATGGCAACGACCGCGAAAATCAGTTGTTTGTGCTTGCTCCTTCAAATCGAACTACATAAGCCCAGAACAAACCATGAAGGATCTAACCATTGTGCAAATATTTGACATCGAGTCATCTTGTTATAAAACAACTTCGTACCCAAAGCACTTGCGAGAAAATTGCTTTTGTAAGCCACTTCTAATATATTCAACGACGAAATATTGTCAAGTGATACTTTAAATTTTGTTTCGTTTTGATATCATGTAAATCTAGTGTATAATAATATTATTGTTGTATAAGTTAAAAATGAAAACGCACTCTCAGTAAAAAAAGGGGATGAATATAATAAAATAGAATAAGAAATGCTTGTTTGTGGTAGGTAATGAGTAATGGTAGTATTTAAGTACGAGTATAAAGCACCTCACATAGCTGCAATGCAGATGCTTTGTCCGCACGACGGAACTTGATGCGGAGCGCACCGCGTCCGGCGTACAAACGATGGCACTAACAGCACAGATAATAATTTTAATAATATCCAGTGGACTGAGTGCCACACGATCGAATATGATCTGGTGAGCACCAAAGTGATGGTGCGGAGCGCACCAAATCCAGTCGCCTGTTAGCAGTTTAATAGGACTATTAAACTGCCGGTTAAATATTAAATCCGGTCGTCTGTTAGGACTAACAGACGACCGGATTTGGTGTGCTCCGCACCATCACTTTGGTACGCCACGGACCATATTCGACCGTGTGGAGAGCAGTCCGCTGAACATTATTATTATCTGTGCGGTTGGTGCGATCGTTTGTACTTCTGGACCCACGCTTGCGCTCAGCACCAAGTTCGGTTGTGTAGACGAAGCGCCGCGCCGGACCGTTTAAAGCTTTAGTCGTAAAACTACTTCTAAACGAGCAGCATGTGTCCATTTTTTATTACTTGGTAACTCTTGTTTTTTATTTGAAATTTGTTCCAAATTATAGCGTTAATTTTTACAAGGCTTTTTATTATTTTCTACGGCTTCTACTGGTGCAAATACTCCATTGTCATCATGGCTTCCGAGCGCGATGATATCTAGAAAGAAAGATTAGAAAGTGAAAATTTTAGAAATATACATTCGGCCTAAAACTATAGATTCGAGATGAGGCAATTAACGATTCATTCGTTTATTTATTAGAAACAAATAAACGGTTACATGGCAAATATTACAGTAGAGTTATTTTTATAATTTTAGCAAGCACATAATCCACAATATTTTTCACATAGTATGTAGGTACTTATAAAAATATAAAAAGAAAGCGAACTTAAGCATATTTTACGATACTCATCATATATTTATTTAATTAGTGTGAAAGGGCAATTAAATAATTTAATGAAGACAATAGATTAGATATCATCTCTTGCCTGTTTCTGAGGTATATTTTTGCCCCTTTCTTTTTTTCGTTTCATTAGTGGTGATGGTGGAGTGGCTGCTATTGCCAAAAGAAACGCCATTTTATTTTCTTTCCACAGAGTAGACTGGACCGTGCGATGAGTTGTCCGGTCGTCTGTTGCGTGGAGCGCACCGCACCATCACTTTGGTGCGGCCGTACCAAATCCGGTCGCCTATTAACATTTGAGACACCGTGCCAGTAGTTTGTCACTATGGCAACCGGCATGATGTCCACCTCAAGACCCCACTAACTGCGCAATCATTTTCGTAGGATAATTTTAAACTTTGTGCTTATTTGTTGTAGGTGCACCTTTTACGCTTTTATTAAATATGTGCAAATAACCATCGATTCGGCAAAAATAAAGGAACAAAAACAAAGCGTAAAAACACTTGACCTCTTTATGTAAAAGTTAAGTGAACGACCTTTCTTGTTTGTACAATTTCAACAGTAAATAATTTTACCTTATTTGCACGGGCCTTTTGATTCTTTGAATCTTTCTACCCACGACAGAGAAGTACTACAAATATTTTCAGTCTTTACTTTTATTTAAATAAATGTTAAAAGTCTATTCGCATCACGAATTATTTCAACGCAGTATATGAATAATTTTGAAGTTAATTGAGTCAAAATTTTTACGTAGATACTAGTTATTCTGGCCTTCTCTGTGTGCAGGCCTTGTTCTGCAGTGGCTGGTATTATTATTATTTAGAAAATCTGATTATTAGTTTAAAGTAAAAAACACGAAGTTTTATATTTACGTTGAATAGATTAGATTTTTAATTTTTTAGTACGAATGGTTCTATGTACCTAATAACAGCAGTTTTACTGACATCCTGGTTTATCAAGTTTAGTTCACTCAGGTTGGTATTGAGCATGAGTACCTGTGTATAGGTCTAATGTGTATTAGATAGGTAACATTTATCTAATACACATATTACTTTACTAACACAGTAACAAGAAAACACTACTTCTAACTTTACGATAATATTAGTACTACAAATCGGGAATTAAATTCAAAATAGTATAAGCGCGGTGTCTCACTCATCTTCAAACTTTAGAATTGCATTAGTCGACCAAATGCAATTTCAAAGTTAGGTTATATTCGTATCATGCAGATCTGTATCTTCCATATACGTGCTTGGAATCCTTCAATTTAATCTGCTTTATTTCTATTAACTAGTTGGGCAAGTTTGAATAGGATACAAAGTTATTGTGATAAGCCAAATATGTGATAAACAAAAGCACAGAACTTTGATTGCTAGAATCCAGTACCAGTATTTTATTTTACAAAGTTTAAGTTTTATTTATATGACTTTAATTTCAGTTCACATTCTTATGCTGGTTTATGAAATCTATTAAAAACAAGTGAAAACAACTAAAATGAGTAATTAAAAACCAAAAAGCCCGTCTGCCTAAAACAAACTGAAAATGAAGAAAACTATTTTGTTTTCGTGCTGACGCTACATTAAAATATTATGCCACTCCTTACAATCAACACAAATCTAATGACTCCTCATTATGTTACAATCCATCAAGCCATTTAGGCTTTAAAGCGTGCCAAAGAAATAGACATACATACCCACATACATATATACATACGCTTGAAAAATATTACTCTCGTGGACTTCTACAGTCGGGCAAAATGGCATCGGCCCATCGGTAAGTGGTTATCCACAGTCTATAGAGCTGTGCTCTTTAAACATTATGTTAAAAACGTTATCCTCCTTTACTGTGGCGGTCGGGTAAAAACACAAGACGTTGCCTACTATGAGAGGGAAAGGATTAAAGAAGTAGGGAAAGGAAAAGGACCAAATAGATAGTCAACCTCTAGCGTTCTTCACTATAAACTCACCAGAGTGCAATAGACCGATAATACTTTTACGTTAAATCGAAATTTTATGAGGGCAATCTTCCTCGGACGATCCTTTTGTCCTATCACTTTGATCATATAGAACAAATAGCCTAAATATATTTTCATACCCATTTATCTTTCGGAATTATCTGATATACATAACTTTTAGCAATCTTAGCGAATAGATATATCAATTTCAAGATCTGGAAGCCAAAACATGAGCCTAATACAACTGATATGAATCCGAACCAACTTTGTAGATTCGGCACTTGTATGGAAGTTTCTTGGTACATAAAAAGTTAAGCATATATATTTCGCGTGGGTATCCCCCACGCGAAATATATATCATGGCAAGCTTAAATTTTTGTTTTATTTTTGTGTGTTCAAAAGAGCTTGGTTTGGCTCCTTGTTGTTTTTATGAGAGTTTTTATTTTTTAATATGAATGGAAAACTTTTTGTCTTTTAAGTCAAGAATCTTTTTATTTTTTAACATTTCTGGGAATACGCAATTTTGTCGTAGAGCTATTGTAGCCCGTAGAGCTATTGGGCTCTTTCCTTTTCAAACTTAGGTAGCAAACAAGGTAGTGGTATTATCCTTCTAAAATAAAATTGATCAGGGGCAATGCTGAAACCGATTGCGATTTTATGTAATACCAGGGTGTGATAGATGTAATATATTTGCAAGTTGTCCCTGCTAAACACCTAATAACAATCAAGGAGATTCTCAATTCAGGTCGAATGTATTTTTTTTGTATGTTCGTTACGTGAGTTCTACGCCAATTATAAATAAATTTTAATTATTATTTTTTTGTAAGGTAGGTCATATTGCTGACGTGGTCTCATATAAATTTGATGGCAATTACTCCAGTGCTTATTGAAAATTTAACAAAAACAAAATATACTTAGATGATGTTGTGGTTTGTTGAAATGAAAAGAAATGAAATGAAATATATGTTTATTCATATAAGTTAAGGTTAAAATTAACACTTATGAACGTCAAAGTTTACAAAATGTCAGCAAATTAACCTACAGCCAGTTCGCTGACGAAGTAGAGCCATGAGAAGAACTGGCAAGAAACTCAGGCCACTCTTTTTAATCGCCAGGTTATTACAATTTTATTTTGTTTAAGATATATTGATTAATTCTACTTTTTAACCGACTTCTAAAAAAGGAGGAGGTTTTCAATTCGACTGTATATATATATATATATTATTTTTATGTGTGTACGCGGATAATTTCGTCGTTTATGAACCGATTTTGATGATTATTTTTTTGTTGTAAAGTAGATATCCCAAGTGCGGTACCATGATAAGGAAACCAGGATCTGATGATGGCATCCCTGAAAAATCGAGGGGAACTTTCGAAAATCGTACTGGCGACTAGGGCATTTGTTATTTTTATTTGAAGCCGAAAAACAGTCGAGGGAACTCGACAACGATTTATAGCAATTACGTGGTGTTTGGATTTAATTCATTTGTAATGATGAGAACTTTACACCCATATAGGTTTTAAGTGCCATTACAGGTGACCATAGACAGTCGAGAGAATTCCTTAACAGCAGTCATGTTGGGCTTTCTTCATACGGTTCAAAATTCCAAAATGTTTAGTTCGTACAAAAATAATACCTAAGTAAGATTTAGGTCTACCCATCACTAAAAATCGTAAAATAAAATAATTTTAAACAAAAAAAACCGACTTCAAGCGAGAAGGAAACTAAAAAGTTAAAAATAAGTTTACTTAGCAGAAAGTAAGTCGTATTTTAATTTAGTTAATCAGAAATGATTTAATAAGTATTTTATAATTTTGAAGTTGGTGCCAAGCAAATACTTTAAGAACCTTTCTACAATAGCAAATTAGGATTGATAATACCTATAGGTAAATAGTTTTTAGTTTCCTTCCCGCTTGAAGTCGGTTTTTTTTCTTAAAATTACTTTTCTTTGCATTATTTTTGCGGTAAGCACATAAAGAACACAGCCATGTCCATAGGTTACCATTTACCATCAGATGGACCGCAGGAAATTGTATTAAAATATATTTGTGCATGCAAATATATGAAGCATGTTTAAAAAATAAAAATAACCTTTTGAAAGGACATTTTAATAGTAGCTATTATGTTGCTTTAATTGTCTTGAATAGCTTCGCAAGTTCAACATAATTTAATCGTGTTTAGAGGCTGTCCTATATTTTTCCGTAATCAATCTTACTACAAAAGTTAGAGGCGTCGTTAATGTAATTATTTAAAGTAGGCATTTTCCATTAGGCCGAGATAAAATGGTGGTAAAGAAAACATGCGTGGGATGTTTGGCAATATAATGAATGTTTTGTGTTGTTGTGAATTAAAACGATTAATCAATGCAATGATTTAACACTTCTCTCTGATCGTGACTGGACTATATTGTGGTCTAGAAATGCGGAATATCAAAAAAAAAACGAACTGTTTCAAATACTGGTTGATGAACTTTATATTTTTTGTGTGTTTTTAAATGACTACCGCAGTGAAGAATAACATCCAAACTTAACAATATATATAACGTAAAGATTTGGTTGGTTTCTGGTCACAATCAGCCGAAAATCGGGCAAAATCGATAGCTTTGAGAAATGCTTATGATCAGTAGTGGACTGATGCTGTAAGCTGGTGATGATGAGCTGGGTCTACAGAGGCTCGAGACAAGTGGCAAAGATTTCTATTCTATTCATAGAATAGATTAAAAATGTATTGGATTGACATAAGCTAACGCCAACCCTTATGTCAATCTCATACATTTTTTTATCTATTCTATGAATAGAATAGAAATCTTTGACACTTGTCTAGGGCCTCAGGGGTACTACCTTCTCACAGAATTGTGGCGTGAGGTATAAGTTTCCATACTACAATCGCACCGACTACTACTGCGCTACAGATACAATAATAATTCATTATGCTAGTTTTGAAAGTAATATCTTTTGTCTTTCTTCATAATGAAATAAAGAGAACAATATGCAGTATGGGACTATCTACAATTCATTACCTGCCATAGATTGAAGCAGCTCACCTTCAAAACTTGTATTTGATCACTAAACATCAAATTCTTTTTTGCCATGTTCACATTGACGTATCACAATTCAACTTTCTCGTTTAGCTCTCATACAACGAGTTAGAATTTCATTAAAAGTTATAATAACTTGATATTATTGTGCTGATTGTCTGTCTGTGATTTTACTGTGATATTTTCAGCTTTAATGAGCAAAGTCTACTAAAGAAATTATTTAATAAAGACTAAAACTAAAATAGAATTAGAATTTTACAATTTTTGTTTTTTTGGATACTTACCTAAATTGATTTTTTGCTAATCTAAATTTATAAATAAAAGTAATTTACCGGAAATCAATATAGTTATCGTTTTTCATGGATCATAAGAAGGATGTGTAACATTTTATTAAATAATAATATTTTTATGTGATTCCTAAAATATTAAAATTTTAAATATTTAAATTTTTACTTATATAAATAGTTAATTTTACAAATTAGGAAGTCAATTTGTTCAGAAGTGGTAGACAGCATCCTGATTGCTATCCTGGAAAATTAGCAGGGTTAGGCAATGACAGCTTTGTGAGTTGTCAATAAAATTAAAAGGTAACATTTCGCTAATAAAGAGTTCTAGGTTTGAATTAAGTGGCAGAAGTATGAAGTGGGGAAAGATTTCGGAAACAAAGTTCGAGAGCCTTTAGATTCGACTGTGGAAGGATTGGACTTCAGTCCCGCATGGGTCATTCTGGATAGAAAAGTAGAGAAGGGTGGAATCAATTCAATTCAAATGTCAAAACTTAAAACTCTGTTTATCGAGCTTGCTCTATGATAACTCTCTTATTCGCATGGTATATGATGATAATAAACAAAATGTTAATATAATAAAAAAAATATTATAAAGCTTAACGTACTGAGTTTATTAGTCAATTAATGTTGACACCTCACTCAATGCGTGCGGTAGATGCCTACCACGAGAAAATTTAACACCAAAAACATTACATACACTTAAAACGCCATAACTAATAGCATTATGTCAGAATTTTCTACTCGATGAGCTGTTACCAAGGTGTAGTATGACGGAGAGAAATGGTAAGGCACAACGGTGTCAATTACCTACCGACCTTTGTCCAAAAATATACGGTGATCCTTGTCATGTTAGTTGGTTTTTTATCTATCTCAAATATCCTAGAGTTTATGATTTGGAAAAATATGTAAGATATACACTGTTTTTTTTCACTTCACTTATATTATACCGTTTATTGCATCGCGTACGTGCATGATAAATATATGACTAATAATATAGTAATTTAAATAAAAATAAAAATATATTAATTAATTTTTAAATTGAAGGTAGACGAGGAAGAGAAAGACCAAGACGGAGTGTTATACAACAAATTAAAGAAAACCTGAAAGTCGAGTCGTATCAAGAGATCTAAAACAAAGCAAAGGACAGAGAACAATAGCGGATGCTCCACCAACAAGAGCTGAGCTCTTACTTAAATCAAAAAGAAGAATATCGTAATTAGTGTAATTACTTTATAAAAAGAATAGGTGTTTCCAGTAGCTGTGTTGTGTTGCTCAGTTATTGTGCTACGCTTGTCAACAAATTAACTACAGTTAAATTCATCAATAAAATATTTGTCAAATGTTGTATTTTTTAAGGTAGAATAATTTCGCCTAAGCCTATGTCATAGGAAACAGCAAATATAATATGTACTTAACTACTTTTAATTTTGTAGGTGTATTATTTCAAATTTCAGTCATTTGGTTATCATTTCAAAAGCAATTGTCTGTAAATGTATTCTCACTTTGATTACGTATACCTATTTGGCGAGCACAGCTGGCAGGCGCACTGTTATTGCCTCAGGACATCTGGCTCTAGCCGCATTGTGCACTTAGATTTCTAGCTCCTAACATACTTATATTTGAAATATTTATTAAACGCTGGTTGCCAATAACGTTTTCTTGAGCTTATATTATAGTTGCCATCATTAATATACAAATTACCCAAAATACACAGTTAGCGTCTCAAAACTGTCCGCATAAAATAAGCGCACAATTTGTAATTGTGCGCTCTTTTCAAAATAGTCTCTCTAGACTCGCGTCAATATATACACGTATAAAACGCCGAAGTGTTCGCTGAGAAATTGCAAAAATATTACGCTAAGGACCATAAAAAAGGATGGGATTTCGTATGTTCGATAAGTAAAATAGTTTATTGATTTAGTTTTGTTGTTTTTATGACTAAATATAATGGTCACGGCAAAATTCAATGGTCGCATTTTCAGTGTAAGAACTATGCATTACAACCTCCTTCTATTTTAGTCGCATAATACAAATGACCCTGTTCTTAATTCAATGGAGTCGATTTTTTATTACTGTGTTTCATTTTTTAATTATTCAGTACTTCCTCGGCTTCGTACAATCGTGCAATGCTAAAACTAAATATACTACATAATAAAGGCACGCGCCGCAGGCCCCCCACGGCCGGTACCGCCGCAACCGCTATGTCCCTGCATTTTAAATCTGTAATATCTTTAAAAACATTCATTTAAATGACATGCTATAAAGAGCAATTTTGATATATGTATATATTGTACTTAATTGGATAAGGATTAAAGCTGTATTGCTTAAAATTGCTTCGTAAATAAACCATTTTTTCTCGTAAAAATTAAAGTATAAAAAATTGTTATTGTGGGTTATCCCTAAGACATATATAGACATATACCATTGCGAACTTTTTTGTAGGCCTTTTTACGGTGTACAATAATATAGTACATTATTTTGATCTATCTCGTAGGGTTCATCCAGCGTTTGCAATGTAAACGCACAAAAATGTATTTATTTACGACATCATATCAGAAACCTCTGAAACTATCAGTGTTCCTCAACTATATTGTGCATGTATCAGACATCTATATATATAAAAGCGAAAGGTCACTCACTCACTGACTCACCTATCACGATATCTCAGAAACTACAAGTACTACGGGTTTCAAATTTTGCATGGGGATTTCTTTTAGGATGTAGGTGCTCACTAAGACGGGATTTTGCGGAAGTCATCCCCTAAGGGTGTAAAAAGGGGTGGCCGAGTTTGTATGAAACTTCTACAGAATGCTATATTTTTAAAGAATAAAATATATGACATCTCAGATTTAATGCCGAATCCACAAGCTTGCCACTTTTTGTTTATAGATTTTTGTAAAAATATCTTTTAGGGATAATTTTTTTATTAAGTCATAACTATTTTTAAGAAATTTAGTCCGAAGACAGCATGAGACGGACGCGTTAGAAGTATTTCTTCTGAACAGCATTGTGAACATTACGATTTTTAAAACAATATTCTTTACAAGTTTTTTAAATTAAGATCTGTTTAAAATTTTTTTTACAAATATGAGAATATTTCTAATAAGAATATTTCCATTTATTATTTTACATGATTTACAGGAGATAAGAATTTTTGGCTGACTAACTTTTCTTTTTCTTAAACGCCAACTTTCTTGCGATAGAGTAAAGTTAGGTTACTTGCTTTGTATTTGATAATTTAGATAAAATTTTAAACATATTATTCTCCAAAGACACCAATAACTTCCAATCAATAATAAAAAAGTAAACCTTAATTCCCACACTTTGCCATTTGGCGCTTAAGCAGTTTTTCTTTTCCACCGTCGAATTACTATTTGTTCCAAAAGAATTTGAATTTGAAAATTGAAGCTTGGTACGCAAAGGACGCGCTGTTGTCACTAGGTTGGCTACGGCAGTAACGCGAGGGCAGGCGTCGTTGTCGCATGTATCGAATGTACGGATTTTTTCTGCTGTATACTACTTGATTGAAGTTCAGTTTCTCTGATTATTTTATTTCTGTGCATTTAAATCTTCATTTAATTTTACTTTTAGAAATTCTGACACCAAATAAATATTAAATAAAATACTTATTTATTTAAGTAGGTACTTTTGCTTACTTTCAAATTTACTTTAACATTCATTTCAATTACATAGTAAAATTTGTTTTATTTCCTTAGTCGCAGATTTTATAAGTAACTAGCTGCGCCCCGCGGCTTTGCGCTCGCTTAAAATGTGTTTTGTCTCGCTCGGGAACCAGACCAAATTGCTGGATAAAAAGTAGCCTATGTCCGGCACCAATTCTATCTACATACCAATTTTTATCGAAATCGGTTAAGCCGTTTAGGCGCTGAGTAGCAACAAACACACACACATACATACACCCACAATATTTCAAATTTATAATATTACTAGGATTTAAACTAACGTTTACTTAAAAAAAAGATGGAGATATTGTAACAGTCGTCGTCAAAGGATTACAAATTCGATGCAGAGTCAAGTACATGTATAAACAATAGATTGTTTTATCTTTTTTCCTATTGGGAAGTAGACCTCTAAAGGGTTTAAAGGGGACAGATAAAAACTAATATGATGGTTAGTCCGATTGCTAAACTAAAGCTATAGGTACATAAACTCGAAGGTTTAGACGTATGAATGGATGGATGATGTATGATGAAAGTATGGATTTTTGTTACTCAGTCATGTCAAAATGGGTAAACGGATTTAAATGGGATTCGCCATAGAGACATATTATATTATATACTGATTGTTACTGATATAAAGAAAGAAAGAAAGAAAGAAAATATATTTATTTGACACAGACAAGAAGAGACACAAATTCTTACAAGGTCAACACAAATACAAATAAATAATAATAATAACACAATTAAAAGTTTAAAGTTAAAATTATTGTGTGTCTCACGGTTGCGCCAAATAGGCCCAGTTCAGCAGTATGCCAGACCGCTAGTGTCTGACGCTGGTTTTCAACTGGACCTATGAGGTGGTCACGGACGTAAATCGTATACTTCATTATAGGTTTTATTTGTATAATGTAATTAAATAAAAATATGAGTAGCATAAAATAAAATAAATAAGAGATACCAAGGTGTGTATACATATAAACACACCTTGGTATCTCTTGAGATAGAAGAAAGGCGAACGAATTATAGGAATGAATGGTAAGTGCAATATGTACTTGTAGAACAATAAAGTTAATTAATTATTTATTACGTAATCTATACATATAATAAAATTGGAGTGTCTGTTTGTAATATTGATATAACCGTTTTTTTACTACATGTATATGAATATAATTATACGGTACATACACCAAAATAACATTTTTTACAATTTTTGTCTGTCTGTCTGTCTGTTTGTTCTAGCTAATTATATAATATATGATTTCACATTTACATTTTCACGCGAACGAAGTCGCGGGCAACAGCTAGTAATAATATAAACCTTCCTTTTGAATCGCTCTATCTATTATAAAACAGCATCAAAATCCGTTGCGTAGTTTTAAAGATCTAAGCATACATAAGGACTTACAGATAGCAGGAAGCGACTTTGTATTATACTATGTAGTGATGATAATCATGTATACCTATTTTAAGTTATAACATAGTTTTGAATCAAACTGATTCAAAACTTTGATATATTACCGACTCTATTCAATCACAAAATTAATCTTGTAAAAGCTATTATAGAAAAATACATAGATGTTCGTTTATATTATCTAGAAATGAAATTAATTCAAAAAGACAATTCTACAATAAACTATGTCCTATGTCACCCCCGTTCACACGGACACGATTCTTTGCCGGAAATGTTTTTTGTAGGTTCAGACTTAGTGGCAACAGTATTTCATTCAGGTACTGTGACTGTAGTATACCCTTACAATAAATGTAATGTTTTAATATTATGACAATTATATTTTTAATAATAATAATATTTTGTTTTCTTGAATTATAAATTTTCGACCCAAAATCATATTCACGGTCAGAGAAAAGTATAATTACATGTTTAGAATACACTACAACAAACACTTAAAATACTAACTCAATATAGTATAAAAGTCGTATCGTAAACAAAATGAAAAAAAAAGTTCGTCTCCATTCCATGCTTTGTCCTACCGGCGAACTTTGGTCGTAAAATTTTATTGCTTTTTGAACACTGTATTGTAAGAAAACTTTAAATCATGTGTGTAAGGTTGAATTTGCAATAAAATATGTTTGTAGCATAACTATAACTACATAGGTATATTTGGCGACAGTTTCGAGTGTTACTTTTGTTCGAGGCTGTGCATCTAGGATTTTTTGTATGGTTGCCATATATGTATAAGCTAGCCTATTAAAGTCATACGTGCTTAAGACACAAAGCTAATGTAAATGTTAAAAAAAGAAAAAGCAATAACGTTCTGTGACTCAAAATTAGATCTACAAAATGTAGCCTAATATTCCTGCCTAAACAGTACACCAAAATTAATAATGCATGTCAAAATAGGACGAAGGGTTATAATGAAAATCAATGAGATTACTAAAAAACTTAAATAGGCGATTGAGATTGACTTAAGTAGAGATTGCGAAAATACTGATTAATTTTTATTTTTATTAAGACTGGATTACGTAGAGATCTACTAGTCATGTAAAAGCCTCGTTGTTAGAGGATGGGCTCTAGTCGCGAAACAGAATACATGCTCAATACAGGAAAGTAAGAGAATTTTTTACTTTCCTACTTTTTTGTATTAGGGAGAAGATTGTTGAGCCCAAGAGAAAGATTTGTGGTTGGTACCAAAAAGAAAATATTTCAATTACCTTTTGAAAACACTCTGAACAATTTCAGCTATAGACATCAAACAAATCGTTTTTGATCGAAAAGGCCTCAATAGAAAATATTTTTACTGTTTCCCTTATTGTTTTTACATTTAATCTTTTGCGAAAAACATGCTTGACGTGTTTCTATTCTGTAGTTTTATGTGTCAGCAATCTGTATTGACTGCAAATGTGCCACTACTGTCCGCCAACTGACGCGTGTTTAATATTTACCTAAATATTAATGTAAGCCACAAACTAATTGTTTCATGCACACTAAGACTGGAAGTACTTCGTGTCATTAACTGTTTACGTAACGTAACGTTACCATGTAACGTGGTATTGGTTGTTACAATTTTCGAAGTTAGGTAACGCACTAATTGTTTTTAAGCAGAGTTTCGAGTATTGGTCCTACTTGGTATGGTGTAATTGTTTTAGTTATAAAAATTTATTAAAAAAAATCTCTCTCCATATTTGCACTAGATACACGTCACATGTCACAGTGTGAATTAATTACCTAATCACTAAGATATTGAATAATGCAGGAACTAACCGACCAGTTCCAAGAGTTTTTGTCATATAAATATTCATGGGTTGTGCTATATTTGCAGTCTGACCTCGAATGCACGCTATCGTTGGTCTTTGATCACACACCGGAAAATTTGTCGTGTCTTCTAACTAAATGTCTGAAGTCACTTTGGTAGGCTAATGTTAAGAAGGATTCCACCAGGCCAAAGAATTTTGAACCTGTAAGCATCTTCTTTCTACGCCTCCGTTTTGTTCCTTTTCTAGGGTCAACGGTAAATAAATAATAATAATAATAATAATAATAATAATATTCTACCACATTCACACAGCGCCATTTAGCCCCAAATTAAGCAATTATATTTGCTTGTGTTATGGGTACTAAACAACTGATATACTACTTATATACTTTTTTTTTTGTAAATACATACATACTATAGATAAATTACACCCAGACACAGAACAAACAATCATGCTCATCACACAAAGGTTTGTCAAATAATAACGAATATTAATTTTACAACCCGATTATCAGGCTTTAACTATTTGGACGTGTAATACCAATAACTCATTTGTAGAACAAAATATAAAATACAATTTAACAAAATATATATAAGCTAATGATTCTTGGTTAGATTTTGTTTTTAAAATAATGTGGTTACTTTTAATACAATTTTAATGATAAATTAGTGCAGAGTTAGTGCTTTTAGAGCGGTCGTATTGCTATTCAAATATTATCATCGAGAGTCTAAATATTTTAAACAAATTATATGTTAACACAGATCTCATTCTTTTGTTCTGAATAAATTGGTTAAAAGAAAAGATAATTTAATAAAAGTTAACGGGCTCTGAATAATTAGGTCGTTAAACCGCTGAAGTTTTCATTTGAAATCGCCGAATTCATCCTACACAGCAATTATAGATTTTGTGCTCCCTTAAGCCTATTAGATTTACAAGCCTAATTCCTGACCATTCATCAATCGAAAGAGGCCATTCAAAAGTTTTGTTTAGTTTCGTCAGCCTTAATGTCGCTTTGACGTCTTAATCCGTGTTCTGGTTAACGATCCGTTTGATTAATTGATTATGTCCGGCGTGTAGCTAAAAGCTGTATTATTTGAACTATTGATCAATGTTTAATAAATAGAACTGTGCCATCGTTAAACTTTGTACGGATGATTTAAGAAATCCATTAGGTTTTCTTTTACATAAAGCTGTATGGTAGTTTTTTTGCTAACAATTTCCACTCAGTTCTCTTTGACACCCCGTCTTGGCAATAAAGAGTACCCGCTGCTTGTAAGTTGATTTTTGTCATTATCAGTACAGTTATAGAAGTAAACTATTGATCCCATACTGCGATCTTTTGCACTTTCCTTGTTAAACTGTTTTCATTAATACGTACCGAAATAAAATACGTATACAAAATGTTACAGTAATTGTTTATACAACTATTACCTCTTCACAAGTATTATTTATAACTATTGTTTTTATATATTTATAAGTTATATATACTATACTATTTAAGTAAATTTGTCAAGTAAATTTAAGCATGTCTGTTTATATTATGATAGTATACTGTTCTATTCATTTTTTATTTTTTCGTTACGATACGATACGATCCGTTCATTCACTGAACTTACATACTAAGTTATTTAGGCAAACCTGTTATTGGCCATGTAAATTGTTTTATACATATTTTGTAAACTAAATTGTATTGCTGTTAGTTTTCTTAATAAAAAATAAATAAATAAATGTCCATCTCGTATTTTTTTGTGGTGGCTCTCAACCGTTATGTCCGTCTCCGTTTATAAATACGAGCCTACTCACTGAGACCGTGAGATGTAACGTTGGGAGAATGATAAAAGTTCTAGTATAATTTGATCAGCTATACCTATGTGTGATTGTGGTAAAAATAATTGAAAAGCGAAAAGGGACGATTGCCAATTATCCGCAGATTTATGTAGCGTGGTCATTCATCGTGTTCAATCAATCGGTAATCCGGCGGGAAAACCAAGAGAATTTAATTTTTTTTCCAAATCACGTACTGCTGACGGCTGAATTATCACAGTAGGTACCTCCACGACTACAATTATAGAAACGCTGCCTGGATAGTTTTGAGTTTTTGCTGGTGGGTATTACGACATTTTTACTTGTTTCCCAGTGGGCAATGGCAGGCGTCAAAATATTCGGCTTTGCCCACGCCTAAAATATGTTTTGTCTCCCTCGGGAACCAGACCGATTTTCGGAATAAAAAGTAGCCTATGTCCGCCTCCGTCACCGAATCTATCTAAATACCAATTTTCATTGAAATCGGTTCAGCCGTTTAGGCGCTGAGTAGTAACAAAGACACATACACACAAACTTTAGCATTTATAATATTAATAGAATTACATATCCTTAGTATGAATTATTTCAAAGCTGGGTATCTATACGTACATAGCAGTGACATTTGAACTGTTTAACGTTATTTTGCATGCCATTGCGGTACAAAAAAGAAATTACTTTTAAAATTCTATTTGTTTTGTGTGAGTTTCAATTTAGTGTGATACGAGCTCTGAATCACTCTAATGACGATTGTTACTTTTATTTTCTGCTATCTCAATAACAGCTAAATATTACATATAAGCCTTTAATGCCTTGAACACAATATTCAAACAAGCCTTACAGTCAGACCCAAATCTATCTAGTTTGGGTCCTCTAAGGATATTATTTTGGAGTAATATCCGTCTTTGATCATCCTCAAATACTTAGAATAAACAAATTTTATTACAATATCCTGTAATTTTGATAAAACTGATGTTTATGACAGTTTTCAGGCTTTTAACAAGCCAATTTTCTAATATTTACCAATATACTAGCTGCTCCCCACGGCTACGTCCGCGCCTAAAATGTTTCCTGGGAACCAGACCAACACACACAAACTTTTGCATTTATAATATTAGTAGAAACTTTGGACGTTGTTAAATTATACGGCAATCGATTATATCGAGTTCATGAAGCTTATTAAGCTGCAGCAAATTCGGCGAAATATTTGACTAACAAATAATATGAATTAAATTATTTAAAATGTATAAGCGCCATCTATAGTATGCAAAGGTTATTAAATAAAAAATTACGATATTAAATGCAAATTTTGTAAATATTTCTTACACAGAACATTATAATTTCTACGCTTAATAATTTGAATTTATTAATAATTTAAATAAGACTTGTTTATGTAAACAACTTTCAAGCCAATCTACAAATGTAAATGAGTTTATAATGTCCATTTCTATGTAATGAACCAGATATAAATTTCATGAATATTTAAGGTTTTACAAGACTTATGTGTTATTTCGCAACACTTCGCAATACTTGTTAAAATAACAAAACATTTTATTAAAAGACAAGAAACGTAATCAGAATACCAAGTTAAATATTTATCTATACTTATACCTACTTATTATTATATAAAGCGAAATTATTATATAAAAGAAAATTCATTTTACTTATGATAGCCCAGTTCACGAGGAAGGTTATAGACTATGTAACATCATCAACAAAGAATTATTCAAATCTGACTGGTAGTTCCAGAGATTAGCGCGTTCAAACAAACAAACAAATTATTCTGCTTTATTTAATAGTAGGTATATGAAGTCAAAATGGTCCAGTGGATAAGGCACCCGCTTCGTAATCACGAGGTAATGGGTTCGAATCCGGGCAAGTACCAATGTGATTTTCCAAATCATATGTACTTTCTAAGTTTATCTTGGATATTTCTGACTGACGGTGAAGGAAAACATCGTAAGGAAATCTGGACTTAAATGTCTGAAATTGCCAATCCGCCTTGAGCAAGCGTGGTGATTAATGCTCATACCTTCTCTATAAGCGGCCTTATAATTATTATTATTATTTACATTATTACATTATTAAGAAGGTCTTACTTCCGCCCTGTCCCATTTCCAAACGGGCTTAATCTCCGCTATTTACCGCAATACGACCTATTTTGTGCTTGTACTGGATTACTTCGACAGACAGGATTTATACCGAATGAACGTGATTTAGTCTAAATTTATGCCCCTTTAGCATCCCTCTATCGATCTTTGAAGTTAAAAATTTGTTTAATTAAAAATATAAGTTTTAAGAATCTTAATTCTTTATAATTTAAAAAAATATTTATTTTGCTTTTTCTGATGGGATTACTTTCGTTGCGTCACACATAGGCATAGCCTCAATCGAATAAAAAATCTATTTAATTATATTTTACATCTCTCGTATTCGGTAAGTAGGTCCTTATTATCCCCAAATGGGGCTTGTAGGTGACCAATTATCGCTCTAGGGTAATAATGTAGCTAGAAAAGCGGTAAGTAATTAAAAAAAAACACTTCACTCTTTCAAAAAGTTCGCGTACATCTAACCATCATACTGGCAATAGACATCATGCATTCAGCCCAATGACAAAAGATGTCGCTTCGCTATTCAGCCTTGTCTTCGTATGAGTATAATAGTCATCAATTTTAAATATCGAACGGCGAAGCTCAATTTCGTTCTCTAAAAAAAAAATTTCAAAAAAAAGATGAAAAAAGGCGGGAATAGAAAACTTTTATTCTTGTAATGCCGGTTTTTTTCTACTTACCTCACAATCGAGATGTAAAGCAGAGTAGTTAGCTCGGGTGTAAGCATCAATTGCACCCCTTAAAAATCTCGGGCTGCGTGTTATTATAATGGTCGTTATACTAGTCCGTGAGCTTTCTATAAAATTAATAGATAAATAATATTTATTTAAGTCAAAATTATTAAAGTAGGTTATTATGTAGTCTCAAATGAAGATGAACATAAAACAAATTAAAACTTGAATTTATGAATATATCTCATTATCTTCATTAAAATGTGCACCCAATTGCTGTCGGATAGTGTCTTCAAGCCCAGCTAGAAGAATGCTCTCTGAATGCGGCATACGTGGTGATTCTGTCATCCCTGAAACGACATATTGTCATGTATTTTTGTATTGCTGTATTATTACCTACACCTATATATATACACTATATATACCTGACGTTATCGTAAAGATATTTGAGAATTATCCCATTATGTACGAATCATCTCCACCTTCTCCAAGATTCGGTACCTGCACCAGTCGTAGTCGTGAGTCACCTTCATGTATCGGTTGCCTGCCACCCACCGATGCATGTACGTAACGTATACGAGAATTTATTCATATAGGACCATATACTTAACCATCTTCAGAATAAAATTCATTGCTAGTCGAACGCATGTTATACTAATGAAAAATTTAAGAGCTCGACTCTTTAAGACACAAGACTTATGTTTTGCGGGAAAATAAAAATAAATAATTACCATTTTTAATACATCTTGCGACTTCTATAGCTTCATATACCAATCCAGCGCTGTTCTCAAAATTGTAGGCAATATCTGAAGTATGCAGTTCAAATTGTTTGACAGTACCATCAGAAAAAATCATTTTCTTTGGAAAGTGGAATGGACGCTCCAACTAAAATAAAAATACAAAAAAATATTGATCCTGATAACAAATAAGAATATTGTTACTACAGATAATTCTAGACAAAAAATGAAGTCAATTTTGCACTATTATAAATTACATACAATAGATACTCGCAGAAAAATGTGGCGAATATCTCAGTGCATTCAGTTCCACTTAATTTAAATGAAATAATAACACTTAACATTTATTTTCTATTTTATAAAAAAATCTTAAACTTATTTAAATTTAAAAAAGTTGTATTACCGTGACATGGCCTTTTGTTCCATACACAGTCGCTCGGTTAATCAGCTCCAACTGAGTATTAATTTTAAGTACGGCACTACGACCGCCTTTATATTCCAAGATAATAGTTGCCGAAAGGTCCACTCCATCGTCATTTAAATTGCCCGAAGCAGTTACTTTAATAGGTTTCTCTTTGAAAACAAACTGGGATAGATGAAGAACGTATATGCCGATGTCAAGAACAGCGCTGCCGCCAAAGTCTTTTTTCCTGAAATAAATAATTTAAGTATATATAAAAAACATTACGTTAAGTTTCAGCTCCTTGTCTCACTGTATTTTATCTCTTCTCATACATCATTGATCACCGCATGCCTAAAACAAATTTTCTGAATGCCCTATGTTCCAACATAAAATTTGACAATTTACCCGGAGAAAAAAAAAACAAAAATCAAAATGCGCATGGTTTGAGAATAAAAATCATGAAGCTATTTAACAATTAAGTTATAAGTTAAACATTAGAAAGTTTCTTACACGATTCTATCAGCATTTGAAGAAAAGCCAAAGTTGACATCAATAAACTTTACATCTCCAATTTTTTTTGTTTTCTATCTCCTTCTCCATTTCAAGGTAAGCAGGAGAAAAACGAGACCAGACTCCTTCCATAAGAAATAGGTTCTTCTTCTTCGCTAGACTGATAAGGCTTAGCACCTGCTTCTCGTTCATGCACAACGGCTTTTCACATAACACGTGCTTGCCGTTCTCCAAATATAGTCTTGAAAGGTCATAGTGATATGGATTTAAAGACCCAATGTAGACCACATCTGAAAATATACTTTTATTTTATTTCGAATAATAACAGATCGGTTAATTTAATAGTGGGTTTCTAAACAAATTTTATGGGAAACAAATTTTTATAACAAAGTTTATATAGGTACTTTCATTTTCATTTTATCTATTTATAAGTGTCTTAAAAATATAATATGAACTTTTTGATGTTCCGTCTCCAAAGGGTAAAACGGGACCCTATTACTAAGACTCCGCTGTTCGTCTGTCACCAGGCTGTATCTCATGAAACGTGATAGTAAGACATTAAAAATTTTCACAGATGATGTATTTCTGTTGCCGCTATAACAACAAATACTAAAAAACAGAGTAGAATAAATATTTAAGAAATCTTCCGAAATACAACAAACGTGATTTTTGCCGACTTTATAGATAACTAGCTTTTGCCCACGGCTTCTCTTTTTCCTATAGACATTTCATAATATTTATATATTTAAGAGACGAGCACAGCTGTTCAAACACTTCATTTCTTTGTAAACGATATTTTTTGTGTTTCTATCCGGGGCAGCTAAAATAATTACTGAAGATGTTTACGCGGACCTTGCCATCCCTGTCAAAAATATTTATAACTCCATTATTCATTTTGGTTGAAGCAGTTAACTATAACTTCAAAACCAAAGAACTGGCTATTTAATATTTTATCCCTTGAACCCACTCCTATCAAAAATATTAAAAACAACATTTTTAAGTAGCCCAATACTAATTTGCTCAACGATAACTTCAAAAAACGTTTCTTCTCCAATTTCATCTTTCTAAAGCCACCACTGTCAAAAACATCGATGAGATGATTTTTTTTATTTTTATAGTAAGTACTAAGTACCCGAAAACAAAGTTTCAAAATTCTAAATAAAAAATCAATGAAGTTGTATACAATCGTTTTTATCCCTTTTCATTCGATTAGGGGTTGAATTTCCAAACACCTCTAGACATTAAGACAAACACACCCTCCAAATTTCAAGTCGCTAAGACAGCCGTTTAGGCTGTACACTGTCTGTCAGTCAGTCAGTCAGGACAAAACCCTCTATAATATGTAAGGATGATACGGAACCCTTCGTGTGCGAGTCCGACTCACACTTCACCGGTTCTTAAATATGGTTTTTATCGCTAACATTACTTTTTTTTTATCTACACACAACGCCATCTAGACCCAAATTAAGCATATATTATGAGCTTGTGTTATGGGTTTTAGAATGCGGATATACAGACTTAACTTTTTTTTGTAAATATATTCATATTATACGTAGAAACACCCAGACCAATGCAAATAGGCATGTTCATGCACACAAATATTTGCACTGAGCAGGAATCGAACCCACGACCTCTGCGTGGCAGTCCGTACACTGTACCACCGAACCACAGAGATGATTTAGTAGCCAATTCTTAATACTTTCATTGTACTTCATTGTAGATTAGTACATACATTGAAGTACCTATATAGTTAACTAAGTAGTAAACTAAAAAAACTGCATTGTATGAAGGACGTAATATTACGTATCATATACCTATGAAGAAAGAAGCACTTAGCAAACGCTAGAAATATAATCCAATATAATATCACTTCAACTCAAGGACGGCTCTAGAGTCATTAAAACCGGCATTATCATGATAAAATAGCACTAGACCTTGTAATTATCTCGTTAACGAAGCAAACTATTACGTTCAGACAATACTTCAAGCTAATGACTACTTCGATAATACTAACTAGCAATATCTCGTCACGTATCTTGGATAACGACCAAAACAAAAGTCGTACTAGATCATTGTTATTATGTAATAAATTAGTATCCTAATTAAACTTACCAACAGAATTACTTTTCGCCATGTCTTCATAACTGTATACCTCTTTAATAGAGTGTTTCAGTGAAAACTCTTTCGCGCTATTTAGATTGCTGGCAGCCACAGCTGTAATTATCTGGTCTTCTTTATTTGGATAAGATTGAAGTGCGTTAACAAAATCATTGGAGATCTTACCAGCTGTCACTATACCCCAGCGTAAAGTCATCTGCAAAATAAAGTATTAGTTGACCTCACAGACGATGCCCTGTTCAAATGGATATATCCCACACTCCCGATTTTAAAAATTACGAATTTACTTTGTTTAAATTGTAAGTTATTTATCTTTAACTCATACAAAAATGTCACAAATATTCAGTTTTTCCAGAATTTAAAAGAAATCTGACATTCATTTCCAATTTATCTTTCCGAAAACCGAAGGCAGACTTCACACGCTTTAAACTAAATATAGACAACATAATTAATACTAATTAGCCCGTTGTTAACCCGCTGCAGCGAAAAGACATCTTCTCATACAGAAAAAATATGAAACAGCATTGCTCGCCGGCCAAACAGCCAAAACAACTGATTGTTTAATATTATGAATTAGCATAAGTCATGTTTTTGTTTTATATTTGGAAACGTTATTACCTTAACCGCTTGGCCATAACGACTTTATTAAATATATTATTGATAGATAACATAAATACGAATAAACAAACGATATAATCATCAAATAAAAATTTATAATTGTTGTGTAAATTTACCTTGCATCAAGTATACTGCATATATAATTACAAAAACAAATCACGTCATGTACCACAAATGTTTTCAAACAACATGTCACACACAAATGTTTTCAAACAACTAAAAATGTCTAGAAATATCAACATTGTTTTATGAGCGGTCATATCAAGTAGATAGACGATAGAGAGATAACACGATACCTGGTTATTGTACAGTGTACTTAAACGTTACATTGAGGGCTTGGCACTAACGTAACATTTTCAATGATACAGAAGTAGATCCTTGCTGGTTTGGCAAGGTCGAGCGACTCTCATAGAACATCGATGAAAAAGTATTGGTTGGCTGAGTAAAAGTACCGGAGGTCCAATTACCTCTTTGCTCTCCCTTTCTTCTTTTCTTCCTCACTCATTTCTCCCTACGCGGTTGGCAATACCTTAGTTGCCTTCTCTCTGGATGAACAAAGTATGTAGGTACAGCAGATGACAAACTGCAGCATTTACAGGACACCAGAGTGTTTTCCCCAAAAGGGTATGCAAGAGTGTTTAACACTCACTTTTTGCTAGCTGTGCAAGCCTCATGTAACAGGGGGCGGGTCTGTTGCTATTTATCAGACCCAATTCCAGACTCCACATTAATACCGAAATTTTCTAGACAGGAGAACCAGACCAGAAATTTACTAAGGCTTGTCACTAAGGTCAATAAAAATAAAACATTTTTCTCCACGCGGTTTTCCAGCTCATGTACTATGATTAGATATGAATTATCGCAATCTTATATAATAAAAGATTACTTACTATAATATTATCAGTTACTTCTTCGGTTCTCTCTTTTAATCTCTTTTAAATGGCTTGAAATGATAAAAATTAGTCATCACCTGAGTCTAGGTCACGATATGAAATACCCCATATACTTAGATGTTATGTTGTATTCAATAATTCTAATCTCAGGACTTTTAAGCACTGATAAGCCAGAAATTTGACAGAATAGCTTTTTGTTTTTTGTTAACCACTATCTGTCCAATCGG
The DNA here is from genome assembly GCA_963082885.1 of Parascotia fuliginaria. Taxonomy (NCBI): domain Eukaryota; kingdom Metazoa; phylum Arthropoda; class Insecta; order Lepidoptera; family Erebidae; genus Parascotia; species Parascotia fuliginaria. The sequence goes on from OY720186.1 coordinate 11,786,121, forward strand.
ACTAATTAGGTACCATCACACAGGGAGTTAAATACTAATTGATATTATTTAGAGCATCATTTTATAGTTAATGAGCTGTTGCCCGCAGCTCCACCAGCGTGAATATCGGTTATCGGATTTTTCATACAAATTTTCATCAGCTATTTTAACCCCTTCAAGTCATTTTTTCGCAATCAAAGATAAGTTGTTTTTCAAGGTCTATTCTGTGTCGACACCAAATGTAACCAAAATCGACAAACAGACAGGCATCAATTGATAGTAATGGTAACCACTGTATTGAAGCAAAAGACTGTTAGTCAATTTCGCACTAAAACTGAGGATTATCGTACTCTGATAAAGACTACCACAACGGTCAATAACATGACGTATAACGTTGAAATTGCGCCCTCTCTTCATCCCATAATGAAAAGATTTTCTGCACATAAACCTGCATAACTGTAAATTATTATAATCATCAACATGCATTTTACAAAATGTATTTAACATAAACATATGTAAGCAATAAATTCCTCTTGTTAATTTTTTTTCTTATAACAACTTACAGGCATATTTCCAACTTAAAACTTGATGTTTGGCCGCCTCCCAAATGGGCGCCCATATTATGGAGCTCAAGACCTACTAACCTAAAATAAGAAATCTATACTATTATATAAAGTGAAAGATTTTGTTTGTTTGTTTGAACGCGCTAATCTCTGGAACTACCAGTTAAAATATCTTTTTGCGTGTGATAGCCCGGTTCTCAAGGAAGGTTTTAGGCTATGTATCATGACGCTACTGGCGACGGAAGCAGAGCAGTAAGCAAAGACCCGGGTGAAATCGCGCCGTGGAAAGCTAGTATTATGTATCTTATAAGTGTCCTTGCTTGTCAATTGCAAGATGTTACAATATCTTTACCAGCCTTATGAAAATGAGTAAACTATTTAAATAGAGTTCAATATTGCGATAATTATATTATTTTTTTGTGAACGTTACACAAAAGAAAATGAATCAGCAACTTGCTAAAATGTCGCTATTGCTTGCATAACAAACAACAAAGGTGTAAATATTACCATAATAATGAATAATCAGTCGACTAAGTGTGGTAACTATCCTCCTTCCTATAGGAGAATATTGCTCCTCTGATTTTGAACATTGCTTAATTATATCTCCTGTCAAGATTAACTTTTTTTTAAATTGATTACATTCTGACTGATGTTAAGCAGTCAGTGAAACACAGAAGTGGTGGACACCATTCCAAAAGTTACTGGTATGATGGCCTCCACATGGCGGCTTAGTGAGATGCTTTTATGCGCTCCGCTTAAAGGACTCAAGATCATAATTAGATAGGAACACATACGCTGGTAAAGAGTTTCAGGCCTTTATTGAGCGACAAAAGTATGAAGTGCTGAACAGTTTGGTTCGAGACCCTTTAGATTCCATTGTGAAAGGGTGACACTTAAGTCCCGCACGTGTCGTTCTGGGTAACAAGTGGGAGGGTGAGCTTGATTCAAAGAGCTCTTCAGAACACTCTCCGTGGTATTTTACTTACTTTACTCTCTCTTGCTACTTTGACTATGCCAAATCTTATTCCGTATATTACAAGCGGTAACCAGATAAAGAACGTATAAATTATTTAATCAAAATTACAAACTAACATGTCTTGTAGTAATAGCGACTGAATATTCAGTTAAGTGTAAGTCAATTGGTAATTACTTGGCACTGGTTTTCAACTACATACATTCCGTTTGTCAGAGTAGATGTCAAGCAGGCCTTGAGTCTTGAGAGTTTGTATAAACTATGTTAACTTTGTTTTGTTGGAATTAGTAAAAAATATATAAGTAATATTTATTGAAAAACCAACATTATTTTATTAAATATTACATGTTCTTGTTAGTGATCCGTCATTATCCATTACCATCTAAATATCCGAGTTGATCTTTTTCATCAAAAACTCAATACCGCTGAACAAAAGTTTATGAAGTCATAATAATAAAATAGTATACGACCCAATAAGTTTTAAGATTTAAATTGTTTGTGGCTAAAGTATTTATATATAGATAATAATTTTACATAATATAAATCGGCACAATTTGTAAAATTGAGGAATAAGCACCAAATGCAAAGTGTAAAACATACCATAGCATTATACAGCATGACTCCTTTACCCTCGAAGGGGTAGGCACATGTGTATAACAGCCACATTTCTGTACTCCGGTACAGTGAGGTTTCCGAGAAACTCTCTCCTACGATAAGGTTGTGAAATGAGCTCCTCGTACGTCAAAGTTTCCCCGAGAGCCTACAATATGGAGTTCTTCAAGATAGGAGTTAAAAGGTTTTTACAGGGTCGGCAACGCGCTAGTGATACTTCTGGTATTGCAAGCGTCCATGGGATACGGTAACTGCTTACCATCAAGCGGGCCGTATGCTTGATTGTCACCTTAGTCTTATCAAAAAAACGTTTCGTTCGCCATGTTCGGTCTCACAAGGGACGTTTTTATTGCCATTTATATGGCGAAACGGGCTAATTCCCATAATTTCTCGACTCGAAAATCGAACTCGAAATATGTGTCTACATATCTATAATATAGCAGTCTACGAGTAAATCTAAGAATAAAAAATTATTAATTAATTGATAATCTATACCAATATAATTTTAAAGTAGTCTATAGGTACATAAATCCTAGCTAAAATATACTTGTATACCTACAAGATACACACTGGATAAGACAAACGGCGAACGTTATACTACGATTTATATTTTACTTGAAATGCATCTTTTAAAATAAACTATAACATATCTTTATAGCATTTTGACGTATGATATTTAAGTGATGACGTGTTAAAAAAATAAAGCAGCCTTTTTAGTTAACAGGTCGACGTCCTATCTAGTGTCGTCCCACACGATGTTTGCTTTACGTGGTCTGCACTCTGCAACTCTAATGCAGTAAATATTGACTTTTATAACACAAATAAAAATAGATTGTATTGCATTGAGAAACTAATGAAGTCAAAGATACCTAGTAACGGTTTAGATAGACGATTATGAACTTTTCATAACCGAGGAATATTATCTTTTATTTAAAATCGAAAAGTTTTTAGTTCTACACATGACAAAGATTTTGTAAGTAGGATCTTTGAAGTATTTTCGAATCTTTTGGATGAATCAGCGCAGTGTCCTTATAATTTTAATATTTCCGAATGTATATATGGTGTAATGAAAAGACATCATTCAATGTTGTACTAAATAAGTTTGAATCAATTACTTTCCTTCACACTTACGTCCTAATATTTTTAAATATTCTACTTTCCAAATAATCTAGATCTAGAGAGATTCTACACGTGCTCTCGATTTACAAATGTGTATGTTCAAGTTGGTATAAAATCTGAACACGGTGAAATTTTAGTAGAGATTATGTTATATCAAAGATCTTTGGTATCTACGTGTCTACTTGTATTCGACACGTAACAACTTAATGATGTAAGTTTTAGTCAGTGATCTAGAGAAAAGACCTTTCGATAGCAAATAGGATTAAATTATTTACAAACGCTATTGACAATAATAAATTAAACAAAACTTATTTTTAAAGAACTTTTTTTAAGGAGGAGACAACAGTATGGCCTTTTTTAGGGCCTTCAGTGGCAGATGAGTTAATTAACCACCTAATTATACTGCTGTTTACCGTGCAATAAATGCTCTTCCTAAACCTAGATTGAAGAACGACATGTTGTAGCGCTCGGGAACAACCATAGTTTGGTCTAAAGCCTACGTAGGATAATTAGAGGAAATGAAATTGTACACAAGATTTCAGCTCGTGAGGAAATTAAACACGAATCTGCATGAGTTAATTAGAAAAGCAATTTCTTACGAGGATAAAAGTCAAAGCAAAAGCTTATTCTTGCGTAATTTCATATTTCTACCTACCCATTAGAGAAAATATTAGTGATACTACGTCATAACTTATGTAAATTACTTAAAATAGAGCTTTTCAGTTTAAAACTAACACTTTGTGAAACAAATATAAGTTCAAGAGCCATTAATTGAAACTTTCAACTTTCAATATTGTAAGAAACAGATTGCAGTTACTCCTACGAACTTTGTAAGCATCTGCCTTGTAGAAAACTTACTTGAAACGGAGTAAATAAAACTGGATATTTTCCCTTTTGTTTAGTTTCCCACATTGAATTAAACATGAGGCACAAGTTGCAGATGCTCAACTTTCTCCGATTTAATCAATTAAATATCTAATTCTGAACTAATTTATTCTATTCATTGAGAGGTCGTCAACCAGCAGTGTAGCAACTAACATATAAAACATAGATCTAATAAAGATAAATAGATACATAAGCAACTAAAAATTTTATTCCATTCGTTAATTAATTGCAATTTAATTTAATTGTCAACAAAAACTAAAAGGATTTTCTGACGAATCGTTTAAAAATAGAAACATATCATGTCTTTATCTAGGGGCAAGATAGTGTGTCTCCTACAATGTATATTATACCAAAGAGTCCAGTGCCCTAATATTCACCACATGACATTGCTATACCCGTAAACATAAGATACTCCAACCTGATTTAAAAGTAATGGAAAATCGCTTGATTCCGTCTGGATGTTTAGGCCTAAAAATAATCACGGCTTAATACTGCGTTAAAATGACTTAATTGTTTCTTGCACTTTAATAAAGTAACAAATTTGTTACTCAAATCAAGATTTTAAACGGTAACAAAGTAAATTAAACAGTTATTTACACTTTTCTAAAACAGTACTTAAACCACTCTTTAACACAAAGAAGTAGACTCATCAAAAAAGTTTATGGCACTTCATAATAATATTTCACTCTATATATACTTTAGTTGGTTTAAGAGGCCTTTACATTTTCTTTACAAAGTGTTTATCGTCTCACCTTTACAGTAGCATTCTGTTTACGACGTTTACTTGAGGAAACTCGTTTATCATGACGATGTGTGTTCTTCTTAAAAGTTTTCTGACGTATACTGCTTTTAGAGCAAGTACACTACGTTGTTTATTATAAAACGAATATGAATAATATGCTACTTAATTTTTTTTTATTCCTACAGTTTTAGACTTTTGCAATGCCAGAGGTTCTACGAAGCCGCTGCCTACCGTGATATTAATTCTTTAAGCCTCGTTTGAAAAAAGACATGACATAGCGCTCGTGAAACGCAGCTGGTAGTTCGTTCTAGAGCCTGCACGTAATTCCATTTTCCGGACATGTCTGCAATACAATGTTGCAATACAAACATCTATAACACTGGATACACAACCTTAGAGAACCCAACCTTGCCTATACGGTTGACAACCGGCTTGGTTGTGTGTTATAAGCAATGTTTCTGCGACACTTAGAGAACGCAATCTTGTTCATAGGTTACGGATACAGCTGACCTACCATCAAGTGGAACGTATATGGCTACTATATACGATTTTTATTTTTACATTAAATGTTCGGCACTCTAAAAAAACACTGATATAAAGTTGTAATTTAAAAATCGAAACTTCAAATTAAAGTTTATTCATAAGTTTCTGTTTGTATCACACATGCACAGAGACAATGACATCAAATTCTAAATAAATGTAGTTTTAATATGTTCGTGTTTAACATGAGTTTCCAATTCAAGTAGCTATTTCTGTTCATGGTTTTCTAAAAATCTATTTAAGTTTTCATTACAAACTAAAATACAAAATTGACATTTCTCGTTAATTTTTTTATGGTTTTTGTTTTCATTAGTTAATGCAAACACAAAAACAACAAAAATTTACGACTATATTTCAACATGAACGTTCCTATTTTCCCAATACCTCAATCGAATACCGATTCCTAATGCGCATTCATAAATTTTATCGATTACCATTTAACTCTAAATAAAATCCTCTTTTTTTCGAGTTTGAGTTATCAACCGATATGGAATGGAACTGGTAGGAAAACTAGCTCCGTTTTCCGAGTCGATTTACAAGCCATTAAATAACCATCAATTCAGATGGAGTTACCAGTAACTCCCACCAAAATGATAGGCTCATAAGCCATCAATTCTTTTTTTTAATGACAACATCCCTTTGCAACTTCTATTTTATATTCAAATAAAAACACGTTTAGCAGTTTAAATGACAGTAGGAATCTGATTTCATTTTTATAATACATAATATATTCCTTTTACAAAATACTGAACAATAGGTTTTATAACTTTCAGATATCCTTTAACATATAATAATACAATAGAACATTAGAAAATAAATTGCCACTTTGATCATAATCACATTCATTACCTTGTATTTTGAATAATTTAATAATGTTGTGTAATATTTTTTCAATGTTCAGCAAACCATGGCACAAGAAGAACACTCTAGCTAAGTACTAATATCTTTTTTGTGGCTATGCTAACTAAAAGTATTACAAAACATAAACATGTAGCATACGTTAGACAATCTAGAAGCAACAAGAAACAGCTTAAGGTACTAAATGCCACCCTAAAATAAATCAGGTTATTGCCTAGACGATAGGAAACTCTATTGAACCATAACAGCTAATAGCAAAGTTCTAGGCGAATAAAATTTTCAAAAACAGTACAAAACAAATATTACAAATAGGTTTTCAATTACAGATAGCCTCTAGAAAAATCAGTTTTCTACGAAGTTGCCGACATTATGTACAAGGTCTCCGTTCATGAAAAGAAACTTTATATTACAAAGGGAAAATTGATAAACGAACTTGATTCCAATTCAAACACAGTGACAGTGGTCAAGCTTTTCTGTGAGTCATCTTCATCTTTTGAGACGGAAAATGTCCACTGATGGACAGAGTGCCCCCATTAACATTTGATGCTTACTCTATCATCACTTAATTTGATTTAACTATTTATTACCGCAGAGGAATTCTACTAATCGTTTTCGTTGGGTGTAACTTTCAAGTTATACCCAAAATAAAAATAAAAATTATAATGGATCGTACTAACTAAAACATTTGAAGGCTAGTATTTAAATTGGAACCATTTAATCGGTACTTTTTCAAGTTAGTCACTTATTTCAAACTCGATGGTCTTATTCTCTCTTCTAATAGAATGACGTATCAACATAATACATGTTTTGGAACAACAATTCTTTATTTAGGTGTCGTAGATAAGATTCTCCGTAGCGAATATCTTATACTTGTCGCGTTACTTCTTTACACGATTGTAAAGTTAAAAATACTAACTAAACTACTACTAAATTACTAAGGCAGTAATCGTCTACGTAGTTCGAACTTTACAATCATGTAATTATGTTACTACAGTTTTAAAATACTTTGATTTGGATCACATTCCTTATTTATTTTTTACGCAGCAACGGTAATTTTTTGTACATAAAAAATAATTGAAAACAGCATCTTGTACGCTTTGCCGTGCTGTTATACGTTCACCTAAGATTTTTCAAACGAAAAGTTTGCTAGAGTCTCAAGTATCGTTACTAAAATAAAGTTAAATTGAGTAAGTACGCAAATGACGCTGTATAGTATAATACTATGCTATTTGCTAAAACTTAAATTTCAAGGACATTTGCATTAAAGTGTAAATTTTAATTATCTAATTTTGCGGTTTATCTAGAGTCCAATTTGGAATGGTCTGTGTTCCGATATTAGATGAAACCACAAGCACTAGTCGGATTGACCCGGGAGGTTTCGCAGGCCAATTTAGGTACCCAAAGTTTTTCCAATTTAGAATTGACGACATTGTGAATACAATATCTATTCGATATGACCAATTGCGGTAAAAGTAATAACTCGTTTTTATGGGGTTTACATTTTTGTAATAGGTAGGTTTTTAAAGCAAATGTAGACATTATGTGCCATTGTTTGTCAATTTCTACATGTTGCTCTTTAAACAAGATTTAAGACAGAAACATCAGTGGCTGGGCTCTTAGGGTTGCTGAAGTTTGCGAGTAGCGAATACTTTATCATTATCATCGAATAGGCTATTGGCCTGTCTACCACCGTAAGCAAGCAGAAACAGGCACCTTTGACAAACAAACTTAAGTAATATGAAACGAAGTCGCACATAAAAAAACCCATACCACAATCATGGTACAGAACCCTAAAATCACCAATTATAAAATGGAAATTTTACGGACACGACACGTAATAAAATAGCAATGAAAGAAAACGATTTAAAGTCAACACGAAAATACGACGAAATTTTAAACAGACTCGCCGGCATTCGGCCTCTAAAATATTCTAGAAGTCAAACCCAAACGCCTTATTCAACTGTAATTGAGTCATAAAATATAACTTATTCTTCACAGCGATTGTTGAAAGAGTTGTAAAGTACCTAGACCGTACTTAAGTTCATAATAAAAGTGGTATAATAATATAATACAAGTGAAACTAAGAAAGGACACTGAGTAGTGAGTCGTCATAAATTAAGTTTCTCGGGTGACCGAATAACTAGATGCAGTAGCTAGAACTTGTGTTCTGCCTGTACAGCCGTTAGTCAGTAAATGAAGCGATAAACAGGTAGGTTGCAACTTCTTTAGAGCGTCTTTTCTGTTTTCAGATTAATTGTACCAATATAACCGTCATTTCATCATCATCATATCGAAAAGGCGTTCACTTCTGGCCTTCCCCAATTTTCGCCACCTTCGCCGGTCGTGATTCGTCAAGCGTCATTTACTTGCCAATAATAAAACAGATAATGAATGAGTGGTACTCTAAGTCTAAGTAAGTAATATTATATTAGAAGGGCCTACATATTTGCGATTTTTAGAAATAAACTAATATGATAACAGTGCGAACTTTTTATATGACCTTTTTCAATCTCAATATTTTTGGTGACATTTAATGTCTATAGATAAACTTTGCTAATGTCTCAATCTTTGTTTACCATTTTAACATAACATTTTGAAGCCATCTTTTGTTTTCACAGAAGATGGTTGTCATTTAATTTCATCCACCTTTTTTCTATTTTTATCATTGTATTATACCATTAAAATCATCAACTAGTATATTATTTTACACTTGACGCTGGCAGAAATAGCTGACACAATCGTCGGCTCAGTTGCCATAATAAAGGGAGAAGAAGAAGAACATAACATTTACTTTAGTGTCTACTATATTTGTGTTGTTTAATACATTACAGCCTTGTTTCATAATCTTAGACAACACTAAGTTTATCAAACAGGGAGATGATAATGTGTTATTTCTTATATTTCAATAGTTGTATCAGGTAAGTGAGGCTAAGTTGTAGTTTGCAAAAGAATGTGTAGCCCGATAAATGCATCAAGGATTCTTTTAAATCAGGAAAAGTTATATCTTCTAGCTTAAGAACTGGAAAATTACTAGAATCATAGTTTAACATCAAGCAATCGCAGTCAATTACTGCATTAATGATAGATTATAAGATTCCTTCATTGACCGCAACCGGTACATTGTAAAGTCCCAGACATTTTCTTCTTCAGAGCTTGCTAATAGTAGGAGATGAAAATTGAATGTCGAACTTCTAGGACATACAATGTATGGCATTGCAGAAGTCCATGAGCGACAGTGTAAGATGAATGTGACATAGAAAATGATAAGTAAGTAACTACTTTATTCCATTTTATTTAACAGGAGGATGCTCGGGCGAGAACTGGCATTGAGTAATTTCAAATCACATACACAGAACTGATCCCTCAATGGAATTTGTGATAAAAGCTGTAGTAGTATTTACTAATATAGTTTACGACATTATCGAGGGAGTGATCAGAGCTTTACTTGAAGTTACATTTCAAGGGATATTCTATGCTGCAACCATTGTCAGTATCATTGCTGTTGTATTGTTAATAAGGTAACAAAAATTTCTTTGCTTTTATGTTTCTTTAGGCAAACAAGTATATGGTTCTCGTGTTTTAATTCTATAGGTCCTGAATTGAAGCAGTTATCATTATTTTTGCATACGCCGCAGGATTATACTATTTGCTGTATAGCTAGGTATACCTAGCTTTGATCATTTATCCTCGTACGTATAAAAGAAAATATCATAAATAATATTTGTGAAAGTCGCCATTTTGTCCCAGAGTATGCGGATAGAATGCGGACTTGCTAGGATCGCTGAGGCTGCTAGGGAGTTGCTTATACACCAGCTTGGAAGACAGTGTTTTTGCCCACAGTGCCAATGGCACTGATATGTGTATGTTTAAATTTGCTGAGAATATTCAGACGAATCAAAATCGCTGTGCCTGACAGGGACTGGAGCCGTTTTTGATCCGTCTGTGAAAATTCTGAGTTCTCCGAGTCGCAATCCCTCCCAACTCTGGTCCGACTGCAATGAGTATTTTGTATTTATTGTCAAAAATCAATTATTTAAATAAGTGGTCATTTACTGCACCTATTAGAGGGAACTCGTTTGATAGCCACTCTATTTAAACCTCTTATTAAAACGTAACACAAATTTTAAATAGAACTTGATTGAAAGAATTTTGAACCGCAACGGTAACGTGAATGAAAGGCTGTTTGCACGCAAATTTGTGCTAAAATATCAATCACTGGTTGTGACCACTTTGATTTCAAAAAAAACATTAACTAAACATAAGCATGTACCTAATATTGTTTAAGCATAAACTGAGGCTTTATTTCTTACAAAAATCGTTTTAATTAAACTGCCTATTTTATACGTGATCTAATTACACAAATATAGAGATAAATCTTTTTGACATGGGTACACGGTCACGTAATACCGCGTGTAAAATTTATAACGCATGATATTTTGTTGTATCGCTGAGACTTAATAGGAAACTCACAGCGTGATTGTTTAAAATGTTTATTATAATATAAACACGTCATAAGGGACAGAATGCGAGAAGAGGGAACACGAGCACAGCGCCGGACAAAACATTAAACTAATATTTGGCCACAATTTGTTCGGTTGTTGAATCCGTCTGTATAATATTGCACGGTAGTAGATCCACGCTGGTTTCAGCATGAATGGGCCGGATCGTCCGGGGAAGTACTACCCTCTCATAGAAGATCGACTTAAAGAGTAGTAGTATCCTTACTACTGCGTTTCGTTCGGTGAGTGAGAGTGCCGGAGGCCCAATTTCCCCCCCTTTCCTCTTTCCTCACCTCCCTCATTCCCTTCCCCTAACTTCATTCCCAGCCGCCATAGTGGAGGCCACCATACCAGCAGTTTAAGACGATAGATTTGGTATGGTGGCCACCACTTCTGGATTCCACTGACTGCTTACCATCAGGCGGGGTGGAGTCACTTTGGTAGGCTAATAAATATATTAAAAAAAAAAAAAAAAAAAAAAATAATGTGTTTGTTTGAATGATCTTAAACACGACTTGTGCTCTGTTTCTTATTTGAAAATTCAGAGCTAACTAAACCATGAGACAATGAACTACAGATATGCTATAATATGACTACACGTTTGTCAATTTTACACTATAGTGAATGACGAGATGACAATCGTCGCACTTTCACTTTCCCTGGTGGGTATCCGTGAATTGGATAGCGCATTAAGAAAACTTTATATAGGTAGTAGTTACCCGAATTAAATAGCTAATATTAATGGATAATGTGTTTTCTATCAATTAAACTGAACTCTCTGAAGGTATTAATTTTTTATAGACCTCTACGGAGTTAATTCTATTGATTTGAAGCGAATTGCCGAAATTTCAATTGGCGCAAACAAGTGTTGATTGAATTTTGGTACACTTACCCCCAGTTTCTGAAAGGCTGATCAACGAAAAATTAACTAATCACCTGTTAAATCTCATGTGAAGTACCTAAAAGCATGATAAAAGCTTGGATAATTAGTTTCATTTGATCTAGTTAGTAACTAATTAGATCAAATTAAACTAAATATTCATGCTATAGCAACCCAAGTGGTACTTCACATGAGATTTAACAAGTGATTAGTTAATTTTCCGTTGATCAGCCTTTCAGAAACTGGGGGTAAAACTTGCACAAGTAAGCCGTACCAGTGCATACATGAAGTTTTTTTACAAATTAAAATATTCTCATAAAAATATTGGATCTCAGGGCTAAAAAAAACGTTTTTTTTTTTTCGATATTATCTTTCTCTATTGTATCGTAATCCACCAGTGTTTTTACGTGTGCCAGTGACCTAGATCTATTCAACTATAAGTTTATGAACTGATAGCTCCTGATGCAAACAAGCTAAGAGAATAATATCTCCATATATATCTAAAATCCGTTTCTGAAAGAATACTAATCCTGTAGGCATATTCTCACGAAATAGCTTTATGTACAGTATCGACCAAATCCATTTTCGGACAATGTAAACAAACAGTTTTTTCAATATTTTTCTATCAAAAACTCCATATACGATGACACATGGGTTTATACACATTCTGTTCACTATACACTTCATTTTGCAACTATTTCTACTAATGATTAATAATCAAATCTAGTTCTTCTTCTTCTCCTTTGATTTTGGCAACAGAGCCGACGATTGTGTCAGCTATTTCTGCCAGCGTCAAGTGTAGAATTATATTCTTGTTGATGATATTAATGGTATATTACAATGATAAAATAGAAAATGTGGGTGAAATTCAGCTAGTTTGTTGTTTTGAATTGAATTCAATCAAATCTAGTTTATTTAATAAAATTACGAATTACTTTTTGCGGTCGAATTAAGACGTCAAAATGATTGACAGTTTTATTTTTTCTGTACTCTATATTGTCGTTGAAAACCAATGTTGTAATTTATCAGAAGAAATAAGTTTAACCAATACATATCATAGGTACATAATATTTTGTCATTTGCCCTCGCAAGTCTGAGTTCATTTGTTTTATTGTAATATAGTATAATAAAATCGTAACATACATACAAATTCCATATAATCAATATTTCACTATTTTTTATCAGGCGGGAAAATATTCAAAAGTATCCCAGTATTCCATTTCAGTCCGTGGTCAAATAGTTGTAATTAGAGGTCAATGCTTAATTAAAATTACATTTATTTATTAATTAGGTATGTAAATTGTTTGTCTTATTATCTTATAGTTTATAAGTCAACGGTTACAATAAAATACAATACCATATTTAACATAAATACAAGTATTTGGAGTAATAAAAATAACAAATCAAATAGAATTAATCGATTACGCAAATAGAGTATTAGTAAACGTAATATTATTTAAAAATGTTAGAAAAAAAGAATGAGAAATTATTATTTAATTATGTATGATGACATTAATTTTATTTTTATCATCCTTTTCCCCATCACTAGTAAATTCATGAAACCATAGACAATGGCAATATGGAGGATTGTTTACATTGTCCGAAATTAGAGTTGGAATGGACTGTATTTATTAAGAGATATTAGTAAAAAAACATGTCACTCCATATCCGAAAGTACTTTTCGGTAAGATTTTGTTTATATTTTCTTCAAATAGGTAAAAAGCGAAATTACCAATCTGAAACTGCCAATCAAAATATTATTATTAAATGTATGTAGGGGACTGCCCACGCGATGTCTGTCCTTTATAAGGTGGACTGATGACCTGCTAAACGTGGCGGACAACTGATAGATGACGGCCTATGTCAAGCAGTTGGACGTGGACATCTTTCGGCAAAGCGATGCTAATTATAATTTGCGCTAGAATAGACTTCTGAATACACTCACACTAGCTCGCAGAACTAACGGCCGTTGGAGCAAAAAGGTTCTAGAGTGGCGACTACGGACTGGAAGACGCAGCGTAGGCAGACCCCTCACAAGGTGGACCGAAGACCTTATAAGAGTGGATGAGGGCGGCGTACGACTGGCCAAGGTGGCGAAAATTGGGGAAGGCCTATGTCCAGCAGTGGACGTCTTTTGGCTGATATGATGACGCTTCTTAGTACACTTTGAACAGCCTCTAGTTACGAATATCTAAATATATGCGGACTGCGGTGACAAACAAGTATAATGGCCCGCCTTATGGTATGCAGGTAACGTAGCCTATGGACGCTTGCAACACCAGTAGTATCGCTGGCGCGTAATTCAGTAACTCACCTAGGCACTTTTCTTTATTTTCAGGCATGGTTTCAGCGCAGAACTGGATTGCCTCAATAGCTGTTCGATCGATCAGGTGATGAAGTTAGCTGGGTATGCTTTTACACTTTGTGCTGCTTTATATGCTCTAAAATCGCTGTGGAAAAAATAAAAAGAATATTTGAATAATATATAAGTGTAATTTTATTATGCTAGACTAAACCTATAGGTGCTGCGAGAGATGTAGACTTACTACGCAAACGTTACCTACCTGCGCATATTACTTACAGTGGTTTTCTATATACTATCTGTATTTGAAATCCAGATTTCATGCAATGGATCGTTCAGCGCTGAATCCCTTTTATAATATGTCAATACGTCTTTAATGACAGCGCTTCAGCGCCGAACGAAAAATCGAGATTTTAAAGAATCTTGGATTAAAGTTTGTATTATAAAAAGTCACTGTTAGTCTTTGAACACTACGGCAGAATTTTCTTCAGTACATTTTATTTATTTAATTGATATGCATCGTTAGATGTCTAGTATAAAAGTTCACATCAAATTTATTCATTTAATAATTATGTGCTTTACATGTACCTACCTATTATACTAACGAAGTTGAAAATTTGTTAAGTTTGTATAAACCTAAATAGCGAATAATCATCGACACTTATTTGAAACAAGCATCCTACTAATATTATAAATGCAAAAGCTTGTGTGTGTGTGTGTTACCACTCAACGCCTAAACGGCTGAACCGATTTCGATGAAAATTGGTATGTACACAGTTACGGTGCCAGATACGGACATAGGATGCATTGTAGCCCGACAATCAGTCTGCTTCTCGAGTTACATTAATTAAACACTCTCCGCATGGGCGAAGCCGCAGGGCGCAGCTTGTATCATTGTATACCTACATAATATCTTAAATTCATCCAGAACAATGTAACTACCTATTTTTAACCCTTTAGTCGCTGAGTAACTAAAACGCAGTCTGCCAACTTTGCGTTTTGCCAAAATGTCATTTAAACACGTACCAATTTTCGACAAGTCTTTCATCATTTATCTAGGTAGGTACTATGTATAATTTAACTTGGCCGAAGTCAGATGAATCGCTAGTTACCTTTATTATAATCATCACTGTAATTTCAGAGCTTAAATTAAGCAATTTATCTGACAACAGTGTATCTTTTACAATAAATAGCTGCTGCGGATTAAATGTAATCACCACATCCCATGATCATTTCCTGCGGGCGTTAATCTATCGTAAAATTTAACAATGACATTTATTAAAAGCAATATAAATACTAAACAAATGGCTTTATTAACTGCTTCCTTTCGCAATAAAAAAAGTTAATAAAACACATTCGTATATAATATTCTGGGCCATTGTGCTTCAATATTTTTCTCATTTCTTAGACCATTTAATTTCGTATCTATAATCATAGTTACTGCTGAAACAAAATGCAATAAGTTCGGAATCCTGAGCGTTTTTATGCAATGTTTTACTTGTGCAGAAAACTCACAACTTTACTTTAGAGTTGTTTGTCCTTTCTTGTTGAGTGATGTATTTTTATACGATTTATTAATACTAGAATTAATTTTAATAAATTTAAAAAAATAAAAATAAGTTTACAAAGCAAATTACTTACAAAATATTGTGTAAATACGATTCATCGCAATTTTGAGATAATCAATCAGTTTAGTTTGACGAAAATCCAATCAAACTTTGTCAGATCAATCACAAGCATTAGCAGTTACGACAGACAATCACTTTAGGTTTCTATTTATGTATAATATTATTTTCCTCTGTTATAATTATTTAACAGACTGTAGGTAAGGCGTATTTATAGGCGTAGGCGTATTTTATACTTCAGGAGAAATTACCGAAGACAACAAGAGTCTGTAACTAATTTGTGATGCAAGATCATGCACTTAGGTAGAAGCTAATATACACAGCACACATCTTAAGTATTAATGTAAGCAAGAAATAATAGTTTTATTCACATATACAAATTCACTGGTGCGTAAACGGAATGTACTCAGAGATTTTTCAACCAAAAGTAAAATATTGGGTCATAAGCAATAACTCAAACCTTTGCCAATGTTCATACCACGAAAAAGTAAATATTGGTTCGGTCATATCTGCCGGGTCTATGAATCCCATTATTTTGTATGAAATCCAAATAGATTTGTATTTTATTGCTTAACGCCTTCTACAAAAATAAGAGCAACAAGTCGTAAGTGTATAAAAATAGAAAATACATAAGGCTTTCTGCTATAATTTTGATATTG